>CM070309.1:10794648-11394648 GCA_036321655.1 Quercus alba | reverse complement strand
AGACCTTGCACATCAAAGCCTCATCCCTGGAGTAGATAGCCATCCTTTGGCTGAAATGACTAACGTGTTCTACCGGGTCCGTTCAACCATTATACAGGGTGAATGTAGGTTGATGAAATCACCGAGGAAGATCTGCATCCTCTATATTCCTTGTGAAGGGTGATTTGGAAACTTGGCTTAACGCTTTGTTCATGGTGTTATTCCCTAAGCCTCTGTGAGGCGGACTCTTGTACCTACGTCAACGGTGACACTCCTCTTCATAGGAAAAAGTCTCACTGAGTGGAGTCCTGGATCTTTGTCTATAACTAGCACCATCTGTCTCTTCAGAGGAAGGCTCAAAGCTGGGTGGGGAACATCTTCGTCGTGCGTGACGCAACTCTCTTTTCAATTCATCAATTTCACGTTGCATGTCCCTGTCATTCTTTGCATGGGAAACATGACTTTTCCTTCGAGATTGGCTTTTACTGGTATGAGTCATGCGTACACTTCCCTCACGGCCCTCTTCCCGTTTGGGGCTCTGGTGCGGATTGCCATGCTAGGAATCCCTTGATTATGCTCGGTATGGGCTAGCATCTATCTGGTGCAGCCCCACTGCTGCTTGGTGTGGACCTGCTTCCTCCATCGTGAACGTTGTAACCGAATTTCCTTTGGCTTAAATCAAGCTCTTCCCACAAACGACGCCAATTGTAGGGACTAAAATTGTATTAATCCTAAAACCGGATTGGGCTCAAATGCTAACGGCACAAACAATAAATTTGTAGAGCGTGGGTAAAAGAACTAGATTTATCCCAAAAGAAAAACGATTAAATTTAACGATTCAAGGTGGTTTGACACAAATAAGATTATCAAATTTATCCTCGGAACAAACTAAGTTATTTGTTTCATACGGTTTTCTTCAAGATAGAAATTGTATAAAGAGTTCCAATCACTCCTCTCAGTGCATTCTTCCAAGTTATATATTGCAATCTTGGTGTCATCCTTACCACACACGTGTAGGCTAGATTTGGGGGACTCCTTCCTGTCCCATCCAACACCTCCTAGAACCATCAACCAGTAGCTATAAGGCTGCTTAATCACTGTTTAGGCATCATTTCCACATTAATGCAGTCAGAAAGTTAGTTGAAAGACATTTAATGTGGAGGTAGCAGCTTTTGAAGATATTTGTTTACCTTTCTTTTATTATCCCTGGTCCAATGCCCCATCCTTAGTTGTGGTGTAACTCTAAAGTAAGTCTGTGATGGTATGGCATTCAGATTTACCTCGGACACACGTTGCCGAGAAGACTTTTGTCCTCGGACGCTTATTGGACCCATCTCACATTGTCTCTAATCCTCTTTTAACTTTATTCTCTTCATAGCCTTATTTGGGCCTCCTCGGATAGGGCCATAGGCCCAGTTAATACTGCTTTTAATAATACTTCCTAGTTAACTGGCCCTCACAAACTTAAACTATTAAAAAATAATGAATATAACATGTGAGATTTTTTTAACTTTTTAAATTGGAGGTAAAACACGGTCATAGTTCGAATATTCATAAACACCTACTTTAATATTATGATAAATTGCCAACTGTTTTAAAATTTTAAACTACTAGGAAATGATAGATTGCTTGTGAAGACATAATTAATCAAAATGTGTTACAAATATAAATGGAGATTTTTAGTTTATATTTTCAACATGTGAAATTTCTTTGAGGGAGAACTTCATATTTGCTAGTTATATGGGTCACATTTTTGTAGAACTGTTTGTCCAAAAAATGGTTTGAACTCGAGAATTCAAATATACAAAACAATTTATGCCTATTATTTCGAGTATGTGGCCAGTAACGGTTTCTTTTATAGCCTTCACCATTGATATAGTCATTAAATTGATGTAGTGGGTTGCCACAAGAAATAGAACATGTCTATCTTAAAAATGAATCCTCAAATTTACAAAGAGAATTATGGAGTCCACACAAAAAAATAATAATAATAATAATTAAAAAAAAAAAAGAAGGGAAAAAGTCTCTAAAATTTTATTAATTGAATTTTGAATGCCCATGGGGCAACAATTACTAATCTATAGTAAAGATTGATTATACATGGGTCTAAATGAAATAACTTGCCCAAAAAGTAGGGTAGATTATGCTTATATGAATGAGTTTTGATCCTCACGCCAATTCCTTTCAGGTCACCGAAATGTCACATGATTCCAAAGTTGGCCCAAAAAGTGGGGTAGATTATGCTTATGTGATTTGATTTTTGACTTTTGATGGTCTCGTTTAGAAGAAAGTATGTCTATTCTACATCATTAAATGAAATGCATACAGCAATCTTGGCTTCAGGAAGTATGTCTATTCTACATCATTAAATGAAATGCATACAACAATCTTGGCTTCAGGGTTTCAATGTACCAATCTAGGTAAGGTAAAAGGTTTCCACCTGATCGACATCGACTAGAATGTAGTTGTCTACAAACTAAATCACCAAATATTGCCCAAAATTTAGTAAGAGTGATAGGTCAAGAATGTATTGACCCCTTTGGTAACTTAATCAATTAATTTAGCCAAGCAAAATTAATTAGATTCAATTACATGCAATGAGCATGGTAGCACAATCAAATCACCAAATAACTAAATGCAGCAGAAATCAAATTTGACACGGGTGATTTGTTTACGAATGGAGAAAACCACCAAGACAAAATCTATCGGGTGAATTTAAGGTCACCACTCCCGAGAATCCACTATTATCAAAACAATTGGTTACCAGTAAAAAGAATCTCAGTACCTAATACCAACCTACAGTTAAACCCTTACTTCAATACCCAATTGGACTTGTAATGTAGTGACAATCTCTCCTTTCAATACACGGCCCCAAGTATGTGACTAACCAATCGATGTACGGATCCAAGTACGTGACTAACACACCAACTTAAGAAGGATATTTGCTGAAAAGTTCTTTAATTCATCCAAACGATGAAAATCAAGAAGTTCCTTGGTTACAAAACCCTTGGCGCAAAGACGCAGCAGCTTCTACAAAGAATATGATGAACTAGGGCAAATTCTGTCTCCAATCACAATTTGCATGCACAATCAATTTGCATTAAGTTGCATCACTTTGCATCACCTTTGACGGCCCTAAAATAATTCTTATATATGTCTAGGGTTGTGAGAAAAGAAACCCTACACAAATACACTTGGATATAAATGAAAACATATCTAGAAATTTGAATTTCGTAATTCTCGATAGATACTGTTTTTGTCAAGCAACTGTTGAGCATCAGCATTAAACCTCGATAGATATTATCTGTTGAGCTATTTGTCGAGCTTTAATGAACAACACTTCTTCACTTGTTTCTTGGACAGACTTGCATAGCTTCAATACTAGACTTGAACCCTTGTTCCTTGAAGTACTAAACTCATCCTAGATCTACCCAATTATAAGTAAAGTGTGTTTTGTCAAAAGATTAGCCAATATACAATAACATATGTTCTAACAAGTTTCACATATGTCCTAACAATCTACCCCTTTGGAAATCAGTGACAAATCCACAACAAACAAATAAAGTATAAGAGAAGTCATAAATCACTAAACTCATAATCACTTGTTGAGTACAATAAAATCTAATCCTAACACAAACTCTTGAAAAACTTTGCAAGAAGAGGGTTCCTGGCATGATAGATTTTGACAACTTGTCTTTCTGAAATACTTTAAACAAAACTTATCAAGGCATCTTAGTGTGAAACAGAAATAAAGGATTGCATACATAAAGAAACATGTGTATAAAGAGAGAAAAGAAACAATGCATGGAGAGATAGGCGAATAATAACACACATCATCATAATAAATGAGGAATGAGTACAATGTATGTTATCAAAAAAATGGTCACAAGACCGGTATACAAAAGGATAATGTATCTAAGATAAAGAAAAGAAAAGTACATATATCCTCGCTACATCCCTCAAAAAATATAAACACTCCCCCTATAAAAAAAAAGTCCTATGCTAACTCTCCCCCTAAATACATGACTACTCTCAACCCAAAACTACTCCCCCTTTTTGTCACGAATGACAATTGGTAAGTCACTGAGAAGTCATCTCATCATCACCAGAAGAACTAGCATCCTCATCCTCATCATCAGTACCATCATCAGCATCCTTATCATCAAAAGCCTCTGGAGATGGAGACGGAGAAGCAACAAAGCCACCATGGCGAGCCTATCATCGTGCAATACGACCGACACGACTATTCACTTGATACAACTTAGTAGTGAGTGTATTAAGGTGAGTATCCATGCGCTGAAGCTACACCATGACTGCCTTGAGAGTCATAACACCAACAGAAGAAGAAGAAGGAGCGGAGGTGGATGGAATGGAGGGGGCGAGAGAATCTGTCGTCTCGGTTTGTGGCCGCTTCGGTCAAAGCTAAGCCTCGCTTTGTCGAACTAACATCGCTTTAATGGCACCCATGATAGTGTAGAGAGGAGAATCAGGAATAGGGATAGAAAAAATGGCGAAGCATCCGTGTGATACCTGAAGGAAAAATGAGCTTATCATGGGTCGTCATATCCCTATAAACATCTATAATAGAGATAATGAAACGAGAAAGAAGTCCATAGATTGAGCACGAGGCTCTGTGATAGAGTTATAATGAGACAATAGAGTAAAAACAAATGTCATCACCAAATTAAGGAATCTCGGACTTTTTACAAAGTGTTAGGACATATGTGGAACATGTTATGAACATATGCCATTTAAAATTGGCTAATCCTTTGACAAAACGCACTTTACTTGTAATTGGGTAGATCTAGAATGTATTTAATACTTCAAGGAACAAGAGTTCAAGTCTAGTATTGAAGCCATGCAAATCTATCTAAGAATCAAGTGAAGAAGTGCTGTTCATTAAAACTCGACAGATTGCTCGACAGATTACTCGACACATGTATCTATCTAGATTTAATATGTCTCAACAACTCTCGACAGAAGCTATATCTATCGAGAATTACGAAATTCAGATTTCCAAATCTGTTTTTCACGCATATCTAAGTTAATTGTGTAGGGTTTTTTTTTCTCACAACCCTAGACATATATAAGGATTATTTTAAGGGCCGTCTCACTTGATGAAAAGGTCGTAGCAATTGTTGTTGCACTCACATTGTGACTGGAGACAAAAATTGCCCTAGTTCATCTTTCTCTTGAAGAAGCTGCTGCGTTTGTGCATCAAGGGTTTTGTAACCAAGGAGTTTCTTGTTCTTCATTGTGTGGATGAACTGAAGAACTTTGCAACCAACATCCTTCTCAAGTTGGTGTGTTAGTCACGTACTGAAATCCGTGCATCGATTGGTTAGTCACGTACTTAGAGCCGTGCATTGAAAGGAGAGATTGTCACTACATTACAAGTCCAATTGGGTATTGGGGTAAGGGTTCAACTATAGGTTGGTATAAAGTACTGGGGTTCCTTTACTTGTAACCACTTGTTTTGATAATAGTGGATTCTCAGGAGTGGTGACCTTAAATTCACCTAGTGGGGTTTTGCCTCGATAGTTTTCCCCATTCGTAAACAAATCACCCGTGTTAAATTTAATTTTTGCTGCATTTAGTTATTTAGTGATTTGTTTGTGCTACCATGCGTATTGCATATTATTTGATTTAATTAATTCACTTAACTAATTAATTGGTTAATTTACCTAAGGAGTCAATACATTCTTGGCCTATCAAGTCGTATCAGAGTTGGCACACTCTGATTAGGTTTTAATCTTTGTTGTGTGATACATTGACCTCAGATTGTCATGGATAGAGGACAATCTTTAATTATCTCTCTTTTATTTGATGACACTAACTATGCATACTAGAAAGTACGCATGAGAGCTTTTTTGCAGTCTTTAGATGAAAAAGTGTGACAAGCTGTGGAGATAGGTTGGACCAAGCCAAAGGAAGCGCTGGCTGATTGGGATGATACTAAGATCAAAGTGGCAAACTTTAATAGTAGAGCATTGAATGCTTTATTCAGTGTAGTCATCAATGAGGAATTCAAGAAGATATCCTCCACTGAAACTGTGAAGGAAGCATGGACTATCCTCCAGACAACCTATGAAAGAACTAAGGCTGTCAAGGATTCAAAACTTCAAAGGCTTACCACGAGCTTTAAAGAGATTAAGATGGAGGAGGATGAGTCATTTGATGAGTTCTATGCCAAGCTGAAGGACATAGTGAACTCTGCATTTAATCTTGGGGAAACCATTCCAAAACCCAAGATTGTTAGAAAAGTGCTTAGATCTCTTCTAGAGAGATTCCATGCCAAGATCACCGCCATTGAGGAATCAAAGGACATTGACTAAATTCCTTTGACAGAGCTGGTCGGCAACTTGCAAACCTATGAATTGGGTTTGTCTAGGATAGGGAAATCAAGCAAAAGCAAGAGCATGACATTGAAAGCCAAAAGCAGTGATATCGATGAGTCTTTTGATGATGAAGATTCCAATATGAAATCCTATATCACTAGGCAATTCAAGAAGTTTATGAAGAATGCCAATGTGAAAAGATTCGACGAGGACCGAAAGCAATCCAGTTCTTCATAATTCAGAAGCCAAGATAAAGGGAAGAAGGATGCTAAGGATGGTAGTCAGTACAGTGTGCCCTCCAAAACAAAATGCCTCGAATGTCAAGGGTTTAGACACATGAAACAAGAATGTCTAACTTAACTCAAGACTATTGGAAAAAGTAAGGCCCTTGTTGCTACCTTGAGTGACACCGAGCCTAACGATGATTCAGATGACAATGATGACGAGGGAATCTGAAATACCTTCATTGCTACAGTTGATCCTACTGATAGGGGTTTCAAAAATAGTAGATGATGAAGAGGACTTGGCAGACTCTAAGTTTGAGAAAATGGATGATCGAGATGATATCCATATAGCCTATGAAAAATTGTACAAAGTTTTTGAGAAGCATGAGAAACTATATAGGTTGGCCACCAAGAAGCTGAATGATGTGGAACTTGACCGAGAAGAGCTTTCCACAAAGTTTGAGGAAGCTAATCAGACCATTGGAGCACTGCGATTTGTGAACAATTTCTTGGTCGAAAAGACCAAGAAGCTTGAAGCTGAGCTGTTTCAAGTCAGAAATCAATTGGAGAGGACTTCCAATGCAAAGCTTGATAAGATGCTTAGCTTTCAAAAACTCTACTTCTGATAAAACCGGTTTGGGGTATGATTTCTCTTCTCTTAATATTGCTTCTTCTAGTACTACTGTGTTTGTTTCACCTGCTAATAATGTTAATTCTGATAACAATGATGTTAAAACTGTTTTAGCTAGTGAGAACATAGAAGGATAAATCTATCTTATAAGCACACCCTAAGCTTGATAAGAAAGAGACTAGAAACCCTAGAACTAAGAAGGGAAGTAATCAAAAGTCTAAATGGAAGAAACAGCATCTCTGTCATCACTGTAGAGCTTCAGGACATACTCGACCTAATTACTACAAGTGGTTATCCACTCAACAAAGCAATAGTATGATCTCATCTGGAAACTAGAATCAGTTTTCATCCTCTTTTGCTCCTCTTGAAGATCTTTTTAAGGCCCACATGTTCCTTTCGAACTTGAACGGTTTCAATTCTTCCCCCTTACCATCGGATCAAAGGTTTGCTCAACGGAAAGATTCTTCCAAGGTGTGGAAGGAAAAATGCTCAAAGTGATTCAGTCACTTTTTCTCTCTCCCTCTCTTTTTGTTTATGCATTACTTGTGTGTTTTGCTTTCTTGTTTCGAGTCAGTCTAGTTTTATGCTATGCTTTGGTTAACATGTTTTTGTTTGTTTGTTTTCAGTTTTGCTTTATTTTGTTTTTCATACAAAAAAATTGAAAATCAGGAAAATACAAAAACAGTGTGTGTTTTGTGTACATTGGTACTTGTGTATCTTGGATGGTCATTGAAACAAAGTTTTCTAAACTTTGTATCTTTCGTAACTTAGATGAGTATCTCTATGCACAACTAAGCAAGTGAGCTTTGTGGCTCATGTTTGTGATGAGTAAGATTAAGTGATCTTTTGTACTTAACACTCATATCACTCTTTTTGACTGGAAAGACTAAAAAATCCTAAGAGAAAGGTATAAATAATCATCTAACCACTAAAGCCCGCCAATCATGAAATAACATCTGTATGCTTTGACATAGCAAAATTATGATGTTTTTGGCTTAACATAATTGGGTATTTCTTCTCTCTCTTATATGCCCATACATGATATGCTCAAAAGAAAAAATATGCAAAGAAAAATCGAAAGCAAAAGAATCAAAATGCTTTTAAATATGGTTGCAAGCGTGTTTCTAGGAGATGAGGGAGTTATAGGATGTACCTTGAAGGTGATAGTCCCCATTAAGCAGTTATGATTGTGTGTAAGTTAAATTGATTTTCTCATATCTCAAATCGTCATAACATGTAGACATTTATGCAATCTTGCATTGTTTTTCACACACAACACACAAAATTCTTTACTATTTTTGATACATGTGCAGGTACAATTTGATTTGGCCATCACAAGGAATACATGTGTTAATGTATGCTCACTAAACTATCTTGACTTGTTTTTTAAAAATAAAATTGGTTAGACTTGTATAGTGTGTGTGTGTGTGTGTGTGTGTGTGTGTGTGTGTGTTTGGATCCTAAATGCTTTACATTTTTCTTGTTGAGAGATGTTTTTGAGTGCTTAATATGTTGATTGGATCTTTGGTTGAATAGTTTGCTTGATTGCATTCATTTCTATGTTTTTCTCCTCTTTGAAAAACTATTTTTATCAAGCTCGACAGCTTCTCGACAGATCTTGACAGATAGCTATCTGTCGAGACCTTTGGACTTCTTTTATTGATAGATCTTATCACATCTTCAATCTATCGAAGTTTTCTAGAATTTGTCTCGATAGCTTCTCAACAGATTCTCGATCCATCGAGAAAGTTTTTGTCTGCTCGATAGCTTCTCGATAGTTGTTTGATCCATTAAGGTACTTTTGCCATCGACAAATTCTCGACAGCAACTCGACAAATTTATTTGTCGCGAATAGTGCTCGATAGATTCTCAACAAATCCTCGATCCATCGAGACACGATTTCTTTAAATAGCTTTAGCGTGAAATTAGATCTCATTTCTTCTATCTCTCTTGACAGAAACCTATCTTTTCACCTCCCAAACACTCTCTACTCTCTCTAAACTTCAACCCCCTTGTTTTTCGACCTAAGTTGATCATTTCTCACTTGGTATGATCTCTCTTTCTCTCATTCTTCATGCATTTCACACATTTAGACCTAGGTTTTGGGTTTTTGAAAATTTTTTAGGGTTTTTGAAAATTGATGAGTATTTTGTGAAATCTTTGGGTTGGGTTTTGCTTATATGTTGTTATATGCTCATGCATTGCATTACATTTGCATTTTCACAATATTTCATGCATTTAGATGTGTGCTTCTATGTTGGAAACTTTTGTGCTGGTAGGATTGGATTGGGCTAAGCCCATGATGAATTTTTCTTTGCATGTCACATGCTCATGCATTGTTCATGCATACGTACCTTTTCATTCCTTGTTTTGGTACTTTTTGTGATTGGTACTTTATGTTTGTTTCTCTTTCTCTCTCCCTCTCTCGAACAGTCTACGCATGGCACCTAAGCGCAAATCCGCTCCATCTCGAAACCCTCTACATTATGAGGCATCTTTTTCTGATCCTACTCCTCTTTCTATCCAGTTTTGTGATAAGAAGGCCCGTTAGGACTTCTCAGAGAACTTCCCCTGACGTGGAATTCATTCGAAATGCCGCATGATTCTATCGGAGTTTTCCGATACTGCTCTACCCACTGTCATTCACAATCAGGAATGGGAATCTCTATATGAGATTCCCGTGAGATATCCCACCATGATCATATAGGATTTCTACTCCAATATGCACGGTTTCGATACCTTTATACCTTGGTTTGTTACACAGGTTCAAGGTATACATATCATAGTTACTTCGGAGCTTATCTTCAATGTATTACATGTTCCAAGGGTGGAGTTTCCTAATTACCTCAGTTGTCCTTATCTGCGGACTGTGTCCAAAGATGAACTCTCGTCTCTCTTTTGTGAGACACCTTCTTCATGGAGTGATCGTCAAAACACTCCTTGCTCGGGCTTTGTAAAAGGTCCGAGATTCCTGAATGTGGTGATGACATTTGTTCTACATCCCTTGTCTCACTATAATTCTATTACTGAGCCTTATGCTTGATTTTTGTTGTCCCTCATCGAGGACCTTACCATAGACTTCCCTTCTTACTTCATACTTTCCCTTACAAATTTATAAGCCAAGAATGTATTGACCTCTATGATAAATTAATCAATTAATTAGCCAAGTCAATTAATTAATTCGATTAATATGCAATACGTGTGGTAGCACAAACAAATCACCAACTAAATTAATATGCAGCGAAAAATTAAGTTGACACGGTGATTTGTTTACAAATGAGGAAAATCTCCAAGGCAAAATCCCCATCGGGTGATTTTAAGGTCACCACTTCCAAGAATCCACTATTATAACAACAAGTGGTTACAAGTAAAGGAATCCCAGTACCTTATACCAACCTACAGTTGAACCCTTACCCCAATACCCAATTGGACTTGTTCTGTAGTGACAATCTCTCATTTTTATGCACGGCTCCCAATACATGATTAACCAATTGATACATGGATCCAAGTACATGACTAACCACCAACTTGAGAAGGATGTTGGCTGTAAAGTTCTTCAATTCATCCATACGATGAAGATCACAAAGCTCCTTGTACTTCATCGTGTGGATAAACTGAAGAACTTTGCAACCAACATTCTTCTCAAGTTGGTGTGTTAGTCACGTACTGGGATCCGTGCATCGATTAGTTAGTCACGTACTTGAAGGCACGCATTGAAATGAAAGATTGTCACTACATTACAAGTCCAATTGGTTATTGGGGTAAGGGGTCAACTGCAGGTTGGTATAAGGTACTGGGATTCCTTTACTTGTAACCGCTTGTTTTGATAATAATGGATTTTCGGGAGTGGTGACCTTAAATTCACCTGGTGGGGTTTTGTCTTGGTGGTTTTCCCCATTCATAAACAAATCACCAGTGTCAAATTTAATTTCCGCTGCATTTAGTTATTTGGTGATTTGTTTGTGCTACTACACATATTGCATGTTAATTAAATTTAATTAATTCACTTGGCTAATTAATTGGTTAATTTACCTAAGAGGTCAATACATTCTTGGCCTATCATAAAGCCCGAGCATGGGGTGTTTTAACGCTCACTCCATAAGGCAGGGGTCTCACATAAGTGAGACAGAAGCTCGTCTTTGGACACAATCCTCAGACGCTAACAGCCGGGGTAGTCAGGATGTGTAGTATCTCAGATATAAGATCTGGAGTGACTATGATATGTGTACCTCTAAATGTCGTGACAAATTGAGGTACAGAGGTATCGATACCATGCATATTGGAGTAAAACTCCTGTGTGAACACAGTGGGACACCTCAAGGGTATCTCACAAAGAGATTCCCATCCCCGAATGTGAATGACATCAGAAAGAGGAGTATCGAAAAAGTCTGATAGAATCACATGGCACTTCGAATGAATGCCACGTTTAGAAAAGTTCTTCGAGAAGTCTAATGAGCCTTCTCATCATGAAACTGAACGTGAAAAGGGAGAATAGGAGGATCGAAAGAAGAAAATGACCCAGAACGAAAAGGGTTCCGAGTCGGAGTAGATTTGCGCTTGGGAGCCATGCGCAGTCTATCTAAGAGAGAGAGAAAATAGAACACAATCACAACCCAGAACAGATAGATAGAAAAGAAAGGGTATGAATATGAACATGTGATGTGCTAAAAAAAATTGCATCATGGGTTCAACCCAATCCAAACCTATCAACACACAATTTTCAACATATAAACACACATCTAAATGCTTGAAACATTGTGAAAATATAAATGGAATGCAATGCATGATCATATAGCATCAAATAAGCAACACCCAACCCAAAAATTTCACAAAAATCTAAAAAGTTTTCAAAAACCCCAAAAATTTCACAAAACCCCAAAATCCTAGGTCTACTGCATGAAATGCATGAAGAAAGAAGGATTAGAAGATCATACTAGAGGAGAAAAACAAGATCTAGGCCAAAATCCAAGTGGGGAAGGTGAAGGGAGTGAGGGAAGAATGTTGGAGGGAGAGAAAAGAAATTTCTATCGATGGAGAAATAAGAAAGTGAGATCTAATTTCACGTTGAACCTATTTAAACAAAACGCAGCTTGATGGATTGAGGATCTATCGAGCACTAAATCTCGACAAATATGAATCTGTCAAGGTGCTGTCGAGACTCTGTCG
Source organism: Quercus alba (assembly GCA_036321655.1). Classification (NCBI taxonomy): domain Eukaryota; kingdom Viridiplantae; phylum Streptophyta; class Magnoliopsida; order Fagales; family Fagaceae; genus Quercus; species Quercus alba. The sequence goes on along the minus strand of CM070309.1, from coordinate 11,382,310 downwards.
ACGGAAAAATCACCTTGATGGATCGAGAATCTATCGGCTAGACAGAAGGTTTCTCAATGTATCGAGAAGCTATCGAGACAAAGTCCAAAAAGCTCGATGGATCGAAAATGCAATAAGATCTATTGAGATAAGAAGTCCAAGCAGCTCGATAGATTGAACGCTGTCGAGGAGCTGTCAAGGAGCTGTCGAGAAGCTTTCTAGCTTGAAAAAAAGCAATTTTTCGACAAGAGGAAAAACACATAGAAATGAATGCAAACAAGCAAGTTACTCAACCAAAGATCCAATCAACATTTTATGCTTTCAAAAACATCTCTCAACAAAAAAATACAAAGCATTCATAGATCAAACACACACACACACACACACACACACACACACACAACAAGTCTAACCAATTTTATATTTCAAAAACAAGTCAAGACAGTTTAGTGAGCATACATTAACACATGTATTCCTTGTGATGGCCAAATCACATTGTACCTACACATGTATCAAAAGTAGCAAAGAATATGCATGTTGTGTGTGAAAATATTGCAAGAGTGCATAAGTGTCTCAAGTTATGACGATTTGAGATATGAGAAAATCAATTTTAACTCACACATAATCATAATTGCTTGATGGGGACTATCGCCTTCGAGGTACTTCCTATAACTCCCACATCTCCTAGAAAGATGCTTGCAACCATATTTAAAAGAATTTTGATTCTTTTTGCTTTTATTTTATTTGCATATTCTTTTTCTTTTTAGCATATCATATATGGGCATATAAGAGAGAGAATAAATACTCAATTATGTTAAGCTTTAAACATCATAATTTTGCTATGCTGAAGCATATAGATGTTATTCATGATTGGCGGGCTTTAGTGGTGAGATGGTTATTTATGCCTTTCGCTTAGGATTTTTTAGTCATTCCTGTCAAAAAGAGTGATATGAGTGTTGAGTACAAGAAATTACTTAATCATACTCATCACAAACACGAGCCACAAAACTCACTTGCTTAGTTGTGTATTGAGATGCTCATCTAAGCTATAAAAGATACAAAGTTTAGAAAACTTTGTTTCAATGGCCATCCAAGGTATACAAGTACCAATGTACACAAAACACACACTGTTTTTGTATTTTTCTGATTTTCAACCATTTTAAAAAAAAAAAAACAAAATAAAGCAAAACTGAAAACAAACAAACAAAAACATGTTAAACAAAACATAGCATAAAACTATATGCAAATGCATGAGGAATGAGGAAAAGGAGAGGAGATCACTCCATGGAGATTACACCAATGTTTTGGCGTAGGAATTCAAACCGTTTGCTATCAAAAGGCTTAGTGAACGAATTAGCCTTTTGATCATCAATGTGAATGAACTCAAGAGTGAGTGTACCATCTTTGACAAGCTCCCGAATGAAATGGTGTCGATATGTTTTGTTTGAGAATGTTGAACAGGATTTTTAGAGATGTTAATGGCGCTGGTATTGCCACAATAGATGGTAAAATGTTCTTGACGAATAACATAATCAAGGAGGAGTTTTTGCATCCACAGAAGTTGGGTGCAACAACTACTGGCAGCGATGTATTTAGCCTCAGCAGTGGATAAAGAGATAGAATTCTGCTTCTTACTCATCTAGGAGACAAGATTATTACCCATATAAAAATAACCTCCTGAAGTACTTTTTCTATCATCAGCATTATCAGCCCAGTCTGCATCAAAATACCCAACTAAGACATCATTGGTGTCCTTGCTATACCACACACCAGAATTGGCAGTGGATTTGACATACTTTATGATTCTTTTCAAAGTAATCATATGAGATTCTTTGGGATTAGCTTGATATCTAGCACACACTCCCACACTTTAACTAATGTCAGGTTTGCTTGTAGTAAGGTAAAGAAGACTACCAATCATGCTTCTATATAGAGAAGAATCAACACTTTTTCCTAAAAAATTAACAATGAGTTTAAAATTTGGGCTCATGGGGGTTCTAACAAAAAAAGCAGATTCCAATCCAAACTTTTTCACGAGATTTTTATCATATTTAGATTGGGATATGAATATACCTGACTCTTGTTGACGGATCTGCAATCCAAGGAAGTGATTCAGCTCTCCAATCATGCTCATCTCAAACTTAGCTTTCATAAGCTTGGAAAAATTATGAGCAAGTTCATCCTTAGTAGACCTGAAGATGATATCATCAACATAGACTTGAGCAACTATCAACTCACCATTTTCCTTTTTGATAAAGAGAGTTTGATCGACTTGTCCTCTTGTGAAATCATGTGAGACCAAATATTGTGTAAGCCGGTCATACCAAGCTTTGGGCTCTTACTTTAGTCCATAGAGTGCCTTCTTAAGGTACAACACATGATTCAAAAGTGTGGATCAATGAATCCTTTAGGCTGAGCCACATAGACATCTTCTTTAAGGAACCCGTTCAAGAATGCAGTCTTCACATCCACTTGGTAAAGCTTGAACTTTAAGTGACAAGCTAAGGCCAAGAGAACCCTAATGGATTCCATACGAGCTACAGGAGCAAATATCTCATCAAAATCTACTCCTTCCACTTGAGAGTATCCTTGAGCCACAAGACGAGCCTTGTTGTGGATCACATTTCCCTCCTCATCAGTTTTATTACAGAATATCCACTTTGTGTCAATGATGTGCTCTCCTTCCGGTCTAGGTACTAGGGCCCAAGCATCATTCCTTTGAAATTGAAGTAGTTCATCATGGATGGACTCAACCCAGCTTTCATCCTGGAGAGCATCCTCAAACTTGGTGGGTTCAACCTATGACAAATAGCAAGAATAAGACACAAAGTTAGCAACACATTTATCAACTATACGCTTTCTTAGTGTAAGTTCATTCATGTTTCCCTCAATAACTTCATGAGGGTGATTCAACTTGATCCTTGAGGAAGGTCATTTCTCTTCATGAGATTTAGAATCAGGTGAGGTAGGAATGTCTGCTGAGACTTCTACAACACTTGGAGTACTTGGAAAAACGAGCTCTTGATCAACTATTTCTTGAACACCCTTAAACTTTGAAGGAAGAATTTCCTTAGGTATTTCCTCACTAATTTTCTCAAAACCAGAATCTGAAGCTTCATCAATAACAACATTGACTGTTTTCATCACCTTCTTGGTTCTTTTGTTGTACACCCAATAAGCTTTGCTAGTGGAAGGGTATCCCAAAAATATTCCCTCATCGCTTTGGGAGTCAAATTTTCCCACATTTTCTCTATCCTTAAGGATAAAGCAAGTACTTCCAAAGATTCTGAAATACTTCACATTTGGCTTCCTTCCCTTCCACAATTCATAGGGAGTCTTCTTTGTATCAAGTCTAAAATACACCCTGTTAACCGTATGACATGTGGTATTGACTACTTCTCCCCATAAATTTCTAGCCACATCCTTGTTGTGCAACATGGCTCTAGCCATCTCCTGAATGACTCTATTCTTTCTTTCTACTATACCATTTTGCTGAGTAATAGGAGTAGAGAATTCTTGAGATATACCAGATCTAGTGCAAAAGGATTCCATGTATGAGTTCTCGAATTCTTTACCACAATCACTTCGAATTCAATCAATCTTCAAGTTCTTCTCATTTTGCAACCTTGTACACAAGTCTTCAATGTGCTTGGGAGCATCTAACTTGAATCTTAAAAGAATGACCCAAGTATACCTGGTGAAATCATCTACTGTAACCATGATGTATCTCTTTCCTCCAAGAGACTCAATTCTAGTTGGACCCATGAGATCCATATGTAGTAGCTCCAAAGGTCTAGATGTAGCTGATGTCTGAGTTCCTGGATGTTTTGCTTTTGTTTGTTTCCCAAGCTGACATGGTTCACACACAACATTGTTAATTCTGCTGAGCTTTGTTATCCCCAGGACTGATTCATGCTTAGATATAATTGACAGATGTTTGTAGCTAGCATGTCCCATCCTTTGTTGCCATAGATCTTCATTTGGCAAACGAATGCTATTGCACACAATATTAGCATCAGGTACCAATCCATAGCAGTTATCCAAAGTGTGAACACGCTTATGAGTTTCTTTCCAGACTCATTCAACACAAGGCATTTCCCTTTCGAGAACAGCACCATAAAGTCTTGATCACATATCTAACTTATGCTTAACAAGTTCACTTTCAAACCTTCTACATATAATATATTTGAAATGTCTGGCAATCCAGGTAGAGATATGGTTCCCTTCCCTTTAATCTGTGATTTGCTCCCATCACCAAAAGTGACATTTCCACCTTTCTTAGGCTTGAAAACCTTAAAGAGAGAACGGTCTCCAGTCATGTGTCTTGAGCATCCATTGTCAAGGTACCATAAACATGTGTCCATTACCTTAAATGCAAATTTCATCATAAAGCACACCTCATGCTTACATGACAAATTAGTAGGAATGGTTTTCTCTCTCATCTGCCATTTAAGAAGGAAGCCTTTAAGTTTCACCCTTCTCAGACATACTCCTCTACATATTTTCATTTTGAGATAGTCTAGTTTCTTCTTTGTTATACTAAGACCTTTTTCAATAATCCTCAAGATAGTTTTTAAATAACTTTTAGACTTGCACTTTCTGAAACACTCAATCAAATAGAGATTAGAAAAGCAAGATGTATTTGAAATAAAAGATCTTTTCATGCCATTTGCAGCCATGACAACAGGGGTCAATATATCACACAACAAAGATTAACCCTAATCAGAGTGTGTGCGCTCTGATACCACTTGATAAGCCAAGAATGTATTGACCCATTTGGTAACTTAATCAATTAATTTAGTCAAGTGAAATTAATTAGATTTAATTACATGCAATGAGCATGGTAGCACAAACAAATCACCACATAACTAAATACAACGAAAATTAAATTTGACACAGGTAATTTGTTTACGAATAGGGAAAATCACCGAGACAAAACCCCACTAGGTAAATTTAAGGTCACCATTCCTGAGAATCCACTATTATCAAAACAAGCGGTTACAAGTAAAAGGAATCTTAGTACCTAATATCAACCTACAGTTGAGCCCTTACCCCAATACCCAATTAGACTTGCAATGTAGTGACAATCTCTCCTTTCAATGCACGGCTCCAAGTACATGACTAACCAATCGATGCATGGATCCAAGTACGTGACTAACACACCAACTTGAGAAAGATGTTGGCTGCAAAGTTCTTCAGTTCATCCAAACGATAAAGATCAAGAAGCTCCTTAGTTACAAAACCCTTGTCGCAAAGACACAACAGCTTCTACAAAGAATTTGATGAACTAGGGCAAATTCTGTCTCCAATCACAATTTGCATGCATAATCAATTTGCATTGAATTGCATTATTTTGCATCACCTTTGACGGCTCTTAATATAATCCTTATATATGTCTAAGGTTGTGAGAAAAGAAACCTACACAAATATACTTGGATATGCATGAAAACAGATCTAGAAATCTGAATTTCATAATTCTCGATAAATACTGTCGAGCAGCTGTCGAGCATCAGCATTAAACCTCGATAGATATTATCTATCGAGCTATTTGTCGAGCTTTAATGAATAGGACTTCTTCACTTGCTTCTTGGACAGACTTGCATGGCTTCAATACTAGACTTAAACTCTTGTTCCTTGAAGTACTAAACCCATCCTAGATTTACCCAATTACAAGTAAAGTATGTTTTGTCAAAGCATTAGCCAATATACAATAACATATGTTCTAATAAGTTCCACATATGTCCTAATAAGGAGCAATGGCATGGCCCTATGTACCATATTGTAGCTATTGTAATATCTAAGGATTGGTTTTATGGGATAAATTTTACCATTGAAACAGGCTGAAGAACAATACCAATTCAAGTAGCTTATTTAGCTATCTAGCATACAAAGAAAACGGAAGCATATTACAATTTCAACCTGAAAATTAAGGAAACAAATGTACAAGCTTACTGAATTATCTTTAGCAGTTATAAATTATCATGTGAGTATAGATTAAGTAGGCTCATACTAACATCCAAACTCCTGGATACTTCAAGGCCTCTTGAAGGTTTTTTTGAGATTGATCATGCGGTGATTTTCAAAACCAAGCTCCAATCAATGATCATTCAAGGATATCAAGATGATTTACCTAGATCTCCTCTCAATGGATTAGGGGCAATTCGAAAAGGGTGAAAGTATGGAGGCTACAATGGGTATTACCCTAATGGAATAGGTAGCTTTCTCACACTTCTCTCTATTGATTAGGATGTAAATTCATGGGTTTTATGAGATACAAAAGAGGGGTAAATTGGATGGGAACAACAAAAAACAAAGGCAACTGATTTCTCTTAAGTTTTGAAAAATGCTCTGACTAACAGAATTTTAAAACTTGTCCACTTTGCTCGAAACTCGCCTAACATGGCCAACTCGCTTGAGCGAAATTCTAAATTCTATAACTCCAATTCAACTTCTAATCCTCTTATATCTCAATTGCAAATACAATTCTATACAGAATAGATACATGGAAATGATTTGCAAATATAATTGAAATTTGACATGGAATTAGCCAACACTAGAAATCCTAACATTTTTTTTATTTTTTATAAATGAGTGCTAGGGTGGAGATATGATTCACATTCAAGATCTCCTCCTCTAATATTATGTTAAATCACTAATTCTCTCAAAAGCTTAAATTGTTAAGAAATAATAAATTTAATCATTTAACCATAATTCTAACCCCACCTCTTTAGATATATCTCAAATTAACGTGATTGCTCATGTATAAGATTAACTGCAATGCCTTAAATCCACATAATTATAAAATTAAAAGGGTTAATTGCTCAAATGAAAAGTTTAGAGAGTGTTAGGTAATTTAGTTGTAAGATAATTCCATGACAAATTTAGTTGTAATCTTTACAAATATTTTACTTACAATGATGAAGTTTCAATGTCATTTGTAATCATTTGGTGTAATCAAGGATAAAGTCAAGTGGAAATTGTCACTATGCAAGTCCGGAGAATTTTAGTCAAGTTCACCTCAGTTTTGATCAAGTAAGCCTCTTATGGAAAGCAACTGACTTTACTTTCTCAATTCAGTTGTAGCCAATCAACCCTTGATTTGTACACCTTATAAAAACAAAAAAACAAAAACCTAATATTCCAAAGAGAAAGACAACACAAGTATTGAATAAAAAAAACTTTACCAAAATGTTCAAGTCTTTCATCCTCACCGATTGATATACACTTGAGAAAAGATTTCACCAAAAAAAAAAAAAAAACACCACCTATGTTGTTGGAGTGCTATTGTGAAACCATAGAATCATTACAAAATCTTCAAGTGCTTTTAAAGTAACCAAGAGATTGGTTGACATTGGCGGTCAGCAATCAGCTCATGACACCAAGTCACTTTGAAGACTAAAGCCTGGTTCAACAGTTGCAGCAAAAGCAGGGAACTCGGATACTGTGTCTATTACTTATACTAGAAGTCTAGTAAGTTATTTTGTATTGCAACAATTTTTATAGTAGATTAGGTGAATTAGCTTTTGCCCATGGTGTTTTTACCATTTTGAATTTTCACTTTATGAACAAATCTTGTCTTGCGTGCATCTATATATATGCATTAATGAGTTATATGTTTTTTCAATATTATATATTGTTCTTGTAGCCCTAAATTTTGATTAAGAATGTTATCAGAAGTTAAAGAAATAGAAGGGAGAAGTATGCAGATTAGAAGTTGCAGAAGCTGCAAAAAAGGATGTAGGTTAAACAGCAAGTAGTTTTTGAGTAGTCTTGAGCAAAGCTACATGTAGTTCAGCCCTTGTTAAGTGAGCATGTGAGAAGCATGAGTGTATAGTTAGTTGTGCTTCTCTGTTTTAGTTAGTTACATGTCATTATTAGTTGTTAAGCAAGTTAGTTATAGCAGTTAGTCTCTCCCTCTCTCTCTAATTGTATATAAACTACTTTGTAATCATTATTTGTCAAGTTAATGAGAATTGATTTTCATTCTTAAGAAATTTCATATGGTATTAGAGCCATCTTGCTCTATTTTTCCCCAAATTCTCTAGGGTTTTCATGAAAGCTTTGAAGCTTCTACAATGGCTTCGGTTCCTGATTCTTCTTCTTCCTTTGTGCAAGATCCTGCATTGGTAAAGGACATTTCAAATCCTCTGTTTCTTCATCACGCTAAGAGTCTTGGAGCCATGCTCGTATCTGAGGCCTTGATTGGTGAGAATTATCATGCTTGGGCACAATCAATGAAGAAGACTTTGATTGCCAAGAACAAGTTTAGTTTTGTCAATGGCAGCATCACTCTTTCTTCTCCATTTGTGAAAACTCCAATAGCAATTAATGGTTGGATTCGATGTGATAACATGGTAGGTTCTTGGCTAATGAAGGCAATTTCACCTCAGATTCAAATTAGCATTACTTACAGAGATACAACATTGGAAATCTGGAATGATCTCAGAGACACACATTCACAAGGAAATAGTCCTACGATTTTTCAACTTCAGAAAGACATTGCTTCAATCAATCAAGGTGATTCCTCAATTACCACCTATTTCACTCAATTGAAGGTTTATTAGGATGAACTTCAAAATCTTAGGCCTATGCCAACTTGTTCTTGTGGAAAGTGCACTTGCAATTTACCTCAGAAGCTTGAAGATCTTCATCTTTAAGAGTCAGTGATGCAGTTTTTGATGAGGCTTAATGACTCATACTCTTAGATCAAAGGAAAAATCTTGTTAATGGATCCAATGCCATCTATTAACAAGGTTTTTTCCCTATTGATTCAAGAAGAGAGGCAAAGAAGTGTGGGACATAGCAATCTGTTTCATGTAGAATCTACTACTCTAGCAGTGAAGGGTTCTAATCCCAACTTTAACTTCAATTTCTCTGGTTTTTCTTATAATTATGTTGTTCCTAGAAGAAAGAATTCAAAAGGAAAGGATAGGCCTATCTGTACACACTGTGGGAAGCTTGGTCATGTCATGGAAATGTGCTTTAAGTTACATGGCTTTCCACTAGGTGTCAAGCCTAAATGCAAGAACTTTATAGTGAATCAAGTCAATGCTCAAGAAGATTATGCAGGTAAAGATTCCACATCTGCTCAGTTTCCTTTCACTCAAGAGCAATGCCAACAATTCTTGACTATGTTAGGCACTCAAATGCAGGTTGCTTAACTCAACATTGCCAACAAGGAAACTCACATGGCCAATAATGTGGTTAAGGCCAATTCAACTGCTTCCTCTTCATCGAATGCCACTGATAGGCCACAAACTGAATGACCCTTTGTGATAGAAATTAATTAATTAATTAGCCAAGATATTAATTAATCAATTTATCATGCAAACGCATGGTAGCACAAACAAATTACCAATAAACTAATTATGCAGCGGAAAATAAATAACTCGGTGATTTGTTTATGAATGGGGAAAACCTAACGGCAAAAACCCCACCGGGTGATTTTCAGGTCACCACTCCCGAAACTCCACTATTATCACAACAAGCGGTTACAAGTAAAGGAATCCAAGTACCTTACCAATCTACAGTTGAACCCTTACCCCAATACCCAATTGGACTTGTACTGTAGTGACAGTTCCCCTTTTAGATGCACGACTCCCAGTACGTGACTAACCAATTGCGCTGATCCTAATAAGCGACTTCAATCACCAACTAAGAAGGTTGTTGGTTGCAAAGTTCTTCAGTTCATCCACACGATGAAGATCAAGAAGATGCTTGGTCACAAAACCCTATGGTGCACATACACAGCAACTTCTTCAAGAGAAAGAGATGAACTAGGGCAAGAACTTCATCTCCGGTCACAATTTGCTTAAACAGAGTTTGCTCAAAACTTGTGCAACTTATGAACACTTTGACGACCCTTAAATTGATCCTTTTATATGTTTAGGGTTAGGAGAAAAGAAAACCCAAAGACACATTCACGGATCCCAAGAAAATCATATTGAAATTCTGAAAATCTTAAATCTTGACAGATAGCAGGTGTCGAGCACACCGAATGTAGAACAGCTTCCTTAAGCTCGATAGATGCAGCTGTCGAGCCAACTGTCGAGCTTTAATGATTTTGCACTCTGAACTTGTTTTCTTGAACAGACTTGAAGACTTCAATACTTGATCTTGAAACAAGGTTTCTTGAAGTATTTAAAGACATCCTAAATCTACCCACATACAAGTAAAGTGCGTTTTGTCAAAGGATAAGCCAATTACATAAAATCATGACATATGTTCTTAACATGTGAAACACATATGTCCTAACAATCTCCCCCTTTGGCAATCCGTGACAAAACCACAACAAACAAATGAACATATGAGAGAAGTCATAAATCACTCAACTCATATTCACTTGTTGAATACAATAAAATCTATCCTAATACAAACTCTTGAAAAACTTTGCAAGAAGAGAGTTTATGGCAAGTAGACTTTGATAACCTGTATTTCAGAAACACTTTAAACAAAACTCATCAAGGTATCTTTGTGTGAAACAGAAATAATAGATTGTATACAAGTATATGAAACATGTGTATAAAGGGAGAAAAGAAACAACATATGAAATGGTAGGTGAAAGAAAAACATACATTAATATAAAGAAAGAGATGAGTACAATGTATGTCTATAAATGATCACAAGACCTCATGTACAAGAGTAATGTATCTAAAAAGAAAGAAAAGAAAAGATACATACTATCCTCACTACATCCCTCAAAAAGTATCAACACTCCCCCTAACAAAATGGTCCTATACTAACTCTCCTCCTAAGATAGACTACTTTCATACCAAAACTACTTCCCCTTTTTGTCATGAATGACAAAGGGTAAGAGTGTCAAGTAGACATCTTATCGGTAGAGCTAGCATCTCCATCAGCATCATCCGAAGCATCATCGTCATCACCATCATCCGAAGCATCATCGTCATCACCATTATCCGAAGCATCACCGTCATCACCATCATCCTTATCCTCAGAAGCAGAAGCCACGGGAGAAGGTGGTGAAGGAGTAGCCTCAGGAGTAAAACCACCTATGGACGCCTGTCGTCATGCAATACGACCGACACGAACGTTCACCTGATACAACTCTATAGAGAGTGTATCTAGGCGAGCATCCATGCGCTGCAGCTGCGCCATGATGTCTCCTAAAGACACATCACCCGAAGAAGAAGGAGGAGCCGATGTGGATGGAGCCGAACGGGATGGAGCTAAACGGGATGAAGGAGCTACTGAATCCGACTGCCGCGACCAAAGCTGGGCCTCGCTACATTTAACGGTAGCGTAATCTATGGCACACATGACGGTAAAATGGTTGGAAAAGGGAAAAGGAACGGAAAAATGGTGTAAAATTCTCATGATAGCGGAAGGAAAAATGAGCTTATCACAGGACGCCGAATCTAGATGAACATCTATAATAGACAAAATGAAATAAGAAGGAAAGTCTATGGTAAGATGCTTAAGAAGAGACAACAAAAATCAAGCACAAGGCTCTGTGATGGAGTTATAGTAAGAGAGCGGATGCAAAACAAAATTCATCACCATGTTCATGAATCTAGGACCTTTAGCAAAAGGTTGACATGGTGTAAAAAGACGCTCACCCCAAGCAGAAGGGCGTTCACAAAAAGCAGACATGAGCTCATCCCTGGACATAGTCCTCAGACGCTCACAACTAGGATAGTCAGGAAACTCTATCCTAGGGACCCGAAGCACATCCGCAACCAACTGTGATGTGATAGGAATGCGCGTACCTCGAACGCGAGTGAAGAAAAGAGGTACTGACCAATCGATCCCGTGCATGTTGGAGTAGAACTCCTGGATAAGCACGAGAGGACAGGTGACTAGGACGTCACACAGTGACTCCCATCCCCTATTGTGAATGACAGAGGGAAGGTCGGTGTCGGCAAAATTCGTCAAAATGACTTGGCGTTCCGAATGAATGCCTCATCTAGAAGTTCTCCGAAATGCCTTAAAGGCATCATCATCACGGAACCAGATATGAGATAGAGTAGGATCAGACGAAGAAGAAGCACCGGAATGAAGAGGGTTCCGGGCTGGAGTGGATTTACGCTTAGGTGCCATAGACACGACTAACGTAAACTAATAGAGAGGGAGAGAAAGAATGACAATCAGAAAAGTCCCAAACAGTTTCAAATATATCAAGTATATTGAAATGAAGTACGTATGCATGGAAAATGCATGAACATGTGACATGTAAAAGAAATTGCATCATGGGTTCAGCCCAATCCAAACCTATCAGCACACAAACATATAGCACACATCTAAATGCATGGCAATACCATTATAATGCTAATGTGATGCAATGTATGAGGTTTTAAACACATTTAAGTGAAAACCCAACCCAAAATTTCAATGAAAGCTCATCAATTTTGAAAAACCCCAAAATATTTCAAAAACCCAAAACCTAGGTTTCAAAAAATGAAATGCATGAATGAGAAAGGATTAGAAGCTTACCAAGTAAAGAAAAACTTGAAAAACCTTGAAGAATCCTTGAGAACCAAGATTGGAATGAGATTTAAGTGTTTTTGGGAGAGAAACAGAGAAGTATCGAGAGAGAGATCGATAGAAATGAGAACCAGATCGCGTAGAGGCCTTATATAGAGAAGCCAGTAAATCTCGACAGATGCAGGTATCGAGAGGTATCGAGCGATCTGTCGAGGAGGTGTCGAGGAAATGCTCATCGACAGTTGAGGTGTCGAGGAGGTTTTGAGGATCAACTCATCAGAATCAAGAATAGAAGCTCGATCGATCCACCAGGTATTGAGAAGCTATCAAGCATACAGACCCAATCTCGATAGATCCACCAGGTATCGAGGTGCAGGCGAGATTGCGATAAGAAAAAGCTTTAGGAAGCTCGATAGATAGCTAGGTATCGAGGAGGTGTCGAGCCAGCTTTTAAAAACAGTTTTTTGAGATGTGAAAAACACAGACATGAATGCAATCCAACATGCAACTCAACCAACGATCCAATCAACATATTAAGCTCTCAAAATCATCTCTCAAATGAAAATTTAAGCACATGGATCTCCAAAAACACACACACACACACACTAAACAAGTCTAACCAATTTTATATTTCAAAAACAAGTCAAGACAGTTTAGTGAGCATACATTAATACATGTAAAACCTCGTGATAGCCAAATCACATTGTACCTGCATATGTATCAAGAATAGCAAAGAATATTGCGTGTTGTGTGTGAAAAATATCGCAAAATTGCATAAGTGTATGCATGTTATGATGATTTGAGATATGAAAAAATCTTTAACTCACACACAATCATAACTGCTTGATGGGGACTATCACCTTTGAGGTACATCCTATAACTCCCACATCTCCTAGAATACACGCTTGCAATCATTTTTAAAGCATTTTTTATCTTTTTGCTTTTAATTTTTCTTTGCATATTTTTCTTTTAAACATATCATGCATGGGCTTATTAGAGAAAGAAAAGAAATACCCAATGATATTTGACATTCAAATTTTGCTATGCCTAAGCACACAAATGTCATTGACACTGCACTTTTGCTATGCCGAAGCATACATGTGTCTTATTATGATTGGCGGGCAACAGTTGTGATATGGTTATTTATGCCTTTCTCTCAGGATTTTTTAGTCTTTCTCGTCAAAAAGAGTAATATGCGTGTTAAGTTTAAGAGACAACTTAATTGTACTCATCACAAACACGAGCCACAAAACTCACTTACTTAGTTGTGCATAGAGATGTTCATCTAAGCTACAAATGATATAAAGTTTAGAAGACTTTGTTTCAATGGCCATCCAAGGTACACAAGTACCAATATATACAAAACACACACTGTTTTTGTATTTTTCTTATTTTTCAATTTTTTTTATTTTTATATAAAAAAAAAAAAAGGGCAAAACAAAGCAAAAACTGAAAAATAACCAAACAAAAACATGTTAAACAAACAAAGCATAACAACTAGACTGACTCAAAACACAAAATAAAAGCACCTAAGTAATGCACACACAAAAACAAGAAGAGAGAGAGAAAAGTGACGCAATCACTTGGAGCCCTTTTCCTTCCACACCTTGGAAGAACCTTTCCGTCTAGCAAACCCTTGAACCGGCGGTGAAGGGGAAGAATTAAAACCGTTCAAGGCTTTGAGAAGATCTCCAAGGGAAGCAAGAGAGGATTGAAGCTGATTTTGGTTCCCAAATGCTATCATGTCGTTGCTCTGTTGAGCCACTTGTAGCAATTAGGTTGAGTATGACCGGCAGCTCCACAATGATGATAGAGATGCTGCTTCTTTTGTTCAGGCTTTTGAGAGTTAGCCTTCTTAGCCCTAGGGTTTTTAATATCTTTCTTCTCAAGTTTAGGGGGTGCTCCTAAGATAAATTTACCTTTGTCTAAGTTCTCACTAGCTAATTCAGTTTTAATCTCATTGTTCTCAGTTTTAACATTATTAGCAGGAGGAACAAAAATAGTAGTACTAGAAGAAGCAGTATTAGAGGAAGAAAGTCCATACCCTAAACCTGTTCGATCTGAAGCAGATTTCTGAATGCTTAGCATCTCATCCAGCTTTGTGCTTGATGTCCTTTCCAGTTGAGCTCTGACTTGACATAGCTCTGCTTCAAGCTTCTTGGTCTTCTCAGCGAAGAAATTATTCTCAAACCTCAGCGCCCCAATAGTCTGATTAGCCTCATCAAACTTTGTGGAAAGCTCCTCACAGTCAAGTTCCACATCACTGAGCTTCTTGGTGGTTAGCCTATACAGTTTCTCATGCTTCTCAGAAAACTTGTACAGTTTCTCATAGGCTGTATGGATGTCATCTTGATCATCCATCTTCTCAAATTTGGATTCCACCAGTTCCTTTTCTTCAACCACATCTTCAACAATCCCATCAATAGGATTGACAGTGGCCGTGAAGGCATTTAAGATTCCGTCATCCTCATTGTCGAAATCATCCTCAGGCTCAGTGTCACTCAAGGTAACAGCAAGTGCCTTGCTCTTTCCAATGCTCTTGAGGTATGTAGGACACTCATGCTTCATGTGACCGAAACCTTGACACCCAAAACACTTAGGTCCTGAGGGAACAGTGTACTGACCACCTTCCTTAGCATCCTTCTTCCCTTTGTCTTGGCCTTTAAACTAAGAAGAACTGGATTGCCTGCGGTCCTTGTCGAAACCCTTTCCATTGGCGTTCTTCATAAACTTTTTGAACTGCCTGGTGATGTAGGACTTCATCTTGAAATCTTCATCATCAGAAGATTCATCTGTTTCACTGCTCTTGGCCTTCAGTGCCATATTCTTGCTTTTACCCGACTTGCCTATTTTTGTCAACCCTAGCTCGTAAGTCTGCAAGTTTCCAACTAGCTCAGTTAGAGGAATCTTGTCAATATCCTTTGATTCCTCTATTGCCGTAATCTTGGCATGAAATCTCTTTGGCAGAGATCTAAGCACTTTCCTCACAATCTTGGGTTCAGGAATGGTTTCCCCAAGATTGAAGGCTGAGTTCACTATGTCCTTTAGCTTGGCATAGAACTCATCGAAAGATTCATCCTCCTCCATCTTTATCTCTTCAAAGCTTGTAGTGAGCCTCTGAAGTTTTGAGTCCTTGACAGCCTTAGTACCCTCATAGGTTGTCTGGAGAATGGTCTAAGCCTCCTTGGCAGTTTCAGTTGAGGATATCTTCTTGAACTCCTCATTGGTGACAGCACTGAACACAGCACTGAACAATGCATTCAATGCTCTACTGTTGAAGTTTGCCGCCTTAATTTTGGCGTCATCCCAGTCGGTTGGCGCTTCTGTAGGCTTAGTCCAGCCTATCTCCACCTCTTGCCACACTTTCTCATCTAAAGACTACAAGAAAGCTTTCATGCGTACTTTTCAGTATGCATAGTTAGTGCCATCAAATAAAGGAGGTATGATTAATGACTGTCCTCTATCCATGACAAACAGGGGTCAATGGATCAACACAGCAAAGATTAAACCCTAATCAGAGTGTGCCTACTCTGATACCACTTGATAGGTCACAAACTGAATGACCCCTTGTGATAGAAATTAATTAATTAATTAGCCAAGTTATTAATTAATCAATTTATCATGAAAACGCGTGGTAGCACAAAAAAATTACCAATAAACTAATTATGCAACGGAAAATAAATAACTCGGTAATTTGTTTACGAATGGGGAAAACCTAACGGCAAAAACCCCACCGGGTGATTTTCAGGTCATCACTCCCGAAACTCCACTATTATCACAACAAGCGGTTACAAGTAAAGGAATTCAAGTACCTTACCAACCTACAGTTGAACCCTTACCCCAATACCCAATTAGACTTGTTCTATAGTAACAGTTCCCCTTTCAGATGCACGACTCCCAGTACGTGACTATCCAATTATGCGGATCCCAGTACGTGACTTCAATCACCAACTAAGAAGGTTGTTGGTTGCAAAGTTCTTCAGTTCATCCACACGATGAAGATCAAGAAGATGCTTGGTCACAAAACCCTATGGTGCACATACACAGAAACTTCTTCAAGAGAAAGAGATGAACTAGGGCAAGAACTTCATCTCCGGTCACAATTTTCTTGAACAGAGTTTGCTCAAAGCTTGTGCAACTTGTGAAAACTTTGACGGCCCTTAAATTGATCCTTTTATATGTTTAGGGTTAGGAGAAAAGAAAGCCCAAAGACACATTCACGGATCCCAAGAAAATCATATTGAAATTCTGAAAATCTTAAATCCCGACAGCTAACAAGTGTCGAGCAGCTGTCGAGTACACTGAATGTAGAACAACTTCCTTAAGCTCGATAGATGCAGCTGTTGAGCTTTAATGATTTTGCACTCTGAACTTGTTTTCTTGAACAGACTTGAAGACTTCAATACTTGATCTTGAAATAAGGTTTCTTAAAGTATTTAAAGACATCCTAAATCTACCCAAATACAAGTAAAGTGCGTTTAAGGTTCCTTGAAGTATTTAAAGACATCCTAAATCTATCCAAATACAAGTAAAGTGCATTTTGTCAAAGGATAAGCCAATTACATAAAATCATGACATATGTTCTTAACATGTGAAACACATATGTCCTAACAGCCACAAATGCTCTCACCATGGCAGGTATGATGCATTCTAATTGCTTGGTTTTGAGGCATTCAGTCTTTTTTTCCACAATTGTAAATAGGACAGCCTTTGGTGGTGATACTTGGGCCATTGACACTGGGACAAAAAATCATGTAGTGCATTATGTGCATTTATTGACTGATTTTACTGCCATTGACTGTGTGGTTGAGCTTCCTAATGGTGAAACTACTATGGTGACTCATATTGGTTCTATATGTCTCTCTAAGACCTTGATTTTAACCAATGTTCTTTGTGTTCCATCCTTTTCCTTCAACCTTCTGTCTGTTAGTCAGTCAACTCACTAAAAGGGTTTCTTGTTGTCTTATCTTTCTATCCACTTTTTGTTTTATACAAGACCTCACTTGCTGGAGGAAAATTGGTGTGGGTGAAGTTCATGATGCGTTGTACCTACTCCAGCACGGCCCCTCTGATACTTGTGTCATTCCAATTATGTCCCAGGCTACTCTTTTTCAGTCAATTTTTAATTTTGTCTTTTAATCTGTTTTCAATAATACTCAATCTCATATGATCAATAATGTCAAGATTCCATTTCTATTTGGCATTTTAGGCTTGGACATCCCTTTGATACCAAAATTTCTGCTATGCAAAATGTACTTTCTCATATGAATCTTGTTTCTAATGAAATTTGTGAGATCTGTCCTCTTGCTAAGCATAAAAGGCTTCCTTTTCCTTTTCATAATCATGTTTCTGATTTTTCCTTTGACTTAGTTCACTGTGATATTTGGGGTCCTTATATTGTGCCTACTGTTGATGGTCACAAGTACTTTCTCACTATAGTTGATGATTGTACTAGATCAACTTGGGCCTATCTTATGAAATCTAAGTCTGAAACTAGACCTATCTTACAATCCTTCTATCTCATGATCAAAAATCAATTCAGTAAATCCATTAAAGTCTTTAGGATTGACAATGGACTTGAGTTTCAGATGGTTGATTTCTTTAAGCTCAATGGCATCATACATCAACATAGTTGTGTTGCCACTCCACAACAAAACTCAATTGTGGAAAGGAAGCATCAATATATATTATGTGTTGCAAAAACTTTGAAGCTTCAGTCCAACATCCTCATTGCTTATTGGGGTGACTGCATTCTCATTGTAGTACACCTCATAAACAAACTTACCTATCCTATTTTAAATAATAATCCCCTTTTGAACTTCTCTACAACAAAGCCCCTAATTACTCACATCTTAGGGTATTTAGTTGTTTGTGTTTTGCTTCTACTCTATCTCACAGTAGAGGCAAATTTGATCCTAGAGCCACTAAGTGTGCTTTTTTAGGATATTATTATGCAGTTAAAGGGTATAAACTCTTGAATTTGCAAACCAAATCCTATTTCATCTCTAGAGATGTTTTTCATAAGTCAGTATTTCCATTTCAATCTCTTCCTTCCTTCACTCCTCTATCTCAAGATGATCTTTTTTCTTAGATTTGTATTCTTGATGCACCACCATTACCTATCACTGATTCCATTCATCATTCTACACATATTCCAGATCCTTTAGCACCTATTGACAATCAATTTCTTGAAGATCACTTCATTGATCTCCCTAATGATTTTTCTATCTTTATTCCTAATGATATTGCTAATACTACTTCTCTCAATTCTGAGTCCATCCTTGACAATTCTGTTTTTGAATCCACTCCTGTCATGCCTGTTGATTCTTTACCTATTTCCACTCTTGCTATGCCTGTTGATCCTTTACCTAAGAGGTCTACTAGGCTTTCCAAACCACCTGCTTATCTTCAAGCCTATAAGTGCAATGCTGTTTCTACCAAATATCTTATTGCCAATTATTTTTCCAATCTTAAATTGTCTTCTACCTATTCCAATTTTTGCAATAGTATTTCTGCTCTCAAAGTACCTGTGTATTACCATTAAGCAGTTGGTGATCCAAATTGGGATGCTACCATGGCAGCTAAACTTTAGGCCTTAGAAGTCAATAACACAAAGTCTCTTGTCACTTTGCCACCCAATAAACGAGTTGTTGGTTGAAAGTGGGTGTTCAAAATCAAGTACAAGTCAGATGGCAGTGTGGCAAGGTACAAAGCAAGGTTGGTTGCCAAGGGTTATACTCAAAAAGATGGTTTAGACTACATTGAAACCTTCTCACCTGTTGCAAAGATGGTGATTGTTAAACTCTTCTTGGCTTTGGCTGTTATGCATGGCTAGACTCTTCATCAATTAGATGTCAACAATGCTTTTCTTCATGGTGATTTACATGAAGAAGTGTACATGTCTCTTCATCTTGGCCTGCACAGCAGGGGGGAGCTTGTTTGTAAATTGAATAAGTCTTTATATGGCTTTAAGCAAGCCTCAAGACAATGGTATTTGAAATTTTTAACTACTCTATTGCAGCATGGTTTTCTGCAATCAAAAGCAAATTACTCCTTGTTCATCAAGTAGACTAGCACTTCTTTCATGGCACTTTTGGTATATATAGTTGATATACTCATTGCCAGCAATGATACTCAAGCTGTAGCAGATTTGAAGGTGGTCTTGGACAAGAAATTTAAGTTGAAGGACCTGGGAAGCTTGAAATATTTCCTATGTTTGGAGGTTTCCAGATCTGAGAAAGGTATATCATTGTGTCAGAGGAAATATGCACTTGAAATAATCAATGATGTTGGGATGCTTGGCTGTAAGCCTGTGAAAACTCCCATGGAAGTCTATTTAAGGCTCAACAAGGATGACGGGAAGTTGCTGCCTGATGCTGGTATGTATAGAAGGTTAATAGGAAGGTTGTTGTTCCTTACTATTTCCAAACCAGACATTACTTACTCTATGCACAGCTTAAGTCAGTTTATGTCTAAGCCTAGAAAGCCTCACCTCAAGGCAGCATATAGGGTGATTTAGTACCTCAAAGGAACCCCAGGTCAAGGGCTGTTTTTTTTTCTTCATCCAAATCCTTTCTACATAAAAAAGCATTTGCTAATGCAGATTGGGCAGCATGCATTGACTTAAGGAGATCCATTACAGGTTATTGTGTTTTCCTTGGTGATTTTTTAGTTTCCTGGAAATCAAAGAAGCAAAATACAGTGTCAAGATCTACAGCAGAAGCAAAATACAGAGCAATCGCAATTGCAATGTGTGAGTGACTTGGATTTTGTATTTTCTTAAGGATTTGAATGTCAAGTAAGATCAAGCTGCCTTACTATTTAGTGATAGTCAAGCAACAATTCATATAGGCACTAATCCAGTGTTCCATAAGCCTACAAAACACATAGAGATAAATTGCCACATTGTAAGAGATAAAGTGCAAGCTGGTGTTATAAAGCTCATGGACAGTAGGACACAATCCTAGTTGGCAGATCTCTTGACCAAGGCTTTGAATTTGAACCAATTTTCTAGTCTTCTTACCAGGATGGGCATTCTCAATATTCATTCTCATGATGTCCATCTTGAGGAGGAGTATCAAAAGTTAAAGAAACAGAAAAGAGAAGTATGTAGAAGCTGTAGAAAAGGAAGTTGAGAAGCTGCAGAAAAGGATGTAGGCTAAATGGCAAGTAGTTTTTGAGTAGTCTTTAGCAAAGCCCCTGTTAAGTGAGCACGTGAGAAGCATGAGTGTAGTTAGTTGTGCTTCTCTGTTTTTTACTTAGTTACAAGTTATTATTAGTTGTTAAGCAAGTTAGTTATAGTAGTTAGTCTCTCCCTCTCTCTCTCTGATTGTATACAAACTACTCTGTAATCATTATTTGTCAAGTTAATGAGAATTGATTTTTATTCTTAAGAAATTTCATAAATGTGACATCTCAAAACTTTTAATATTATTTCTCATTTTTATAATTTATTATTAGATAATAAAAAAATTAAGATCATATTAGTTTTTAGTCTTTGGTTGTACTTGAGCAAAACATCCTTTTTCTCTTCTTTTAAATAAAAAAATTATTTTAAAAAAAAAGGTGATTTTTTTTAGAGGGAAAAAAAAAGAAGGTGATTCAAGAAGGGATACTTTGGGAAATAGACTTAAACTGTTATTGCCTGTACTGCTTATTTATTTATTCTACTTTGGTGTTGTCCTATTACTCTGTATATTGATAGCTGCCAACCCCCTCTTTATTTTCTCTCTCTCTCTTTCTCTCTCTCAAGTTAATTAAGCCAGCAGATCAAAAAAAAAGAATTTAATTAAGCCAGTGTTTGTCAATTCCGATAACCCATGCCTAGTAGATAAAAGATGGTAATTGAGTCTTAAACGTTGAAAACTCTTCTGCCAACGCTCTCATCGCTTGTTTATAAAACCTACTCAGGTTACTTAGATGAAAAGTAAATTTGTAGTTTGTTATCAACCTGGCGGCCATATTTCAATATTTGTTAGGACTCATATTAGATAAGACAAGAATTAATTAAGTCCTTACACACTGATGTCAACTCTTTTTGGCCGACCCTCGCATTGCTTGATTATGAAACCGACTTTGCACGCTACTCCCTTTGCATCCATATTCATTGATGAACGTGAACCCATTCGATATTCATTATTGACCAATTTTCAAGTTTCTTGAATATCCTTAAGGAATTGGGATTTTACATATTGGACGTATCATTGATTATTAAGATACATTTAAATCTCATATTACTCTTGACTTCTTGAGCTATTGGCTTTCCAAGCCTAAATTGATATTGTTTGTACCCACCATAATGGAATCTTTTGCCATTACGTTATGTCTATGATCCCACCCAGCATGGGGTAAGAGCTATTTATTCGAATTATGTAATTGGTGTTATGAAGGTTGTGATGTTTTGATGGTAGAAGGGATTTTGACTGGTGGTGAGTGGTGATATATATTTTTAAGTAACCTTACCCATAAGGGCAATAAATGAGAGTAATCATTGATAGGCCAAAAAACGTATTGACTCCTTGTGATAAATTAATTGATTAATTAGCCAAGTTTATTAATTAATCAAATTAACATGCAATTGTACGTGGTAGCACAAACAAATTACCAATAAACTAAAATATGCAACGGAAAATAAATTGACACGGTGATTTGTTTACAATTGGGGAAAACTTACACGGCAAAAACCCCACCGAATGATTTTAAGGTTACCACTCCCGAGAATCTATTATTATCACAATAAGCGGTTACAAGTAAAGGAATCTCAGTACCTTATACCAACCTATAGTTGAACCCTTACCCCAATACCCAATTGGACTTGTTCTGTAGTGATAATCTCTCCTTTCAATGCATGGCTCCTAGTACGTGACTAACCAATTGCGCGGATCCCAGTACGCGACTTGATCACCAACTTGAGAAGGATGTTGGCTATAAAGTTCTTCAGTTCATCACATGATGAAGATCATGAAGTTGCTCGGTCACAAAACCCTATGATGTACAAAACACAACAGCTTCTTCAAGAGAAAGAAGAGCTAGGGCAAAACTAAGTTTCCGGTCATACCTTTCTTCACACTATGGAATTGTGCTCTTGTGCAACTTTTGTAACCTTCTACAATTCTCAAAATAATCTTTATATATGTTTAGGGTTGTGAGAAAAGAAAGCCCAAGCATACATTCACAGATTGGATGAAAATCAACTTGAAAAACTGAACTTCATAAACCTCGATAGATAGACATCTATCGAGCTAGCTATCAAGCCACGGGCTTCAGCAGCTTTTAAATCTCGATAGATGCTAACTGTCGAGTTTTAAAATCTTGCACTTTCTCACTTAATTCTTGGACAGACTTGCATGCCTTTTACACTTGAACTTAAAACCTTGTTTCTTGAAGTATTAAACACATCCTAGATCTACCCAATTATAAGTAAAGTGCATTTTGTCAAAGGATTAGCCGATTACATAAAATAGTAACATATGTTCCTAACATTGAATCACATAGGTCCTAATAATCTCCCCCTTTGGCAATCCGTGACAAAACCACAACAAACAAATGAACATATGAGAGAAGTCATAAATCACTTAACTCATACTCACTTGTTGAATACAATAAAATCTATTCTAACACAAACTCTTGAAAAACTTTGCAAGAAGAGAGTTTATGGCAAGTAGACTTTGATAACTTGTATTTCTGAAACACTTTAAACAAAACTCATCAAGGTATCTTAGTGTGAAACAGAAATAATAGATTGCATACATTATATAAGAAACATGTGTATAAAGATAGAAAAGAAACAACACATGAAGAGATAGGTGAAAGAACATACATCAATATATATAAATCAATATGAGTACAATGTATGTCAAAATGGTCACAAGACCAATATACAAGATGTAATGTATCTAAAATAGAGAGAAA
This sequence comes from Quercus alba, assembly GCA_036321655.1. Lineage (NCBI taxonomy): Eukaryota > Viridiplantae > Streptophyta > Magnoliopsida > Fagales > Fagaceae > Quercus > Quercus alba. The sequence goes on along the minus strand of CM070309.1, from coordinate 11,358,976 downwards.
AGAAAAAGATACATACAAGTTCTCTCTACATCCCTCAATGTACACTGTCCCTATCTCCTAAAGTAACCTTCCCCCTATGAGTATGACTACTCTCATCTCAAAACTACTCTCCCTTTTTGTCACAAGTGACAAAAAGGTAAGTACATCAAGTAGACATCTCATCATCACTCGGTGAGCCATCATCATCATCCTCAACATCATCAGCACTGCCGGAGCCATCATCACTCTCAGAATCCTCGGAAGAAGGAGAGGAAGCCACTGTGAAACCACCCATCACAGCCTGTTGTCACGCAATACGACCGACACGAGTGTTCACCTGACACAACTCATCACTAAGAGTGTTAAGGTGAGCATCCATGTGGACAAGTTGTACCATGATGGCCTTAAGTGTCACTCCACTCGCTGCTGAAGAAGGAGAAGAGGTGGATGGAGTGGTAGAAGCTGGAGGTGCGACCATCTGTGTATGGGGCTACCTCGAGCGAAGCTGTGCAAAACTTTGCTTCACAGTAGCAGTGTCAATGGCACACATATACAAGAAATAGGGAGACTTAGGATAGGAGACAGAAAAGTAGCGAATGAGTCTCGTGATAGCGGAAGGAAAAATGAGCTTATCATGAGTCGTCATGTCCTTATAGATATCTATAAGGGAGAGTATAAAGTGTGAGGGGAAGTCAATAGTGAGACCCTCAATGAGAGACAACAAAAATCAAGCACGAGGCTTTGTGATAGTGTTATAGTAAGACAATGGATGAAGAATAAATGTCATCACCATGTTTAGGAATCTCAGACCTTTAGCAAAGGCCGAGCATGAGGTGTTTTGACAGTCACCCCATGAAGAAGGTGTCTCACAAAACAAAGACGAGAGTTCGTCCTTGGACATTGTCCTCAAACACTAACAGCTAGGGTAGTCAGGATGCGCTACCCTAGGCACATGTAGTACCTCGGAGACAATCTCCGAAGTAACTACCATGTGTATAACCCGAACGCGAGTAGAAAACTGGGGTATAGAGTAATCAAATCCATGCATATTGGAGTAGAACTCTTGTATGATCATGGAAGGGCACGTGACGGGGGCGCCACATAGTGACTCCCAACCCCTACTGTAGATGACAGTGGGTAGGTCAGTGTTAAAGAAGTCTGACAGAACAACTTAGCGTTCCAAATGAATGCCGCATCGTGAAAAGTTCTCAAAGAAGTATGATTTGGCCTTCTCATCACAGAACCGGACGTGAGAGGGAGTGGGGTCAAAAGGAGAAGAAAAAGAAGATGCCTCGGAATGAAAAGGGTTTCGGGACGGAATGGACCTACGCTTAGGTGCCATAATGCAACTAATATAAGAGGGAAAGAAAGAAAGAAAGAGAGGGAGACAGTCAAAAGAGTACCAAGCAATTTTAATATCAAATGATAAAAACAGGAAGGTATGTATGCATGAAAATGCATGAACATGTGACATGCAAATTTAAATACATCATAGGCTCAGCCTAATCCAAACCTACCAGCACACAACATGGTAGTAAAGTAAACACACATCTAAATGCTTGAAACATTGTTAAAATGCAAGTGTGATGCAATGCATGAGGTTTAAAACTCACTTAAGCAACTCCCATCCCAAAAATTTCGCAAAACCTTCATCAATTTTGAAAAGCCCCAAAATTTTTCAAACAACCCAAAACCTAGATCTAAATGCATGAAATGCATGAAAAATGAGAGGTAGAGAGGTCATACCAAGTGATTAGAAGCAACAACAGGGCGAAAATCACGTGGAGTGAAGGTTTAGAGAGAGAAAAGTAAGTTTGGAAGGTGAAAAGCTTGAAAACTGTCGAGAGAGATCAAGGGTGTGAGATCTGAAATCGCGATGGCTCCTTATATAGGAATCCATAAATCTCGATCGATTGAGAGTTGTCAAGAAGCTATCAAAGTTTAAAACGCGTGTTCCAGCTGTCGAACTTGCTATCAAGGATTAGAAAGGAGGTTTTCAACACAAAGAGGCTCGATGGATCGAGGTAGCTATCAAGCACCTATCGAGGAGACAGAAAGTTTCTCAATTGATCAAACTAGCTATCGAGAATGCGATAAAAAGAAGCTAAAGGGTCTCGATAGATAGCTTATCTATCAAGAGCTATCGAGAAGCCATCGAGATTGCTTAAAAATAGTTTTTCAAAGAAGAGAAAAACACAGATATGAATGCAATCAAACATGCTACTCAAACAAAGATTCAAAAAACATTTTATGCTTTCAAAATCATCTCTCAACAATAAAAATGACAGCCATTTTAGATCCAACACACACACACACACACACATAATAAGTCTAACCAATTTTATATTTCAAAAACAAGTTAAGACAGTTTAGTGAGCATACATTAACACAAGTATTCCTTGTGATGACCAAATCACATTGTACCTGCACATGTATCAAGAGTAGCAAAGAATATTGCGTGTTGTGTGTGAAAAACATTGCAAGATTGCATAAGTGTCTACATGTTATGACGATTTGAGATATGAGAAAATCACTTTAACTCACACACAATCATAAGTGTTTGATGGGAACTATCACCTTCGAGGTACCTCCTATAACTCCCACATCTCCTAGAATACATGCTGGCAATCATATATAAAGTATTTTGATATTTTTTTTCTTTTATTTTTCTTTGCATATTTTTATTTTTAAGCAAACCATGCATGAGCATATAAGAGAGAGAAAAGAAATACCCAATTATGTTAAGCATTTGACATTCCACTTTTGCTATGCCGAAGCATACAAATGTCATTTCATGATTGGTGGGCAACAGTGGTGAGATGGTTATTTATGCCTTTCTCTTAGGATTTTCTAGTCTTTCCCGTCAAAAAGAGTGATACGAGTGTTAAGTATAAGAGATCACTTAATCTTACTCATCACAAACACGAGCCACAAAGCTCACTTGCTTAGTTGTGCATAGAGATGCTCATCTAAGTTACAAAAGATACAAAGTTTAGAAAACTTTGTTTCAATGGTCATCCAAGGTACACAAGTACCAATGTACACATACACACACTATTTTTGTATTTTTCTGATTTTTCAATTTTTTTTATATGAAAAACAAAATAAAACAAATCTGAAAAGAAAACAAACAAAAAAAAAATTAAACAAAACAATGCATAAAACTAGACTGACTCAAAACAATAAAGCAAAACACACAAGTAATGTAAAACAAAAATACAAAGGGGAGAGAGAATAAGTGATGGAATCACTTGGAGCCATTTTCCTTCCACACCTTAGAAGAACCTTTTCGTTTAGCGAACCCTTGATCCAGTGGTAAGGAGGAAGAGTTAAAACCGTTCAAGTTTGAAAGGAACATTAGGGTTTTGAGAAGATCTCCAAGAGGAGTAAAAGAGGATGGAAACTGACTCTAGTCTCCCGACGCGATCATGCTGTTGCTCTTTTGAGTGGCTAACCACTTTTAGCAACTAGGTCAAGTATGTACACCTGCACCACAGTGATGACAGAAATGTTGCTTTTTCTATTTAGGCTTTTAAGAGTTTCCCTTCTTAGCCCTAGGGTTTTTAATCTCTTTCTTATCAAGCTTAAGGGGTGCTCCTAAGATAGATTTACCCTTGTCTATGTTCTCACTAGCTAATTCATTTTTAACATTATTATTCTCAGTTTCAATATTATTAGCAAAAGAAACAAAAACAGTAGTACTAGTAGAAGCAATACTAGAAGAAGAGAAATCATACCCTAAACTGATTCGATCGGAAGCCGATTTCTGAAGTCTGAGCATCTCATCGAGCTTAGCACTTGAAGTCCTTTCCAATTGAGCTCTAACTTGGAACAGTTCTGCCTCAGGCTTCTTGATCTTCTCAGCCAAGAAATTATTCTCAAATCTCAATGCTCCAATAGTCTGATTGGCTTCATCAAACTTTGTAGAGATTTCTTCTCGCTCAAGCTCCACATCACTAAGCTTCTTGGTGGCCAACCTATACAATTTCTCATGCTTTTCTGATACCTTGTATAACTTTGCATAGGCTGTGTGCATGTCATCTTGTTCATCCATCTTCTCAAACTTAGACTCTACCAATTCTTCCTCTTTATCCACATCTTCAATAATCTCTTTAGTAGGATTTACGGTAGTAGTGAAGGAATTTAGGATTCCATTGTCCTCATTATTGGAGTCATTCTTAGGCTCAATGTCGCTCAAGGTAGCAGCAAGTGCCTTACTTTTTCCAATGGTCTTGAGATAAGTAGGGCACACTTGTTTCATGTGACCAAAACCTTAACACCCAAAGCACTTTAGTCCTGAGGGAACAGTGTACTAACCACCATCCCTAGCATCCTTCTTCCCTTTGTCTTGGCTCTTAGACTGAGAAGAACTCGACTGTCTACGGTCCTTGTCGAAGCCCTTTGCATTGGCATTCTTCATAAACTTCTTGAATTCCCTGGTGATGTAGGACTTCATCTTAGAATCTTTATCATCAAAAGACTCATCAGTATCACTGCTCTTGGCTTTCAAAGCCATACTCTTGCTCTTGCTTGATTTCCCTATCCTCGTCAAACCTAACTCATAGGTCTGCAGATTTCCAACCAGCTCAATCAAAGGAATCTTGTCAATGTCCTTTGATTCCTCAATGGCAGTGATCTTGGCATGGAATCTCTTGGGTAGAGATTTGAGCACCTTTCTCACAATCTTGGGTTCAAGAATGGTTTCCCTAAGATTAAAATCTGAGTTCACTATGTCCTTGAGTTTGGCATAGAACTCATCAAACGACTCATCTTCCTCCATCTTGATCTCTTCAAAGCTTGTAATGAGCCTCAAAAGTTTTGAATCCTTGACAGCCTTGGTTCCTTTATAGGTTGTCTAGAAGATGGTCCATGCTTCCTTTGCAGTTTCAGTGGAGGATATCTTCTTGAACTCCTTATTCGTGACTGCACTGAATAAAGCATTCAATGCCCTGTTGTTGAAGTTTGCCGCCTTGATCTTAACATCATCCCAGTCGGCCGGCACTTCTGTAGGCTTGGTCCAGCCTATCTCTACAACTTGTCACACTTTCTTATCTAAAGACTGTAAGAAAACTCTCATGCGTACTTTCCAGTATACATAATTAGTGCCATCAAATAAAGAAGGCATAATAAGAGACTGTCCTCTATCCATGACAAACAGGGGTCAATGGATCACACAATAAAGATTAACCCTAATCAAAGTGTGCTTGCTCTGATACCATTTGATAGGCCAAAAATGTATTGACCCCTTGTGATGAATTAATTGATTAATTAGTCAAGTTTATTAATTAATCAAATTAACATGCAATTGTATGTGGTAGCACAAACAAATCACCAATAAACTAAAGTATGCAACAGAAAATAAATTGACACAGTAATTTATTTACGAATAGCAAAAACCTACAAGGTAAAAACCCCACCGGATGATTTTAAGGTCACCACTCCCGATAATCCACTATTATCACAACAAGCGGTTACAAGTAAAGGAATCCCAATACCTTATACCAACTTACAGTTGAACCTTTACCCCAGTACCTAATTGGACTTGTTTTGTAGTGACAATCTCTCCTTTCAATGCACGGCTCCCAGTACATGACTAACCAATTGCGCAGATCCCAATACGCGACTTGATCACCAACTTGAGAAGGATGTTGGCTGCAAAGTTCTTTAGTTCATCACACGATGAAGATCATGAAGTTGCTTGGTCACAAAACCCTATGGTGTACAAAACACAGCAGCTTCTTCAAGAGAAAGAAGAACTAGGGCAAAACTAGATTTCCGGTCACACCTTTCTTCACACTATGGAATTGTGCTCTTGTGCAACTTTTGTAACCTTTTACGGCCCTCAAAATAATCTTTATATATGTTTAGGGTTGTAAGAAAAGAAAGCCCAAACATACATTCACGGATTGGATGAAAATCAGCTTGAAAAACTGAACTTCATAAACCTTGATAGATAGCCATCTATCGAGCTAGCTGTCGAGTCATGGGCTTCAGCAGCTTTTAAATCTCGATAGAAACATGAAATTCAATGGTTAGATTTTTAAAATTCATAGCAAAAAAAGAGATATATGAGAAGTTTGAAAAGTTTCTCTCCAAACAAGTTTGGAGAGAAACTTTGCTCATTAAACATATCCACCGTTCAGACCACACATGCATCTAAAATGTAATGGTGGAACAATTAGGAGTTCTATTATTATAATCTGCTAGCTAATTAAATATTCAAACCAAGCACAAACCTATTGCAACAAGAGATTTAACGAATTGATACTGTTTGTGCAAGCCAGTCATGTATATAAGTAGTAAGAAACCATGCATACTACTTAGGAAATAGATTGATTTCCGAACTTAGTAACGTGAGCGTGTAACTATCTAGAGCATTAAAGTAGTTGAAGGGGCATTAAAGTTGTTGAAGGTAGGGTGAAATCAGCTAAGTGGGATGAGGTGGGTGTTGGTCTATCATACATGGCACACAGGGTCTTGCGGTTCTGGCCGTGCCATGCTATAACAAGGGGCCCTCTCAACTTGCCCCTTACCCTTGGGTTAAACAACAATTAATCCCCTCTGCCACAACATTGGTAGTCAAATATCACACATAATATATTAAGAAAATTGATCAATAGCCAAGCTTAGTAACATAAGTTTGTAACCAAATGGAGCATTAAAGTAGTTTAAGTAGGGTGGATCCAGCTAGAGGTGGGATAAGGTGACTATTAGTTTGTCCCGCATGGTATACAGGGTCTTGTGGTTCTGGTCATGCTATGATTTTGGCCGTGCCGTGCTATAACGAGAGTCTGTCTCAACTTGCCCTCGCCCTGGTGTGGGTAGTCAAATATCATAAATAAAATATTTAAGAAATATATCAAAATAGCTAAGCTTAGTAATTAATGTAAGTGTGTAACCAAATGGGGCATTAAAATAGTTAAAGGTAGGTAGGTTGGTGAAAGTTCAAATATGTGTATAAACACCCTTGAACGTTTAGACCCCCAATTTACAAATTACCAATTCAAGCTTTATATCAAACAATTAATGTGCGGAACATGAACAAAAACTTAATACAGAATTGGTAAACAATCTATGCCAATTAAAAACACATCCATAGCAGAAAATAAAAGGCAAAGATAAAGGGAAGAGAGATGCAAACACAAGGACAACACTCGATGTGTTATCGAAGAGGAAACCGAAGCCCTCGGTGTAAAACCTCTCCGCCGCCCTCCAAGCGGACAATAATCCACTAGAAAATGTAGTTGGGATACATGAACAGTAATAGACCCTCCAAGCCTAATCTACCCGATGTACCTAAGCCCTCCAACCTTCTTGCTCCAACGAGGTTGCACCGAACCTTTTTCTTTTCTGGCTTACCGGATTCCGCTATAATCCACAGCATCCACCATCCTTGGCATCTTCCAATGCTTCCCAAAGCTCCAAAAATACTCAACACTCTAAATGGGTGTGGGTAGTGTTTGGATAGAAATCTTCTCTCAATAGGTATGACAATGAGAGAGGGAATGAGAAGAGACTACAAAGATTTCTCTCTAAGAATGAGTAGCTCTCTCTAATTGGGTGGGTGTTTTTAAGAAACCTCTCTTAGGGTTTTTCTTTCTGAATGGCCACTCATATTTTGTGGGAATGAGGGGTATTTATACTAGTGTGAGAATGGTATGTGAAGAGTCAGTTTTTTCAAAACAGGGCTGGCTGGCGACTTGACCATAAAATGCATGATGATATGACATTTAATGCATGAAGGGTCCTACAAAGATCGAAAGAATTAGATCAAGGACCAAAAAGAGCACAAGCTCAACCATATGAACCCTTCCTCATCCAAACGGAACAATTGTTTGGAATGAGTGTCTCAAGAGAAGCGAGACGAGGGTTGGAAGAATGAGAACCGAAGATGCACATAGTCAAGGAGTTAAGAGCATTAAACATTTTCTTTAACAACATGCTATTTTCACTCAAAACCGGTTTACTCTTTTTAGCACAACTTCCAAAAAGCTCAAGTTTTTCTTTTCTTTTGATTCTTTTAAAAGCATGAAACTTAGAGCATTGAGGTCTTAGATGACCAAAGGCACCACAATGGTGATAAACAATGTGTTTAGGTCCACTAGGCTTTTTGGGAAGGGATCTAGCAACATGGTTTTGTTCCCTCTTCAACTTATGACATTGAGGTCTTATATAACCAATCACACCGCAATGGTGGCAAGTTGGAACAAACTTAGATTCTTTCAAAACCTTAGATTGAGACCTAAACGAAGGCTTTGACTTAACAGCCTTTCTCTCCACCTTTTGATTTCTTTTATGTGGAGGAATGTACACCGATTTGTCCTTTAAGGTAGAACACACACTAGGCACAAAATTGGGTACCACAACATGATTGCAACAAATATTTTCATCATTTTTAACAATAGGTTCAGCAATCAAACACTTGGCATGCATCTTAAGAGATTCATTTTCACATTTAAGATCATCAACAAGTTTGTTAGACAAAACAAGTTTAGCATCCAAGTCCATATTCAAACATTCAAACTCTTTCAGCTTTTCAAGAGAAATTTCAGCAAGTTTTTTATATTTCTCAACCAATTTGTTGGATTCATTGAGCTTAGCAATCAAATCATCATTTTCACAAAATAACTTGCTCAAATTCTTTTGAAACTTCTTAGCATTTTTCTTCAAGAGTTTGTCAACAACACCCATAGATTCAAATAACATGTCATCACACTTATGAGGATTAACACTCATAGAGGCATTTTCACAAACACGTGGCATGTTACATTCATCACCAACCAAATCATGCAAAGAGGCATACAAAGCACAATCCATGGCAAATAAACACAAGGGGTCAAGGATCACACTTAGGTATTTAAACCACAACAAGTGTACCTGCTCTGATACCAATTGAAAGTTCAAATATGTGTATAAACACCCTTGAACGTTTAGACCCTCAATTTACAAATTACCAATTCAAGCTTTATATCAAACAATTAATGTGCGGAACATGAACAAAAGCTTAATACAGAATTGGTAAACAATCTATGCCATTTAAAAACACATCCATAGCAGAAAATAAAAGGCAAAGATAAAGGGAAGAGAGATGCAAATACAAGGACAACACTCGATGTGTTATCGAAGAGGAAACCGAAACCCTCGGCGTAAAACCTCTCCGCCGCCCTCCAAGCGGTCAATAATCCACTAGAAAATGTAGTTGGGATACATGAACAGCAATAGACCCTCCAAGCCTAATCTACTCGATGTACCTAAGCCCTCCAAGCTTCTTACTCCAATGAGGTTGCACCTAGGGGTGTCCACGGGTCAGGCCGGGTCGGGTTTGTGCCCAACCCGGACTCGACCCGCTCAGGTCGGGTGGGAGAGAATCAGACCCGCAACCGACCGCCGATCACCACGGGTCGAGTCGGATCGGATTCTAAAAAACGATCGGTCGGTTCGGTTGAAACCGACGAACGGCGGCGACAAGCGGAGAAGAACGAACCGTCGTTGGATTTGGTCGGAGGAGAGCGAAACCTCACCGATCAGAGCTTAAACATCGCCGGATCTAACTAAAGTTTCCGATCTGAGCTTAAATGTCACCGATTTGAGCTCAAACGTCACCGATCTAAGCGATTTTTGAGCTTAAACGTCACTGATCTGAGCGATGTTTTGAAAAATATCGCCGGATCTGAGCCAAAAATCGTCGGATCTAAGTAGATCTGAGCAAAATCGTCGCCGGTCTAAGTGAAAGATGGCAAATCGTCGACGGATCTAAACGGAGGAGGCTTTCATCTGAAGTGGTGGTCGGGCGGGTCGGGTGGCTGCAGTTTTAGAGGAGAAAACCCGCCACTCGACCCGCCGGAATCGGGTTTGGAGGATTGAGACCCGCCGCCGACCGCCAGAGTCATCGAGTCGGGCGGCGAACGGGTCGGTCCAGGCGGGTTTTTCGGTTTGGTCGGGTGAACGGGTTGCTTGGACACCCCTAGTTGCACCGAACCTTTTTCTTTTCTAGCTTACCGGATTCCGCTATAATCCATAGCATCCGCCATCCTTGGCATCTTCCAATACTTCCCAAAACTCCAAAAACACTCAACACTCTAAATGGGTGTGGGTAGTGTTTGGATAGAAATCTCCTCTCAATAGGTATGACAATGAGAGAAGGAATGAGAAGAGATTACAAAGATTTCTCTCTAAGAATGAGTAACTCTTTCTAATTGGGTGGGTGTTTTTAAGAAACCTCTCTTAGGGTTTTTCTTTCTGAATGGTCATTTATATTTTGTGGGAATGAGGGGTATTTATACTGGTGTGAGAATGGAATGCGAAGAGTCAGTTTTTCCAAAACAGGGCTGGCTGGCGACTTGACCTCGCGACTTAACTGAGTCGCGAGTTCAAGCCGTGAGCTAACTGAGTGGCCAGTCTGGATTTTTGTCCTGCAAAGGTCCAGCTGGCATGACTATTCAGCTCCCCTGCATGCTCTGCGCGTGTGCAACTTTTGGCGGCTTGCAAGCCGCGAGCCTCCCGCGAGATCCAGCCGTGAGTCCCTGCTTCACTACACAATATTGAGCATTTCTTCACACTCTCTCACACACTACCCTTACATGATTCCCACCTAAATACAGGGTTTCTAAATGTTGTATTACAAGCAAATTTGTCACGAAATAAAGCCAACAGATGGTTGATTAAATTCAACCTTACAGTTGGAACCAGCTATATGGGATGAGGTAGTTGTTGATCTATCCCGCATGGCACACAAGATCTTGTAGTTTTGGTTGTGCCATGCTACAACGGGAGGCTGTCTCAACTTGCCTCTCATCCTTCTGTTAAAGGGTATGCCCCATCCATTATTGGAGGGTAATTCTTCATAACCAATTGAAAAAATAAAAAATTTAAAAAAAAAATTAAAAAAAGGTCAATAGGTTTCATCTTATTAGTCTATGTTTGGATACAGCTTATTTTGCTGAAAACTGAAAACAATAAAAAAAATAATTTTTTTTACTGTTTATTACTGTTTGACATTGTTCATCGGCCTAAATAACGCGCAATACAAACAGACCTTTAGTTCCTATTAAGTACCGTGGAAGCAACAAACTTCCCATTCGCTACGCATCATGACAATGGATGTACGAAGGGACGTATTATAAACTTTAGATTAATATAATATTGCAATTTTCCTTTGCACCAAACAAAACAATATAGGGTATTATCTTATAGCTAGTAGAATTAAGATGGCTCCACTTGGTATGGATTAGAGAAAAAATAACATATATACTCTAGACATTGTTTGACAAGGGATTTTCGGCCAGATGCACAATTTTGTATAAAGTGCAATATAATATTATTAATGGAGCCCGTGGTTGGTTTTAGGGCTGCCCGTGACACTTCTTGCATCAGCAACTTCTGATTAGAACATGCCAACCTTGAAGGCTTTTTAGCGATAGAAAAGTGAAAATGTGGAGAGATGAAATGCTGCCAGTTAAAACAAAAAGTGACAAACAATCAAAAGAAAAAAAATATTTGCCCAAATTTATTAAAAAATAAAAATGATGTAAAAAAAAAATCATATCTAGTTAAACAATAAAACAAAACAAAGTATTGTCATGCCCATGGCCCCGAAAAAAAAAAAGGTGAGGGGGGGGGGGAACGTCTAGAAAAGCAAAAGAAAAAAATAAAATAAAAGAAGAGCCATCGTTGTCTAGGAAAGCAAAAACTTAAAAATAAAAATAAAAAAGACAATTGGAGGAAATCCAAGTGCACATGGGTATTTTTGTCAATCAAGCAAATCAAACTCTTCCCTTCAGTTTTCTCTATATTTTGGGGAGAAAATATTTTGTTGGTTTTGAGAAGAAAACACACAGGCCCCACCACATTTTTTTCCCCTCCCCCTCTCAACCAAACACCCATTAAAATTTCTCTCTCCACTTTTCTCTCCTAAATTTTCTATCCTCCCTAAAATCCCTCCAAACAAACATACCCTTAGCAAACTGCTATATATAAGAAGAAAGCAAACTTATTACCAGTTAGTTAAATTGATACTCAACAAGAAAGGAATAGCTAATAGCTTAATTTGTTTATAAGGTGAACAAGTTAAGTGAATGCACAAGTTTAAACCAATTGCAATATGGAAGATGTTCTTCCATTAAATTGAAAGTCTTTCACCATCATATTAATTGTTCATAGCCCTTCAGGGAAGTTCTCTTTGGATGATCATGATGTAATTAAGTTTTCTGGAAGTTTAATTAGATTCGTTTGGCTATAGCTGCAAGGTTGATCATTAAGTACGGTCAAGATTGGCAGGAAAACAAAAATAGAAAAACGTGAGAGTGAGCGATCTGTGAAATAGATTGTGAAGTGACATCAAAGAAGACTTTTATTCTCGCAATGAAAAGTAAAAATTAACTGGATTTTCTATTAGTCGTTGGAAGTATACAATTATGATGTAGCCTGATTTGGAAGGAACCGTTAGAAGAATCGGCTTTTGATCAGAAGGCCAGGGAAATTAATGATCCCACGAATGATGCTACCAAGAGAGATTCAAATTCAAACATCTTGATTCTGTGAGGTGCACTAGATTAGGGGATCACAGTAGTTCAAATAGATCCCACGATTGATGCCAGGTCTAGGCCTTAGTAACATGCAATTTGTCAAGACCCACCTCACATGCATCCAAAACTTGGCCTTGAATTTGCTTGCTTTTGCCAGCTAAAATTTCAAGATGTGTAAGAATCATGGTGTCAGGGTTTATTTCGTGATAATAATTTAAGTATATTCTCATAACATCACATCAAATACCTCACCCTGCTTGAACCCTATAAAAACCCTCCTCTCACTTCGAATACTCCATCCTCATCAGTACTACTTTAACCTTTTTCTATTGTTCTAACAACAACTAGGGTTGGGAAATGGCTTCCAAAACCTCTGCCTCATTTGCTCTCTTCCTCTCACTCAACCTTCTCTTCTTTGCACTTGTGACTAGTGCATGTAACACATGCCGTGGTCCTAACCCAGGAAGAGGCCCAAACCCCAACCCCAACCCCAACCCCAACCCCAACCCTAACCCTGGTCCTTCTGGCCAAGCTTCATGCCCTAGGGATGCCCTAAAACTAGGCGTGTGTGCCAATTTACTCAGCGGTTTGCTTAATGTTACCCTTGGCACCCCACCAGTAACTCCTTGCTGCTCTCTCATTCAAGGCCTTGCCGATCTGGAGGCTGCTGTCTGCCTTTGCACTGCCATCAGAGCTAATATTTTGGGCATTAACCTCAACATCCCAATTTCGCTCAGCTTGCTTCTCAATGTTTGTTCAAGGAATGTTCCAAATGGTTTCAAGTGTGCATAGAAGCACTTTATAATTTCGTTTCTTAATTTTCATACTATGGCTTTTGCTTGTTTTGCAACTTTAAACTTACATGGCAAGTGTGTGTGTGGTGTAATAGGGAATTGCTCGTTTCCCTAGATATAGTAGTTGTCTGATTTGTGTGATAGTTATGAATAAGTTTCCCTTTGTGATGTTTGCCTATGTACCTCTCGATGGGAAATGGAATATATTTATCAAGTCTTTCTTTTTCTCTCTCTCTCTTTCTTTTTTATTTCTTTCTTTTCTTTTCTTTTTTTGATTTTATTGAGAAAAAGTTTCAGTCACTTTTGGAGAAATATCATCCTCTGAAGTAGAACCATGTCACTGTACGTGCACTGATATTGCATGCCACATAAGGTCCATTGTCCATTTTGACCATGAAACTTGACTTTTACAGTACATACAGCGAGAAGTGATCACTCAATTGTCACTCCTCACCAAAGAGCTTATTGTTAATTTGTCTAATAGCTTGCCTTCACTAGGTGGCGAGCTCCATAAGAGAGAAGGAATAATATATGAATAACATTCAGTCATTGGTGCTACAATTGCATTTCATCTCATGCTTGAAACAAAGTAAAAAAAATATTATTGATCAAGCATCCTATGTATCTACCTAATTAAAATATTTGGCTAGGAAACAGATGAACTAACTTTCAATCACACAACATAATGGAGTCTCTTAACATCAACGAACTTTAAATCAAATGATATTTCTTAGCGTTCTCAACAAAATATTTTTAGGATTCAAATCTCTTTCTCCCATTTAAAAAATAAATTAATTAAATAAAATAAAATAAAAAGAGCCTCCTAACAATTAATTTGATCTAATGTGAATTGTTATATGACAAAGTATGAGTGATATGATAATTAAGGAAAGTATTTTAGATGGACTTTAGACCCCAAAAAAAAAATTCTCATACGTTAAAGTTGGTCATATAATTCACGCAAGCTAGACATAATCCAGCCATTTGGCCCACAAAGTGGATGGTAGGATCATCAAAACACATCAATGATGTTCTAAAATGTCGTTTATTCCTTGGGAGTACTAGAGAATTAGAGATATACCTTTCTAGCTTTAGGCACTGTACTACTTTTTTTGCTTCATTTATGGGCCATGAATTGTAAAAAAGTTAATGGCAAATGGGAAACCACTAGAACTGTTCTCCCCGTGACTGAGAATTAGGTGTGGAAAATGTAAACGTATCACATGGGAGAAGGAAGAAAACGAATGTTCATTTCTCTTCACCATCCTGTACAAAAGAAAGATTCCGTGCTCCATGATTTGATTTCGACTTTCCGACGATTTTTTAGTTCAAACTATTAATCATACAAATAATCTGGACAAGAGGTTGGAAACTTTCTTGCCTGTGGTTTGGTAACGGGACGTGAATGTTGCCGGGAGAGATTTTGGTAATGCTATTCAGCTCACCAAATTTGTTTAGTAATCTTATGCAAAAGATGCTATTTACCACTAAATTTAATTGGATTAAGCGTACTTATTTTGAGTAATAATAAGCCAAGAGTCAAGAGTTTTGAAACTTAATTAACTAGCATCTCCTCGTCCTTAAAGGTCTAATGAGGAAAGGATTCAAGCTGAGGGGGAAAGGGGTGATTTAATTTGATTCACCATGCTTTATGATATGATAGAAGTAATCAATAATTTGATATGCACAAAGTCTTATTATTTTTACTTCTGTTTTTGTTGTTGTTGTTTTTAACGTCTCATCTGATCATCTACTCAAAAACCATTTTTTCCATGTAAGAAGTCAGGATCTACAATCCATTAATTGTAGATTTCTAATTTTCCTCTTGAACATTCTTGATTCTATAGATTAATTAATTAGATGGTCTTTCTCAAAAAAAAAAATTAGATGGTCCCCAATAACTACCACTTCACTCCCGTGACATTTTTGTCAACAAGCCCATAAAATAACAGACAGAGCAAAAGATAAATGACTTTTCAAGCTACTCATTACTAATTAATTCCATATATGGATGAATAGAAAAATCCATGTGAATATTTTGTTCATAAATGGTATATGAACTTTATGGGATTAATATGTTTCTTCTCCCCTCGACTGATCGTATAAGATATGGTATAATCCCATAGATATATCTGCCAAGAAAATATATTAATCACGATTAGCTGTTTAATTTAAACAGAACTGCATTCTCAAAAAAAAAAAAAAAAAATTAAACAGAACTTGATTTGCTGAGAGTATCACCTTTTTAGTAGAGAGTCAAAATGGTCTTCTTTTGTTCTGCGGTTAAAAAATTGAAAGAATTGAAATAAATAAATGCAATGTGGAAAGTGACACTGTTCTAAAATAAGCCATACCTTTTCATTTTTATCTTTTATTATTCATAATGAATGAAGAGAGATTTACCAGGAAAAGAGAAACCAAATAATTAGACCTACGTCGTCCCAGCATATATGTTTTTCGGTTAAGCAACGTTAAATAGTCACAATGATAAACAATACAACCAACGACAAAAATTTACATGATTTTGATTCTAAAACTCGGAAAAGGATTTCTCTGTGCCTTGAAATATAGAGAATTCATTTCATGAAAATTAGAAATTTATTTAGTATTTCATTAACTGAAAAGTATATATAATGTCACTTAACTTAAAATCCCGACTCATAAAATATGATAATTATAGATTTTAAATAATATGACACTAATTTTTTTAGATTTGTGAAATAATAAGTATTTACAGTGAAATAAAATATCTCCATTTTAAGATCATAATCCTAAAAATATATGGTAAATTCAAAAATAAAGTTTGAAAATCATTTATAGAATTATTATAAGTTCATAATGGGCAGTCACTAATTATAAACATGAAAAAAAAAAATGTAAAAGAAAGGTTAGTCAAAGTGTTAGAATAATAGTAAGTGATTAAATTCAAAGCAGCTTTTGTAGGTTAGACATACACTTTGCGCTGTGCAGTTGTAACACCTGCTGCTTCGTTACTTTTATGGCCTATTTTGTAACAGTATTTGTAATTTAGGTACGTTTGGATACCACTTATTTTGCTAAAAACTGAAAATATTATTACAAAATAATTTTTAAATATGTGAATAGTGCTGTGAGACTCTTTTTTAATGAAAGTTGTGTTGAAAAAAGAGGTTTGTGGGTCCTATGAACAGTGCACGGGACCCACTGAAAAACCACCACAGCCACAAAAAGTCAGAAACATGCTTCAAAAAAAAAAAAACGTAGACGCAAACATAGACATGGGAAAAGCTGTATCCAAACGGGTACTTAGTATGTGTTTGGATACGCATCTGCGGCAAACGTCTGCATTTCTTTTTTCTTTTTCTTTTTTTTTTTGGAAAAGCACGTTTCTGTGGCTGTTTTCAGTTTTCAATGGGTCCCGTGTACTGTTCATGGGACCTACAAACCTCTTTATTAAGCAATTTTTTCATTAAAAATTGGTCCCACGGCACTATTCACACATTTAAAATTTATTTTGCTACAGTATTTTCAGTTTTCAATCAAATAAGTTGTATCCAAACGGACCCTTAATGCGTATGGCCCCTGTGGCTGGTACTTAGTTTGCTTTAATACAGTCCCTGTTTACCACAACAACAAAAAAAAACCAAAAAAGAAAAAAAAAATCCTAAATAATTTAAGCCAAAATATCAAAGTGAATAGTCTTTAGTTCAAACTCTATCCTCACTCTACCTCTCATTTAAAAAGCTAAAAAATTTATGTGTTTGACCCCTTTATTATAGGGAAATCTAAGCCTTTAAACTTTTGGAAGAATTTATAATTTATCACTAAGAATAGAAAGGAAAAAGAAATTTATAGAA
This sequence comes from Quercus alba, assembly GCA_036321655.1. Lineage (NCBI taxonomy): Eukaryota > Viridiplantae > Streptophyta > Magnoliopsida > Fagales > Fagaceae > Quercus > Quercus alba. Next base: position 11,341,843 of record CM070309.1, on the reverse strand, counting down.
AATATTTCGTTGCCACTAAATTTTGTCTTTTTAAAAATAGAAAGTTCGTGACTAGTGATTTTGTAGTATTGCGTATTTTGTTACTATGGTGAATTTTGCCAAAAGCATGTTAGCTCAATAGCATAACCTATTCTCCTTTACTAAGATAGTCAAAGTTCATTGTCTCAAAAAAAAGATAGTCAAAGTTCATATATTTGCTTCTCATTTATTATAACTATCAAATTTAAAAAAATATATAAATAAATTTTTCTTATAATATAAATAAGGAAACTTTGACCCTGGAAATTTAAAACCCACAAAATAAAGCAAATGCTAAGGTGATTCTTTTTCTTCTTCTTTTTTTCGCGATGCATGATGATTGCCTTATTGATGACATTATACTTGAAAACTTATCATTTTTTTGAACTATAACGAGTATAAACAAGTTTTTTTTTTTTTTTTTTTTTGAGAATTAAGTATAAACAAGTTTATTAGCTTGCTATAGGTATGTTTAAAAAAAATCACCATCATTTTATATTTAAATTTTTTTAAATCTATCTTCTTCTTTGAAACATTTTTAACATTAAATCTCCTTTACTTAGCTTTTTCATTTAATATTTTGAATCTCAACCAAACTTAACAACAATAGTCTTAGCCCTAAATATTTTTTTTTTTTAAATCTAAAATCTATATATATATATATATATATATAACCGAAACCTTTGAAACTCCCACAATTTTCCACATCATCATTTTAATTTAAAAAATTTTTAATTTTTAAAACTAAATAGTGAGAGAGTCCTAACATGAGTCTCTTATATATATATATATATATATATATATACACATATACATATAAGAGACAAAATCTTTGAAAATCCTAAAGCAATCTCCTCTGTCCGTCTCTACTAAGAGAGAAAACCCTAAGCTTCAATTTATTTGGTACGCTTGCTATTGCTTTTTCTCTTTTTTGTGAATAAGTTTTTTTTTGCTTTTGTTTTTTTTGGTGGAGGTGATCTTGCGGCTGTCTGTTCTTCCAGGCCCCATGAGATTTTACATGACTTTCATTGGCGATGGAGTAGTACTTTACAATATATAGTATAACTACAAGTATAGTAGTAAATTTGCTAACTTTTTGTGTGGTTCAAAGATGCTATATTCTATATTATTTTTGATTATATAACCTTAAACTTTACCTTATGGAGACGTATGTTAGGTTGTCTCACATCAGAAATAGCTTATTGCTTATTGTACAAGTTTTCAATTCCTTTTGTGTGGATATTTTTTCATAGCTGTGGAGTAAGGTATATGCACTATATGTTATCTTATGTTTTCTCTTATGGTGTCATGCTTCTTTGTTTATTAATTAAAGATTATGTTGGAAGCCCATATTATTTGCACCTTCAAAGTGTTTGACAATGTTCGAACGAAATTTTTCATCAAGTAGGAAGAATTGGATAAAAAAAATTTAGAAAAGCTTTCCATCCTTACTGAAATTCTCTCGCAATAATGACTTTTTTTTTTGTTTTGTTTTGTTTTTATAATTTGTAGTTTCTGAATCTTTTGATTTTTAATTTTATTGTCTTTTGAAAGTTTGACCATCTAAATTTTTGGGTTTAATTTTTTGCAATATTTGAAACAGTTTATCAAATTTCAACTGTTATAACTATGGATTATTCTCTTGAAGGTAACCTATCTATCTCTTATATTTCTCTATTTGGTAGTCATATATATTTTGTTTTGTTTCAATAATTTCTAGGCAGTACCAGTAAATTTTCTGATTTTTTTTTTTTTCCTTTCGAACGTTTTAACATCAAAATTTTTTAGTTATTTTTTTTTCAATATCTAAATTTGTTGGCTAGATTTTTTGCAACCCATTGCATGTTTAAGCAATGGCTTATTCATCAAATTGTAACTCAAAAAGATAGGAGCAATTCACGCAATAGTATAGTTTCATAATCAATTTAAAATTTTATAAAATTATTTTAGTCTATTATAAATAGGTAAGTTCCCGTACGTTGCACGGGTTTCCGACTAGTTGCATATATTACACATCCATAAATCAAACTTATTTACAGAAGAAAAATCCATATTGGAGCTGATGAAGTCCCCAACCCATGAATGATTCAAAGTTGATAGGTATAAGAGAAAGTTGTTCTTATTAAACATTTACTAATTGGATTCAACAACAAGATAGACTCATCATACTAAAGATGAAAAAGCTAAACCAATAAATTTTATTCTAGTATTACTCTTTTTTATGGTGAGTTAAAAATAAGCATATATATATGTAAGGACACGATTCGTAACGAACCTAACAGTGTTGGATTCGCACGTGAAAAGGCCCAGACAATGTCATTTGTAGAGCGTGGGTTTGAAAGGCTAGGCCTTGGTCATCAGGTAGTGGGTTTTTCATGGTGTTCATACAAGGTTAAGTTATCTTCACCCCTGGAGCCTTTCTCTTGGAGGTGGGCTAGGAGGCTCTGGTTTTTGGTCATTTTTCCCAGCCTCTCCTATAGATCACTTACTTTTCCTTTTATATCAGCCTGTGCTTGCTGTCCTTCGTCTACGTGTAGGTTTAAACTTTCCAAAATTGATACTTGTCCCATCAGTCCATACCCAAAGTCGTTGGGGGTGGTTGTAAAAGCCAAAGAATTCGGCTCTGTCAGGTGCAGAGTATTGAATGGCAGTAAGGACAGCTTTCCTTAGATATTTTAGATGCTCTTTCAAGCTTAGTTCTATACCCTTTTAGCCCTTCACTTTGGTGGGACGTTGGGTTTGCCGAGGACAGAACTATCCTCGGCTGAATCGCAAGGTTATCCCACCGAGCTTGGGCTACAGCCTTTCCTTGGCTTGGGCCTCTGGCCCCCTTCACGGGTAAACGGGCCCGGCCCATAAATTACTTGGGCCCCACAATAGCCCCTCAAAACCCTGCTGTCCAACCTCTTGGTTGGAAAGGGGGGTTTTGGCAACACCGAGCCCCTTCCTATGGCCCAGTCAATTCGGCCTATCAATACTGTTGGCGACTCTTCATCTGCCCAGGAAATGCACCGGTCTATGAGACAGTCTTTTGACTTTACTCTTGATGCGTTCTTATCGTTTGGGTATCCAAAACATGCTTTTAATGACCTCTATTTACGGAACTACTTTAATTCGACGGTTTGTTTTGATGAGGTAGAGAAGTGGAACCGGCATGTTTGTGTTTGCAGATTCCTTTGGAGATCTGAACCTACTAAATGCCCTCCGCTCCACCCTCTGTATAAGAAGGAAGGTAGGAGGTTATTGTTTTTGTAAAGAGTCCCTTTTCATCCTTCTGAGATTTGAATTACTTGGCCTCCCCTAGAGTTTATTTTACCCACCAGTTTACACACTAAATCGTGATACACTTTACCATAACAACGAGTGATGAAGGAGCCATACCCCTCCCGTAAACGCCACGTTCCAATAAAGCTTATAATGGCTCGGTCAGGACAGGGATGGCGAAGACTCAAAATCAACCTCACCTTTCTTTCAGTCAAAATCCGAAGCAGGGACTCGTCACGTCAAACTTTTGGCGTGACTGAGTCGAGAACACCCATCATCAGTACCAACCGCTCTCTTATGAGCATACCTAGTATGGCCCCAGTGTGTTAGGAGTCAGGACCGAGGTAGGGACTAAGTGCCCCTGCTTCTTCCTCTCTTTGTTCACTGGTGGCCCCCTCCGCCTCCCCTTCTTAGTCTTCCCAGCACCAGATCCATTCTGGTGCTTTCACTTCTCCCTCTTTTGCTCCTTTTTCTTTCTTTTCATCTCTTCTCTCTTCTTCTCCTCCTTCTTTACTCATGTCCTCCATCTTCCTCATTCATCTCCTCCATCTTCTTCTTCCTTCTCCTTCAATTCTTCTTCCTTCTCCTTCATCTTTTTCCAAAGAAGGTTCTTATCATAATATGAGCAATATTGAGGCAGAGGTTGGAGAAACTTTGAAGACGAGTTTAAAAGACACCTGACTGTTTACTTATCTGTACTGCGGATGTTATCGTTGCTTCGGCAGCTCACCTTTTGTATAGGCTTGTTTAAGCCCCTCTTTGTACGTTGTAATAATTTTTCATATTAATAAAAATTGTTGTTATTTTACTTCGCATGTTCTGTCTCTATGTTTTTACAAATTTGCAAACGCTGCTCGGCACAATAATATAGCATTTGAATCGATGACAACTAAGGCCAAAATACTTGCTAATAAAAAGAAATCACCACAACTTTAACAGAATTGCTTGTCATAGCAATGCGTACCTGTGAATAACGATACTTGCCCGAAACAATGCCGAGATTAGAACTGGATGCTCTATGCGGTGTAGGAAGTAATCATTCGAAGATATATCACCCGCAAGAATGAACAGCCCCCTTAGGCTACCGAATAGTGGAGTGCCCCACCATCATCCTAACACTTTTATTGGCCTTAACATTTTACAGTATTTGAGCCGGGGACTTCCCCATCCGAGCAGTTATAAAACTTGTAATTTTTCTCTCTTTTTTTTTTGTACTTGGTTTCCCTATAGGCTTAAGTCCGAGGACCATGCAAGGCCTTGGTTCTGTATAAAACTTGTAAGATTTTTTTTTACTTGGTTTCCCCATAGGCTTGAGTCCGAGGACTATGCAAGGCCTTGGTTCTGTCCAAAACTTGTAATTTTTCTTTTTTGTACTTGGTTTCCCCATAGGCTTGAGTCCGAGGACCATGCAAGGCCTTGCATCTGTCCCTAGGCCCCCATGCAGAACGGGCCTGGGCCGCGAATTTACTGGGCCCACAAATTAAGAGGTATTTCCGTAGTCTTAGGTCACGCGGTACTTTTTGGCGTCCCAGTGTTCGAGGTGCGCCTTCGCGAGACTCCTTTAATCCCAGGGTTGCAGACGGCATTGGAACTCGAGCCGGAGACATTTTGTCTGTAGTGTTCCTTGGGACGCTGCATGAATTAAATGCCACCACCTTGTCTTTTTGAATAAATAGGAGAGAAAGTTGCTTTACCTACGCACAAATCCTTCAGTTTCCTCCCTTAGTACATCATGTTTGAGGCGAGGGTTGGGGAAAAGGAACTCTCTCCGCCACAAAGGCGCCGTGTCCTCCTGAGACTCAAAATAGTGAGGTACGGGCAAAGGAGGCATAGATTCAAGGGAATATTCCGTTTCGACAGAGGGGAAAGGGCGTTTCTCCCTCTTTTAGTCAAAATCCGAAGCAGGTTCTGTTCATGCCAGAATTTTGGTGTGTCAGAAGAAAGATTCTCCGCCACCAGCGCCTCTGCCTTGTTGCAGGCAAATTTTTGGTGAAGGCTCCTCAACTTCCAGCTCCCTGCACCTTTCCTTCAGCGATGTGAGGCTCAAGTTGGGTTCTTTTGCTGCCTGAGTTATGGGCATGCAAAAGCATTGAGGAAGAATAAGGTCCTGAAGCAGTAGCCAACCTCCCCTCTGTGCTACCTCATCGGCTTTATTTTATTCTTTTGTATCTTTCCTTTCTATTATGTAGTGAGCTTTGACATAAGCTGATTCCAGCTTTTCATTGTATGCTGTACTATTTCTTTGTTTTAGTAAAAGGGAAATTTATTTACTTGTTTTGAATACTATTCTTTTTGCAACACTACTTTGTGAAAGGGTGTGCTCCATGTGTGTGTTTCTTCAATGATACTTAGAGCGGGAAACCTTGGAACATAGTCCAACTAATTCTAATTTACCAACACTACCAAGCATTACGACGATAATTCATAGTAAGTTAAACTTAGGAAACTAACCGGGGTAACAATTGAATATTCTGGGATAAGTGCGAGAATACCGTCCGAGAATGATAATCTCTGAATACTCCCTCCAAGGAGTTGACTGAGCAGTAGAGAACTCAGATTGTTTTTCAGGCGACCTATTGCTCTATATTGCATCGATCCTTTTGGTGCTGCAGATCCGAAAGCAGACTTGAGAATCCTCGCAATTTAAGATCTAACCCAATTGTTGGTGGAGAGTTTTCCCCGGATAAATCCTAAAGTCCATATAATGGTTTCCCCATAGGCTTGAGTTCGAGGACCATGCAATGCCTTGGTTCTGTCCAAAACCTAGTTTTCCTCATCCAAGTAGTTGGTTTCCCCATAGGCTTGAGTCCGAGGACTATGCAATGCCTTGGTTCTGTCCAAAACCTAGTTTTCCACATCCAAGTAGTTGGTTTCCCCATAGGCTTGAGTCCGAGGACTATGCAATGCCTTGGTTCTGTCCAAAACCTAATTTTCCACATCCAAGTAGTTGGTTTCCCCATAGGCTTGAGTCCGAGGACCATGCAATGCCTTGGTTCTGTCCAAAACCTAGTTTTCCACATCCAAGTAGTTGGTTTGCCCATAGGCTTGAGTCCGAGGACCATGCAGTGCCTTGGTCTTGTCCAAAACCTAGTTTTCCACATCCAAGTAGTTGGTTTCCCCATAGGCTTGAGTCCGAGGACTATGCAATGCCTTGGTTCTGTCCAAAACCTAGTTTTCCACATCCAAGTAGTTGGTTTCCCCATAGGCTTGAGTCCGAGGACCATGCAATGCCTTGGTTCTGTCCAAAACCTAGTTTTCCACATCCAAGTAGTTGGTTTCCCCATAGGCTTGAGTCCGAGGACCATGCAATGCCTTGGTTCTGTCCAAAACCTAGTTTTCCACATCCAAGTAGTTGGTTTCCCCATAGGCTTGAGTCCGAGGACCATGCAATGCCTTGGTTCTGTCCAAAACCTAGTTTTCCACATCCAAGTAGTTGGTTTCCCCATAGACTTGAGTCCGAGGACTATGCAATGCCTTGGTTCTGTCCAAAACCTAGTTTTCCACATCCAAGTAGTTGGTTTCCCCATAGGCTTGAGTCCGAGGACCATGCAATGCCTTGGTTCTGTCCAAAACCTAGTTTTCCACATCCAAGTAGTTGGTTTCCCCATAGGCTTGAGTCCGAGGACCATGCAATGCTTTGATTCTGTCCAAAACCTAGTTTTCCACATCCAAGTAGTTGGTTTCCCCATAGGCTTGAGTCCGAGGACCATGCAATGCCTTGGTTCTGTCCAAAACCTAGTTTTCTCTTTGTATGGGATCTTGGCTTTAGGGGAGTTAGCTCCTCAGCCAAACCCCTAGAGTTTATCCATGCGATTAACGCTACCAAGTGCCTAGTTTGCTCTTTACGGGGGACCTTGGCTTTAAGGGAGTTAGCTCCTCAGCCAAGCCCCTAGTCAAGAAACGTAGCCCCTAGCAGAACTTTATACTAGAACTCTATAACCAACGGTTAGAAATAACGAAGGAACTCTCTCGACCCACTGCCTATCAACACACAAGCCTTTCCCACAGACGGCGCCAATTGTAAGAACACGATTCGTAACGAACCTAACAGTGTTGGATTCGCACGTGAAAAGGCCCAGACAATGTCATTTGTAGAGCGTGGGTTTGAAAGGCTAGGCCTTGGTCACCCGGTGGTGGGTTTTTCATGGTGTTCATACAAGGTTAAGTTATCTTCACCCCTGGAGCCTTTCTCTTGGAGGTGGGCTAGGAGGCTCTGGTTTTTGGCCATTTTTCCCAGCCTCTCCTATAGATCACTTACTTTTCCTTTTATATCAGCCTGTGTTTGCTGTCCTTCGTCCATGTGTAGGTTTAAACTTTCCAAAATTGATACTTGTCCCATCAGTCCATACCCAAAGTCGTTGGGGGTGGTTGTAAAAGCCAAAGAATTCGGCTCTGTCAGGTGCAGAGTATTGAATGGCAGTAAGGACAGCTTTCCTTAGATATTTTAGATGCTCTTTCAAGCTTAGTTCTATACCCTTTCTGCCCCTCACTTTGGTGGGACGTTGGGTTTGCCGAGGACAGAACTATCCTCGGCTGAATCGCAAGGTTATCCCACCGCGCTTGGGCTACAGCCTTTCCTTGGCTTGGGCCTCTGGCCCCCTTCACGGGTAAACGGGCCCGGCCCATAAATTACTTGGGCCCCACAATATATATATATATATATATATATATATATATATAAGCTTCCATTAGAATTTTGATACATCAATTTTTTAAAATAATAAATTATATAATTCTATATATAAACACAATAATAATAAATGCATAATACTAAAATAGATAGTTCTATATTTTTTAACGTAATTATAATAAATTTCTATTAATATTTATCATAGTTATCAAATTCATATTTAGTAAAAAAAAAAAAGTTTAAAGATAAAGAAAAAATTATATTTTACATTGTACTGATAATGTTGTACAATAGTTTCAGAAAAAAAAAAAAAAAAAAAAAAGATAATGTTGTACAATTTTTGCAAATATATACCAGTACACATTTTATTTTATGTATCATCTATATAAATTTACATTACTAATATAATATAAACCAAATCCTATTATGTTGATCTTGCACGTGCATTGTGCAGTTCCCAACTAAAAAACTCAGCTTTCTTTGAATGCAATCATTCGGACAACTGTGTTTTGGAGACCACTTCTTTTCAGGGGCGGCGCCATATATAATTGAGGGTGGTCACAGCCTCACAGGACCACCCTCAAACTTGAAAAATAAATAAATTTTATACCTAAAAAAAAAAATTCTATGTTCACAATATGTCCTCAACATTTTCATAACAAATCTTAAGTGGTAGATTGTTACTGGTAGGGAAAAAAAAAAACAATTTTAATGATATGTATATTAAAACTAGTAACAATTGCCAACTAGGATTTGTTATAAAAATATTGTAGACGTAGCATTTCTCAAAAATTGTCTAAACAAACAAATTAGCCTAAAATCCCAAATCAAATGTTTAATTGTGATATTTTAAATTATGTTTACAAAAGACATGTTTTAAAACTGCTATTTTTTTATAAATAAAAAAAAAATGCATATTTTCCAATAGCTAGTCAGTTAGTACTTGCTTTAGCCTTTAGATAAATTTATTGTATTTATATGATACATCTTGTACATACACGTATGCACTAAAATAATACCTCAATATTTTATTGAACATGATTAATGTAATGGTTTAATGCCTAAGTTGAATACGTTGAAGGAACTTGTAACTTACCCTTTATTTTTTTGTTATCACTATGGACAAAATTCTTATAAGGAAATCGCTTTTATTACAAAATTTATCTTCTAAGCAGATTCGTATTTACTTGAATAATCTTCTTTTAGATCCTAGACTATGAGAAAAGTTCTCATCTTTTCATCCTAATAATCGAGAGAAAATAAAAAGAGTATATTTACAAAGATGTTCTTATCAACCTCTTTGCCATGATTTCCCTAAAAAAGAAATTAGTGGAGTGCCGCATTAATTTAATCCTGATTAGTTTAAAGAATACGAAATATAGGTTGGAACATATCATAAAAAAGGATGATGCATTTTGTTTATATTGTTACTTATTTAGGTAATATGTTGGTAATCGAAAGGGAGATCAGTAGTTTAATGATTACTTGACTGTGTATATTGGAAAAAAAAAAAATGTAGTTGATAGCATTAATAATGAAGCTATCATACAACAATTTCAAATATGAAAAACTTGTACAATGAAATTTTAAAACTTTATTTATTTGCGATTGTTTTTTTTTTTTTTACCTCAATATATTCAAATTTTATTTTTATGAAATTTTGCTTAATTTAAATTTCTTAATGACCACCCTGAACAAAATTTCTGGAGTCACCACTGTTTTTTTTTTTTTTTTTCTTTGTTCTTTTTGGTGGAAATCTCTTATTTTTCTTTTTGAGGAGCCAACTCTTATTTCTGGGATCTAATACTTAAAAAGAGGTTGTAAAAATATTGACATTGTAAAATGTTTTCAGGGCCAAAGGAGGCTCTGAACTTATTCAAAATTATAAACTTTCGCCATGCACTAAACTCAGAGATATACCTTTCTTAACCATTTTGTAAACCCGTTTAATATCATATTAACTAGCTATGGTATGAGAGAGAGAGAGAGAGAGATTAACAGTCATCAAGCAGAAGTAAAAATAAACTCATCACACGTGAAATTTTTTATGACTTGGATTTTATAAAGCTTAGAAAAGGATCAACCCTAAGTATACAGGAAGTATACAGAGTCCTATCCATCAAAAAGAAGAAAAACAAATAATGAACATCAACTCCCAAAATTTAGAACATCCGAGAATTCTAAGACGGCATGCAGTTCGATCCCTTGATGGCTCTACAACTATGCTCTTTTCAAATGCACTTAATGGATCGCCATCCTCTAAAGCAACACAGGTTACACCTTTCCTTCCTATCCCATGCCAACACCACCATAATCAATTATTGAATGAGGCATTAACTCAAGAGACTAAGAAGATCTCCGACACTAGCAGCTAGTTCAAGTCACACAATATACCACGCCCAAAAAAAAAAAAAAAAAAAAAAAAAACATTGTTTAAAACAAACAGCTAGCCTTAGTTAACCTCATAGTAATCTCGTACCCAGTCTGAAAATGAAAAAACACTTAGAGAGGAGGACACACAAAACCAGGGGGAGGAGTTATCCCACAGGTAATTAGAACTTGAAGAGCAAGAGGAATAAAAATGTTGAGGTTGAGAAGCTTAAGCCTTATCGTAGTGCAGAGACAAATAGCCGCCTCAAGCTCTAGCAGACCTTTAAGCACCGGACAACAAACATTCTCAACTGGGTCGCCTAATCCAATATGCACCAAACCACCAAGCACATCTACACAAAGCCCTAGTTTAAGTGCATTGATGGGACAAGTTGGTTGTGTAGAAGGTGGAGGATTGAAACCAGGAACACCGCCGCCGCCGCCGCCGCCACCACCTCCACCTCCACCTCCACCTCCTCCTCCTCCACCACCTCCACCGCCACCACCTCCTCCAGAAGGAGGATTACCAGTATAAGGTGGGTAGGGAGTAGAAGGTGGTGTAACTATTGGGGGTAAAACAACTACAGGAGGGTTTTTCGGGTGTCCCGATCCATGTTGTGGTGGGTGTTTTGTAGTTGGTGGTTTTGGGTGAGGGTTTTTTGGATGATGGGAAGGTGGGTGTGGCTGTGAACATGATGGAGTACAAGCTTGTATTGATGGCAACACGTTCAACATGAAAATCAGGATGATGAAGAACATGGCTGTAATCTTTGGATTCGTCATGGCTTTGGGGCTCTACAAGCTTACTATTAGTTCTAATTCCTATTGAGTTTGAGCCTAGGATTATATATCTGAATTTTATGAGCAACCCGTGATTATTTCTTCTGACATGGCTGGAAGCAAAAATCAAAAAATGAGGGCCCTATGAAATTAGAAAACTAAATTGCTAAAAAACATGGAAAATTTTAGAGGATTCCCAATAGTTCCATGGTGAAATTAAATTGGAGAGTTTGTAGTGTTGTGGGTACTTTGCGAATATCGAAACCAAATCCGTGACTGCCTGATCAGTACAACTGTGACCGTGTTCGATTTCAGAACCCGTTCAGTTTCACAGATTTCCATGGCCCCTACTGTCTTTCTTTTTTTTTCTTTTTCTTTTTTTTTTCCTTTATTTACTATTTCTATCTTTCTCTCTTTTATTTCTTTTTTTTTTTTTTAATTTATCTTTCTTTCTTAGAGTCTTGTTTTTGTGGGTTTCTTTAATTTATATATCCTCACTCTCTGTGTGCTGTCTTTTGATAATGATTTTGCATAGTTTTGAACTATACTTCTGAAGCTACAGCAAGGCATGACCCATGAGGTTTAGCAGATACAGCTTAGGGTTTGCAGTGAAGACTTGCATTATTTTTGAGTTCATTTCACAATGTGAACATGTGAACGGCCTGCATTTTTTCTTCTTTCTTTATTCTAACTAGTCGCTAACCCGTGCGACACACGAAAAAATTATTGACTATGAAAAAAAAAAATCCAACAATGAGCAATTAGACGTTTTGCTAATTAGTTTTTTTTTTTTTAAATGAAAAAATATTTAACTTCTATATAGTTTAGAAGTGTTGTCTAACATAGAATGACATTAAGTTGTAAGTGCATAGTTACCAAATCTACAAAGTAAATTACAATTCTTAAATTAATAAGGCAAAACTCCCAATAGTTATGTATATATCTATACACACACACACTCAAAACTAATATAAACTGTAAAGATATAAACAAAGACCATGTTACAAGGAAGACACATCAAATTTCAAATTTGAGTAGCAATATGACTTTCTTATAGTAATAACTGATGATGTTGAAAATTCGTCACCAATGGGTCACACCGTACTCGCGACTCAAAATCGAACCTGCACGGCAAAAACGATCGAGAGAAAAACCTTTAGAGAGCACCGGTGTGGGGCCGGCCTAACACTCTCCGAAGGTCAAGTCAGAATTCGTCCTTTTCCTTTCTAAAGCGTTAGAGAGGGGTCAATTAATCTTACCTCGATTTGCGAGAATGTTAGTCCTTTTATAGCAGTGGAGAGGTGGCTTTTCTTCTTGACCTCCAGATCTTTCCAATGTGGGACTCTGATACAAATTCTCCAAAAGCGTGGTGGGCCGGGATTCCCCTTTTCGGATCTTAGGGCTTTTCTAGGCAATACGGATTTCGGATCATGGGCCCATACTGTGTCTGTCAGCGATGGGCCTTAAAATCGCGTGGGACCATCCTTACACAGGCCAAACAGTCCCAATCCGTCAGGCCCCTTAAGATAGGCCCATCAGATTATATATTTCATCATCTTCAATAACAATATAAAAAATTCAAAACATGTAACAATATCAAAATTATAATACCTAATTCCATTATCTTTTATTTTGAATCCAAACAAATAATTAATTGAAATTAATCCAAACAAATAATTAATCAACCAAAAATCACATGAACCTAAATAAAAAACATTTAAGGTGAAGAATTAAGATCAACCTACTGAAATGCAAATACCAAAAACTCCAGACCTAAAACTTCAAAATTTATAAAATCTTCAAATTCTACTTCAAAACCAACCAAACTCAACAAATTTATATATAACATATCAAATAAAAGTTTATTGGAAGACATAGGTTGCAGTTTTGATTTTTCTCCAAAAAATTAGAGATTCTTTATCTGACATATACAATATAAAATAATTAGTAGAAATACCAACCCAAAAACCAAACCCATGAAAACAATGTCAATATAAATGTGGAGATTGATGTGCATGAAATATATACAATAAAGTACTCACATATCTACATATTTAGTCTTACTTTTATGTTATTTTGTGACTAATTATATAATATCTTTGTGTTGTAGGTAATAAGGGCTTTACATGCAAAGTGGGGCTAGGCCAATTGAATCAAGCCAACTTACATCTAGCCAGGCATGAATTCAAGAAAAGACCAACCAAATTAAATTTAAGTCCAATTGGAGTAAGGAATCAAAGGAAATTTGTACCAAATCCAAGTCCAATTTGGATTAGGATTTCAGACTGCACATTAGTTAGTATTTTTAGCATAACTTTCGGCTCAGATATCCAATCGAGATGATTCAAGTTAGGCTGGAACGTTAACTTAAAGGGTTACAACTTTGTAATTTACCAAAAGTCCAAATTCTGATGTTAAATGGGCCAAAACCGTCGATTAAGTGAAGCCTAAAAATCTAGGATTTTCTCCAAACGGGAGTTCAACTTGTAATAGGATTCCTTGACCTATTTAAAGGCTCTTTAGGGCAAAATTTAGGGGGCGGAGGCTGATGCTAGGGCTGAGGGCTGTACATAGAGAGTGTGGCTACTTCTTTGGTTTTCTTCCATGACAGTTAGTTTTATTTTATTTGTTTAGTATTTTATTTTTGTGTTTTCTTTCAATTACTATGAGTAGCTAAATTTATAATTAAGGTTGAGGATGAAACCTTGTTAAGGATTATTAGTAATATTTATGTAATTTGATTTTTCCCATAATAGTTATTCTTTAATGATTTAAATTGTTCTTGCTTCATATCAAATGACTAAGATGGGATTCTAGATATGAGTTCAATCATGTTTTTCTCATGATTTAGGATTTGTCTTAATTAATTGAATGCTTGGTTTATTAATTCTTGATTATAAAATTAGATATCTCTTGTGATTTGTCTGTTAATGGATACAATTTATGATTTGATTTTTAGAATTGGATATATCTTGTGATTTGTTTGGCTATGGATATAATTGATGATTTGATTTTATACTTAAGAAGCGAAGAAGAACATACTTTAGATTTTTAAACATAAGTTTTAATGATGATATTTTCCATGATAGCAAGATTGATTTTTAAATTATCATGTAGTGAGTTGGGAAAAATTAATGATTATAAATATATACTGATATGAATTATAAGGCAAATTCCAAAACCTTACTTCCTTTCTCTTGGTTGTTTACATCTTTTTATTGCTTTATATCTTTTGCTTAGTTTAACTATTTGCTTAGTTTTATTATTTCTTTAGTATATTTAATTGCAAACAACCAATTTTTATTAAACTAGATTAGGATTAATTTGGTTAAGGTTTAATTAATTTTCCTACGTTTATACAAGTCCCTTTGGGTTCGACCTCGTTCTTGTCCAACTATACTTCAGTACGGTTCGCACACTTGCGATATTTTAAAATTTCACAACAAAGATTTACCCAAATGCTTAAAAGAAAATCAATTCTAAGCATAATAAAAGAATAAGATAGAAAGAAAAGCTCAGGCACATATGAAAGCAAATAAGAAATTCGACTTAAAAGATAAAATTCATTAATAGAATAAACAAATATTTGCATGTGTTGAATTGAAATTCTATTAATAATAATATAAAGGTGGTAATTGTTTTTTGAGTCCTATTTTCAACGTGTCTTTTTTTTTTTTTAGTCCTATCAAAAATTTTTTTTTTTTATTCAAAAGATACTAATGTGTAAAATTGTAATGAAATTAAGAAAGAAAGACTTACCCCACTCTTATTAAACCGATCATAATAGCGCTTGATTTCTTCATCAGTCATTTCACGCTTTGCTATATATTCATATACTTTGCCATCAATTATGACCGTTTTTCCAAACTTACTGTTGATTCATGCAATCGTAGTCTAGGCTGAATTGGAGATCAATTTCTAGGTTTCTTTCTGTTTGTGCAAAAGTGTGAGAGTGAGAGAATGAAAGGAGATTGGGAGATAAATCCTAAAACTGTTATGTTGTGGACGTGGGGTGTGTTGCACTCTTCTTGAGCCGAAAATTAGTAGTATTTATATGTTATCTCTTGGATGTATTAGAATTTGAATGATAGACAACCTCTTTTTATTTTTTCAATATTATCTTTTTTGGATGTATTAAAATTTGAATGATAGACAATATTCTCTTTTTAGGAGGGGAGAGATAGTAGCCTTTTTTATATAGATAAAATGATAATTTTATTTACATATTAATGATAATGATGAGTTTGAGTTTAAGTTGGACTTGTTAAAAAGATAGAGTTTTACTCCTTGTTAAGTTTGGACTAAACAAAAATAATTTTATTTAAATAAAATAATTATTTTATTTAAATATTGTGTTGACGTGAAAAATTGTGAGAGTTTCAAAGGTTTCTGTTATATATATATATATATATATACATTATTACAATTATGTACTTTGTACACTCTTTAATGCTACTAGAAACATCTAAAATTAACAATAAAAAGTGATTCACTATAGCTCTAAAATTATATAATGCGAGTAATATATAAAATTGTCCTTTTCTGTTGCTTAGGGACAGGAAAAAAAAATTGAAGGCTTCAAACTAAATCTTCTCCCTAAAATATTTATGAACTACATCACATTGTTTTATTTTATTTTTTAATGAATAAGAGTGCATTGGATTTATTCAGGCACCACATGTATCCATCTTATCTATGCTAAACTTTCTTAGTCTCTCTCACGTAATTTTTAATCATGAATTTTGATATAATTTATCTTTATAAAACCGTTCGTGAATAAATAATTTTTTTAGTAAATGACAAATTGTAACGTTATTATATATAGAAATTTACTAAATTGTAATTAAAAATAATAAAAAATTTATAACTAGCTCAGGTCTACACCCCCCACCCCCCCCAAACCCAATTTTTCTCTCCATCACTACGTTTTAGATTTTCTTTACGTATAACTCTCTCCTTCCCCTAGAAGAAAACAACTGCAAATTTTTTAATTTCTAATAAATGATTATTATTCTTATTTTAATAAACGGTAATGTGTTTATTGATACTTGTATACATATTAGTCACACATAAAAACGACTAAGTATTCGTTTAGTAATTTATTTGGATTTTTATGATTATTTATAATTGAAAGTAGACTAAAATATACTTTAAAATTGAGGTTTTGCATAGATAAAATAAGTTAAATTTTAAATAAAAAAAGCTTTCAAAAAATAAATCAAAAAATTCGTGGCAAATGGATCTTAAGCAAACTTTTATTTTATAGAAGCAATTTTTTTATTATCCTTATTTGAAATAGCAGATGCAGTTACATACAGGTCCCCTTAATGTGCCAAGTGTTGCTTATCTAGCTTTCGGTGTCTACTTGTGTACCAGTAGAGGCTGTACACTTGGACTTGAAGTCGAAATTAGGAAACATCCAAATAGCTTTCTTATACTTTTTCTTTTATTTTCTACTTATTTCCTGTTTTTTTTTCAGCGTGAGCTGTAAAAATGTGGCACATAGTTTTGATGACACCTTGTGGGTCAATTTTTTGTACTGAATTAGAACTTTTCATACTCTTGTCTTCTTCTTTCCTTACTTTCAATTTTCTTTAATCTTAGATGTATCTAGAGTGTCCACGGGTTAAGTCGAATCAGGTTTTGGTTGAACCCACTACTTGACTCAATAGCTTCGGTTTTTGAAACGTTAGACTCTCACCGCCACGCACTGTTTTCTTTGAAATCAACCATCGTTTTTCTGTAAATGCTTCAGTCAAGCCTTAAGGATTTAAGAATTTTATTCTTGAGACAAGTGTATTTAGTTTCTCGTGGTGACCTGCTATGCATGTTGATATATTTCAAAGTTTGGCTCCTTATCGTAGTCTGATGGTTGACGGGACGAAACCAGGATTTGAAAATGAGGGGAGCCAAAGTATTAAAAAAAAAAAAAATTGGTATAGACCAAACTTAACATAAGTTTGTTCAATTGCATTGTGTTAATTAACATCATAATATATTTGTGGTAATTCTAGATTATTCTATAATGAACTATTACCAATTTTATATATGGTGATTTTTCAAAAATTTATTTGATGGATTTTAGAAATTGGGACATCAAACTAGACGTTGACAATACTGCATTTTCAATATGAGCTTCTAAATTATTTTGAATATTTCTTAATAAAAAAAAAATCAAAATTGAACATTATTTTTCCATGATCTTAAAAAAAAGGCAACAATAATTAATTATAAGGTATTTATCCTACATCTACGTAACCATTTAAATAATATTTTGACATAAGATTGACAAATTTCTCTCATTTCTTAAAAAGTAACATTACCAAACAATTTATTACAACAAACTCATTATATAATTTTTTTAATAAAAAAATAAACATTATTACTACAGCAAACACAACTAAAAACCTTTTAAAAAGTAACTTAAAAAAAATATAACAATAAACACTTCACAGTTCACACCATGTGAACTAAAAATCATACATTTGATAATGCCAAATTTGTGCTTTACTTTTGTTGTCAATAATAGATTGTCTACAGGTAATTCATGTTATTTTTGGGCCAATTGGGTTCTTTGTTTACAAGTAATTCATATTAGTTTTTGAGCAATTGGGTTTCTTTGGACCAAATTTGTGTTTTTTTTTTTTTTTTTGGTTATTATCCAAAGGTTATTGTAATTATTTTTCAGGCAACTAGGCAAAAGGGATAGCATAGAACATATACTTTTGGATTTCATGGGCCAATTTATAATTATTTTGGAGGGAGGGGGCCAAGACTGCATATTTTGGGGCAAATTAAAAATTTTCTTTGTGTACACACATACTAAGAATTTTTTTTTTTCAAAATTTGGGGGGAGGGGGGCATGGCCCTCCTACCCAAGGCTAGGTCTGTGTCTGATGGTTGATGAATGTGACCGTAGCAATTCCTTTAACGAAGATCTCAAAAAAGAACTTCTTACAAGAAACGATTTCCTTTAGTTTCAGCATTACACCCAGCAAGCCATACGTGATGTAAATTGAAGTTAATGTGTACGTAGCAAGAACTCACCAATCTCCTTTGCTAGGAAGACAACATTAGAGGTAAATCAGAGTCATGGCAACAATGGTAAACCTATTTATAGATGCATTCCTAAATACAATATTGCCTTAGTATCACAAATCGAATAATTTTGTGCAAAATAAAATAATTTGCATAAAAATTATTTTGAAGTCAAAGAGGATAGAATGGATGTTCTTGAGACAAATGATGAACATCGTAGTGAAGCAAAAGATCAAGAGGTGGAAATTGTTGAGAAAAATGTCAAAGGTCTTGATGAAATCAAATCAAATGATTTCAAAAATGAAGATCCTATTATTTTAGTAGGAAGCAACGTACCAAAGTTTATTAATTTTATTGGAGTTGAAATATTTAATTGAGTTGTAAATTTCTATTTGTTGAAACTTGTCAGTTGCCTGAAGAAGTCAAAAAAGTTAAGATATTCGAGGTATTTGTTTTCATAGAATGGAAGATTACGGATCTCAAATATGAGCTAAAGGACGTGTTTTACTAAAGAGAGAATTTGATGTAGGATAGAATATATTGTTTAATTTTTGTTATTTATTATTTTTAATATTTTTGTAATTTTCAAAATTTCCTAGAATATAATTTTATTTTCCTTGTTTTAGAGGGTTTTTAGGATTATTTTAGGAGTAATGCTATAGATACAAGCTATTTTACAGTATTATTACAAATTGCTGATGTGGCTTTAGCATTTTCCAAATAGTTAAGTCTCTTGCACTTAAAATTTTCTTTGGTGGGGTACTTTTTTCTTGTTTGTGTAATGGTGCTGCATAATGCTGTTTTCTTTTCTACTTTCCTTTTTTTCCCTCCAAAATTATTAATTGTGGTTTGCTTCTTGAATTCAATTAGTTGGTTGCTTCAATGAATTGATAGGAAAAGTTACTTGGTATGTGTATATTTATGCTTTTGTATGTCCAAATAACTCTTCTTCATCAAAGGAGCTTAATTTGCTGTGTAGTTTGTGAAATTGGGGAGGTGGGTTTGTTTGAAATCTGGGTTGGACGTGGCTACAGGGGTTGGATGTTGAAATTTTAGTTGAAGATGTTGGATGAGGAATTTGGATGACTGATGTATTACATGTGTAAGCTATGAGTTTGTGTAATAACTTATGAGAGGATCATTTTCAAGACTGAAATACTTATAAATTTAACTTTTCTTTTGTAGGCTAAATTCACATTGTTTGCAATAATTTTGGATTTTTTCTGAAAGTTGTAAGCTTATCTTGAGCAAAGTAAGTAAATTTTAGTTAAAAACATTATAAAACTCTATACTTGTGATGTTGGAAATTGGATTTGTGATGGTATGCTGTGTTGGGGCAAGCGGGTTGACTTGCATGGTGTTATAAGGTGGTTTAAATACATATTAGGAGTGTTTTTGAGTTTTTGCAAATGTGAATGAAAATTGTTGATTATATGTGATGAATAGTATTTTATTTGATTTAAATACTTGTAAAATTCTATACTTGTGATGTTGGAATTGGTTTTGTGGTGGGTTGTTGTGTTGGAGCAAGCGGGTGGCTTTCATGGTGTTATAAGGTGGTTTAAACTAATATTGGGAGTGTTTTTCATTTCTTGCAAATGTGAATGGAACTTGTTGATTAGATGTGATGAATAATACTTTAATTGATTTCAATACTTGTAAACACTCTATACCTGTGATGTTTGTGATTGGTTTTGTAGTGGATTATTGTGTTGGAGCAAGTGGGTGGCTTGCATGGTTATAAGGTGGTTTAAACTAATATTGGGAGTATTTTTCATTTCTTGCAAATGTGAATGGAACTTTTTAATTAGATGTGATAAATAGTACTTTAATTGATTTCAATACTTATAAACACTCTATACTTGTGATGTTTGTGATTGGTTTTATGGTAAGTGGTTGTGTTAGAGCATAGTTAGAAATGTTTACTCTTAATGCATTGTTAGAAATGTTTCTTATAACATAATTAATGTTTTTACTTTACAATTTTAATGAAGTATTGTTTTTATATTTGTGCAGATTTCTTATTGGTGGCTTTTAAGGGATTTACTTTTGGCATTACTTTAAGACATATGAGGACATCTTCCGTTAATTCTAAAATAGGGTTTAGGTAGAGTTATTGTATGTATTGCAAACAATTATTGTATGGAAAGAGTTTGAATTGGATACTTGTTTTATTTTTTACTTGTGGAATGTATGGATCTTTTTTTTATAAATGTGTTGTTGAAATAAATGTGTTATTCAAATGTGAGGTTTTAATAATGTAATGACAGGTTACAGATTAATATCAAAGTCATAAAAAAAATAAAAACAGAAAATAAGTTTTAGTTACGAATTTTTTTGTCACAAATATAGCAACAAAAAATTGTTTTAGTGATGAAAATTTCGTCACTAAATATAGCAAAATTTTGTAAGAAATGGATTTAGTGAGAAAAATTTTCTTCACTATATGTGCCTAGATTTTCTTAAAAATAGTTTTAGTGACGATTTTTTTGGTCACTATATATACCCGAACATAGTTTTAGTAACGAAATTATTCATCACTAAATATGATTTAGTAAACTAAAGTGTTTTTAGTGACGAAATATTTTCGTCACTGAATAATGTTTTTTTTAAAAATCAAATCGGACTTTTAGTGACGAAATTTTTCGTCACCAGGACTTTTAGCGACGGGGCTACAGTGACGAAATGAATTTCATCACTAAAAGTCCAATTTCGTCACTAAAGGTCCTTAGTGACGAAAAACTAGACTTTTAGTGACGAATTTTTTCGTCACTGAAAATACATTTTGTTGTAGTGATAGTAAATAAAAATGTGATGTTAGCGATGGGCCATATTAGAACTAGTAAGAATTTTCCATATTGGCAATTTGTAAAAATGTTGTAAAATAATTTGTGTTTGTAGCATTACTCTTATTTTAGTCAAACTTGATTCCTTATATGGTAGGGTATTCATCAGAACCTATTAAGATATTTTTTCATGATTTTTCCCTCCTTTTTAAGTCTATTTTCATGCCTACCACGAATTTGGGTTCCTTTAAAATTTCCTAGACTTTCTAAAGTTACTCTAATGTTTTTGTAGATAAATTAGTGGTTGTAGCCCAAAGGTATTCGAGCTTTAATTGATTTTTTTTTTTTTTTTGGAGTTTTCCTTGTAAACGTAAAAGTTTCTTCTTCAAACAAAGTATTTTGTTTCTAGTAGAGTTTCCTAGACTTTCTAGAGTTACTCTAATGTTTTTGTATATAAATTAGTGGTTGTAGCCCAAAGGCATTCGAGCTTTAATTGACAAATTTTTTGGAGTTTTCCTTGTGAACATAAAAGTTTCTTCTTCAAACAAAGTGTTTTGTTTCTTGTAGAATTTCCTAAAATTTCTAGAGTTACTCTAATGTTTTTGTATATAAATTAGTGGTTGTAGCCCAAAGGCATTCGAGCTTTAATTGACAAATTTTTTGGAGTTTTCCTTGTAAACGTAAAAGTTTCTTCTTCAAACAAAGTATTTTGTTTCTTGTAGAATTTGTCGTGATGATTAAAAATGTAACTTGTGCACTATAGTCTATATGGATTTCACATGTTGATCATTGTTTTTTATGGGACTGTCCTATAGTCATAGAGCTTCACTATATTTCATGTACCATGGGGAAAAAATAAAAAGGAAGTACGTTTAAAAACATATGTGACAGTGAATTAATATAATTGGTAAATTTCAAAAACCTAATAAATAAATGTATGAGTTAATTAATTTTGTATGCTTTGTAATACGTTAGTTTATAAGGATTATGTTAGTCAAATTTGTTGTATATATATATTTCTAACATCACTAAAAATATAATAAAATAGAAGGCACTTGTGTTTTTAGTATTTGTCCAATACACTAAAAAATTTCCATTTTGATGTTATGCGATGCCAACCTCTCCCAACTACAAAAGAAAATTGAATCGTCCAAATCCAACTATATATAAGATCACATTTCTATTACAAATTGAGGGGGGGCTTGAAAATTACAAAAGCAGCAAAGTTACAAATTTCACATGATGATAGCATCTTTCCGTCCTATATACCAAAGGACAATTGCTTCGCATTTCAAGAACTCATATACGAAAGTCCAGCGATAGTTTTTCTACATCGACACTATAAGCCCCATGGCTTTCAGGAATGGCAACCTCACACCCTGTTTGGCATATGAGGATTCTGTGCATGAACCTACAAATAAACCATGCATTGGCTAGGGTAATTTTTTGATTAAGTCAGTACTTCATCTGTAAAGGACAGCTCAACCCCTCTAGAGTCTAGACCTCCCATTCCATGCACTCCAGCTCACACACACATAAGGATCAAATTTGGATCTTTGACCAACTTATAATGGACTGTCATGTCGCAACCATCCTATCCTTGTAGCAATCAAACCGGGACAAAGTTTTTTTGTAATGACGTTTAGCTAGTGAGGACAACTCTTCACTTCAACTCATCCTAGCTAATTCAACTTCTTAATTAGACATTAACATTAATGACTAAAACTAGACATGGACCACTATTTTGATCATCAACAAACTTAATGGTGGACTGTCAAAGACTCATTACCTTACTGTTATAATTATATCAGTCATAATATGTGGCGGAGAAGGCACCAAGGGGCAGTTAAGTTGATTTTATACATATACACATAGAGAGTTTCTAGTTTTTGCAATTCATGTTTCTTCTATAATCGTCAACAACCTACAATCTTATTTCAACTCCTAACTTGATTCGCAACAAACAAACAAAAAACAAATTATAACTGTGAGTGAATTTTACTTCAACTCCTAACTTGATTCTCAACAAACAAACAAAAAAAAATTATAGCTGTGAGAGAATTTTTTTTAGGTACAGTGTTGATATATCCATGACAATGTTAGTTTGTTTGAGTTGTAATATAATGTAGATATTCTAGTGCAAGACCAAGTCCAAGATTCAGCTCAAGTTAATTAAGGTAGTCCCAGATTTCTCTACAATCTCTCAATCGACTCTAGCTAGATCAATCGATCAACTCTCGACCAAGTCTCAATCGTTTGAGAATTGAGAATTCTAAACAAATCCATTAAGTCAGCTGTTTAAGTGGGATTTAGTACCCTAGATGCAAAACTATATAAGGGTACAAAAGTGTCCACTGGCAGCTCCACATGCAAGCCAGGGTGGTCACAGACCACCCTGACTTGCACCAGACTTCCAAAAAAATGTTTATATACACACTTTTTTAAAAAATATTATATGCTAAACTAACTTATTTTGACCACCTTGATAAAAATATTGAACACCCTGACTTGAGAATTACAAAAATTTGGGTTTAATAAAAATAAGAGTAATGTTACATTCACAACATTTTTACAATAATTTCACAACAAATTCAATATAGTAAGCTGTTACTAATTCTAATTTGACCCAAATACAAATCTTATTTTTTTGCCCACCAATAACAGTTTTTTGCATAAGATTTATTGTAAAAATTTTGTGGACATAGCATTACTCCAAAATTATTCCCCCCCCCCCCCAAACAAATTTTTAATCCCTTTTATAAATTTAAAAAAAAAATAACAGCAATAAATATTAGCCCAAATAACAACAAACATAAACCAAACAAAAATAAGACAAGACCAAACAACAACAAGTGAACAAATTGTTATTATAAAAAAATAAAAATAAAAGATAAAAATTGCTAATCATTTAAATTTGTAGATCGTTCAACCTATTCAATAAAATAATTTCTAATTTCATTTTTCCTTAAAAAATAGTACTAAGAAAAATATTGTGGTTGTGAGTTCTCTTTGATGGTGACGATAGCTATACTCTTTTTGGCTTTGCAATCACAACAATTTTGCTCTCCTTAGTGACTTGACTCGCAATTGTAGCAAATATGCAGGTTATCGCTTTATTAGATTTTGTATAATTTAAATTTCTTGATGACCACTTTAAAAAAAATTCCTAGAACCGCCACTGTAAGTATCAACTAAAAAAAGATTTTTGGAGACATCAAAAGAAACCCTAAACTTTTGAATTCACCACTATCATGAGATAATCAAGTGAATTTAAAAATTGGTTGTTCGCGTGAGTGATCAAGGCTAAAGCAACAACAACTTCAGTGTGTTACATGCTTATAGCAGAGAAGAATTTTTCAAGGCAATTCTTGAAATCATAGATAAGATTCATGTCAAGAACTTCAAATTAGAAGAGTCCAAGTGGATTAGAGCAGTATGTGTTCACATCTATAAGTTCTACTATAATTAGCAATTATTGGAAATAAGGGTTTGTTTATTTTAATTGTAAAACTTCAATTCTAATAATGGAATTTTCTTTAGGGTTGGTGGTAACCCTCCAAGTATTTTTTTTTCTTTTGGATTAGTCAATTGGTTTTTCACTTCATCAACAAATTACTGGTGTTATTTACTCTAGAGTAGTGTGTGTTCACATCTATAAGTTCTACTATAATTAGCAATTGGAAATAAGGATTTGTTTATTTTAATAGTAAAACTTCAATTCTAATAATGAAATTTTCTTTAGGGTTGGTGGTAACCCTCAAAAGTTTTTTTTTTTTTTTTTTTTTCCCTTTAGATTAGTCCATTAATTTCACTTCATCAACAAATCACTTGTGTTATTTACTCTACTATGCATTACTTTATTTTTGTGATTTGTTTACTGTGGCTAGTTAACTGGAACTCCATAGAACATCATAATTGGTTAACTTAATAAAGTTGGTTGAATTCTGCTAAAATCAATCATTGTGGTCTAAACAATCCTATCAATAAAGTACTTTTTCATTGATAGCTGTTGGGAAGCGGCTAGCTAGCTGA
Source organism: Quercus alba (assembly GCA_036321655.1). Taxonomy (NCBI): domain Eukaryota; kingdom Viridiplantae; phylum Streptophyta; class Magnoliopsida; order Fagales; family Fagaceae; genus Quercus; species Quercus alba. Next base: position 11,316,925 of record CM070309.1, on the reverse strand, counting down.
AACAAATATTAATGATGAAAAAATATGTAAATGTATAAATGCTTCTCTCTTCCATCATGGGGGAACAACAAATTTTCTTCCTCTTTTCTTGATTGGATGGAACACAGAAGTAGTGACACTCCCTCGGTGACCATTAATTGATCTAGCCTCCGTAGTACCAAAATTAAAGCAAATGCAAGAACTGCTCATAATCGCCTCCAAAGAATAATTTACTTTTTATTTAATCAGAGTAATCATTAGCTATAAAGAGAGCAAGTAGGTAACATAATAAACAAAAATTCATTTCTTTTTTAAACAATATCTGAGTTTATTTTAAACTTTAAAGCTTTATTGCCCCAATTTCTACTAAAGCAGAAGAAGGTGAGGGACCTTATTCCATCGATCAAAACAACGAAAACACCAAAAAGAAATTATTGATAAATGTTTATAGCATGCGCCAATAAACAAGCAAATTTCCAAACACACCAGCGGAAAAGTGAAATAGGAAAACAGCTATAGGATAGAACGATGGTAAGATCTAGTGTAAATTTATGCGCACTGGAAGCCAGAGGGGACCTTCTTTCCACAGAAGTTTAGCAGCAAGCTCAATGACAAAGGAACGTTTAGGTTGATCCCCAAGACATTAGCTTTAATGGCAGTGCAAAGGCAAACAGCGGCTTCAAGATCAGCAAGACCCCCAATGAGGCTGCAGCAAGGAGTATTAGGTGGAGTACCAACAACAAGGTGTATCAAGTCATTCAACAAGCCAGCACACACACCCAACTTAAGGGTGTCCTTGGGACAAGTGGGCTTAGTTGATGGTGGATTCTTGGGGGGAGTGGGCTTAGTTGATGGTGGATTCTTGGGCGGAGTGGGCTTAGTTGATGGTGGGTTCTTGGGGGGGGGTTGGTGTTTATGACCCTTTGATGGGGGTGGTGGGCAAGGGACATAAGTAGAGCTGACCATGGTGAAGAAAAGAAGGTTGAGGGAGAGGAGGAGGGCATTGGAAGCTAGGGCCTTAGAAGCCATATTTCACAAAGACAACAAAAGTTTTTGATGGGATGTGAAATAAGGGAAGGTGTATAGAGGAAATGTGAATGATGAAATTGATGAAGTGAGCTAGGGGTTTTATAGGGGGAGCTCGTGGCTTTTTTTTTTAATTTTTTTTTTTATCTTGGCCTATAGAAATTAGAATGAAAACCACATGTGGGGGCACATTGGAATGTAATACCTAGCGGCCAGCGCAACTTGGCAGTGCAGCATGAAGGATAAAACTTTTGGTGCGTCGGCCTCTGGTGCTGCAATTCGTAGTTGTCAATTCACTCTCTAACAAAGAAAATAATGTCAATGGGTGAAAAATAATATTTTGTACTTTAACTAAATGATGAAGATCAGATTGAAATTTGATAGCTAATAGTTTCCTGTTTTCTTGATCTTTGGCATTTAGTACTTTGTTCTCTTATGATGAATATGAAAAACAAAATAATTGACTAAACCATATCAAATTAGATTCTGTAAACATGATGATGTAGAAAAGATACAGAACAGACCGTTATAACATTTCTGGACTCTCACGCGCACTTGAAATCGTCGCGCAAGGCAAAAGAACACTAGTAAAAATTATGGGTCTCGGAGTTGGAATCACATGAAATTTGACAGGCTAAAGAGAAACGGCCTACTAAACAATTGTCATTGCTTTGCGACGAGATACCCCCTGAAAATGGCAAATTCCTTCATTTAGGCCCCAAAAACTACAATTTTGCTATTTATAGTAATTTTTGTTTCCTTAATAACTTTTTGCTTAAAAGTCAAAATAAGGTCCCGCTTGTTTTGGAACGACCCTTAAAGTCAGTATTTTATGATTCTGTATTTAACTCAATTTTGTTACTTTTGATAAATTTTGGTATTTTGTCACCTAATCATGTAATTAGTGCAAATTAGGATTTCAAATTTTTTCTCAGTATTTATATGTTTTGTAGCCGTCAGAAGCAATTTAGACCATTAACAATAAATACAGAATTTTGTCAAATTCCTTCTCTGGTGGATTCCAAATTATCTCCTTGTAGATTCAGGGAAAATCTCTCGTAGATTCGAGATTTACTATCAGAAACTAATAGTTTGGTTTCTATTCCATCAAGAGAGTATCGTGTGTTCTCTCTTTAAGCTTCCGTGACATCACATGATTCAATAGTATTCTTTTTCAGGGGAAACTCTAAGCCTAGAGAAGCCATCAATTAGTCTCATTCGTAAGGGAAGCAACAAATTAGCTACACATATACATTGTTAGGTCCTTAGTTTAGTGTATTTGCAACAGTGTCAAATTGTAACTCAAACTATAAGTCTTGCAGGGTTTTTTTGCCATTTAACATTAAATTACTAACAATATCGTGAGTTAAGAAGTATTGCAAACTATTTTGCAAAGTAGCATCTCAAGTATGTGGGTCTCGAGTTGCTTGAAGGAACTCGAGTCTTAGTTCCTCTACTTTCTTCCTCAGCTTTCTTCTTCCTTCTTTCTTTTCTTTCTTCTTTCTCCAACTTTCTTCTTCCTTCTTTCTTTTCTTTCTTCTTTCTCCAACTTTCTTCTTCCTTCTTTCTCCAGATCTCTTCTTCTCCTTTCTCAAACATCCAAACCCAATTCTCAAATATCTAAACCCAAAAATCAAAAAATACCCATTTTTCCAAACCCAAATCAAAACACAACCCCACGATACTGAAGTAGTGGACCTTTTTTTATGGTTTCGATCTCGACATCGGAGCGGTGACGAGCAACAATGATGGTTGTGGTGTTGGGGCTTTCCATCAGCTAAGTTTTTGGCTAACATTGGGTTTGTTTTTGGCTGACTCTTTTCTTTCTCTCATACCTTGGACTTTCTCTCTTACCTTAGATGGTTGTGGTGTTGGGGCTTTCCACCAACGGAGTTTTTGGTATAGAACTCGACCCTTAAAGGCTCAAGTTTGATAAGCAATCTTGAGTCTAAAAGATTAAAGATGCTAGTCTACAAATATGCTTCATAAGCATGCTAACTAATGAATTTGTTCTGAAAATCATGTTAAAAATAAAATAAATAAATAAAGCTTAAGTCTTGTTTGTTGAAGATGTGTGTTTTAAGATCAAGATTGAAGACAAAAGAATAGCTGAAGTGAAATGATGTTTTTGTCCTAGCAATAGCTACCTTGATCAATAGAGATAAGCTAGCAATAGCCACCTTAATTAAGTCTCAATCGATTGAGATGAGTCAAACATTATTTTTATTAGGCCTACAAGTCAACTTCTAATTGGGAATTCAAGCCCTATTTCTTAGAGTATATAAGGGTTGATTAAAGTTGACCTAAACAAAGTGAAGAGAGAGTTGTTTGTGTACACTAGGATTTCTATACCAAAGTTCTCTCAATTCACCATTAAACCAAAGATACTAAAAATATTAATATTAGTTCCTAAAAAATTGATGAAGAAGCTAAAGCCACAATATAATCACAATGCAATTGATGTGCAAACCTCAAGATAGTCCTTAAAGTCAAGAATAGGGAGTTCATGTGGTGGGATTCAAAGTAAAAGAATCCAATCAAGTTAGAGTTGCGTGTGATCATGTGAGTAAATCAATATTGGAGATAGCATTACAAATTAGGGTCAATTGATTTTTATTGTACGAAATTCAATTTTACTTAGTGAATTTTTCCTTGGGGTTGGTAGATAAACATTAATTTGGTGTGTTTTTTACATTGGTTGTTGCTGGCCATTTATTTTTCATATCATAAATATTTTGATTTGTTATTTATTTTCTTCACTTTACTTTTAGTTATATTATTTATGTTTATTTATGCAGTGAAATTAACCATAATTTATTTCAATTATACATAATTGGTTAATTAATCAATTCAGCTTTTCCTATCCCAAAAAAATAATAATAATAATAAAAATAAATAAATCAATTCAGCTTTTCCCGTAAAAAGAATCAATATGGGTCTAAACTCCCAACATATATAGTATGTACTAAGCATGTTTCAATTACTTATCGATATCAACTCACAAAAAAAAATTACTTGTTGAGATATTTGGCAGCTATGGAGTTACTAACGATACACATGTATAAAAAAACTGCAAACCTATAAGATAATTATGGCTAAATTTAGGTCCTCGATCTATCATGTGATTATGGCTACCGGTTATTAGCGGTTCGCTCGCTTCTCAAAAAACAAAAAACGTTGCTGACTCAAAACCGGTTATATATTGACTACAATTCAGAATGCTAGCTAGAGACGTCCAAATCATTAAGCATGGGAGGCCCTGATATAACAAACATGACTAATTCTATTGTAATTATATTGTTCTTATGTCGACACACTGCCAATTATTCTTATGTCGACACACTACTATTCATGCACCAAGAATCAAGATGTCCTCTTTGAGATGCTTTGGGCATTGATGTTACACATAGTTTAGACATGATCCTGTGGCACCGATAACTTTGACCTCAATTTTCAATTCTAGCTATGGGAGGCTCAATATATATTAATATCCACCCACTAGCTAGTAGCTACAATATAATATGACAAACCTATCCGTGGTGGTGTTAATCAATTGTCAAGGTCTAGCATAGTTAGATTTGACATTGAATGCTGCATTGTGACCTTCCTTATCAAAGTCTCATTCTGGAGCATTAGTGTCTGATGATGCTGAAAATCGTCAGTAAGTCACACAGTCCTCACGTACTCGAAACGACACCTACGCAACATAGAACAAGAGAATTTTAGGAGAGTACCAGTGTGGTACCAGTCAAAGACCCTTTGAAGGTTAAGTTAGAAAACTTTCACAACTCTAGAGTGGCAGAGCTGAGAAAAATTATGCGTACCTTATTTTTTGAAGGCTTGAGGTTTTTATAGTATAGTAGAATTGACTTCTATTTCTTGGGCAAGAAGGTATCTCCTTATGGAGAGGATCCCAATAAATGTACGTATTTTGTGGGATTCTTCTCATATAGGGGTTCCTTGACCAGGGTCAAATGTATAGTGCAAGATATTTTCATTTAGGATTCCTTAGAGTTCACTTAACCCATGTGGGTGCCACGTGGCCTTGACATCAATCGCCCTCATGTCCATACACCAAGGACTCCATTCGCATAGGACTACCCGTCATGCATTCTTTCCATCCAGAACCTCGATCCGTCGTCTTACATAATTTAGTGCCATCAGGCTCATGTATCCGTCATGCTTTGATTTTTATCCCCTTTAGCTGCCCCCTCACTCCATAGGTCCATCACTTTCCTTTATGGACGTGTAGAGAGGGAAAATTCTCGACCTATCACAAGCTGACACGTCACATTACCAAGTCCACAAAATACAGCCAATTACAGAGCACCATGTATTGCTGCTAGGTTTTGCTATCACTATTCAGAAGCCAACAGAAATTTGCCAAGTGTCATGCAAGAACCAATCACGCATTAGCGCACGTGTGAGCGATGACTCAAGCAGCCTCACACGTGTAAGAGATGACTCAAGCAGTCTCGCACGTGTAAGCGATGACTCAAGCAATCCAGCACGTGTAAGCGATGACACAAGCGGACCAATCAGGCTGTGACATGTGTCACCAATCAAGTTCTGCCACGTGTCACTCACCCACCCCAAAACTCCTATAAATAGAAGCCTTCTTGAGACATTTAGGGGGACGAAGATTCAGAGGACGAAGATTCAGAAAGACCAGAATTCAGAAGTGAAAAAGCTCTGCGAAGATCAAGCCTCAAAAGCCTTCAAGAACTTCAACCCCAAAATCGAAGAACATTCGAAACAGAATCATCCAGATCATCTACCTAGATCCTAAAGTTCGCGGGAATCAAGCCAAAAGTGTCTGAAAACATCAACAAATCATAAATCAGTGAAGCTCAACGGATTCAAGCCTCTAAAGCTCCGAAGAACTTCCACCATAAACCTTCGAAGACAAAGAACGCACGAAGAACACGAAGAACGCGAAGAACAAAGGATTTCTAAACAAGCTCATAGCCAGAGATTCATTGTAATTCCGTTTCAGCAATCTTCGATCCATCCCTCAACCAAATTGAAGGATATTTTGTGTTCAAGTCAAATCTACATTACCATAAATCTAATCAATAAGTCTTGCAAGGAGATCGAATCAGAGGATCACTCTTTTGTAATTTCAGAGAATTGTACTACACAATCATCAATACAAAATTCGCATTTGTGAAACTATTTTACTTGTTTGATTTATTTCAAACTAGAAATTTAGTCGCTTACAAATTCTGGCACGCCCGGTGGGACCTCTCTGCCTCTCATCTCTTTCTCCTTCAAAAGAAAAGAAATTCGATATCATTTTGCTACTAGCTTCAATGGCCTCTAGCAAGAATGTCCGAAAATCAATGGTTGATGATTCCAGTGCTGATGAGTATGTCGGCCCAATCACTCGCAGTCGGTCCAAAGCTCTTGATCGACTCCAACCTCAACCAACCCAAGAAAACCAACCTCCTGCTGTCATCTCTTTGGACTTTCTTGCAAATAGGAAAGCTACCGCTAAAGATTCATCTGCCTCGAAAGATTTGGAGACCAGTAATGAATCATCCCCAACAAAGACCTTTTCTATCAACTCTTCACCTGTGATGAGAAACTTAAGGAGTGAAGCACCTCTGACTCATCCTGTTTCATCATTTTCTCCGTCATCTATAGAGGTCATGCCAGTAATGATGACTAACACCTCTACCATGGAAGAAAAGATGACTGAAATGGAACAAAGGGTCATCCTTCTCACAAAGGCACTTGAAGAAAAGGACGTCAAAATTGCAACCCTAATGAACAAGCTGGAGGTACAAGATTCGGGTGAATCAAGTCTTGGCCCTGAGCACCCACCTGGCTTTACCTTCAAAGGAGAAAACGCTAGGGGTGATAAAGGAAAAGGAGATGAAGGCACTTCTCAACACGGAAATTCCACCTCAATGGCCTCGATATCTGTCCAACAACTGCAGGATATGATTACAAATACCATTCGGGCACAATATGGAGGTTCTTCCATAAGTTCTCTCATATATTCCAAACCATATACAAAGCGCATTGATAACATGAGAATGCCAAATGGGTATCAACCTCCCAAGTTCTTGCAATTTGATGGCAAAGGAAACCCTAAGCAACACATTGCTTACTTTGTAGAAACTTGCGAGAACGCAGGGACTCAAGGAGGCCTCTTTGTAAAGCAATTTGTCCGTTCCCTAAAAGGGAATGCCTTTGATTGGTATACAGACTTAGAGCCCGAGTCAATTGATAGCTGGGAACAACTTGAAAGGGAGTTTCTCAACCGATTCTACAGCACACGACGCACGGTAAGCATGATGGAGCTTACCAATACTAAACAGTGGAAGGATGAGCCCGTCATTGATTATATCAATCGGTGGCGTTCTTTGAGTCTAGATTGCAAGGATAGACTTACTAAAATATCTGCTATAGAGATGTGCATCCAAGGCATGCATTGGGGACTTCTTTACATCCTTTAAGGAGTAAAGTCTCGAACATTTGAAGAATTGGCAACTCGTGCGCATGACATGGAATTAAGTATTTCCAGCCATGGAAATACGAAACCTCCTGTACCTGAGGAAAGGAAGGAAAGACGGGAAATAAGGAAAAATGACAGGAATGCAAAAAGTAATATCAAAGACTCAATGAATGTCAATCCTGCCCCAGTCAAAATTTCAACAAGAAATGTGAAGGCCAATGAAAAGAGGCCCGAAGGAGGTCAACAGCGTGAGACGCGTCGCTCATCACTTAAGGAATGGAAACAAAAAGTCTATCCTTTCCTAGACGCCGATATGCCTGAAATGCTAGAACAATTGCTCAAGTTGAAATTAATTGAATTGCTAGAATGCAAACGACCGGAAGAGATGAGAAAACTTGATGACCCGAACTATTGTAAGTATCATCACATCATAAGTCATCCAATCCAAAAATGCTTTGTTCTTAAAGAACTCATCATGAAGCTAGCCAAGGAAAGGAAAATCGACTTGGATTTTAATGATGTTGCTCAGTCAAACCTTGTCACATTTTCCTGTGGGTTACCTAGTTCCATGTCTCCAAATACTAAGCAAGGGGCAAATACCACGCTCATCCATTTTGGTTCTCTAGAACCGGTTCAAGTTCAGCTCTCACAAAAAGCACCTCATTATAATTCAAACGATGATAAAAAGTCAACGACGGATGAGGAAGAAGGCTGGACGATGGTTGTTCGCAAGAGATGGAAGAAGAAACGAGCATTCCCTCTTCATTTGATCACCCAAGAGTCCAAAAGAGCACGAAACCAGATTCAGCCTTGGTCAAAAAGAATGAGTGATAAGAGGCAAGGGAGACTGGGAACAAAAGTGTATGAAGATTCAGCACAAACCCGAAAATCTCGAAAGCTCATCACATTGGAAGAATTCTTCCCTAGAAAATTCTTTCAAAATGACTCAGCCGAGGCCGTCCACACAGTTTCTCGTTGCGAAATCCAGGACGAAAAGGAAGATGTTAACCATGGTGATCCAAAAGAAACCTTGTCATCTTTGGAGGAACTCCAATCTCAGGTCGATGAAGTTAAACCCTTGCAATCCTCCACACCACCAAAAGAAGTGCTCACCCAAGCTCTTGAGAAGCCAGAGATATACGCCCCTCATACCAATATGCTTCAACAAACACAAGAATGTTACGCATGCTCTCCAGAATTAACCTTCACTAATGAGGATCTATTGATAGGCTCTAAGCCCCACAATCGCCCACTCTATGTCTCTGGTTATGCTCGTGAACAAAGGATCGAGCGTATCCTTGTTGATGGAGGTTCAGCCGTTAACATACTTCCAAAAATGACCATGAAACGACTAGGTTTTACTATGGAAGAATTAGCACACAGTCGTTTGGTCATCCAAGGTTTTAACCAAGGAGGACAACGTGCAATCGGCCTGATCCACCTAGAATTGATAATTGGAGAATTGACAAGCAACGTCTTGTTCCACGTTATTGATGCTAAAACGACCTATAACATGCTGTTAGGACGTCCCTGGATCCACGAAAATGGAATAGTGCCGTCGACCTTGCATCAATGCTTCAAATTCTTTCAAAATGGAATAAAAAAAGTCAATGCCGATTTGAAGCCTTTTGCAGAGACCGAAGCTCATTTTGCTGATGTAAAATTTTATGCAAAAGAAGACATTTCTAGTGAGGTTCTTCCAGTTGAGATCCCGTCTATGAAAAGTAAACAGGATGAAAAGGAGCATGTTAAATTCATCGCCAAAAAGAACATTTCTTCCCTGAAGAAAGGTCCAGAACCATTCCTCCAGTATATACCATTATCACACCGCAAGAATGGACAATCACCATTCACGGAATGCCTTCAACCTACAAAAGACGTGGGAAGGCTTCCTACAAAGCTCACGATGGAGGATGTAGCCATATTGAAAGAAAATCATGTTATGCCTTTAACTTCATCCACAAATCCTCTGCCCTCGAAGCCGTTAAATGGATTCGTGAAGTCTTCACAAAGTCCGATAGAGCATGGTATTCTACCAAGTGAGCGGACGAAAGAATGGTTCGACCCAAAGACATATAGGCTATTAGCCAAAGCAGGCTACGATTTCTCAAAACAAGAAGACTTAGGGAAGCTAATTCCAGAAGCCATCGGAGAAAAGATGCATGGCCTTAGCAAAACACAAAGGAAAATGCGGCTTGAAGGGCATGAAATTCCTATCCCAAAGACCGGATTAGGTTATACTCCCGAACAACCAGCTCAGATATGGATCAAGAAAAGAAGCGATCCTTCGAGTTCCCAATACATAACAGTGGAGGTCGGTGAAAGTTCGAATCAAAGAAAAGACCATTCTTCACCCCGTGTCTCAGTGTTTGATCGCATCGAGGCCTCGTCATCACGAATCACAGTGTTCGACAGGTTAAATACAACTTGTTTAACACCAAATTGGGACACTCTTGCTTGTAAATCAGCCTTTGATCGACTGTGGGCAACAAAAAGACCTATTAATAGTCATTTTCAAAGTTCAATAAACTTTGACGTTCAAGGGGAGAAGAAAGCTAATGATGAGATCCGTAGTAGCATTCCTTCACGCATGAAACGTAACTTTACCTTGGAGATCAACACTGAAGGATCGCTCAAAGTCAAAAGACGAACGATTGTACATACAAGTCAGTCACCCGTCCATGATGAGGAAATTGAAGAGGTATCATCCTCGTTTCATATTACAATAGAAGAGGGTACACTGTCAGATGTTGAAGCAACCAATGAAGAGGTCGATGAAGCTCCTCCAGCCTTGGAAGATGGAGGACAAGCTACAGTTGATGAACTTAAAGAGATCAATTTAGGAACTCCTGAAGAACCCCGGCCAACTTTCATCAGTGCACTTCTCACCCCTGAAGAAGAAGAAGGATACCTCAAGCTCCTAGTAGAGTACAAAGATGTGTTCGCTTGGACTTACGAGGAAATGCCTGGGCTCAATCCGAGTATTGCTCTACACCATTTGGCAGTAAAGAAGGGCGTGCGCCCAGTCAAACAAGCTCAAAGACGCTTTCGGCCAGAGCTTATCCCTCAAATAGAAACTGAGGTCAATAAGCTCATTGAAGCGGGCTTCATTCGTGAAGTACAGTACCCGAAATGGATCGCTAACATCGTCCCTATCAAAAAGAAGAATGGACAAATCCGAGTGTGCGTTGACTTTCGTGATTTGAACAATGCATGTCCCAAGGATGATTTTCCATTACCCATCACTGAGGTCATGGTTGATGCCACTACTGGTCATGAAGCTTTATCTTTCATGGATGGATCTTCGAGTTGCAACCAAATTCGAATGAATCCTAAGGATGAGCAGCTTACAGCTTTCCGTACTCCTAAGGGAATTTACTGTTACAAAGTAATGCTTTTTGGACTAAAGAATGCTGGTGCTACTTATCAGCGGGCCATGCAGAAGATCTTTGATAATGTACTTCATAAATACGTGGAGTGTTATGTCGATGATCTAGTGGTTAAAACAAAAAGGAGGGAAGACCATCTGGCAGATCTACGATCCGTGTTCAGCCGCCTGAGAAAGTATCAGCTTAAAATGAACCCTCGCAAATGCGCTTTTGGCGTAACATCTGGAAAATTTCTTGGTTTCATTGTGAGGCACCGCGGTATTGAAATTGACCAGTCCAAAATTGAAGCTATCCAGAAAATGCCAGAGCCCAAAAATCTGCGAGAACTTAGAGGCTTGCAAGGAAAACTGGCCTACATATGACAATTTATCTCGAATTTGGCTGGTCGATGTCAACCTTTCAATAGATTGATGAAAAAGGATGTGCACTTTGAATAGGATGAGGCTTGCAGCAATGCTTTTGCACGCATCAAAAAATACTTACTTAATCCTCCAGTTTTAGGTGCTCCTATCCCAGGAAAGCCTTTGGTGCTGTATATTGCGGCCCAAGAAAGGTCTCTAGGTGCTCTTATGGCGCAAGAAAATAAAGAAGGGAAAGAAAGAGCCCTTTATTATCTAAGTCGAACTCTCAATGGGGCTGAATTAAATTATTCTCCTATCGAAGAGATGTGCCTCACTCTTTTCTTTGCCATAGACAAACTAGAGCATTACATGCAAGCATATACAGTCCGTTTGATAGCAAAGGTGGATCCAATCAAATATGTCCTCTCCAGGCCAGTGGTTTCAGGTCGTATAGCTCGATGGGCAATCTTGCTACAACAATATGACTTTGCATACATTCCACAAAAAGCTATCAAAGGACAAGCATTGGCAGATTTCTTAGCTGATCACCCAGTTCCATCTGATTGGGAGTTCTCCGATGATTTCCCAGATGAAGATGTGTTTTATATTGAAGAAATGCCACCATGGATGATGTTTTTCGATGGGGCTGCACGTCGAGAAGGAGCGGGGGCAGGTGTAGTGTTTGTTTCTCCACAAAGGCAAATACTTCTGTACTCGTTCTCATTAAGCGAACTTTGCTCTAACAACGTAGCTGAATATCAAGCATTGATTATTGGTCTACAAATGGCCATTGAGATGGGCATAGCGCAGCTTGAGATCTTTGGGGATTCCAAATTAATTATTAACCAAATCTTGGAGCAATATGACGTCAAGAAAGAAGACCTCATCCCCTATTGCAAACATGCGAAGAAGTTGCTAGCAAATTTCGAGGCCATCACATTGGAGCATATACCGAGGAAGGAGAATAGACAGGCTGATGTTTTAGCTAATTTGGCTACTGCCTTAGCATTATCCCAAGAAGAGACAACCAAAGTCGCTATTTCCCAAAGGTGGATGGTACCTCTCGTGGTTGAAAAAGAAGAAGAAGAGCAAGCCAACATCATTTCTGTATGCCTTGTCGAAAAAGAAGATTAGCGACAAGTGATCATTGAATACCTTCAACATGGAAGACTCCCGGATGATAAACGCCACAAGACCGAAATTCGGCGGAAGGCTGCTCGATTCATTTACTATAAAGACACTCTCTTCCGCCGTTCATTTGATGGATTGTTTCTCCGTTGCTTAGGAGAAGAGGAGGCTAAACAAGCCTTAGAAGAGGCTCATTCTGGAATATGCGGCGCACATCAGTCAAGTCCTAAGTTACATTATAGGATCAAACGAATGGGTTACTATTGGCCCACAATGGTGCAAGATTCTATGGAATGCGCTAAGAAGTGCGAAGCTTGTCAGTATCACGCAAACTTCATCCATCAACCGCCAGAACCTCTACACCCAACTGTAGCTTCTTGGCCTTTTGATGCATGGGGACTTGATGCAATAGGGCCATTACCAAAGTCATCCAGTGGCCACTTGTACATCTTGGCCGCAACTGACTACTTCTCAAAATGGGCGGAACCTGTACCCCTTAGGGAAGTGAAGAAAGAAACGGTGGTCAATTTCATTCGAACTCACTTGATCTATCCGTATGGTGTCCCTCGGTATATCATAACTGATAATGGCAAACCATTCTACAACAGGCTGATGACAGAGCTATGTGAGAAGTTTGAATTTAAACAATACAACCCCTCCATGTACAATGCCCCAGCAAATGGACTAGCTGAAGCGTTTAACAAAACACTTGGCAGTTTGTTGAAAAAAGTGGTATCCAAAACAAAGCGAGACTGGCATGAAAGAATTGGAGAAGCATTATGGGCATATCGAACAACATTTCGAACGCCCACTCAAGCAACGCCGTATTCTCTTGTCTACGGAGTGGAAGCCGTCCTTCCTTTAGAACGCCAAATCCCATCATTACGGATTGCCATTCAAGAAGGATTGACTAGAGAAGAAAATGCCAAGCTCAGGTTGCAAGAATTAGAGGCACTTGATGAAAAAAGGCTCGAGGCCCAACAACGCCTTGAATGCTATCAAGCTCGTCTTTCAAGCACATTCAATAAAAGGGTTAAACCACGATCATTCCAAGTTGGTGACTTAGTCCTTGCCGTTCGAAGACCTATCATCACAACTCATTGTACAGGCAATAAGTTCACTTCAAAATGGGATGGACCTTATGTTGTGCAAGAAGTCTACACCAATGGAGCTTACAAGTTGATTGATAATGATGGTGTAAGGATCGGCCCCATCAATGGGAAGTTCTTCAAACGCTTCTATGCTTGAAAATCAAGAATTGCTCCTCGGTAAGAGCTTAAACTACCCACTGTAGCGCTGCAAGAGCACATGATGTCTTCCCATTACCCTTCAAAGCGTACCAATAAGGAGAAATTAATCCCACTCCATGTCAACAATTGCGAGTGTGGCGTAGCGGTTGGACGCTTGTGTCTCCCTTGAGGCCAAGGTCTCAGGTTCGATCAGTGGTGATACCCACTATTACACACTGCGCCCCACTTTTTGCAAAAACACATAAAAATAAAAATAAAAAAAAAATTTTAAAAAAAAAAAACAAAAACAAAAAAAACAAAAATCTTTTGAACTACGTGATGACTTGATCCCTCTCAAGGGTACGTAGGCAACTTAGTATCTTTTGCTAAGTTCAGTCACGCATTAAAAAAAAAATTCATTAAAAAAAATCATCAAAAAAAAAAAGAAAAAGATCATAAAAAAAAAAGGAAATCATCAAAAAAAAAAAAAAAATTTGTTGGACTACGTGATGACTTGATCCCTCTCCGGGGTACGTAGGCAGCTTAGTACTTGTCACTAAGTTCAGTCACATGAAAAGAAGAAGGATGGCCAGTCTAACTTGAGGAGTTTTCCAACAGTCATTAATGCGCTTTTAAGGTCCCTTTGGTTGGCAAGGCATTGCTCAATAGGATGACCAAAGATCGACGTAGTAGAAAATGAAGACTGTAAGGAATTGATGTTGCTTAACTTTCTTTGAAATGATGATAAACATAGGTTGATGCTTGGTTGTGAAGTAAAATAAAATCTCCAACCTCTTTTGCAAGAAATGAAGTCTTCATGGCATTGTTCATTTTCTGTGGCCATCCTCCCACATCTCTGAGGTATACTTTGCATCATTTATCTCCTGGGGGCATCTCCTTGTACCTTCCAAGTCTAGACTACATCGTCTCTCTTCTAGGTTGTGCCACTTCATAGCTCTGAAATTAGAACCACATCATCTCCCTTCTGAGTGGTGTCATTTCACATCATGTCTCTGAAATCTGGATGACGTCAACTTCCTCCGGAATGATGATAAATTATATATCTGAAGTCGGTGTGGCATCATCTCTCCTCTACGAGCATGTTCGTGCAATATCAAAATTTTTGGTAGCATGTTTCAACGTGGCTTCATGGCTTTGGCACAAATGAAGTGTTGTCGTGGCTCCATGGCAAAGATGAACGTTGGCACGGCTTCGACGAAAATGGAGTGTTGACGTGGCTTCATGGCTTTGGCACAAATGAAGTGTTGTCGTGGCTTCATGGCAAAGATGAACGTTGGCACGGCTTCGGCGAAAATGGAGTGTTGACGTGGCTTCATGGCTTTGGCACAAATGAAGTGTTGTCGTGGCTCCATGGCAAAGATGAACGTTGGCACAGCTTCGGCAAAAATGGAGTGTTGACGTGGCTTCATGGCTTTGACAAAAATGAAGTGTTCTCGTAGCTTCATGGCAAAAATGAACGTTGGCACAACTTCGGTGAAAATGGAGTGTTGACGTGGCTTCATGGCCTCGGCACAAATGAAGTGTTGACATGGTTTCATGGCAAAGATGAATATTGTCACAGTTTTAACATGGATGAAATGTAGATGTGGCCTCAATGCAAATAAAATGTCGAGGCAGCTTTATGACAAAGATGAATGTTGGCACGAATGAAGTGTTGACGTTGCTTCGTGACAAAAATGAATGATGGCATGAATGAAGTGTTGACATGACAAAGATGAACGTTGGCATGACTTCGGTGCAAATATTGCTTCATGGCAAAGATGAATGTTGACATAGTTTCAATACAAGGACAAATGCTGGCACGACTTCATTGCAAAAAACTCTTGACGTGACTGCGTTGTAAAGATTCTTGAGATGGCTGTGTTAAAAAGACAAGTGTTGGTGCAGCTTAATTGCCAAGGAAAGCGTGCTGCATAACAAAAACAAACAACAATAAAGAATTTGTCAAAAGAAAATTTCATGGCACGCCTAAACAAAAGAAAAAAAAAATCAAAGAGAGAGCTTCAATTTTAATCTCTAGTCTGAAAAAAAAAAAAATATATATATATATATATATATATATATATGAAGGGGAAAGGCATGGTTTATCTCTGGAGTGTTATGTTACCCACTAGAGATTACGTTTGTACAAGTTAGTGCATGCCCTGAGTGGCTTTATATAGAGATCCATAGAAGCTAACAAACAAAAGGAAAAAGTACCATGTTTTCAAAGGGTGACGTACCCATTTGAAAAATCAGAAATGTAAAAGCTCATAAATGTATCATGCTGTCAGAAAGAAAAAAAATTACACTAGACCTCAGAAACTATGGCACTAGACTGTGAATGAAATCCTAGACAGGCGAAAGGAAGCTTCTTGTTCTACTGTGTCACCAACCCCTTGTGGACAGCAGAGATACTCAGTGGTTACTCTAGAGCCACTCCCTGCCTGGATTGTCAAACGTTGTTAGAACGGCCACCGCCAATGTAGACCAAGGTGGCAACAAGTCCAGCAATGCTTGCAGTCTCCCATCCTAGACTGGCGAAAGGAAGCTTCTTGTTTTACTGTGTCACCAACTCCTTGAGAACAGCAGAGACACTCAGTGGTTACTCTGGAACCACTCCCCGCCTGGATTGTCAAGCGTTGTCAGAATGGCCACCGTCAAAGTAGACCAAGGTGGCAACAAATCCAACAATGTCTGTGGACTCCATGCTGGATTTCTAAAATTTCTGACAAGATTTCACAAAAAATCAACCCACAGAAATCTTCTAAAGTGTAATGACCCAAGGAAAAGCGCTAGCCACATCTGCGCTATACTTCAAAAGGACTAGTCACAATTGAAACTCCTAGTAGTTGTTAATAAAGCACAGTTCAACCCAGTAAATACCCGATGTGGGACTCATCACACACCCACACACATCACACAATCAAACAAATTGGGGCATCACAATCTCCCCCACTTAAATCCCTAACGTCCTCGTTAGGGCTCACTTTGTGGGGTAGTGTCTCTGAACCCACACGGGATTACCGGGCCGGCTCTGATACCATATTGTAACGACCCAAGGAAAAGCGCTAGCCACATCTGCGCTATACTTCAAAAGGACTAGTCACAATTAAAGCTCCTTGTAGTTATTAATAAAGCCCAGTTCAACCCAGTAAATACCTGATGTGGGACTCATCACACACCCACACACATCACACAATCAATCAAATTGGGGCATCACAATCTCCCCCACTTAAATCTCTAAAGTCCTCGTTAGGGCCCACTTTGTGGGGTAGTGTCTCCGAGCCCACATGGAATTACCGGGCCAGCTCTGATACCCTAAGTAACAACCCAAGGAAAAGCACTAGCCACATCTGTGCTATACCTTTAATTATGACTAGTCCTTTTGAAGTATCGCACAGATGTGGCTAGCGCTTTTCCTTAGGTCATTACATAAAGACTTTGGTGTACAAAACCCAGAAAGATCTTCAGCAACGGAGCCACCACGCACCACCACGAGCAGCCACGAACTCCTAAACGTTCCGCGAAGTTTCTCGTTCAAATCTGCACAAGTCTGAGAAAATTTTCACAAAATGGGTGCCACCGCTAGATCCATCGGCCCACGATCTACAGAACCAAAAAATTTCAAGCCCAGAAACGGCCACATCCGCCTCCATGCGCCGCCACAATCTCTCGATGAACCGCGGCCTAGGCCTTCAAATTTGTGCAAACCTGCTCAGAACTTTACAAAACTGACCATACAGGGGTCTTGTACGGCCTTAGATCAACAAAACCCAAAAATTTCAGGCCTAAAAGCCCAAGCACGCGCTGCCACACGCCGCCAAAAGATTCGGCGGTGCGGCCTTCAGTCCCACGCGCCGATTAAGACCGCCAGAGCTCGCACATGCCACACGTGCCCTATGACGTCATGGATGACGTCATCCTCCACACGTGCCACACGTGCCACACATTCCAGCACTGTGACGTCATGGATGACGTCATCCACTGCTGACCCGTTTGTCCAGATTCAACTCGGACCGACCCGAAAATCTAACCTGGTCTGAACCGCCTGAAAAAAAAAATAAAAAAAAAAATAAAGAGAGAAAATGCTTGGACCAAGCAAACCTTTGACCATGACCAAAAAGTCAAAAATTTCAAAACGGACCTGTCCCACTCAATTTTTCGAGTACATTCCGATTTTGGGACCCATTTCTTCATTCAAGGCTCGAAAATTGTGCAAACGTCCAATTTCCAAAAAGTTAACTTTTGTGCAAATGTTGACCAAACGTCAAAATTTTTAAGATGGACCTATCTTGCTCAATTTTTCATGTACATTCCGATTTTGGAGTCCGTTCCATCATTTGAGACTCGGAAATTGCATAAATGGCTCAGATTCCAAGATAGTTGACTTTTATGTTGAAATCAACCTAAAGTCAAAATTTTCAAGCCACACCTGCCTTACTCAATTTTTCGTATACATTCCAAATTTGGGGTCTATTTATTCATTTGAGAATCCAAAATTGCTCAAATGGTGTGATTCGACAACTGTTGGCTTTGAAGTGAACTTTGACCAAGAATCAAGACATTCGAGCAAAGTTTGTCCTATTCGTACTTTCACAAAGATTCTGATTTTGAAATCCACTTATTTGTTTTGGACTTGGTGATCACCAATCAAACCCACATCTTTGAAGTATTGACGATGTCCAAAACTTAAATTCCTGAGATCAAAATTTGAGATTCATCCATTTAATTGGGATCTCCTCAGAGTTATTCTCCAGACTTCATCAAGACTTCTCTCTCCAAGTACAAATGAACTCTCACAAGTGTGTCGGAACTTGAAGTTACACTGGGTCATTAATTCAACCTACCATTCTCATTCGGTGCCTACCATTCCCACCTACCGTTCCCACCTACCATTTCCACCTACCGTTCCCACCTACCATTCTTACCAAAAATTCTCAACTACCATTCTTAACTACCTACCTACCATTCTTCATCTCTCTACTATAAATAAGAGGGCCGGGTTCATCAAAAACTCATCCAAAAAAAAGAAAAAAAAATACACTAAATCATGAAATGAAGAGTTGCTTCTTTTAGATTTTCAAATCCTCCTTTTGACAACCATATCTCACTATGACCTCATCATTCTCAACACCTAGCAACCGATTTTGCTTCATAATCGGTTTAAGATCAACCCTCCCACGGTTCAGTCGAAACCCTATTTACAATATCATTGCAGTTTTGAGATCCAAACAAACTTTGTTTCTCCACTTAACGACCACCTTTGTCCATAAAATTACTCGTAACAAGGCCTGCATCGTCCTCCCATGCTTCCGTGGACTTGGTTGGCCAGGAAACCCAAGTCCAGCGGACGCGCCTGTTCCTAACCTCCGGGCTCCTATAGTCTCTTTCCAATTGCTTGGTCTTCCAGCAGAAGCAGTGGTTCGGAACAAACAGCAACTTGGCTGGTTTCTAAGACCAGAATCACAAGTTAGCTCCATCTTTCATTTTTCTGTACTTTTCCAACAAGTGGCAGTAGGTGAAGATGGTAAAAAGTGTTGGGGCATCCTACAAATTGTCTTCCATCCGACACTTAAAACAACCTCCAAGGCGCCAGCTCATCAGAATTCAGCCTTTGGTGCCGGTAAATGGTCACCAAAGCCTTATTCCATGTCCCCACTACTATGGGACCCAAAGGTCATCGTTGCTGGTACCTCAAAACTCATTTTTTGGAATTACTCCAACTTAAAATCAGCTTGAAGAATTTCAGAAGGTACCCTTCTGAAATTATTTCAACTTAACATCCGTCGGCATGGTCCCATTACACAGGCACATTCAATTACTTGCCGTCGGATCTCATTCAGCATGCAGTCAGTCACATATCCAAAGTTATACTTCCCATAAACATCTACACCAGAAGCTCCCCAACATACAGGGCCAGCACCATGATGGTGTATGTTTTGCCCATTTGCTTTGCTTCATCTCCATCTTCTTCATTGCCACCACCAGCATACCCAGAATACATAAGCTTCTGAAATTACTTCAACTTAACTTGAGTAATACAATTACGCAGGCCCATTCAACCACTTTCCCACCTGTCCTCATTGTAATCCAAAGCGTGATCTTCTGAAATAACTTCACCAGAAGTTCTTAAGAACACGAGGCTAGCTCCATGACCCTGCATGCTGTATCCAGCCACCATTCTCTCATCTTCCCCATCTTCAACATCTTATGATCGCCGCCAACGATCCAAAATACTCTTTTGAAACTACTTCAACTTAACCTCTGCTAAGAAAGCTCTATCACGCAAGTACGTTCAAATACTTGCAGACCCTTTTCCAGTCTCATCAAAGCCTTTCATATGGGTGGGTCTACTCTTCGGAAATTATCTCATCCTTCTGAAAGCTCCACCACCTTCAACAGCTCCACCACCTTCAACTACTTCACTTAAAGGGTTAAGTACCAAAAATTCATTTTTCGAAACTCATTCCCACACCACACTCCGAGACTGTGTGCGTGAACGAGTCTCGAGGGGGCATTTGTAGAGAAGGAAAATTCCCGACCTATCACAAGCTGACACGTCACATTACCAAGTCTACAAAATACAGCCAATTACAAAGCACCATGTATTGCTGCTAGGTTTTGCTATCACTATTTAGAAGCCAACAGAAATTTGCCAAGTGTCATGCAAGAACCAATCACGCATCAGCGCACGTGTGAGCGATGACTCAAGCAGCCTCGCACGTGTAAGCGATGACTCAAGCAGCCTCGCACGTGTAAGCGATGACTCAAGCAGTCTAGCACGTGTAAGCGATGACACAAGCGGACCAATCAGGCTGTGACATGTGTCACCAATCAAGTTCCGCCACGTGTCGCTCACCCACCCCAAAACTCCTATAAATAGAAGCCTTCCTGAGACATTTAGGGGGACGAAGATTCAGAGGACGAAGATTCAGAAATACCAGAATTCAGAAGTGAAAAAGCTCTGCGAAGATCAAGCCTCAAAAGCCTTCAAGAACTTCAAGAACTTCAACCCCAAAATCGAAGAACATTCGAAGCAGAATCATCCAGATCATCTACCTAGATCCTAAAGTTCGCGGGAATCAAGCCAAAAGTGTCTGAAAACATCAACAAATCATAAATCAGTGAAGCTCAACGGATTCAAGCCTCTAAAGCTCCGAAGAACTTCCACCATAAACCTTCGAAGACGAAGAACGCACGAAGAACACGAAGAACGCGAAGAACAAAGGATTTCTAAACAAGCTCATAGCCAGAGATTCATTGTAATTCCGTTTCAGCAATCTTCGATCCATCCCTCAACCAAATTGAAGGATATTTTGTGTTCAAGTCAAATCTACATTACCATAAATCTAATCAATAAGTCTTGCAAGGAGATCGAATCAGAGGATCACTCTTTTGTAATTTCAGAGAATTGTACTACACAATCATCAATACAAAATTCGCATTTGTGAAACTATTTTACTTGTTTGATTTATTTCAAACTAGAAATTTAGTCGCTTACAGGACGAACCCGTGGAGTGACAGTCTAACTCATCTTTTGAGGAACGTACTTTGATTGACAAACTAGACTAGCCTATGGCACATGGCATGTTTTTAGTGGTTAATCACTCGAACTGAAGCGTCCCTTCGTCTTTTATGTCGTTCCCTCTATATATACACACACTCCTTTACCTTTCATTTTTACTTTTCTCAACGAATTTACAACCAGAGCGCTACCATCATCCTTACTAAATTGGCATATCGTCTACTCCGTGCAACTGTCAGCCACTCCTTGTTACTTTCTCCAACCGGTAAGTATTTTTACCTTATGTTGAATTTCTTTGCTACTTATTTAAACTTTTGTACCCCCGTCATCTATGCAGACCGTCAGAGTCTTAGGGTTTATCCATCACACGTAGGTGACAGATGTTTAGTGCGTGGAGTGAACAATTGCGTGTCCGCAAGGGAGTGGGCTATGATGAGGTGTTTCCGTCAGGTCTTAATGACTCTGGCACCTCAAGTGATGAAAGGGAACCGTCGGCCACCTCTCCTTCCACAGGGGATGAGGACATGGACGTGGATGGGTCGGAGGGATACTCAAACGGTAATGATGTAGATATTGGTGAACCCCCTATTCGGTTCGTCGTAGGCCCTAATGGATTTAGGAAGTTCATTATGCTACCATTGTGGACAATAAATGACTTCAACTCCTCCGTCAAACAATCATACTTCAACACGCTTAGGGAGAAGTACCAAATACCCATCAACATCCCAATGCGTCTACCTTTTAAGCATGAAAAGTGTTACTACGAAGGTGTAGAAGACGTCGGAGTGTATAAGCAGCACCTAAAAGTGGGACTTTGGTTCCCCTTAAATGCTCTTCACTGTCATCTACTACAGTACCTTGGACTGGTCGTCACCCAAATCTCTCCAAATGCCTAGAGAGTCTTCCTAGGTGCGAAAGTCCTGTATGGAGTCATGTCTGACGGGGCACGCAGAATGACGGTGGAAGAGTTATTCTATCGTCAATCTGAGATTACTTAATCAAAAGGTATGTACAGTTTCGTGCCAAGGAGACCATTGCTCGGACTGGTGTGCGACACCCCAGACTCCAACAGAAACTGGAAGAGTCGTTATTTCTTTATTCAGGGGGACAATTGGATGTGTCACCCAGGTGACGAAGAGTACATGCCAGTAGACAAAACCTAGGTTATCATGCCCCCGTCTGGTATGTGTCTGTTTATATTAGGCTTTTATTCCCTTGTGTTTATTTGATATTCTAACCATTTCTTTTTGTAGCTAGGGACCGTCCTCAAGTCACTCTTGAAGAGTGGAGCTTTTTGGAGAGGATCTTCATGACCACTAAGTTGTCGGAGAGGTTGTGGTCAAAACTGGTAACCTTGGATACCCTCCACTGGTACTGTGACGATCCTGAACCAATCAAGGCTACCTGTCACTACAACGAACGAGTACACACACATAAGTCCATCACCTCATACTTGTTTTCTTTTTTTCTTTTTGGTAAATTACCCAACTCTTTTCACCCGTCCATCTTTATGCAGAAATGGAGGAAAGTAAGAGAAGGGCCTTCATAAAGCAGCAAGCTGCTGTGAAGAAAAAATAGAAGGGAAGTTTGCCTCCTAAAGCTGGGGGTCAAGCTAACCCGTCCACGAAGAGAAAACCGTCCGTGAAGACCGACCGTCCTCCAAAAAAGCCCAAAGTTACACCAGAGTTAGCCGTTGAGTTAAAGGCTGAGACAAAGAAGACGGCTACTCTGCCCGCCCAAGGGAGGGGCAAGGGACTTATGAAGAGTCATGTTCCGATCACTGAAAAACCACCTGCCCCCCTCCACGAGGATTCCCAGTATGCGTTTGAGCAACTTTCGTCCATCATCACTGCTAACGATTATGAGGACTTAAGCAACATTACAACCGAAGCTATGAGGGAGATGGGTCTTTTTAGCATTGAATAGGTAACTGTGTCCATCTTCCTTCTCTTTCTTTCAAATTGCCTTGTTATATTCTAACCCTCTTTTGTTTCTAGGCGATGCTAATGATGAAAGGGTTAATGGGACGTTGCCTATCCCACGAGACGGCACTGGACCATGTCAAGGCAAAGGCACAGGCAACGAAGGCGAAGCTGGGGGAGTTGAAAGCTTGAAAAACGGTCCAGGAAAAGAAATTGCCTTGTCGAAGCAAGTCCGAGGTGAGTTGGAGAAGCAAACGGAGGTGCTGAAGCAGGTCCTTGAGGAAAAAGAAAAAAAGATTAAAATTGTTAAGGATCAGCTCCGTCAAGCCAAGGAAGACCGCGACTCCAACATCCTCCTAGCGAAGCTCGGTGGCTCTTTTGTGAATAGCTTTAACGACTGCTTCCATCAAGTCAAAGCTTCTTTCCCAGACCTAAACTTGTCCCATGTTTCCATTGATGCCTAGGCCCAGACTCCAGCTCAACCCGTCCATTTTGAGAGCACTGATGAATTATTTGCTGATGATGCCCTTGTTGACAACCCTCACAATGATGGAGAGACTGCTCCTTTTGAAGGCCAGGTCGAAGCTGAAGGAGAGGAGGCATGTCCACTTGATAGGGACCAGACAGTTGAAGAGAGGCATGATGAAACCCCTGTTATTCAGTAGTAGTTTTTATTGTTACCTCTTTACTTTGTGTATTATCACTTTTTGTTTATGTGGGGAAAACAATTTTTATTCCTTCCGTCACCCCTATTTTTGGGTGTTTGTAAACAATTTGCCTTTCACAAGCTATTTACTTATTGCTCCTTGTTTCTTCCATTTATATATATACCAATTTAGATATCTTAATGCTTTCGTCAATTTCATGGGATGGAGTCATTAGTTGGATCCGTCCGTTTTGTTGGTTAACTCTTGAATCTTTCCTTGGGGTGCCTTCATATACTTAGTGACAATTTCGGTTGCAATTGAGATGAGCCCGTCCATGTATGGATCTAGTATGAACTCGTCCATGTTTGGACTTAGTATGAACTCGTTTACTTACCACTTTTTGGCCCACCCTTTGAGATGAACCCGTCCTAGCATGGAATTGACAAATATAAGTGATCCATTTAGGGTGAATTCATTCTCTTTACCGACTTGATTGATATAAGTCAACCTTCCAAGATGGACTCGTCTAGGTTGGACCCGTCTACCTTGTGGGCATTAATAATCTCAAATCACCCCCTTTAGGTGAACCTGTCCATTTTGGACTCAATGTTTTCAATCATCCCTTTTGGGATAAGCCCGTCCACTCTGGACTTAACAATTTCAAATCATCCCTTATGGGATGAGCCCGTCTATTTTGGACTCAATATTTTCGATCATCCCTTTTAGGATGGGCCCGTCCACTTTGGACTTAATAATTTCAAATCATCCCTTGTGGGATGAGCTCGTCTATTTTGGACTCAAAATTTTCAATCATCCCTTTTGGGATGAGCTTGTCCACTTTGGGCTTAATAATTTCAAATCACCCCTTGTAAGATGAACCCATCCACTGTGTGGACTTAACAACTTCAAATCATCCCTTGTGGATGAGCTTGTCCACTGTGTGGACTTAATATTTTCAAATCACCCCTTTGGGATGAACCCGTCCAGTGTGTGGACTTTAAATTTTCAAATCATCCCTTGTGGGATGAGCCCATCCACTTTAGACTTTATAATGAACATGTAGACACATAGATAGCATACATATGACATTTCTAAATAACTCCTCTTATTATGGTAAACATGCGCGAAAAAATTGTTCTTAAAAAACCTGCCCTTTGGGCTTAAAAGAAACTATACATAACAAAAATTTAACTAGAAAGCAATAAACTGGAAATGAGGAGTATTATTATTGTCCATGTTGTTGCCTACTATTAGTACTTCTTCAGGTGCTCTGTGTTCCATGGGTGGTGCAAAATTTGTCCCTCCAATGTTTCCAGGTGGTAAGTTCCCTTCCTGTACCACGAGGCGTTTCTATATGGTCCCTTCCAATTCGGTCCTAGCTTCCCCTGGGAGGTGTTTTTGTGGTGCCTATCACCTTTCTTAAGACCAAATCTCCAACTTGGAAGTCCCGATGTCTAACTCTAGAGTTAAAGTGTTTGGCCATGAGGTTCTGGTACCGTGCTAACCTTTGCTCGACTGTTGCTTTAACCTAGTCCAACAAATCTAGCTACATGCATATAGCTTCGTCATTCCTACCTCCGTCATTATTTCCCACTCTATTGCTTGTAAGTCCTACTTCAGTCGGGATGACTGCCTCGCTACCATACGCTAGTCGAAATGGTGTCTCTCCTGTAAGTGTCCTAGCCGTTGTCCTGTACAGCTATAAGACGCTTGGTAATTCTTTCGGCCATATACCCTTCACCCCCTTGAGCCAAATCTTGATGATTTTAAGCAAGGATCGGTTTCTGACCTTAACTTTCCCATTGGCTTGGGGGTGGGTGGGTGATGAGTAGTGATTCTTGATCCCTAGCTGTGAGCAGAAGTCTCTAAAGGCGTCATTGTCGAACTGCTTTCCATTGTCTGAGACCAGTACTCTAGGTATACCGTACCTGCAAATGATGTTCTTCCATACAAAGCTTCGTACATTCTTTTCTGTGATGATGGCCAGGGCTTCGGCTTCCATCCACTTGGTGAAGTAGTCTATGCCTACAACTAGGAACTTCAACTGTCTAGTCACTATTGGGAATGGGCTCATAATATCTAGCCCCCATTGAACGAAAGGCCATGGGGCTGTCATTGGTGTGAGATCCTCTATCGGTTGCCTGATGAGGTTGCCAAATCTCTGGCATTTGTCACAAGCCTTGACGTATGCGTGGGCATCCTTCTGCATGGTAGGCCAATAGTATCTTGCACAGATTAGATTGTGCACTAATGACCGTGATCCCAAATGGTTTCCATAAACCCTTTCGTGGACTTCTCGCATGACATAGTCTGCTTCTTTAGGGATGAGGCACCTCAAGTACAGTCGAGAGAAGTGTCTTTAATCAGAACGAAGCGCGCTGCTTGAACCTTTAATTTCCTTGCAACCTCCTTATCGTCAGGTAGCACTCCATCCTTCAGGTAGGATGTTATTGGTGTGACCAATAGTTCTTGGAACCTACTTCCTGCACACTGATGCCGTCTATTAGTAGTGAGATTTGAACGAAGAATAGTACCTATCTAGGGATAATCATAGGCTCTACTAATGCAGCCTTGGATAGACAATTGGCTGGCTCGTTCTCTTCCCTTGGGATTTGAACAAACTTTGCTTGGAGGTTATTCACCCAATCCTTTACTTGCTCCATGTACTTCTTCATGCGTTCGCCCTTGCATTCGTAGTCGTCGTTAACCTGAGTGGTGACTACTTGAGAGTCACAGTAACTACCACATCCATTGCTCCTGCTCCATTTCCTAGATCCAGCCTTGCTATCAAGGCTTCGTATTCTGCCATATTGTTTGTTGTAGAGAAATCAAGTCGGACCATGCATTCGACCTTATCCCCTTTCAGGCTATAGAGTATCACACTAGCTCCACCGACTTGCCTATTAGAAGATCCGTCTGTATGGACGATCCATTGTTGGTTATCGCTTGCCCCCTGGCCTTCCATGAGAGAGAATTCTGCGATGAAGTCGGCAATAACTTGTCCTTTTATAGCCGTATGTGGTCGATACTGTATGTCAAATTCACTTAACTCAATCAACCATAGTGTCATCCGTCCAGCAATTTCAAGGCTGTTCATTGCTCTCCGTAGGGGCTTGTCTGTTAGGACGATCACAATGTGCGCCAAGAAGTATGGCTTGAGCTTTCGTGCCGCTGTTACCAACGCAAAAGCGAGTTTCTCCATCGAGGGGTATCTCTCTTCTGCTCCTCGTAGTGCTCGGCTCATGAAGTATACAGGTTTTTGCACCCCATCCTCCTCTCTAACTAAAGCTGTGCTCATAGCGACTGGGAAGATGGCTAGTTATAAGAATAGTTCTTCCCCTGGTTTGGACGGGCTCAGTAAGGGAAGAAAGGTAGGCCTTCGGGTCTTCAAATGCTTGCTGACACTTAGTCGTCCACTCAAAGGACTTTTTTAATGTGTGGAAGAAGGGCAGGCATTTATCCGTTGCTCTTAAGACGAACCTGTTCAGCGCAGCAACCTTACCATTCAGGCTCTGCACCTCCACAACGGTCTTCGGTGGGGCTAAATTCATTATGGCCTGCACTTTATCTGGGTTGACCTGAACACCTCTTTAGGACACTATAAACCCCAGGAATTTTCCTGTTGACACCCCTAACGCGCACTTGTTTAGGTTCAGCTTCATGTTATAAGACCGAAGGGTGTCAAAGGTCTCTTTGAGATCACTCAAGTGATCGTCCTCTCGTGCGCTTTTCACCAACATGTCGTCCATATAGACTTACACATTCCTCCCAATCTGATGCGTGAACATTTTATTCATCAGTCTTTGGTACGTGGTGCCTGCATTCTTGAGTCCAAACAGCATTACCTTGTAGCAAAAGAGGCCCTAATTGGTGACAAATGAAGTTTTCTCTTGGTCGACCTCGTCTAACTTGATCTGGTTGTAACCAGAGAACGCGTCCATAAAGCTTAGCAGCTAGTGCCTTGTAATTAAGTCAACCAAGATATTAATCTATGGGAGAGGATAACTGTCCTTGGGGCAGGTCCTGTTAAGGTCCATGAAGTCCACGCACATCCTCCACTTCCCATTGCCTTTCTTGACCATTACTATGTTGGCCAACCAGTCGGGGTAATACACTTCTCGTATGAACTCTGTTTCTTATAATTTGCAAACCTTGTTTGCTAGAGCTTTATCTCGCTCCTACGTGAAAACCCGTTTTTTCTGACGGATGAGAGGGAAGGAGGGTGACACATTCAACTTGTGGACTATAATCGAAGGGTTAATTCCGGGCATGTCTTCATGGCTTTAGGCGAACACGTTTAGGTTCTCCCTCAAAAACGTCGTGAGTGCCTGATGGACTGGCGGGCTAACCAGAGTTCCAATCCTAGTTGTTCTCTCAAGTCTAGCGTCGTCCAGGATTACCTCTTCCAATCCTTCCACTAGTTCCGCCACCGTCTGCTGTTTTTCTATACACATGGTTTGTAAATGATCATCCTTGTTCAGCATAGCGATGTAGCACTCACACGCTGCCACTTGATCTCCACATACCTCTCCCACTTCGTACTCAGTTGGGAACTTGATCATCAAGTGGTAAGTTGAAGTCACGGCCTTCTATGAGTTAAGGGTAGGACGACCCAGGATGGCATTGTAAGCAGATGAACAGTTGACAACCAAGAAGGTGACATCCTTGGTAATCTGCTGAGGGTAGTCACTAACCGTTACAGACAAAGTGATCGCATCAAGGGGATGTACTCTTGTTCCTCCGAATCCAACGAGGGGTGCGTTAACTGAGACCAACCGCTCTCTATCAATTCTCACCTGTTGGAACGCTGGGTAGTAAAGGATGTCAGCAGAGCTCCCATTATCCACCAAGACTCGGTGGGTGTTGTAGTCCCCCACCCGCATGCTAATTACGAGCGCATCGTCGTATGGGTAGTGGAGACGCCTTGCATCTTCCTCTATGAGCCTAATGACGAGGTTGTCGATTCGTGCCATCTTCAGGACGAAGCCCGTCAACTAGACATTTTGAACCATCTGTAGATAGGTTTTTCTTGCCTTGTTGGACGAACTGGAAGTTGTGGTTCCCCCTACGATCATCCTTATGTATCCTAGGGGAGGTTTGGGACGCTCGGTTTCTTTCCTTAAAGGTTGCTCCTAGAGCTGGTCCGTTCTTTCCTTACCGACGAATCTATGCAACTTCCCTTGCTTGATAAAAGCTTCTATCTGCTACTTCAAGTCATAGCAGTCGGATGTATCATAACCGTAATCGTAGTGGAAATGGCAGTACTTGTCTCTGGATCGTTTACTAAGGTCTCCCTTCAACTTACCAGGGAAGGTTAGGGCTCCTTCGTCCTTGATTTGCATCAAGATTTGATCAATTGAGGTGTTCAGCGGGGTGAAGTTTGTGAACCTCCCTACAGGGGGTTTGGAGTGCCTATCCTCCCACTGTTCTCCGGTCCTGGCCATTTTCCGCCCCCTATCCTGCCGTGTGTCCTCCTGTCTTTCCCTCTTCTTGAGCTTCTCTTCACGAGCTAGTAGGGCATCCTCCACGTTCATGTACTTAGTAGCCCTATAAAGTACATCCGACATGGTTTTTAGGTCCTTTTTGTATAAAGAGAATAGAAACTTACCCTTCCGTAGTCCATTCGTGAATACAGCCACAAGTATTTTGTCGTCAACTTCATCGATGGAGAAGGCCTCTTTGTTAAAGCGGGTTATGTAAGACCTCAGCGTCTCGTCCTCCCATTGCTTAATGTTCATCGAGCACGCAGTGGACTTCTTGTACCTATGCCCCCCGATAAAGTGTGAGGCAAACTGGGCGCTTAACTCCTTAAAGGTACTGATGGAGTTGGGTGTCAACCTACTAAACTAAATCCTTGCAGGGCCCTTCAGCATAGAGGGGAAAGCCCTACACATGATCTCGTCCGCCACTCCTTGCATAAAGAGAATAGAAACTTACCCTTCTGTAGTCCATTCGTGAATGCAACCACAAGTATTTTGTCGTCAGCTTCATCGATGGAGAGGGCCTCTTTGTTAAAGCAGATTATGTAAGACCTTAATATCTCGTCCTCCCGTTGCTTAATGTTCATTAGACACACAGTGGACTTCCTGTACTTATGCCCCCCGATAAAGTGTGAGGCAAACTAGGTGCTTAACTTCTTAAAGGTACTGATAGAGTTGGGGGTTAACCTGCTAAACCAAATCCTTGCAGGTGCATTAGGGTCTTAAAAGACTCTAGGTGATCCAAGGGATCCTTGGACCCATCATAAGTTTCTACTTGTGGCATGCGGAATTTCGGTGGAAGGGGGAATGATGTGACTGGTGCAGTAAAGGGCAAGTCCATCCTATGGACTAGCTCGTCAAGGTCACTTGACACCCGTCCTCTGAGGGCGTTCATCATAAGGTCCATCATCTCTTTCATCATTTGCATCTCCATGACCATGTGCGATGGAACAATATCTGCAGAAGACAAACGGTTGGCATCCTGTCGTTCTTGTCTGCTCGAGGCGTTGCTGCCTTCTGGCCCCTCCTAGTTCATTCTTTCAACGCTAGTTCCTTCCTGGTCCTCCTCCTGGGTGTTAAGTGCTACGTTCTTCTGGCTCAACTACTTCTCTAGGTCATTATTTTGCTTAGTGAGGCATTCCACTGCTGCTGTGAGAGTCTGAACCTATCTCTCAAGGGTAGTGGTGCATGGTTCGTCCCCTTGAATGTTGTTGATGGTCACCATCAAGCAAGTAAGTACCATGCAACTTTTTGTCCAGGAAGCGATAGTGTGCCTTTCGTTTGTCTCCCACAGACGGCACCAACTAATGATGCTGAAAATCGTCAGTAAATCACACAGTCCTCACATGCTCGAAATGACACTTACGTGATACAGAACAAGAAGATCTTAAGAGAGTACTGGTGCGGTACCGGCCAAAGACCCTCTGAAGGTTAAGTTAGAAAACTTTCACAACTCTAGAATGCCAGAGCTGGAGAAAATTATGAGTACCTTGTTTTTTGAGGGCTTGAGGTTTTATAGTAGAGTAGAATCAACTTCCGTTTCTTGGGCAAGAAGGTATCTCCTTATAGAGAGAATCCTAATAAATGTGAGTATTTTGTGGGATTCTTCCCATATAAGGGTTCCTTGACCAAGGTCAAACGTATAGTGCAAGATATTTCTATTTAGGATTCCTTGGAGTTCACTTAAGCCATGTGGGAGCCACGTGGCCTTGACATCAGTCGCCCTCGTGTCCATACACCAAGGATTCCGTCCACATAGGACTACCTGTCATGTATTCTTTTTGTCCAGAACCTCGATCTGTCGTCTTACCTAATTTAGTGCCGTCAGGCTCATGTATCCATCATGCTTTGATTTTTATTCCCTTCAATGTCAATGAAGGAACATGGAGGTAATCAGTCGGTAAATGAAGTAATGAATGGCAAAACAAAAAATAAACTAACGCTGAAGTAGTTTGTTTTTTTGTTTGGTTTTTTTTTTTTTTTTTTTTTTTTTTTTTTTTTTTTTTTTTAATGAAAAGGAAAATCAATTAAAGCAAGAGCTTAAGTTGACATAACGGTGGAGTTTGACACTTTTGGCTTGCAAGAATTTGCAGCATTCATATCTACTACTTATTGGGATTAAGGGTTTTACTTACCTCTAGTACTTTTTTAATTGGAATCTCCTTTTATTTTAATGAAAGACTGTCAGGTCATCCACTAACTATATAAAATGTTAAGATTAAAACCCACTACTACTTGTCATTGTATATTTAAAACAAAATGATATGTCTAGTTAAAAAAGCACTGAAGATAAGTCAAACCCTATTATTAACAATCATAACGTAATTGGAAATGCTTCTCACAATTTTGTTGAGTTTTGAACAAAACATTCAAAGTACATTAAAGGCTAAGTATGCAAGTAAGCAGATATCACAGAAAATAACTAATTTTAACTAACCATCATGGTATCAAAATTAAAAACACCTCAAAGATAGAATTGGTGACAATGTTTGGAGACCAAAGCATACCAGCTGCTCTTGATTCATGCCACACCATGTAAATCTTCAAAACAAATATAGGTCTTCCATTTTATCCAGTTGAGCATTAGAGTATTTTACTTTTGGGTAAATTACAACTTACCTACCTGTGATTTTGCCTGAATTTAAGTTCTCTATTTGTGGTTTGAATTTGGCACTTTGCCCACCTAAACTTAACTCTGTTGGGCTTCCATAACCCACATCTCCATTTATTATTAGAAAACACATTTTAAGTCAAAAACATAAAATAAGATAGATCAAAAAGCTAGGGTTATGAACATTTTGAAATTTCAAAGGTAGAGAAAGAAGCTTGAGTGCGTTAAAAGCCCATGATGTATGTGGTCATGGTCGATTTCTCTTTGGAATTGAGCGGTCATAGTACAACCTTCTAATACTAGGACAATTTTGCTATTTCTTCTCAATTCTTTTCCATATTTAATATCAGGGTGTTTCTTTTTCTTGCTTTATCTTTTTCCTTTCAATATGAAGTCTGGTTGGTTCTTTTTTCCTACACGAATATGGGTTTCCATTGTTTCTTTCTGTTTTATATGAAAGAAATTTGGGTTTGGTTTAGGAATTGGTCATCTTGGATTAAAAGAATAGAGATAAAATTTTTGAGTTGGGTTGTGTTTTGCTTTTGCAATGAGTTTATTGTTAAAAATGAGTACAAAGATGACGAAGTAGAATGTGGTTATTCTATAAACTTGTTCTCAAAATTTATTTTTTTTCTTTCTATATGAATTCTGGGTTTGCTTTATGGGTTTCTTGGAGAGATGGTGTAATGTATGTGAAAGTTACAAATTAAAAGGCTAATGTTCATCCATTTTTTTGTAAAATTCCAAATCCTAACCTTTTGATTCGTTTAATGTTATATTTTCACATTTTTTTGTAAAATTCCAAATCCTAACCTTTTGATTCGTTTAATGTTATATTTTCAAATTAAAATGTGTTTTTTTAACTGCAAATAAAGAAGTTGGTTACGAAAGTTTAACGGAGCAAAACTCAAGTGAGTAAAGTGTCAAATATCAAACCAAAGATAAACAACTTAAATTCGGGTCAAACTACAGTAAGTTGTAATTTACTCTTTACTTTTTCCATCATTTTCATTTCCTTAATACATGGTACCGTACACTACGGTACTGCAACCATTACATTATGCAACAAACACAAATAAAACATGGAATTTATGCATCTTGTCATGAGAATCAACATAATGACGAAGAAAAGAAAACGTTGCCAGTTGTCTGAAGATGTTTGTTTTGCCGACACATAAACACGGTGCATTATTTCTACCAATCAAACTCCAAAACCATACAAATAAACAAAAAGTACGCACAACTGGAACAACAATAACTGTTCAATTAGTTGCCCGTGGACCCAACTATGGTTCACCGCCAAGCTCCACTCGTAGGTTGTCGTATGGGTAGACTCTTGGCGCCTGCTCAATAGAAAAGGGAAATGTCACAATTCAGCATCAGAAAGCATTAAATGATCTACAAAAACATCAGGAAATGAGTAAAACATATACAATGTCAAATAGAAAGTAATATACAGACAAGATTTAAGACGACCAAACGCTGACACCAGACTACTTCAAAGACGAAGTACACTCCCTTCACGTTGAACTAGTTTTAACAAGATAATTGGTGTTGGATCTAGTGATGCACTTGAAATTAGGCTTTTTTCTCTTTTTATTTGGAAAAATGCAAAAACACACGCTGAACTTCTAGGTCAAAATCAAACTAACATCCTATCCTTCCACTGTGAAATTATAAACCCCTAAACTTTGAGAAAATTGACCCTTTTGTTATCATTCCATTGATTATTGGCAGAACACTATCGCACACTGTGCACATGACAGCATTTCAATAAACATGTATTTTTAAATTCAAATATAATTTTAAAAAATTGCTTAAAAATTTTTCTTCCTTTCTTCGTCTTCCTCCGTCTGGTGCCACCATGGCCCAATTTTAAAACCACCAACAACCATCACCCTCTATGGCCAACTAGTTGCCAAACAGCCACCTTTTTCTAACCCCACTGACAGCCCATTAAGCTCATCACCATTCACCACCACACAACCGGCTTCCTCCATTCACTTGAGCACTTTCTCCCTTGGCCAAATCCTCCCACACAGAACACCACACAAAACTAACCAAACCACACCCCCCACAGCAGCACATCGCTGAATAATCACACCCACAGCAACAACACCACCACCCCCACCAATTTTAGCCACACTCTATTGTCTCACCAATCAAACCCACAAACACCATGTCCAAAACCATCATGCCCAAGACTCGTCCACCGACGGGGAGGCCCATACCGGCGTGGAGGCGAAGAGAGGAGGCGACGGAGCGGCATACGACGCCGTTTCCGTCCATGATTCTAGAAGCTACGTTGCTCAATCTCCCTGCCATTTTCCTTTCTTTTTTGTTCTTTTCCCCCTGATTTGCTTGTTTCTCTACTCTCTAGTACCAAACACTCGCTTTTCTTTTCTTTTCTATTTGTATATATTGTGATAAAAGGAAAAGCGGTCTAAACGACAGCGTCCGAAGTTATCTTCATTCCCCACCGTATTGGGCTCGTGTACAAGGTGAACCGGCCGACTTCAAGTTATGGCAGTCCAAAAAAAAAAATTTCTTTTTTTAATTCAACTAGTTGCTAACCTATGCGATGTACAAGAATAGCTACTGAATGAGTTTCAAGAAAGAAAGAAAAAGCCATTATTTTTGAGTTGGAGTAGTAAGTAAAAATGCATGAAAAAAAAAATGATATTGAAAGAAATAGTATAAAGTTTTATTAGTTAGATAGAAGGAAGTAATGTTGTTTTATTTATTAGTTTTTTTGTGGTAATGAATAAGAGACAGAATGTTGCATCTCTAATTTAGTTTATGTTGTATATATAGATATATAAAAGATAGGTTAATATATATGCCAAAAAGTGTCTATTGGCTGAAAATGTGTCTACTGAATGAAAATGTATTTACTGAATAAAAATGTGTCTACCAAAAGATTCTTATTGAAATGTCATAACTCTTAATATTAGATATATTAAAATGTGCCTTTTGACCAAAAATGTGCCTATTGAAAAATAAAATGTCATCTAAATTTCCAGCAGTTTGGGCTGTTCTTTTTTTGTAAGTTGGTTTTTTTTTTTTTTTTTTTTGTTAAATAGTGAAAATGTTTAGAAATTAAGCCACACCAAATTCAAGTAATTGTAAAAATAAAATATATTTTTTTTGAGATAAAAGATTAAAAGAAATACTAAATAGAATCACGCTGGGGGTTAGTGTTGTTGTTGGAGATAGAAGAAAGGAAAAAAAATATTAAATAGAGTCACATTGGGGTTAGGGTTATTGTTGGAGTAGAAGTTATAAATAAATAAATAACACATATTTTATTAAGACTATTGGGAAATAGTTGAAATGGTATTTACATATACATTGGCAGGAAGTTTCTCTTTAGCTGTCACTCCGTATTGCTCTCCTATCTTTTCCATTTTTTTAATTTTTCTTTTCTTTTCCCTACAACAGAGCCATGTCGGACTGACCAAGTCAAACTCAACCATGAAAACCCATCAAACCCATTGGGTTTGCAAAAGCTAGAACACGAAAATTAGGTCTGTGGTGGAAATTTTTGGACCTGGGGTTCTTAGAAAGCTTGAAAAGAATGAGAGTTTGTGAGTTGTGTGTGAGTGGAGTTGAAGAAAATAAAAATGGGTTTGGTTTGTATGGGACTGTAAGCTCCATTGGTGGGTTTTGATTGAGGAATCTGTGGCCATGGGCTGGATGAGACCCACAGCAAATGGGGCGCCGTTTTTGGGTTGTAGAAGTTGAATGTGGGTGGTTTGTGGCAAATGGGTGGTCTGAGGAAGGAGATCGACCTCTGTTCTAAGGAAGAAGATGGCTGTTGGTTTGTGGGTATGGTGGGTATGGTGGGTTTTGATTGAGGAATATGTGGGTCTTTATGCGATGCAATGCTCTGCTGTTGGTTTGCCGTGGGTCTGATCGAAGAGGAGCTAGTAGAGGAAGGCAGGGACGAGAAGGTGCATCGAGAGGCAAAGCATCGGGTTTAGAAAAGTTTTATTACGTTTTTTTTTTTTAATATTATGCTGACGTGAAAAACTGTGGGAGTTTCAGAGATTTCGGTTTTATATATATATAGATAATTACCGCAAAAGTTTTGATGGACTTAGTAATAGCAGGGAAGAAAGATACGTCTTCAAGTCTTCAAAAGCTTGCTGGCACTTAGTCGCCCATTCAAATGATTTCTTCAATGTATGGAAGAAAGGTAGACACTTATCTGTTGCTCTTGAGACAAACCTGTTTAAGACAGCAACCTTACCATTCAAGCTCTGTACCTCCTTGATAGTCTTTGGTGGGGCTAACTTCATTCTGGCCTGAATCTTGTCCAGGTTGACCTCAATACCCCTTTGGGATACCATGAATCCTAGGAATTTTCCTGTCGTTACCCCATACGCACATTTTCCTGGGTTCAATTTCATGTTATAAGATCGGAGGGTGTCAAAGGTCTCTTGGAGGTCTTTCAGGTGGTCGTCCTCCCGTATGCTTTTTATCAACATGTCATCCATGTAGACCTTCACATTCCTCCCAATCTGGTGTGCGAACATTTTGTTCATCAGTCTTTGATACGTAGCGCCTGCGTTCTTGAGTCCAAATGGCATCACCTTGTTACTGTCTACTAGTAGTACTTTTTCAGGTGTTCTGTGTTCCATGGGTGCTGCAGCCTTTGTCCGTCCAACGTCTCTAGGTGGTAAGTCCCCTTCCTATGCCATGAGGCAATTTTGTACGATCCTTCTCAATTAGGTCCTAACTTCCCCTGGGAGGTGTCTTTTGTGGCACCCATCACCTTTCTCAAGACAAGATCTCCAACCTTGAAGTCCCTATGCCTGACCCTAGAGTTGTAGTGCTTAGCCATGAGGCCTTGGTACCTTGCTAACCTTTGCTCGGCATTTGCTCTAACCTCGTCCACTAGATCAAGTTGAACACGTAGTGCTTCGTCGTTCCTTCCCTCGTCATGGTTTTCTACTCGGTAGCTTGTGAGTCCCACTTCGACTAAGATGACTGCCTCGCTTCCATACGCTAAACGAAACGGCATATCTCCTGTAGGTGTCCTTACAGTCGTCCTGTAAGCCCATAGGACACTAGGTAGTACTTCAGGCCATATACCTTTTGTCCCCTCGAGCTGAGTCTTGATGATTTTAAGCAAGGATCGGTTAATAACCTTAACCTGTCCATTGGCTTGAGGGTGGGTAGGTGATGAGTAGTGATTCTTGACCCCTAGTTGTGAACAAAAGTCTCTGAATGCGTCGTTGTCAAACTGCTTCCCGTTGTCTGAGACAAGTACTCTAGGTATACAGTACCTACAAATGATATTCTTCCATACGAAGCTTCTCACATTCCTCTCCGCGATGGAGGCCAAGGCTTCGACTTCTACCCACTTCGTGAAGTAGTCTATTCCGACTACTAGAAACTTCAACTGTCTAACCGCTATTGGGAACGGGCCCATGATGTCCAACCCCCACTATGCGAAAGATCATGGGGCCGTTAATGGAGTGAGTTCTCCCGCTAGTTGCCGGATGAGGTTGGCAAACCTCTAGCACTTGTCACAGGCTTTAACATATGCAATGGCATCATTCTGCATGGTAGGCCAGTAATATCCTGCCTGGATGAGTTTGTGCACCAACGATCGAGACCCAAAATGGTTCCCGCAGACTCCTTCGTGGACCTCTCGCATTACATAGTTTGCCTTTTCGGGGATGAGACACCTTAGATACGGTCTAGAGAAGCCCCTTTTGTATAGAACGCCTTTAATCAAAAAGAAGCGCGCTACTTGAACCTTCAGCTTCCTTGCGGCCTCTTTGCCTTCAGGCAACACTCCGTCCTTCAGGTAAGAGGTTATTGGTGTCGTCCAATAGTTCTCGAAATCTATTTCCTGCACACTAATGCCATCTATCAACGATGAAATTTGAACAAAGGATAGTACCTGACCAGGGATGAGCATGTGCTCTGCTAAGGCAGCTTTGGCAAGGCGGTCGGCGTGCTCATTCTCCTCCCTTGGTATTTGAACAAACTTCACTTGGAGGTCGTTAACTTGATCCTTCACTTGCTCAAGGTACTTCTTCATCCGCTCGTTCTTGCATTCATAGTCGCCATTGACTTGGTTGGTTACTATTTGGGAATCACAGTATACGACCATATTTATAGCTCCTACCGCTTTGGCGAGATCCACCCCTACTATCAGAGCTTCGTACTCTGCCTCGTTATTAGTTGTAGGGAAATCAAGACAAATCATGCATTCGACCTTATCCCCTTCTAGGCTGTGGAGTACTACACCAGCTTCGCTTGCTTGCCTGTTGGATGATCCGTCCGTGTGGATGCTCCATTGGGGAATCTCTTCTGCCCCCTGTTCTTCCGCGAGGGTGACTTCTGTGATGAAGTCAGCAATAACTTGTCCCTTTATAGCCATACATGGTTGGTACTGTATGTCAGATTCACTCAACTCCATTGCCTATGGTGCCACCCGTCCAACGACTTCAGGGTTGCTAATTGCCCTTCGAAGGGGTTTGTCTATTAGGACGATCACAATATGTGCCTGGAAATATGGTTTGAGCTTTCGTGCCACAATTACTAATGCAAAGGCGAGCTTTTCCATCAGGGGGTATCTCTCTTCCGCTCCTTAGAATGCTCGGCTTGTGAAATACATTGGTTTCTGCGCTTCGTTCTCTTTTCTAACTAAGGCCGTGCTAACAACGACAAGGGAGATGGCTAGGTATAGGAACAATACTTCCCCTGGTTTTGATGGACTTAATAACAACGAGGAAGAAAGATACGTCTTTAGGTCTTCGAAAACTTACTGGCACTCAGTCGTCCATTCAAATGATTTCCTCAATGTACGGAAGAAAGTTAGGCACTTATCCGTTGCTCTTGAGACAAACCTGTTTAGGGCAGCAATCTTACCGTTCAGGCTCTGTACCTCTTTGACAGTCTTTGGCGGGGCTAACTTCATTATGGCCTAAATCTTGTCCAGGTTAACCTCAATACCCCTTTGGGATACCATGAACCCTAAAAATTTTCCTGTTGTTACTCCAAACGCACATTTTCCTGGGTTCAATTTCATGTTATAAGATCATAGGGTGTCAAGGTCTCTTGGAGGTCATTCAGGTAGTGTCCTCCCATATGCTTTTTACCAACATGTCGTCCATGTAGACCTCCACATTCTTCCCAATCTGGTGTGCAAACATTTTGTTCATCAGCCTTTGATATGTAGCGTCTGCGTTCTTGAGTCCAAATGGCATCACCTTGTAACAGAAGAGGCCCTAGCTGGTAACGAATGAAGTTTTCTCCTAGTCAGCTGTGTCCAACTTGATTTGGTTATACCCAGAGAATGCGTCCATGAAGCTCAACAACCAATGTCTTGCAGTCAAATCTACCAAATCGTCAATCCGCGGAAGAAGGTAGCTATCTTTGAGGCATGCCCTATTCAGGTCCGTGAAGTCTACGCACATCCTCCACTTTATGTTGGCCTTTTTAACCATCACTACATTGACCAACCAGTCAGGGTAGAATACTTCTCGAATGAAATCTGCTTCCTGTAGCTTACAAACTTCTTCGGATATGGCCTTGTCCCGTTCCTACGCGAACACCCACTTCTTCTAACGGACTAGAGAGAAGGAAGGCGATACATTTAACTTATCAACTATAATTGAAGGATCAATTTTGGGCATGTCCTCATGGCTCCAGGCGAATACGTCCTGGTTCTCCCTCAAAAATGTCATGAGTGCCTGACGGATTAGTGGGCTAGCCAGAGTTCTGACCCTGGTCATTTGTTCGAGCCAGGCATCCTCCAAGATTACCTCTTCCAACTCCTCTACCGATTCCACCACCGTCCATTGTTCCTCTATACACATAGTCTACAAATGGTCATCTATCTCCAACATGGCAATGTAGCACTCGTGCACCGCCACTTGATCTCCCCGTACTTCCCCCATTCCGTACTCGTTTGGGAATTTTATCATTAGGTGGTAAGTCAAAGTTAGAGCCTTCCATGAGTTAAGGGTTGGACGACCCAATATGGCATTGTAAGCGGATGAACAGTCGACAACCAAGAACGTGACATCCTTGGTGATCTGCTGCGAGTAATCCCCAACTGTTACGGACAAAGTGACTGCTCCTAGTGGGTGTACCCTTATTCCTCCGAATCCGACAAGCGACGCATTAACTGGGATCAATCGATCCCTATCAATCCTCATTTGCTGGAACACTAAGTAGTAAAGGATGTCGGTAGAGCTCCCATTGTCTACAAGGACTCGATGTGTGTTGTAATCCCCTACACGTATGCTAACTACAAGTGCGTATCGTGTGGGTGATGGAGACGTCAAGCATCTTCCTCCGTGAACCCAATTATGAGGTTGTCGATTCATGCCATATTTGGGACGTACCCTGTCAGCTGGACGTTCTGAACCATCCATAGGTAGGTCTTGCGTGCCTTCTTGGAAGAATTGGAAGCTGCACTACCTCCTATAATCATCCTTATATCTCCCAAATGTGGCCTAGGGCGTTCGTTTTCTCTCTGGGCAGGCTATCCTTGGGGGTCCCTTCCTTACCGATGAACCTCTGCAATTTCC
Source organism: Quercus alba (assembly GCA_036321655.1). Lineage (NCBI taxonomy): Eukaryota > Viridiplantae > Streptophyta > Magnoliopsida > Fagales > Fagaceae > Quercus > Quercus alba. The sequence goes on along the minus strand of CM070309.1, from coordinate 11,276,627 downwards.
ATTGCCTGATGAGAGCTTCTATCTGCTGCTTTAAGTCATAGCACTCGGACGTATCATGGACATGATTATGGTGGAAACAGTAGTACTTGTCTCTAGACCTCTTGCTAGGGTCCCCCTTCAACTTGCCAGGGAATGTCAAGGCTCTTTCGTCCTTGATCTACATCAGGACTTGATCAATCGGGGTGTTCAGAGGGGTAAAGCTTGTGAATCTTCTAGTGAGAGGCTTGGAGCGTCTATCTTCCCTTTTATCTCCTCCTGTCCTAGCCATCTTTTGCCCCCTGTCCTGTTATGCTTCCTCATGTCTCTCTCTCTTTTTAGGCTTCCCCTCGTGGGTCAGCAGTGTGTCTTCCGCGTTCATGTACTTAGTTGCCCTATAGAGCACATCTGACATCGTTTTCGGGTCATTCTTATACAAGGAAAATAGAAACTTACCCTTCCGCAGCCCATTCGTGAATGCGGCCATGAGTATCTTGTCGTCAGCTTCATTAATCGAGAGCGCCTCCTTGTTAAAGCGGGCTATGTAAGACCTCAACATCTCATCTTCCCATTGCTTAATGTTCATTAGGTATGTAATGGACTTCTTATACCTATGTCCCCCGATAAAGTGTGAGGTGAATTGGGCACTCAGCTCCTTAAAGGTACTAATGGAATTGGGCATCAACCTGCTGAACCAAATCCTTGCAAGGCCCTTCAGCGTAGTGGGGAAGGCCCTGCACATAATCTCGTCTGCCACTCCTTGCAGATGCATCAGAGTCTTGAAGGACTCCAAGTGATCTAGGGGGTCCTTAGATCCATCGTAATTTTCCACTTGAGGCATACTGAACTTTGGTGGAAGGGGGAACGATGTGACAGTTGCGACGAATGGTGAATCAGTTCGATGGACCAAGTCATCGAGGTCACTAGACACCCATCCTCTGAAGGTGTTCATCATGAAGTCCATCTGTTCCTTCATCATCTGCGTCTCTGCTACTACGTGAGGCGGAGCCGTATCTGTGGCGAATGGACGGCTTGTATCTTGTCGCTCTTGTCTGCATAGGGCGTTGCTGCCTTCCGGCCTCTCTTGGTTCCTTCTTTCAGCGCTAGTTCCTTCTTGGTCCTCCTCCTAGGTGTTAAGCGCTGTGTTCTTCTGGCGCAACTGCTCTTCTAGGTCATGATTCTGCTTGGTAAGCCGTTCCACTGCTACTACAAGAGTTTGAACCTATCTCTCTAAGGCAGTGGTGCGCGGTTTGTCACCCTGATTATTGGTGGTTGTTGTCATCGAATGAGTGAGTACCATGCAACTTTTTGTCCGAGAAGCGGTAAGTATGGCTTATCTCCTCTTTCCCACAGACGGCGCCAACTGATGATGCCGAAAATCATCAGTAAGTCACACAATTCTCACGTGCTCGAGACAACACCTGCACAATACAGAAGAAGGAGACCTTAGGAGAGTACCAATGTGGTACCGGCCAAAGACCCTCCAAAGGTTAAGTTAGAAATCTTCTCACAACCCTATAGTGTCAAAGTTGGGGTCAATTATGCGTACCTTCGTTTGGGAGTGCTTTTGGGTTTTTATAGTAGTGTAGAACTGACTTTTCCCTTTCTTAGGGAAGAGGAATTTTTCCTTATAAAGAAGATCCTTTTTAGAGCACACATTTAACGGGATTCTTTCCATATAAAGAGTTCATTGACTAGGGTTGATCATGGGGTGCAAGATATTTCCTTCTAAAGTTTCTTGAGGACTACTTAAACCATGGGGATGCCACGTGGCCTTGCTACCGTCCACCTTGTATCCGTCAACTTTCCGATCCAGCCGTCATGTTGGGTCCGTCCTCTTGTGCACAAGCCCCCCGTCTTCTTCCCTCGTCTTGATCATGAATCAATGTACTGTCGCTAGTGGCTAGTTCAGTAGGGTGAGTCCATCTATATCCATTTTACCCACTTCAATATATATCAAAGTTTGGTTCCTTATCCTAGTCTGATGGTTGATGAATGTGACCGTAGCAATTCCATTAACGAAGATCTCAAAAAAGAACTTCTTACGAGAAACAATTTCCTTTAGTTTCAACGTTACACCCAGAAAGCCATACGTGATGTAAATTGAAGTTAATGTGTACGTAGCAAGAACTCACCAATCTCCTTTGCTAGGAAGACAACATTAGAGGCAAATCAGAGTCGTGGCAACAATGGTAAACCTATTTATAGATGCATTCCTAAATACAATATTGCCTTAGTATCACAAGTCGAATAATTTTGTGCAAAATAAAATAATTTGCATAAAAATTATTTTGAAGTCAAAGAGGATAGAATGGATGTTCTTGAGACAAATGATGAACATCATAGTGAAGCAAAAGATCAAGAGGTGGAAATTGTTGAGAAAAATGTCAAAGGTCTTGATGAAATCAAATCAAATGATTTCAAAAATGAAGATCCTATTATTTTAGTAGGAAGCAACATACCAAAGTTTATTAATTTTATTGGGGTTGAAATATTTAATTGGGTTGTCAATTTCTATTTGTTGAAACTTATCAGTTGCCTGAAGAAGTCAAAAAAGTTAAGATATTCGAGGTATTTGTTTTCGTAGAATGGAAGATTACGGATCCCAAATATGAGCTAAAGGACGCGTTTTACTAAAGAGAGAAATTTGATGTAGGATAGAATATATTGTTTAATTTTTGTTATTTATTATTTTTAATATTTTTGTAATTTTTGAAATTTCCTAGAATATAATTTTATTTTCCTTGTTTTAGAGGGTTTTTAGGATTATTTTAGTCAAACTTGATTCATTATATGGCAGGGTATTCATTAGAACCTGTTAAGATAATTTTTCATGATTTTTCCCTTCTTCTTTTTAAGTCTATTTTCATGCCTACCACGAATTGGGTTCCTTTAAAATTTCCTAGACTTTCTAGAGTTACTCTAATGTTTTTTTTATATAAATTAGTGGTTGTAGCCCAAAGGCATTCAAGCTTTAATTGACAATTTTTTTGGAGTTTTCCTTGTAAACGTAAAAGTTTCTTCTTCAAACAAAGTATTTTGTTTCTTGTAGAATTTCCTAGACTTTCTAGAGTTACTCTAATGTTTTTGTATATAAATTAGTGGTTGCAGCCCAAAGGCATTCGAGCTTTAATTGACAATTTTTTTGGAGTTTTCCTAAAAGTTTCTTCTTCAAACAAAGTATTTTGTTTCTTGTAGAATTTGCATGCCATGATGATTAAAAAATGTAACTTGTGCACTATAGTCTATATGGTTTTCACATGTTGATCATTGTTTTTTATGGGACTGTCCTATAGTCATAGAGCTCCACTATAGTTCGTGTACGATGGGGAAAAAATAAAAAGGAAATACGTTTAAAAACGTATGTGACAGTGAATTAATATAATTGGTAAAATTCAAAAACCTAATAAATAAATTTATGAGTTAATTAATTTTGTATGCTTTGTAATACATTAGTTTATAAGGATTATGTTAGTCAAATTCGTTGTATATATATATATATATATATATATCTCTAACTTCACTAACCACAGTAAGATTATTTCTCCTAGAACTGACTCTTCAGTTCATCGAGTTTGTGATTTGTTCTTTCCTGATACAAGAGTTTGGGACCCGGGTCGTCTTGAGAGTTGTTTAATTCCATGGGAGGCAGAATTGGTGAGGAGGATTCAAGTCTGTGAGGATGGGGCAGAGGACACTCTAATTTGGCCTCTAACCAGTGATGGGGATTATAGTGTTAGGAGTGCTTACCGAATGTTAGTATCTGCCGATTCTATTCTTCAGCCGAGTTCATCTAGTTCGGGTAATCCTGGGTTGGTGTGGAAGAAAATTTGGAAGATGAGAGTTCCAAATAAGATCCGGCATTTTATTTGGCGCGCTGCAATGGATTCTCTGCCTACGAAACAGAACTTAAAAGCCCGGCATATCCCAATTGATGAGGTTTGTGATGGGTGTGGTGAGCATACGGAGTCGACTATGCATTGTTTATGGCTCTGTGATCAAGTGCGGTCAGTATGGATGTCGCTCCAGGAGTTTCGGTCTTTGGTTCATAAGAAGTTTCGGACCTTTTATGAATTATTGGAGGAAGTTCTCAGTACAGAGTCGAATCGGAAGGTTGCTTTGTTCGTCACTGTGGCATGGTGTTTATGGCAGCGTCGAAATCGTGTGAGGGAACATCAACCATCTTGGCAGCTTCATGAGCTGGGTGAACATGCGCATAAGATGGTTGATGAATTTTGGAACGTGAATTCAAAAGAGTATGGTGCGTCTATCCCTTGTTCAGTGGTTCGCTGGTCTCCTCCGCCTGAGGATCGTTTCAAAATAAATTTTGATGCAGCTTATTTTGAGGATTCGGGTTCTGCAGGTATTGGTGTAGTTTGTCGAGATCATTCCGAGCAAGCTATTGCGGCTCTGTGTCAGAATTTGGGCAAGGTGCAGTCAGCTGAGATGGCTGAAGCTTTGGCTGCTCAAAGAGCTGTGATTTTCGCCAGGGAGATGAGTTTGTTCGACATTATTGTTGAAGGTGACTGCCTTACTGTTATTCAGGCTTTGCTGCGTGGTGGCCCTTGCCCGCTGCTGTTTGGCCATATCATTGATGAGACAAAAAGACTTGGTGGAGTATTACGACGTTGTATGTTCCAACATGTCAGGAGGAATGGGAATAGATTAGCTCATTGTCTAGCTAAAAAAGCAGTTTTATTTGCAGGTTTTGAGGTTTGGGTAGAAGACCTACCCGAGGATGTGGATGTTGTTTTCCAGTCGAATCTTCCTTGAATTGGGTTTTTGTTTCGTTGCTTTTTTTGTAGTTCGTTTTTTATTATTAATAAAATTTCGCTTACCTTTTTCTCAAAAAAAAACTTCACTAAAAATATAATAAAGCAGAAGGCACTTGTTTTTTTAGTATTTGTCCAATACACTAAAAAATTTCCATTTTGATGTTATGCGATGCCAACCTCTCCCAACTACAAAAGAAAATTGGATTGTCCAAATCCAACTATATAAGATCACATTTCTATTACAAATTGAGGGGGGATTGAAGATTACAAAAGCAGCAAAGTTACAAATTTCACATAATGATAGCATCTATTCGTCCTATATACCAAAGGACAATTGCTTCGCATTTCAAGAACTCATATACGAAAGTCCAGCGATAGCTTTTCTACATCAACACTAAAAGCCCCATGACTTTTGTTAGGTTCTAAGACTTTAGGAACTAAATGTATTAGAACTTCATTATGTATTATGTTGGCAAACCATAATCAAAACATAGAGTCTAAGTTTAGGCTTGCTCAAAGTGTGTTTATTTGTAAAAATTTGAATCGAGTAATTGCAGGATTTATTGGTCTAAATCTGCAAGGCTCGATTGATCGAAAATTAGGCTCGATCGAACCTCATGTAGATTAATTTTATGTATAATTTTCCAACTCAGCCCAAGCCCGGTTTGATGTGTAGGGTTTTATGTTTTACTCCAAGTATATAAGGAAAAACTCTAACTACATTTTAGAAGTCTTTGATGTGCTGTGCGTTAAATCTCTTGTGAGATCTAGAGGTGTTTACCTTCATACATACTTAGGGTTATCAAGATCAAGATTCATGTGAAGAACTTGGTAATCGCTTCAGTGGCTGCATAAAGAATTTAAAGAAGATCTGAAACCTTTGAGTGGAGTCTCAAAGTCACAAATGGAAGTACTTGTGGTTGCAATGGATCAAGGAAAGAAGTAGTCCGTGGACTCGGAGCTGTCACGTGGTTGTGGTAGTAAGTTTTTTACTTGAGGTAGCAATAGGATGTTAGTGGTCTAAGTCTTATTGTACAAACATCAATTCTTTTATAATGGATCTGTTTTACCTTAAAGATAGCTAGGTTAAATCCTCCCCAGGTTTTTTTCCGGTTTGGTTTTCCTAGGTTATTATTTTGTGCGTTCGTTATATTTCTACTTTTTGTCATGCTATGATTTTATTGTGTTAACCTAGATCTAAATAATTTATCTAAGTAATAACTTGACTAAATAACTAGGTTAAACAACTTATGTTTTAAGGGGTCTAAAAACGTACAAGTGGTATCAGAGTAGGTTAGCTCTTGTATTTAGATTCTTTGATCTAAGAGTTGATCCTTGACCCCTGTTGTCATGGAACACGGTCACTCTCTTGTGATCCCACCTCACTTTGATGAGAACAACTATGCCTACTGGAAAGTAAGAATGAAAACATTCCTAAAATCTGTTGATGAAAGAGTTTAGAATTACATTAAATACGGATTGGAGAAATCGACTACTCCTGTAAGCGAGTGGTCAACTTCTTAAAAAGAGGCAACTGCTTTTAATAGCAAAGCCATGAATGCTATTTTTAATGTTGTATTTATGGAGGAATTCAAGAGAATCTCTAATGTTGAGGTTGTTCATACTACATGGAATATTCTCCCTCGTTAGCAATGTCAAACCTCTAATCATTCTTTGGGTCAACAATGTTTTGATTGTTAAGGGTATAGTCATGTGAAATCAGAATGTCCTACATTCTTGAGATCAAAGGGTGAAACTATGACTATAATCCTTAGTGATGATGAAGTTTCTGATCATGAGTCTGATAGTGATGAGGATGGAAATTTCATTGCTTTCATAGCTACTGCTGTAATTGATGAAAGTATTGTTGATGAAAAGAACCCTTCTGATGGGGAACTCTCTGAGAGTACTGATTTGCAAGAAGCTTTGCAAGGTTGCTGCAAAGGATGCAACGAATGTTGACTTAGGTTTAAAGAAAATTCTTCCCTTGAGCTTGATAAGAAAATTTTGTTGTTGAAATTGTTTGATTCTAATGAAATGATTAATAAGGTGAAAACTGAAAACACGTTGGTGCTTGATAAGGTTAAAAACTTGGAACTAAAATTATTTGTTACTAGAGAACAAACAAAAAAGTCTGCTAGTTCTAAACTTGATCACATGTTGAGTGTTCAAAAGTCTCCCTTAGACAAAACTGGTCTAGGTTTTGCAGATAGCATCTCTGTATCTGAAACTCATTCCATAAACTTTGTTTCTTCTTCTGAGCCCCCCAAGAGTGAGATTGTCAAACCAGTAGAAGCTACACCATCTTTTAGGAAGATTAGGGTTGATCTTAAAGAGTCAAAGCCTAAGAATCCTACCCTCCCTAAGGATAAGGTGCATCATAGACCTTTATGGGTTTGTCATTTTTGTGGAAAGACTAAGCATATTTGCCCAAATTGTTTCAAGTTGCAAGCTGTAAAGCGAGCAAATAAGCCAAAAGTACCTATGCCTTTGTTGACACCCCATTTTGCAACCCGCATTTAACCTCACATGGAGGGTAAAAGGATAATTTCACTTTGGAAATATGCATTTTTATTCTGGTCACTAGATCATTAATCTCATTTCACCAAAATGATCTTGATATTGTAACGATCAAATCGACTGGTCATAAGCCTTAATCGGACCATTAGATTGAAAGTTATCATCAAATTAAGTTCTAATGGCCAAGATGCACTATCAGAAATTGAGTCCGACTATATGTGATTATGAACAATTGATTTCAATTGGTTATAAGTATAATCAATTTGAGAACGATGATGTGTCATACTTTGATTGGTTAGAACTACATTTTATGGTAGGGTTGCACACACCTAATTAACTAGATAGTTCAACATTAATTATTCAATGAGTAATTTGTACAATTATCTTTTAATTAGGGTAAATTTGGAACCAATTAAGTCTGAAATGGGAGTGATTGGAGCCATTTAATGTTAATTGGGAGCTAATTTGGGACCTATTAATGTTAATTGTACTGAAATCATTTTCTAACAAATAACCTCTGCTCACCATTTCATCGATATCTCTCAGTATATTTTGAATCTGTGAATGAGGTTAATTTTCCCAGAAACTAGACATCTGGGGCTTCAATTTGAGCATAAGAACGAGACAATTCCAATCAGAATTGAGTCAAATATGATTATTCAAAATTGGCTCTACAGGCTGTTACAGCAGTTACAGGAAAACCGAATTTTGGCTTGCTCCTCACTCCCACCAATTTTTCCATTTAATGCACCAGATTTCCCCCAAGGCTAAAATGAGGTCTAGGTTCATGATTCTTTGTCAACCCTCATTAAATAGTCTTCCATTCATATTTCCTCCACCACTACTATATAAACCCCCCTCTCCTTCATTCCAGATGACACAAAAAAAAAATCCCCTCTCTTGAGTTCTAGTGAAGTTGAGTAGTCTTGTCATATCTTGATCTTCCTGAGACTCAAGGCATTGAGTGAGACTCACTCTCCCTCTCCTAATTCTTCTTTTTTCCTCCACCCTTAGGACCTCCACCAAGAGTCTCCTCCTCCACCGTATGGATCTTGCATGAAGGTATAATCCCTTTTCCTAACTTGTTTTTTGTGTTGCCATGATGAGAATTTAAGATTAAAGCATGATAGTAATTATTTGAATTCTCTTAAATATGGTTGAATGTTCTTATGTGTTCTTCACATGTTCTTGATTGTTCATCACATATTCATGCATAACACTAGTTTTAATCTTAAATCCACATGAAAAATATGTTTGTTTCATAATTCTTTTAAATCCTTGAACTTAGGTTATCACCATCCACACACATTCACTAGAATTTATTTTTCAATCCAAATGCAATGCTTAATAAATTGAATTAGGGTTTATCACATGGACACACTTTAAATTTAATATGCAAATTGATTAATAACATATTGGATGATGTGATATGAATGTTGAATGTTGACCACCATAGTCTAGAAGACCGGTTTCACTGGGCAAAATGGGTGTCTAACACCTTCCTACCTTGTAACATAGCCTCCAAGCTTAGATCAAGGGTTGATAGACTAATGTTTATCCTTATAATTTTCAATTTATAGATTGTAACTGAGCAACAAAGCTATGTATTTTATCTTAGATTGTATCTATGACCAAAGCCATGTAATTTTCCTATGATCAATGTAAATTCAATTGAAAAATAATAAAATGAGAAATTTTTCAATTTTGGTTTTCTTATTTATCCCAATAATTAAATAAGTGGCAACTTCATTGTAAAACCCTTAATCTAAAGGGGAAAATATAACTAGTCGAACCTCTATTTTGAGAGGCAATAACACGACTCCACCCATTCACGTGGGTCTGACCCAACACTCTATAAAATGGGCCGAGGGGCGCGGTCTCTCACAGCCTCAAGCAAAAGATCTTATAGTACTTATTGGTGAGTTGGTAAAGACGTTAAACATTTATACCAATCCTGAAGTTGCTCATCATTCTAATATGAATAATAACTCCAATGCAAGAGTTGCATCTAAAAAGTTTTGGATGCAAAAGGTTCAATCTAATTGAGTCTTTCTGACATGGTCCTTGTGCTTCATCTCAATATTCTTTGTGACCATTCTCCTTTTGCTTCTTTTTTTTTTTTTTTAAGGATTTGCATTGCATATCATTCATGCATTTTATGATAGGTTGCTTTTGTTAGTTTTTTTTTTTTTTAAATAATATATAAAATAATATATAAAAAAAAGGGGGGGAAATGAAAGAAAAATGTGTTTTGCATTATTTTTCTTAGACTTGTAATCAAGGCTGACCATATTATCTTTACATAACATGTTTGTGTACCTTATTTAGTTTGGATGAGCTTATTTTACTGCATTTTACTAATTTTAGCTATATAGTGCATGTTGTGTGGGAGCTATTTATAGTTTTTTTTTTTTTTCGCTTGATCTTAATTTTGAAGTCACATGCTTTTGATTATTAGGACTTGAACCTAATGAGAAAGGCATAAATAACCATCTCATCACTATTTACTAGCCAATCATGAACACCTTAGTACATATCATAAGATTTTGTGCTCGAAAAAAGTGTAGCACATGCACAAAAAGAAAATAAAGTGTAGCCTCAGAATAAAACTAAAATTGGTGTGTACATTATCTGGCTAATCAAATATTTTCACATTGAAATAAAATTGGTGTGTACATTATGAGGCAAAACAAGAAACTTGCATAATTGCAAGCTTGTTTTCTAGGAGATGTGAGAGTTATATGATGTAACTCTTTAGGTGATAGTCTCTTTCAAACTTATGTGATGAATTTTGTAGAAATTATGATTAATTACTATCTACATATCACCTCACATGTATCTCAAGCTATTACTAGTTGCACACACTACACAAGTTATTCTTTGCTAAACTAAGTACATGATATTGTGTGTGATTTCGTTGTGGCCATCCAAGATTACATATTCCTTGATTTTAATGCAAATTATGTTTAATGTTTGTGTTTTTAAGGACAAATTGATTGAAAATCTTGTTTTTGGAAGCTCTGGGTTGAATTCAAGTGTTTTTGAAAAACTTTTAATCTCATACTCATACTCATGCATTTCATTCATGAAACACTGTGCTTTGGGGAGTCTCTGCATTAAATTGCTCTATTTTTCAAAAATTTAATTTCTCTAGATTTTCGACCGATCGAAGCTGTTGCTTGACCAATCAAAAATGCGATAAAAATTTTGGTTACAATCTGCCTAGCTCGATCGATGCTCGATTGATGCTGGATCGATCAAATATGTTTTTCAATCGATCGAAGCTAATTTTCGACTGATCGAATTTTGGTCAGTGAGTGTTTTTAAAAAAGCTTCTTCTCACGTGTTCTTCACTATTTCAAAAAGCTTTTTCAAACTTTTCCTCACTTTCTCTCCTCGACCAATCCAATCTAAAATTTTTTGTCGATTTCTTCATCAAATCTTCAAGGGTTTTTGTCCTCAAGTGCAAGTAAGACCTAAATACCCTTCCTTTTTCATTAAAATCACATTTTTCATGCATTTTACTTAGGATTTTCGAACATAAGATTTTTGGGGATTTTGATGTTTGGGTTGTTTTTATTCAATTTCAATCAATGGGTTTTTGTTCCTAAATCATATACATGTGATTCTCATGCATTAATTTGATCAATTTTTTGTTTTGAGAAAATTTTGAAATTTTAGGGCTTGAAACTTTAAGAAATTGGGGATTTTTTTCAATTGGGCTAAAATTGATGAAATTGACTTGTGTTATTGATTGATTATGACATTATATGATGTTGATTAACTAGTGTAATGTTTAATTGATCCATTTGATTTACTTTTTGAAAAAGAGTTTTTCAAAATTTGGGGTTTTTGCTCTAAAACTCTATGTTCAAGTCAATTGATGGTTTATGAAGTAAAATTGAACAAATTTCAATGCATTAGAGCATGCATCATATGTGCATTCATTACATGCATCATATAGATTGTTATTTATTGACATTTTTGTGCTCTAACCCTCTCTAATGCAATCTGCCCCTGTGTTTCTTTCTTTGTTTCTATTTTCTTTTTATTCTAATTCCTTAGCATCATGGTTAGGAAAACTAGAGCAAATAAGAAAACCTCTTCTTCCTCTACTCCTGTTTTTGAGAGTGATAGGTTTAGAACCAAGAAACACCAAGAGAACTATGAGAAACTCTATATTTATAGATCGATGTGGGCTAAGCGTAAAGTGATCCTAAATGTGTTAGATCCTGAGATACATAGGAATTTTGAGAGTTAAGGTTGGTTACCTCTTTTGGACTTTGAGCATCCCCCTCCGGCTGCTTTGATTAGAGAGTTCTATTCGAACCTCTCTGTCCACTCCGATGATTCTAACACTCAGTATGTGAGGAGTTGAATAAGGGGTGAAGAGTATGTCATTACTCCTTCTGTAGTGGCCACTGCTCTTGGTGTACCTTTGGTATAGCAGCCAATCTATCCTTACACCGAGGTCCCTCCCCTTGATAAGATTATGTCTCACATCACCAGTACTTCCATTAGATGGATTCCGATCCTCGTATCACTACTCATGAGCTTACTGAGCTCAATTATCTATTTTTCCGGATTGCTTGTCATTCTCTTTGGCCTATCTCTCATCTACACACTATTCCCATTGAGAAATGTGCATTTTTGTACGCTCTCGTCACTGATGCTCCTATTAGTTTTCCTTCTCTTTTTATTAGCTCTTTAGTTGAGGTTCATAGGAGTAGTTCTAAATCACATGGTCTTTTCTTTCCAGTTTTTATCCATAGGTGTCTGTTACACTTAATTAGGTTTAGAGGATTTTCCTACATCCGAGCCTATTTGTATTATTGCTCCCATAGGTGCCACCTTCCTTAGGCAAAGAGTGGCTCAGTTAAAAGCTAGCTCTAAACGCCCTCGAGTTGAGTCTTCTACAGGTGCTGTATCTATGCATCCTTTTAGTGATCCTACTACTAAGGATTTTGTTGACCCCACTGTTGCTATGGATCCTCCACCTTCTTCATCAGGTGATTCTTCTATTTAGAGTATGTTGGAGACTATTATGACCGTTCAGGCGGCTTATGGACAACTACTACTAGATGTGCTTAGTGAGCTTCATGCTTTACGAGTGGATTTGGCAAGTACTCGTGGTTCTACTCCGCAACCTCCACCTTTTGATGATGAGCCTTGATTATCCTTTGGCAATTCGTCACAAAAAGGGGGAGTACATATTGATGGAGATAGGAGGAGCTTTGGAGCTTTGGAGGAGCTTTATGTGTATATGTGTTTTTTTTTTTTTGGTTTATTTGGCTTGCGATGTATTTATCGTTTATGGGTTGTATATGTTAGGGGGAGACACTATGTTTTAGTTTCTTTTATTGTTTCTTGTTTCACATATGGTACATTGGTTATTGATTTAAATTATGAGGCTATTCATGGTATATGTCTTATTTTATGTTTTGTGAAATTAAGAATTTATTTTGTTTTACTTGTATTTTCCACACATGCGTTTATGTATTTGTTGAGTGTTTTAGGAATTTACAAGTTAATTCAGTCATGCTGCTGTCTATACTAGCAACTGATAGATAGTGTTAGGTTGAATTGTTTTTGGGCATTTTTAAATATTTAAATGGGTTGTTTGTAACTTTGAGCATTTCATTTGTGTGATGTGTTTTGTCACGAATTGCCAAAGGGAGAGTTTGTTAGGTTCTAAGACTTTAGGAACTAAATGTATTAGAACTTCATTATGTATTATGTTGGCAAACCGTAATCAAAACATAGAGTCTAGGTTTAGGCTTGCTTAAAGTGTGTTTATTTGTAAAAGTTGGAATCGAGTGATTGCAGGATTTATTAGTCTAAATCTGCAAGGATCAATCGATCGAACCACATGCATATTAATTTTCTGCATAATTTTCCAACTCAACCCAACCCCGGTTTGACGTGTAAGGTTTTATGTTTTACTCCTGTTAGGACATATGTGATTCACTTGTTAGGAACATATGTCACTATTTTATGTAATTGGCTAATCCTTTGACAAAATGCACTTTACTTGTATTTGGGTAGATCTAAGATGTGTTTAATACTTCAAGAAACCTTGTTTCAAGTTCAAGTGTTAAAGCCATGCAAGTCTGTCCAAGAATCAAGTGAGAAAGTGCTGAATTTTAAAGCTCGATAGCTGCTCGACACCTCACACCTGGCTTATCTGTTGAGCTCTTCAGTTGCTTCTTATCACAATCTCGACACCTCTCGATAGCTAGGTCAATCGATCGAGAAAATTTCTGTCCCCTCGACACCTCCTTGATAGCTGTATTTGTCGAAGTTTAAAGCTCGACACCTCCTCGACACCTCCTCGACACCTCTCGATCGATCGAGGTTACGGGAATTCAAATTTTCAGATCTGATTTTTGGTCCATGCTGACATGCATGTGTAGGGTTTCTTTTTTCACAACCCTAGACCTATATAAGGCTTATTTTAGAGGCCGTCACATAAGAGAATACAAGGAGAACATATGCAAAAGGTGACCGATGTCTTATTCTCTCTAAAAGAAGCTACTGCGTCTTTGCGCCTTAGGGTTTTTTAACCAAGTGCTTCTTGATCTTGATTGTTGATGAAGTGAAGAACTTTGCAACCAACATCTTCTTCTAGTTGGTGATTAAGTCGCATACTGGGATCCGCGCAATTGGTTAGTCACGTACTGGGATTCGTGCATCAAAGGGTGGTGTTCATATATTGAAGAGTTCAGAGGTTCTGAAGCGATAGAAGGTTTCTGCTATGAGTTCATCTACAAGGATTGTAGAGTCTAGGGACAAAAGTTTTGTACTAAATCTGAAACTTCTCTTTACTATAGTGAATTGCTTTTCGGGAAGGTTTCCCCCCAGGTTTTTGCTGTGAAACTAGTTTGTTTCATTGGTTTTCCTAGGTTATCATATCTTGTCTTATTTATTTTTCCGCTGCATGATTTTGACATGATATTGATGTTTGTTTGTTTTAACAAGTTTTATTAATAATAAATCTAATTAACAACTTGAGTTTAAAACTTATTAATTCTATCAACTGGGGTCTAAATTTTCCAACAACTCTAAGTATAAAAGGAAAAACCCTAGCTACGTTTTAGAAGTCTTTGATGTGCTGTGTGTTGAATCTCTTGTGAGATCTAGAGGTGTTTACCTTCATACACACTTAGAGTTATCAAGATCAAGATTCATGTCAAGAACTTGGTGATCGTTTCAGTTGCTTCATAAAGAATTTAAAGAAGATCCGAAACCTTTGAGTGGAATCTCAAAGTCACAAGTAGGAGTACTTGTGGTTGCAGTGGATCAAGGAAAGTAGTCCATGGACTCGGAGCTGTCACGTAGTCATGGTAGTAAATTTTCTACTCGAGGTAGTAATAGGATGTTAGTGGTCTAAGTCTTATTGTACAAACTTCAATTCTTTTATAGTGGATCGGTTTTACCTTAAGGACAGCTAGGTTAAATCCTCTATAGGTTTTTTATCGGTTTGGCTTTCCTGAGTTATCATATCATGCGTTCTTTATATTTCCGCTTTTTGTCATGATATGATTTTATTGTGTTAACCTAGATCTGAATAATTTATCTAAGTAATCACTTGGCTAAATAACTAGATTAAATAACTTATGTTTTAAGGAGTCTAAAAATGTATAGCTTTCATGAATGGCAACCTGACACCCTGTTTGGCATATGAGGATTCTATGCATGAACCTACAAAGAAACCTTGCATTGGCTAGGGTAATTTTTTAATTAAGTCAGTACTTCATCTTTAAAGGACAGTTCAACCCCTCTAGAGTCTAGACCTCCCATTCCATGCACTCTAGCTCACACACACATAAGGATCATATTTGGATTTTTGACCAACTTAGAGCAACTGCATCAGTTGATGCAAAGTTGTGCAAAATAGAAAAATTTGCTCATTCTACACATTTCGAGCAAAAAAAACCCACATCAATGGGTGTAAAATTGTGCATTTATGCACAATTGCAACAGTAACCGTGCATATATACACAGTTACTGTAGCACTTGCATTTATTATTTTATTAGTTTTTTCTCTCTCTTGTCTTTGGTGCTCTCCTTTTTTTCATTTTTTCTCATTTTTTCTCTCTGCTTTTTCCTTCTCTCATCTCCTTCTAGCTCCAACCCTCGCCGTCCTCGTCACCGGCCACACCAACTCCGACCTCACCGTCCTCGTCACCGACACCGCTAGCTTCATCGGAACCCACTGAAATCTCAAATCTCAATCCTTCAAAACGGTCTAGTTTCGCATCCCAGAACGATGAAGGGTCAAGCCATTGAAAGGCAACAAAGGTTGGATCTCTTGGTATTGAAAGGCAACAAATAGTACAAAGGATTTGGCCAAGCCATTGAAACCAAACTCTAATTATTCCAGTTATCGTCATTCGGGTTGGGTGGTTAATGATTTGGCTTTTGGATTGAGTTGGTTTCAGCTTGAATGGGTTTCTGATCTTGGGTTGGTTTGATCTTGAATGGTTCGTCGGGTAGTGATGATGATGGTGGTTGGGTCTGAGAGGGAGAGAGAGGCAGTGAAGAAAATAATAAAAAATGGTAAAATTAGATGTGTAGAATAGATAGATTGATGTAGGTGTTTTGTAAAATTAGATGTGTAAAATAGAAAAAGTAGGTTTTTTTGTGCAAAATAGAAGGAAAATTTTCACCCACTGATGTGGATGCTCTTATAATGGACTGTCATGTCGCAACCATCCTATCCTTTCAGCTAGTGAGGACAACTCTTCACTTCAACTCAGCCTAGCTAATTCAACTTCTTAATTAGACATTAACATTAATGACTAAAACTAGACATGGACCACTATTTTGATCGTCAACAAACTTAATGGTGGACTGTCAAAGACTCATTACCTTACTGTTATAATTATATCAGTCATAATCTGTGGCGGAGAAGCCACCAAGGGGCAGTTAAGTTGATTTTATACATATACATATACACATAGAGAGTTTCTAGTATTTGCAGTTCATGTTTCTTCTATAATCGTCAACAACCTACAATCTTATTTCAACTCCTAACTTGATTCGCAATAAACAAACAAAAAACAAATTATAGCTGTGAGTGAATTTTACTTCAACTCCTAACTTGATTCTCAAAAAACAAACAAACAAACAAAATTATAGCTGTGAGAGATTTTTTTTAGGTACAGTGTTGATATATCCATGACAATGTTAGTTTGTTTGAGTTGTAATATAATGTAGATATTCTAGTGCAAGACCAAGTCCAAGATTCAGCTCAAGTTAATTAAGGTAGTCTCAGATTTCTCTACAATCTCTCAATCGACTCTAGCTAGATCAATCGATCAACTCTCGACCAAGTCTCAATCGTTTGAGAATTGAGAATTCTAAACAAATCCATTAAGTCAGATGTTTAAGTGGGATTTAGTACCCTAGACGCAAAACTATATAAGGGTACAAAAGTGTCCACTGGCGGCTCCATATGCAAGCCAGGGTGGTCTTAAGTCAGATGTTTAAGTGGGATTTAGTACCCTAGACGCAAAACTATATAAGGGTACAAAAGTGTCCACTGGCGGCTCCATATGCAAGCCAGGGTGGTCACAGGACCACCCTGACTTGCACCTGACTTGAAAAAAAATGTATACATACACACTTGTTAAAAAAATATTATATGCTAAACTAACTTATTGTGACCACTCTAATAAAAATATTGAATACCCTAACTTAAGAATTACAAAAATTTGGGTTCAATAAAAATAAGAGTAATGTTACATTCACAACATTTTTACAATAATTTCACAACAAATTCAATGTAATAAGTTGTTACTAATTCTAATTTGACCCAAATACCGATATTATTTTTTTACCCACCAATAACAGTTTTTTGCATAAGATTTATTGTAAAAATTTTGTGGACGTAGCATTACTCCAAAATTAATTCTCCCCCCCCCCCCCCAAAAAAAACATATTCTTAATCCTTTTTATAAATTAAAAAAATTAAATAACAACAAACATAAACCAAACAAAAATAAGACAAGACCAAACAACAACAAGTGAACAAATTGTTCAACAAAAAGCCTATTATAAAACAAAAAGATAAAAATTGCTAATCATTTAAATTCATAGATCATTCAACCTATTCAATAAAATAATTTCTAATTTCATTTTTCCTTAAAAAATAGTACTAAGAAAAATATTGTGGTTGTGAGTTCTCTTTGATGGTGACGATAGTTATACTCTTTTTGGCTTTGCAATCACAACAATTTTACTCTCCTTAGTGACTTGACTCGCAATTGTAGCAAATATTCAGGTTATCGCTTTATTAGATTTTGTATAATTTAAATTTCTTGATGACCACTTTAAAAAAAAATTTCTAGAGCCGCCACTGTAAGTGTCAACTAAAAAAAGATTTTTGGAGACATCAAAAGAAACCCTAAACTTTTAGATTCACCACTATCATGAGATAATCAAGTGAATTTAAAAATTGGTTGTTCGCGTGAGTGATCTAGGCTAAAGCAACAACAACTCCAATTTGTTACATGCTTATAGCAAAGAAGAGTTTTTCAAGGCAGTTCTTGAAATCACAAATAAGATTCATGTCGAGAACTTCAAATTAGAAGAGTCCAAGTGGATTAGAGTAGTATGTGTTCACATCTTTAAGTTCTACTATAATCAGCAATTATTGGAAATAAGGGTTCGTTTATTTTAATTGTAAAACTTCAATTCTAATAATGGAATTTTCTTTAGGGTTGGTGGTAACCCTCAAAGTATTTTTTTTTCTTTTGGATTAGTCCATTGGTTTTTCACTTCATCAACAAATCACTGGTGTTATCTACACTAGAGTAGTGTGTGTTCACATCTATAAGTTCTACTATAATTAGCAATTAGAAATAAGGGTTTGTTTATTTTTATTGTAAAACTTCAATTCTAATAATGAAATTTTCTTTGGGTTGGTGGTAACCCTCGAAGTATTTTTTTTTTTTTTTCCCTTTAGATTAGTCCATTAATTTCACTTCATCAACAAATCACTCGTGTTATTTACTCTACTATGCATTACTTTATTTTTGTGATTTGTTTACTGTGGCTAGTTAACTGGAATTCCATTGAACATCATAATTGGTTAACTTAATAAAGTTGATTGAATTCTGCTAAATCAATCATTGAGGTCTAAACAATCCTATCAATAAAGTACTTTTTCATTGATAGCTGTTGGCAAGCAAGCGGCTAGCTAGCTGAAACAAATGTTTATGATGAAAAAATATGTAAATGTATAAATGCTTCTCTCTTCCATCATTGGGGAACAACAAATTTTCTTCCTCTCTTCTTGATTGGATGGAACACAGGAGTGGTGACACTCCCTCGGTGACCATTAATTGATCTTGCTTTCCGTAGTACCAAAATTAAAGCAAATGCAAGAATTGCTCATAATCTCCCCCAAAGAATAATTTACTTTTTATTTAATCAGAAGTAATCATTAGCTATATAAAGAGAGCAAGTAGGTAACACAATGAACAAAAATTCATTTCATTTTGAAACAATATCTGAGTTTATTTTAAAGCTTTATTGCCCCAATTTCTACTAAAGCAGAAGAAGGTGAGGGACCTTATTCCATCGATCAAAACAACGAAAACACCAAAAGGAAATTATTGATAAATGTTTATAGCGTGCGCCAATAAACAAGCAAATTTCCAAACACACCAGCGGAAAAGTGAAATAGGAAAACAGCTATAGGATAGAACGATGGTAAGATCTAGTGTAAGTTTATGCGCACTGGAAGCCAGAGGGGACCTTCTTTCCACAGAAGTTTAGCAGCAAGCTCAATGACAAAGGAACGTTTAGGTTGATCCCCAGGACATTAGCTTTGATGGCAGTGCAAAGGCAAACAGCGGCTTCAAGATCAACAAGACCCCCAATGAGGCTGCAGCAAGGGGTGTTAGGAGGAGTACCAACAACAAGGTGTATCAAGTCATTCAACAAGCCAGCACACACACCCAACTTAAGGGCGTCCTTGGGACAAGTGGGCTTAGTTGATGGTGGATTCTTGGGGGGAGTGGGCTTAGTTGATGGTGGATTCTTGGGCGGAGTGGGCTTAGTTGATGGTGGGTTCTTGGGGGGGGGTTGGTGTTTATGACCCTTTGATGGGGGTGATGAGCAAGGGACACAATTAGAGCTGACCATGGTGAAGAAAAGGAGGTTGAGGGAGAGGAGGAGGGCAGCGGAAGCTAGAGCCTTAGAAGCCATATTTCACAAAGACGTACACCAACAAGGGAAGGTGTATAGAGGAAATGTGAATGATGAAATTGATGAAGTGAGCTAGGGGTTTTATAGGGGGAGCTCGTGGCTTTATTTCCTTTTCTTTTTTTCTCTTTATCATGACCTAAAGAAATTAGAATGAAAACCACATGTGGGCTCAGCGCAACCTGGCAGTGTAGCATGAGGGACAAACTTTTGGTGCGTCGGCCTCTGGTGCTGCAATTCGTAGTTGTCAATTCACACTCTAACAAAGAAAATAGTGTCAATGGGTGAAAAATAATATTTTGTACTTTAACTAAATGATGAAGATCACATTTGAAATTTGATAGCTAATAGTTTCTTGTTTTCTCGATCTTTGGCATTTGGTACTTTGTTCTCTTATGATGAATATGAAAAACAAAATAATTGACTAAACCATATCAAATTAGATTCTATACACATGATGATGTAGAATAGCAGAACAGACCGCTATAACCTTCTTGAACTCTCATGCGCACTTGAAATCATTGCGCAAGGCATAAATACACTAGTAAAAATTATGGGCCTCAGAGTTGGAATCGCATGAAATTTGGCAGGCTGAAGAGAAATGGCCTTTTGACCAATAGTCATTACTTTACTACAAGATACCTCTTGAAAATGGCAAATTCCTTCATTTAGGTCCCAAAAACTACAATTTTGCCATTTATAGTAATTTTTGTTTCCTTGATAACTTTTTGCTCAAAAATCAGAATAAGGTCCCGGTTGTTTTGGGACGACCCTTAAGGTCAGTAGTTTATGATTCTGTATTTAATTCAATTTTTCTATTTTTTGGTAAATTTTGGTATTTTGTCATCTAATCGCGTAATTAGTACGAATTAGGGTTTTAGACTTTTTCTCAATATTTATATGTTTTGTAGACGTCAGAGGCAAATTATACTATTAACAATAAACACAGAATTTTTTCAAATTCTTTCCTGGTGGATTCCAGTTTATCTCCTCGTAGATTCAGGGAAAATCTCTCGTAGATTTGAGATTTATTACCAGAAGCTAATAGTTTAGTTTCTATTCCATCAAAAGAGTATTGTGTGTGCTCTCTTTAAGCTACCATGACATCACATGATTCAATAGTATTCTTTTTCAGGGGAAACTCTAACCCTAGAGAAGCCATCAATTAGTCTCATTCGTAAGGGAAGCAACAAATTAGCTAGACATATACATTATTAGGTCCTTAGTTTAGTGTATTTGCAACGGTGTCAAATTGTAACTCAAACTATAAGTCTTGTGGGGGGTTTTTTGCCATTTAACATAAAATTACTAACAATATCGTGAGTTAACAAGTATTGCAAACTATTTTGCAAAGTAGCGTCTCGAGTATGTGGGTCTCGAGTTGCTTAAAGGAACTTGAGTCTTAGTTCCTCTTCTTTCTTCCTTAGCTTTCTTCTTCCTTCTTTCTTTTCTTTCTTCTTTCTCCAGCTTTCTTCTTCCTTCTTTCTTCTTTCTCCAAATCTCTTCTTCTCCTTTCTCAAACATCCAAACCCAATTCTCAAGTATCTAAAACCAAAAAATAAGAAAATACCCATTTTTCCAAACCCAAATCAAAACACAACCCCACAGTTATGAAGCAGCGGACCTTTTTTTATGGTTTCGATCTCGGCATCGAAGTGGTGGCGAGCAGCAATGATGGCTGTGGTGTTGGGGCTTTCCACCGACTAAGTTTTTGGCTAACATTGGGTTTGTTTTTGGCTGACATTTTCTTTCTCTCATACCTTGGACTTTCTCTCTTACCTTAGTTGGTTGTGGTGTTGGGGCTTTCCACCAACGGAGTTTTTGGTATAGAACTCGAGCCTTAAAGGCTCGAGTTTGATAAGCAATCTCAAGTCTAAAAGATTAAAGATGCTAGTTTACAAATATGTTTCATAAGCATGCTAACTAACGAATTTGTTCTAAAAATCATGTTAAAAATAAAATAAATAAATAAAGCTCAAGTCTTGTTTGTTGAAGATGTGCGTTTTAAGATCAAGATTGAAGACAAAAGAATAGCTGAAGAGAAATGATGTTTTTGTCCTAGCAATAGCTACCTTGATCAATAGAGATAAGCTAGCGATAGCCACCTCAATTAAGTCTTGATCGATTGAGATGCGTCAAACATTATTTTTATTAAGCCTAAAAGTCAACTTCTAATTGGGAATTCAAGCCCTATTTCTTAGAGTATATAAGGGTTGATTAAAGTTGACCTAAACAAAGTGAAGAGAGAGTTGTTTGTGTACACTGGGTTTCTATACCAAAGTTCTTTCAATTCACCATTAAACCAAAGATACTAAAAATATTAATATCAGTTCCTAAAAAGTTGATGAAGAACCTAAAGCCATGATATAATCACAGTGCAATTGATGTGCAAACCTCAAGATGGTCCTTAAAGTCAAGAATAGGGAGTTCATGTGGTGGAATTCAAAGTAAAAGAATCCAATCAAGTTAGAGTTGCGTGTGATCATGTGAGCAAATCAATATTGGAGATAGCATTACAAATTAGGGTCAACTGATTTTTATTGGTAGATAAACCTTAATTTGGTGTGCTTTTTACATTGGTTGTTGCTGGCCATTTATTTTTCATATCATAAATATTTTGATTTGTTATTTATTTTCTACACTTTACTTTTAGTTATATTATTTATGTAGTGAAATTAACCATAATTTAATTCAATTATACATAATTTAATTCAATTATACATAATGTTTTCAAAAAAAAAAAATCAATTATACATAATTGGTTAATTAATCAATTCAGCTTTTCCTTCCCCCAAAAAAAAACAAAAAAAAAAAACAAAATAAATTCAGCTTTTCTCGAAGAAAGAATCAATATGGGTCTAAACTCCCAACATATATAGTATATACTAAGCATGTTTCAATTACTTGTCGATATCAACTCACAAAAAAATTTACTTGTTGAGATATTTGGCAGCTAGGGAGTCACGAACGATACACATGTATAAAAAAACTGCAAACCTATAAGATAATTATGGCTAAATTTAGGTCCTCGATCTCGATCTATCATGTGATTATGGCTACTGGTTATTAGCGGTTCACTCGCTTCTCAAAAAACAAAAAACGTTGCTCACTCAAAACCGGTTATATTGACTACAATTCAGAATGCTAGCTAGATGCGTCCAAATCATTAAGCATGTGAGCCCCTGGTGCTGTTATTGTCACTTAGCTAAGTAGTGAAAATGGAAATTGGATGGTGACTGATGACTGATGAGTTTGCAGAAATGGGAATGTAGGAACCCACTTTGTTGTGTGCTGTAATTGGCCAGGGAAGCACATGTCATGGTACTCTGTACATGCTCAAGATTAACTATGAAGTAGTAGCTTTCTTATGCTTCATTGACACTGGATGCAGTCACACAAAAAAAAAAAGGAAGAAGAATAAGAAAGCCATAGTTCACTGGGAACTTACTGAGTCATGCCAAGCTGGAGTCATTTACACTTGGATTTACAGCAACCCAATTGATGCAAAGAATCTTGTGATCTAGTATAGAGGGACTATTCAATTTTATATTTTCAGAGAAAACGGCAAACCCATGTGAAAACATGTGTGATTGATTGAAACTGAAGGTGGAAGAAGGTAATAGCGAAAACAAGATAAAAGAATAGCAAAAAGTGAAATGCTTCAGAAAACGAGAACCAAAATAAACAACAACAAAAATGAGTAGGTTTTCGCCTCCTTTCGGGACTAAATGCACAGATTAGGGATAAGTACAAGCTATGTGATGCTAAAAAAAGCAGTGAAACATAAAGGTTTAAACATATATTTGGTTTCATTTCATCGAGATGGAACCACATCAAATATCAAGACAAATAATTGGTAGGCATAATCTCCTAATCCAATGAGGGTAAAAAAAAAAGGTGTGAAACCATCAAGATTAATACATCACTCTTTCATAAAGATGGAAATTTAAACTCTAAATGTCTTTACAAGAAATACCAAAAAATTCTAATTAATTGAATTACAAGGCTTTAAATATAACAAACATGACTCTAATTCTATTGTTATTATATTGTTCTTATGTCGACACACTACCAATTATTGTTACGTCGACACACTACTATTCATGCACCAATGAGATGATTTGGGCACTGATGTTACACATAGTTCAGACATGATCCTGTGACACCGATAACTTTGACCTCTATTTTCAATTCTAGCTATGGGAGGCTCAATATGGATTAATATCCACACACTTGCTAGTAGCTACAATATAATATGACAAACCTATCCGTGGTGGTGTTAATCAATTGTCAAGGTCTAGCATAGTTAGATTTGACATTGAATGCTGCATTGTGACCTTCCTTATCAAGGTCTCATTCCGGAGCATTAGTGTCAATGAAGGAACATGGAGGTAATCAGTCGGTAAATGAAGCAATGAATGGCAGAACAGAAAATAAACTAACGCTGAAGTAGTTTGTTTGTTTGTTTGGGCTTCTTCTTTTTTTTTTTTTTAAATGAAAAGGAAAATCAATTAAAGCAAGAGCTTAAGTTGACATAACGGTGGAGTTTGACACTTTTGGCTTGCAAGAATTTGCAGCATTCATATCTACCAATTACAACAATTTGAAACAAATCTAGGAACCAAAGCCTCCCTTCCAAGCAACGAACAATCTCTTGTCGCTATAGTTTTCACCAATGGCACTGTTGCCGTTTCTGGTTTCGTCCCATCTCTTTCAAGTTTCAAGTACTCTGTCTGTGCGTTTGTGCATGTGTTTACAAGAAGACCATTTTTGTTTAATTCTATATTAATGGCTTCCAGCTTGAAATAGATCCTCTTTCATTTCATTAGTCAATCAAACGTGTTCTTTTCTCTGCATTTTAAGGTTCCAAATTAACACGATTTGTATCAGCTCCGAGGATCATTAACCATTTTCAGAGCATAAACCATTCTTAGAGCAAAAACCATTGCCGCTTTATTATTAAGTGTTTGATTTACTTTCAGTACTTTTTAATTAGAATCTTTTTTTGTTTTAATGAGAGACTGTCAGGTCATCCACTAACTAAATAAAATTGTTGAGATAAAAACCCACTACTACTTGTCATTATATATTTAAAACAAAATGATATGTCCAGTTAAAAAAATAAAAAATAAAATAAAAACTAAAGATAAGTCAAATCCTATTATTAACAATAAAAAAAAAAATAAAAAAAAAAACAATCACAA
This sequence comes from Quercus alba, assembly GCA_036321655.1. Classification (NCBI taxonomy): domain Eukaryota; kingdom Viridiplantae; phylum Streptophyta; class Magnoliopsida; order Fagales; family Fagaceae; genus Quercus; species Quercus alba. Next base: position 11,251,939 of record CM070309.1, on the reverse strand, counting down.
CGTAATTAGAAATGCTTCTCACAATTTTGCTGAGTTTTGAATGAAACATTCGGAAGTGCATTAAAGGCTAAGTATGCAGGTAAGCAGATATCATCAGAAAATAACTAATTTTAACTAACCATCATGGTATCAAAAATAAAAACGCCTCAAAGATAGAATTGGTGACCATGTGTGGAGACCAAAGCATACCAGCTGCTCTTGATTCATGCCACACCATGTAAATCTTCAGAACAAATATAGGTCTTCTATTTTATCCAGTTGTGCATTTAAGTATTTTATTTTTGGTTAAATTACAATTTACCCATCTGTGGTTTGGCCCGAATTTAAGTTCTCTACCTATAATTTGAAATTTGGCATTTTGCCCACCTAAGCTAAACTCTGTTGGGCTTCCGTAACCCACCTCTCCATTTATTGTTAGAAAACACATTTTAATTCAAAAACATAAAATAAGATAGATCAAAAAGCTAGGGTTATGAACATTTTGAAATTTCAAAGGTAGAGAAAGAAGCTTGAGTGCATTAAAAGCCCATGATGTATGTGGTCATGGTCGATTTCTCTTTGGAATTGAGCGGCCATAGTACAACCTTCTAATACTAGGACAATTTTGCTCTTTCTTCTCAATTCTTTTCCATATTTAATATTAGGGTGTTTCTTTTTCTTGCTTGATCTTTTTCCTTTCAATATGAAGTCTGGTTGGTTCTTTTTTCCTACATGAATATGGGTTTTCATTGTTTCTTTCTGTTTTATTTGAAAGAAATTTTGGTTTGGTTTAGGAATTGGTCATCTTGGATTAAGAGAATAGAGATAAAATTTTTGAGTTGGGTTGTGTTTTGCTTTTGCAATGAGTTTATTGTTAAAAATGAGTACAAAGATGACGTAGTAGAATGTGGTTATTCTATAAACTTGTTCTCAAATTTTTTTTTTTTTCTTTCTATATGAATTCTGGGTTTGCTTTATGGGTTTCTTGGGGAGATGGTGAATGTATGTGAACGTTACAAATTAAAAGGCTAATGTTCATCCATTTTTTTGTAAAATTCCAAACCCTATCCTTTTGATTCATTTAATGTAATATTTTCAAATTAAAATATGTTTTTCTAACTGCAAATAAAGAAGTGGGTTATGAAAGCCTAATAGAGCAAAGTTCAAGTGAGGAAAGTGTCAAATTTCAAACCAAAAGTAGGCAACTTAAATTCAGGCCAAACCACAGTGGATAAGTTGTAATTTGTCCTTTACTTTTTCCATCATTTTCATTTCCTTAATACATGGTACCCTACACTACAGTACTGCAATCATTACATTATGCAACAAACACAAATAAAGCATGGAATTTATGCATCTTGTCATGAGAATCAACATAATAACGAAGAAAAGAAAACTTTGCCAGTTGTCTGAAGATGTTTGTTTTGCCGACACATAAACATGGTGCATTATTTCAACCAATCAAACTCCAAAACCATACAAATAAACAAAAAGTACGCACAACTGGAACAACAATAACTGTTCAATTAGTTGCCCGTGCACCCAACTATGGTTCACCGCCAAGCTCCACTCGTAGGTTGTCGTATGGATAGACTTTTGGCGCCTGCTCAATAGAAAAGGGAAATGTCACAATTCAGCATCAGAAAGCATTAAATGATCTACAAAAACATCAGGAAATGAGTAAAACATATACAATGTCAAATAGAAAGGAATATACAGACAAGATTTAAGACGACCAAACGCTGACACCAGACTACTTCAAAGACGAAGTACACTCCCTTCACGTTGAACTAGTTTTTGCAAGATAATTGGTGTTGGATCTAGTGATGCACTTGAAATTAGGCTTTTTTCTCTTTTTATTTGGAAAAATGCAAAAACACACGCTGAACTTCTAGGTCAAAATCAAACTAACCTCCCATCCTTCCAATGTGAAATTATAAACCCCTAAACTTTGAGAAAATTGACCCTTTTGTTATCATTCCATTGATTATTGGCAGAACACTATCGCACTCTGTGCACATGACAGCATTTCAATAAACATGTCTTTTTAAATTCAAATATAATTTTAAAAAATTGCTTAAAAATTTTTCTTCCTTTCTTCGTCTTCCTATGTCTGGTGCCACCATAGCCCAATTATAAAACCACCAACAACCACCACCCTCTATGGCCAACTAGTTGCCAAACAGCCACCTTTCTCTAACCCCACTGACAGCCCAATAAGCTCATCACCATTAATTCACCACCACACAACCAGCTTCCTCCATTCACTTGAGCACTTTCTCCCTTAGCCAAATCCTCCCACACCTAACACCACACAAAACTAACCAAATTACACCCCCACAGCAACAACACCACCACCACATCAATTTTAGCCACACTCTATTGTCTCACCAATCAAACCCGCAAACACCATGTCCAAAACCATCATGCCCAAGACTCATTCACCACAAGACCACTACCATGGAATTCCATCAAATCAGCCAGCCATAAGAAATCTCTGCCACCAGCCTATGCCTACACACAAAAAAAAAAAAAAAAAAAAAAAAAAAAAAAAAAAAAAAAAAAAACCTACCACAATCCAACCAACACCGAGCACCCATGACACCCCAAGCCACAGTCAACATCCCAAATCATCCAAATTGCCACCCAAAAGGCACAATTGCCAGTTGTGCCATTCAATGCCACTACCACCTTGGGCTTCTAATCCTTCATTAAGCAACCTCAATGATCGCCTACCAAGCCCTCCTTCACCAACCACAACAATCCAACCAAAATACTCAAGCATGAGACAATTTCAAAGTCAAAATCCTTCAAATCAATCCCATCAGGTGAAAAAAATAATTATGACAAATAAACAAAATAAACACCATCAACCAACAGAGCACCACTGTAAATCCAACGGCACATGACACATAATCGCCTAGCCATCAACCTTGTCTATTGTTTTGTAATTTCTTGGCCCACAGAGAGAGAGAGAGAGAGAGAGAGAGAGAGAGAGAGAGAGAGAGAGAGAGAGAGAGAGAGAGAGAGAGAGAGACGAAGAAGAAGAAGAAGAAAATAAAATGGAATTCAAAGTAATTTTTCATTTAATTTAATTTAAAATGAATTGTTTATTGAATCCAACCACTCATTCCTTTCTTTTGCCCAAGATGGCACATTTCAAGAGGTTCTAATTACGAAGACCAGCTTCATTCCTTTCTTTTTCCTGAAGTGTCACATTTCAATGTGTAGGAGTTGGAGATCACCTTCATAACATTAGATTATTGTACTTGATCATCCTTTTTTCATTAGAAAGATCAACCCAACTTGTACATTATGTTCAATAAGTAAGGAGAGAAGTGGATGACTTGATTCTGTTCCATAATTTTAGAGTATATGTTATGCATAATATCTGGTCCCAAATTGATTCACTTGGGTCACAGCAAACACAAATTTTGCTATATTTTTAGCTCTGTTAATATATGAACATTAAAGCAAAGTTAAAAACTTCTACACTAAGCACATGAGCATGAAATTTAAAGTTAACAATCCAACAACAACAACAAAGCCTTAATCCCAAAATTTTGGGAATCCTCAACATATTAGTTAGGGTCAGCCACATGTTTTCCTTTCTTCTATTCTATAACAATCCAAGATATCTAAAAAATATTTCAAGTACATAACATTTCTGTTCAAGGCTCTATGCAGGAGCTCTAATTTATCACAAACATTAACTAAAAGGAGTGCTTAAAAGACTATTGAATTTTCTTGGATGTTCACATTAATATTAGCATTAAATTAAGATTTTTTTTCCAATTTCTACCATTTCAAATTGGAACCTATTTTCCCAAAAAAAAAAAAAAAAAATTACAGACTAATTAGTAAATGAAGTCTTAGACCCAGCTAATCCAGGTCAGCTACATGAACCCTTCTAATTGTTCAAATCATTGTAATTGAGGAAAGACCTATCTTTTACAGCATCTAAAACCACTTTTTGCATATTTCTCATGTACCTGATTGCACCCCTCTTTGGGATTCTCCAACCTATTCCATTACTCACAAAAGGATTACTACCCCTTTACACCATCAAAAATGGCAAGAAACTCATCCAATGACTAAACAAGGCAACAAACTCACTTCCTCTTTATTTGTTATTCAAAAAGAGATCAATAAAGATATAGCAAAGCATAACTAAGTTCAAAATTATAAAATAATAACCTTACAAAATATCATAGAAAATCACTGTATTCTGCAGATTCAAAACAAAAAATGAAAGATCAAATCCAAGCTTCTTGACTTACAAATGGTATCTTAGAAGCTTTATCGTTCCACACAGCCAACAGTCCCAAACCTGCGAAACAGCTCAAACCTCCACAAAGCCAAGCCAATGCTTCATACTGTTTCCAAAACCACAAAAACGAAAACAAAATGCGGTCACGGTTAATTGTAGCTATCCACCCTAAACTATAGGGTCATTTGCAAATTACAATACCCACCCCAAGCTATAAACTTTCAAGATTTTTCACAACTTCCAACACGCAATCCAAAATCAACATTAAAATTAACAAAAATTAATGGACTGATTGGAGTGGATATAGTTGCTTAATGAAAACTAATCAGTTGATTCTGACATATTAGTGCATCCCACAATCCAATTAGCCCACTGATCTGTTGCCAATCAGCTCAAAATTTACAGTATAGGATGGATTTTGCGAATAATTAACCCAAATCCTAAAAGGGCAAAACTTATGACTGCATTGACCAATACAATACAATACAATTCAATTGAACCATGTTGAAATAGATAATAAGAAATGGATATGATAATTGGGTAAGACAATAGTGTTACCTTTCCAACAGTATCAGCAATGCGATCTATGCAAGGCTCGGGAAATGGGGTCCCGTTGTCCCAAACTAGTTCGTCATTCACTGGAAGCTGAAACATCAACACACACACAGTATCATGTTTTTAGGGCTTCGTTTCCAATGCTTTTCAAAACTATTTTGAAGTAAATGGAAGGGAAAAAATATATATATATATTATTGAAGTGTGTGTGAGAGAGAGTGAAAATCTAGTGATTTTCGGAGGTACTGACCGGTTTGTCAGGGACGATGTGTTTGCCGACGGGGAGGCCCATACCGGCGCGGAGGCGAAGAGAGGAGGCGACGGAGCGGCATACGACGCCGTTTCCGCCCATGATTCTAGAAGCTACGTTGCTCAATCTCCCTGCCATTTTCCTTTCTTTTTTGTTCTTTTCCCCCTGATTTGCTTCTTTCTCTACTCTCTAGTACCAAACTCTCGCTTTTCTTTTCTTTCTATTTGTATGTATAGTGATCAAAGGAAAAGCGGTCTAAACGACAGCGTCTGAAGTCATCTTCATTCTCCTCCGTATTGGGCTCGTGTCCAAGGTGAACCGGCCCGCTTCAATTTACGGCAGTCCAAAAAATAAATTTAAAAAAAAATTCAATAAAGATTTAAATCTTAAATATCTAATTGAGCTACAACCTACAAGGCTTTAAAACTGTGGGGCCAAAGAAATTGTGGCCCCTGGCCCAGGCCCAGTTTATCTTAGGGTCCACGGCCCAGGCCGAGGAGAGCCATTGCCGAGGACGACCTCCTACTCGGCACTTCACTAAATGCCCAAAGAAAGGAACGAACTGAGTGTAGGGGCAGGGCAAGGGAAAAAGCCGCCAACACAGTAACACAGAGTTCGACGTCTGACAAGCCCATACTCAAACCCTTGCCAATGCGCTTTTCCAGCAACTCCCAACCACTCTAAGTATGGGTCGACTGGACAGGACTGTTCCCAAAAAGTAAAATTAACACGTGGACGCAAAAAGGGGATTGGAACACCAATATAAAAAGGGGGGGCGAATAAAAGGAGGCCCGCCCATGGAGTATTCCCCGGTAGGAACTAAGACTAAACCACTCGCCTGTGCCCCAGGTCATACCTTTCAAGCCCACTCTCTACAAATGATATTATGGGGGGGCCTTTTTGCTTACAAGTCCAATTTTATCTTGGAATTGTTACAAATTGGGACCCTACAATTGGCGTCGTCTGTGGGAAGGTTTGTATCCTGGCATAGGCGATAGTTGAAGAAGGTTCCATTGGCATTTCTAGCAACCGATTATAGAGTTCTAGCGTAAAGTTCCACTAGGGGCTATGATTCTTGAATAGGGGCTACGCTTCATGTCATCAGCCGCGCAGATGGTTCTAGGGGCTCGGTCGAGGAGCTAAGTTCCCTAAAGCCAGGACCCCGAAACCAACTACTTAGAAGCAAAAACTACAAGTTTTGGACAGAACCAAGGCCTTGTACGGTTCTCGGACTCAAGCCTCTGGGGAAACCAACTATTTGGATGAAAAACTACAAGTTTTGGACAGAACCAAGGCCTTGTACGGTTCTCGGACTCAAGCCTCTGGGGAAACCAACTACTTGGACGAAAAACTACAAGTTTTGGACAGAACCAAGGCCTTGTACGGTCCTCGGACTCAAGCCTCTGGGGAAACCAACTACTTGGACGGAAAACTACAAGTTTTGGACAGAACCAAGGCCTTGTACGGTCCTCGGACTCAAGCCTCTGGGGAAACCAACTACTTGGACGAAAAACTACAAGTTTTGGACAGAACCAAGGCCTTGTATGGTCCTCGAACTCAAGCCTCTGGGGAAACCAACTACTTGGACGAAAAACTACAAGTTTTGGACAGAACCAAGGCCTTGTACGATCCTCGGACTCAAGCCTCTGAGGAAACCAACTACTTGGATGAAAAACTACAAGTTTTAGACAGAACCAAGACCTTGTAAGGTCCTCGGACTCAAGCCTCTGGGGAAACCAACTACTTGGACGAAAAACTACAAGTTTTGGACAGAACCAAGGCCTTGTATGGTCCTCGGACTCAAGCCTCTGGGGAAACCAACTACTTGGACGAAAAACTACAAGTTGTGGACAGAACCAAGGCCTTGCATGGTCCTCGGACTCAAGCCTATGGGGAAACCAAGTACTTAAAAGAAAAGTTACAAGTTGTGGACAGAACCAAGGCCTTACATGGTCCTCGGACTCATGCCTATGGGGAAACCAACTACTTAATGGAAAAACTACGTTACAGGGACCTTGGAATCTATCCGAGGAGAACTCCCCATTAACAGTTGGCTTAATCCCTAAACTGCATGGATTCCCCAGTCTACTCTCGGATCCTCAGTACCAAAGGAATTGAGGCAATACAGAGCAATATGTTACTAAAAACACAATCGAAGTCACTCACTGCTCGGCAGCCCCCCCCCCCCCCCTCGGAGGGTATGTTTAGCATTTATTGTTCTCGGGCATTTGTTTTGCATGTATCACACAGCGCTCAGCCGTTATCTCGGTTAGTTTTATGAGTTTAATTTATTGAGAACTACCATTGCTATACTTGATAATGTCAATAAGTTTAAACTAGTAGGAATTTGTTTTAAGGCATGTTTCTGCTCTAAGTATCATTAAAGGCAAGCGTATATTTAATATTCATGCACAAAGTAGTTGTTGCAGAAAAGTAAAGTATTTAGAAGGAAATAAACTCATCTTTTATTAAGACAAAGAAATAGTACAGTGTACAACGAAAAGCTGGAACAAGCTTATACTAAAGCTAACTACGTAAGTGAAAAGAAAAGATACAAGAGAATGAAGATAAAGCCGAAGAAGAAGTACAGAGGAGAGGTTGGCTGCTGTTCCAAGATATTGATTAAGGGAACCATTCCTCAATACTTTTACATGCCCATAACTCAGGCAACCAAAGAACCCAACGAGGGGCCTGCACCGTTGAAGAAAAGGTGCAGAGAGCGCCTGCCTTCGGGCTAGCACCGCTGAAGATAAGGTGCAGGGAATCCAACTTGAGGCCCGTACCGTTGAAGAAAAGGTGCCAGGAACCGGAAGTTGAGGAGCCCCCACGAAAATTTGCCTGCGACAAGGCAGACGACGCTGATGGCGGAAATTCTTTCTTCTAACATACCAAAAATCTGGCATGACCAGAACCTGCTTTGGATTTTGGCTGAAAGAGGGAGAAATACCATCTTCCGATTGTCAAAATAGGGGACTGGCTTGAATCTGTGCCATCCTTGTCCGTACCACATCACCTTGAGTATCATGAGGATTCGGTGCTTCTGAAGCGTGCGAAGACTTTTCATCCCCATCCACGCCTCAAACATCTTACTTTGAGGCAGAATGGCACTAGAAATGGAGATCGTGGGTATGGCAGAAGGAGTATGATTCTGAAGGGAACAGGAGAGTTCATATATAAGGGGAGTGACCCCCTACCCTATTTATACATAGAGCAAACTGGTGGCCTTTAATTTATGAAAATTTCCAAGGAATGCTACGGACAAGGCAGACTTGGCTCAATTTCCAACCTCATCCTCAGCCATAGGATCTTAAGATCCTCGTGAAGGCGCACCTCGAGTACCGAAATGTCAAAAGACTCCGCGTGAGTGAAAAATAAAGGAGTGGCCCTTATCTTGACACGCCTCCCATGTAAATGGAAAAGCACAAATAATAATAGAGTGTAGAATCAGAACAAGCTATGATGTAAGCCCAACATTATCAAAACCCTCCTCCCCAACTAAAAGTCGGGCAGCAGGCTTTTGAGGGGCTATTGTAAGGCCAAAGAAATTGTGGCCCCTGGCCCAGGCCCAGTTTATCTTAGGGTCCACGGCCCAGGCCGAGGAGAGCCATTGCTGAGGACGACCTCCTGCTCGGCACTTCACTAAATGCCCAAAGAAAGGAACGAACTGAGTGTAGGGGCAGGGCAAGGGAAAAAGCCGCCAACACAGTAACACGGAGTTCGACGTCTGACAGCCCATACTCAAATCCTTGCCCATACGCTTTTCCAGCAACTCCCAACCACTCTAGGTATGGGTCGACTAGACAGGACTGTTCCCAAAAAGTAAAATTAACACGTGGACGCAAAAAGGGGATTGGAACACCAGTATAAAAGAGGGGGGGCGAATAAAAGGAGGCCCGCCCATGGAGTATTCCCCGGTAGGAACTAAGACTAAACCACTCGCCTGTGCCCCAGGTCATACCTTTCAAGCCCACTCTCTACAAATGATATTGTGGGGGGGCCTCTTTGCTTACAAGTCCAATTTTATCTTGGAATTGTTACAAATTGGGACCCTACAAAAACCATCTTAATTTCGATTCTGCTATAGATACTACTCTCTCACAAACTCATTTCTTTAGGATCCACTAAAATATCCTAATTTCAATTCTGCTATAGATTCTACTCTCTCTCACAAACTTATTTCATTAGTATCCACTAAAATACAAAATATAAAGGAATCAAGTTAAATTTTCAGTAGGCCATTTTGTAGTAGTAATTTAGATTAAGTAATGTGTTTAAGTTTAGTAAGAGAGTGTAATTAAGTGTGTGTGTGCATGTATAGCAGTGAGTTTGTTTCTTAAAAAAGAGGTTAAAATTTCAATGAAACAATATGTACTAATTCTTTTAATTTATAGTTCAAGGTCAAAGAGAGGAGATTCTTTTCTTCCATCCTAATGCAAGAATTAAAATGCCAATATAATATTAATTTTTAACATGAGCGTTGTTGATGCCCACTTTTGACAAAGGGCCAAACAGCAGAAGAGGCCCAACAATAGAGAAGATGAGAAGGAAATGAGGGGCAAAATGGTAAAGAAACAAGGAAACAAGCCTAGCAGGCTGAAGCAGCAGGATTGATAGCCAACAATCCAATGAAAATAAAAAGAGGTAAAGAAGGAGTAAATGGGCAGAGGAAGCCCAAGGAATGAAATAGTAAGCTCATGAGAATAATAAGAGGTAAAGAAGAAGTAAATGGGCCGGGAAAGCCCAAAGAATGAATTGGTAAACACAATAGGTTGGCTTAATGGCCAATAAGCCAAAAAAGGTAATGAGAGGTTAAGGTGTAGTAAATGGGTCGAGGAAGCCCAAAGAATTTAGCAAGAAACTCATGGATATAGCAAGTGAACCATGTTTAGACACTTAATAAAATTGCACCACTGGTTTGCTAAAGGAGCTAATGGATGGGTAGGCTTCCCCTTTCAATTCATTGAATGTGATCCGGACATGAGACAAGTTTAAACATAAACACACACAAACACATATATCCTTATTCCGATTGATGACATCAGATATTAGAGTCCAAGATGGAACCTTTTAAAGAAGCAATAGATAGAGAAAAGAAGGGGGAGAAGAAGATGTTCTATCTCCTTGTTTTACATTAATTTATTATGTATAAGTTAGTTTTTGTAAGAGGTGTTAGAGTCATCAGCAATAACTGAATCTCCAGTAACTACATTTCTTTAGAGCCCAAGTAACTGACTGACCAAACTGACTCAATTCCAAACATATATAAGTTTCATTAGCCTTAATTTGCAAGTTTCAATCATCAAATGAACAATATGCTTTTCTATTGTGTATGGAGGATGGAGGTGCATATATGCAAACTCTTTAAATTCATTGAAATACTTATGAGATTTTGGCTAAAGAACCTTTCAATGCATGGCCTACGTCCTTGTGCATTGGGGAGAGTTGTAATAGAGATTTTGTTTATTTGTTGTACAAGCTAATGGTATAGCTAATTAATTAAATATGTTGGAGGTATGGAGTATTTCAACCACAATATACATCAAAGAAGCACCAAGCAGTGCGTTCTCTAGAAAACCATTTACTTCAAAAAAAATAAAAGAAAACAAAGAGGCCCAGAATCCGATTATCCAACCTATAAAACTATTATGGGTCCTACTACTAACAAACAAATCAGATTATCACCCAAAAAGGACTTACAAAGCAACAAAGGTAGAGCACCCTAGACTTGAGCTTGAAGTTACCACTTCGACGACATGTTGTGCAGCTTTGTCCTCATACCCACCATCCTCCTTGTGCAACTTCAACCATCTTTGTTTGTGCAATCAAGCTTAACCTTCATGTAACTACTTTCTTTTTTAATCTTTTATGCTAAGAGTTTGTTTTAATTCCTAGGGTTTGGTTATTATTCCTTTTCCTACTATTTTATGATTTTATATATAACATCATCCCTCAAAATCTTAATTTTGTTTCATGGAGGAATTGCCTATTATAATAATTTTATAATTTTAGAGATTTCATTGTAGTTCTTTAAATTTTAAAAATCAATTAAACTATGACTAAACTTGAAGGATCAATACTATTTTATTTTGTTTTGTGCAGAGAAGTCTTTCTCCATTGTGTAGAGCATATAAAACTTGTTTTTTTGCATCAAGTTAAAGGAGGCCTCAATTATCAAAACCCTTGTAGACTTGCTTTACCCCCAATAAGCTACTCCACCAAGTGCTTGATAAAATTCCTAAGAGAGAGCACAAAATGAAAGAAAACATGGGTAAAAGAGGAAAAACTAACAAAACACCAAATGTGTCACCTAGGTTTCACAATCCAATCTCATTGAGGGAAGAAGCTACTAGGAGAAAGCAAACCAAAGCCAGCTCTAAGAATGCTAAATTCATGTTAAAACTTGAACACTTGCAGTAACTAGCAACATGGGCCAATGGGGGGCCTGTTATTCCTTCATTAAGTGCCTTTTTTGGGCAGTGTTTGGCCACTATAACAGAGGCCATGGGGGAGTCTACTGACCCTTCTCTGTTTTCATGCGAGAGGTTTGTATCTAACTCACATTTATGTTGTAGTTATTTTATTTTTTTTAGTTGGTAATTGCTTGTAAAGGGCTTGAGCTTAGTTTGAAGATTATTTGATTGTTAGCTCTTGCATAGATGGATACAAACATATTTCATGCAATCACATTCACCTAAAGATTAAAATTTTTCTTGTTGAATAGTAAATTGTTTCCATATTTTTTTGAATGCAAAACTAGAGCTTGGAGTTAGAGAACATATGAGATATTTTCTGGAAATGTCTTCTTTGCATTACGAGTTTGATGTTTGTTTGAATTTTGAAATGTTACTAAGTAGATAACTAAGAGTAACTGTATAGTGTTTTAATTAGTGTAGATTATACACTGTACAGTTAAAGGGATTCTATAATAAGAAATCGACATTTTTCATGCCTAGATTTCAACTTGTTGTCTATGTAGAATTTTGGTAGTTAAAATGAAGGTTTCTGTATGTGTGTGCGTGTGTGTGTGTATGCGTGCGTGTGTGTGCATGTGTGTATGTATAGCAAGTGAACCATGTTTAGACACTTAATAAAATTGCACTAATCTACTAGAGGAGTGGATGGATGAGTAGGCTTCCCCTTTCAATTCATGGAATGTGATGTGGAACATGAGGCAAGTTTAACCATAAACACGCACAAACACGTATATCCTTATTCCCATTGATGGCATCAAATATTAGAGTCCAAGATGGAACCTTTTAGAGAAGCAATAGATAGAGAAAAGTGGGTGGAGAAGAAGATATTCTATCTCCCTTTTTACATTAATTTATTATGTTTAAGTTAGTTTTTGTAAGGCGTGTTAGAGTCATCAGCAATAACTGACTCTCCAATGACTACATTTCTTTAGAGCCCAAGTAATTGCTTGACCAAACTGACCTGATTCAATTCATATATAAGTTCCATTAGTATTAATTTGCATGTTTCAATCATCAAATGAACAATATGCTTTTCTGTTTGTGTATGGAGGATGCAGGTGCATATATGCAAACTCTTTAAATTCATTGAAATACTTATGAGATTTTGTCAAAAGAACCTTTCAATGCATGGCCTATGTCTTTGTGAATTGGGGAGAGTTGTAATAAAGCTTTTGTTTATTTGTGTACAAGCTAATGGTAATGCTAAATAATTAAATATGTTGGAGGTATAGAGTATTTCAACCACAATATACATCAAAGAAGCACCAAGCAGTGCATTCTCCAGGAAACCATTTACTCCGGAAAAAAAAAAAAAAACAAAAAACAAAAAACAAAAAAACAAAGACAAAACAAAAGAAAAGAAAATAAAGAGACCCAGAATCCGACCATCAAACCTGTAAAACTAATATGGGTCTTACTGCTAACAAACAAATCAGATTATCATCCAAAAAGGACTTATAGAGCAACAGAGGTTGAGCACCTTGGACTTAAGCTCGACGTTACCTCTTCAACAACACGTCATGTAGCTTTGTCCTTGTACCCACCATCCTCTTTATGCAGCCTCAACCATCTTCATTCGTGCAATTCAGTTTAACCTTCATGTAACTACTTTCTTTTTTATTCTTTTGCACTAAGAGTTTGTTTTGATTCTTAGGGTTTGGTTATTATTCATTTTCCTACTATTTTACAATTTTATATATAACATCATCCCTCAAAACCTTAATTCTGTTTCATGGAGGAATTGCCCATTATAACAATTTTATAATTTTAGAGATTTGATTGTAGTTCCTTAAATTTTAAGGATCAATTAAACTCTGACTAAATTTGAAGGATCAATACTGTTTTGTTTAGTTTTGTGCAGAGAAGTCTTTCCCCATTGTGTGGAGCATATAAAGCCTTTTTTTTTCCCCATCTAGTTTAAGAAGGAGACCCCAGTTACCAAAACCTTTGTAGATTTTCTTTACCCCTAATGAGCTACTCCACCAGGTGCTTGATAAAATTCCCGAGAGAGAGCACAAAATAAGAGAAAACAAGGGCAATAGAGGAAGGACTAATAAAACACCAATTGTGTTACCGACGTTTCACAATCCAATCTCAATGAGGGAAGAAGCTATTGGGAGAAAGTAAACCAACACCAGCTCTAATGCTAAATCCATGTTAAAACATGAACACTTGCAAAAGCAAGCAACATGGGCCAGTGGGGGGGGGGGGTGGGGGGGGGGGAGGGTACTATTCCTTCATTAGGTACCTTTTTTAGGCAGCATTTGGCCACTATAATAGAGGCCATAGGGGAGAGTGCTAACCTTCCTCTGTTTTCATGCGAGAGGTTTGTATCTAACTCGCATTTATGCTGTAATTATCTTCTTCTTTTTTTTAGTTGATAATTGCTTGTAAGGGCTTGAGCTTAGTTTGAAGATTATATGATGGTTAGCTCTTACATAGATGGATGCATACATATTTCTTGCAATCACATTCACTTCAAGATTAAAATTTTTGTTGTTGAATAGTAAACTATTTCCATATTTTTGTTAATGCAAAAGTAGAGCTTTGAGTTAGAGAACATATGAGATATTTTATCGAAAGGTCTTCTTTGCATTACGAGTTTGATGTTTGTTCGAATTTTGAAGTGCTACTACATGGATAATTGAGAGCAACTGTATTGTGTTTTAATTAGTGTAGGTTGTACACTATACAGTAAAAGGGATTTTATAATAAGAAAGAGACATTTTTCGTGCCTAGAGTTTAACTTGCTAACTAAGTATAATTTTGGTAGTTAGAATGAAGGTTTTTATATGTGTGTGTGTGTGTGTGTGTGTGTGTGTGTGTAGCAAGTCAACCATGTTTAGACACTTAATAGAATTGCACTAATCTGCTAGAGTAGCTGATGGATGAGTAGGCTTCCCTTTCAATTCATTGAATTTGATCTGGGACATGAAGCAAGTTTAAACATAAACACACACAAACACATATATCCTTATTCCCATTGATGACATCAAATATTAGAATCCAAGATTGAACCTTTTAGAGAAGCAATAGATAGAAAAAAGAGGGGGGGAGAAGAAGATGTTCTATCTCTTTGTTTTACAAAAGAATACAAAGAGAACCAAAATTCGATTATCCGACTTGTAAAACTATTATCAGTCTTACTACTAACAAACAAATCAAATTATCACCCAAAAAGGACTTACAAAGCAGCAAAGGCAAAGCACCCTGGACTCGAGCTCGACGTTGCCTCTTCGACGACATGTTGTGTAGCTTTGTCCTCATACCCACCATCCTCTTTATGCAGCCTCAACCATCTCTATTCATGCAATCCAGCTTAACCTTCATGTAACTACTTTCTTTTTTATTCTTTTGTGCTAAGAGTTTGTTTTAATTCCTTGGGTTTGGTTATTATTCATTTTTCTACTGTTTTATGATTTTATATATAACCTCATCCCTCAAAACCTTAATTCTGTTTCATGGAGGAATTTCCCATTATAAAAATTTTATAATTTTAGAGATTTGATTGTAGTTCTTTAAATTTTAAGGATCAATTAAACTATGACTGAACTTAAAGGGTCAATACTGTTTTGTTTAGTTTTGTGCAGAGAAGTCCTTCTCCATTGTGTGGAGCATATAAAGCTTGTTTTTTTGCATCTAGTTTAAGGAGTCCCCAGTTACCAAAACCCTTGTAGAATTGTTTTATCTCCAATAAGCTACTCCACCTAGTGCTTGATAAAATTCTTGCGAGAAAGTACAAAATAAGAGAAAACGTGAGCAAGAGGGGAAGGACTAATAAAACACCAAATGTGTCACCTAGGTTTCATAATCCAATCTTATTAAGAGAAAGCAAACCAAAGCCAACTCTAAGAATGCTAATTCCATGTTAAAACATGAGCACTTGTAGTAGCTAGCGACATAGGCCAGTGGGGGGGCTGCTATTCCTTCATTAGGTGCCTTTTTTGGGTAACGTTTGGCCACTGTAACAGAGGCTATAGGGGAGCATGTTAACCCTTCTCTATTTTCATGTGAAAGGTTTGTATCTAACTCGTATTTATGCTGTAGTTTTTTTTTTTTTTTTTTAGTTGGTAATTGCTTGTAGGGGCTTGAGCTCAATTTGAAGATTATTTTATGGTTAACTCTTGCATAGATGGATGCATACATATTTCTTGCAATCACATTCACTTGAAGATTAAAATTTTTTTTGTTGAATAGTAAATTGTTTCCATATTTTTGTTAATGCAAAAGTAGAGCTTTGAGTTAGAGAACATATGAGATATTTTTTGAAAAGGTCTTCTTTGCATTACGAGTTTGTTGTTTGTTTGAATTTTGAAGTGTTACTAAATAGATAACTGAGAGCAACATTATTATGTTTTAATTATTGTAGGTTGTACACTGTACATTAAAAGGGATTTTATAATAAGAAAGATACATTTTTCATGCCTAGAGTTCAACTTGCTGTCTACGTAGAATTTTGGTAGTTAGAATGAAGGTTTTTATATATACGCGCGTGTGTGTGTGTGTAGCAAGTGAACCATGTTTAGACACTTAATAGAATTGCACTGATCTGGGACATGAGGCAAGTTTAAACATAAACACACACAAACATGTATATCCTTATTCCTATTGATGACATCAGATATTAGAGTCCAATATAGAACCTTTTAGAGAAGCAATAGATAGAGAAAAGAGGGGCGAGAAGAAGATGTTCTATGTCCTTGTTTTACATTAATTTATTATGTATAAGTTAGTTTTTGTAAGAGGTGTTAGAGTCATCAACAATAACTAACTCTCTAATGACTACATTTCTTTAGAGCCCAAGTAATGGCCTGACCAAACTGGCCTAATTCCAAACATATATAAGCATTATTAACGTTAATTTGCATGTTTCAATCATCAAATGAACAATATGCTTTTCTATTTGTGTATGGAGGATGGAGGTGCATACATGCAAGCTCTTTAAATTCACTTAAATACTTATGAGATTTTTGCAAAAGAACCTTTCAATGCATGGCCTATGTCTTTGTGCATTGGGGAGAGTTGTAATAGAGATTTTGTTTATTTGTTGTACAAGCTAATGGTAATGCTAAATAATTAAATATGTTGGAGGTATTCCCCTTCTCTCTCTCCTCTCAAATCTCACGCTCTCTGCTCTCTCTCTCTGTCTCAAATTTCCCTCTATCGCTCTCTCCCTCTCAGCCCCCTCTCTCCTTCAAAACCCGATCTACATCTCTCTCTCTTAACCACCGTTTCTTCACCACACATTCCATGAAGTCACTACTTCCATCAACCCAACCCACATGTAGTGAAATTGTTGAATCTAGAAACCCAAATCAACCCACATCCCTCTCTCTGATTTTTTATGGTGTTTTGATCCCTGATTGGCTTTTGTTTATGTTTTTCCAATTGTTGTTAATGATGCGGTTGTGGGTTTAGGTTTGAGATTTTGTTGTGATTTTGGTGGTTGGGGGTTAAGGTTATGGGTGGTGGTGACAGTGGTTGTGGTTGTTGTGGCTATGGCAGTGGTTGAGTGGGTTTTTTTTTTTTTTTTTTATTTTTTTTTTTTTATTTCGGTGGTGTTGGTTATTGGTGGCTAGCAGTGGGTGTGAGGATGTGGGTTTTGCTGGGTTGAGAAGAAATAGGTGGGTTTGGTGGTTGGTGTGCCGTGGGTTGAGGCAGAGAGAGGATGAGAGGGAAAAGTAAGGGTTGTGCCGTGGGTGGAGGCCGGTGGTTGGTTGTGCCGTGATTGGTGCTATGGGTTGTGTCGGTGGTGGAGGGCATTGGTTGTGTGGGTCTGTGGTGGCTTGTGTGGTGAGAATAAAATAGAATAAAAAATGATAAATAAATAATATTTTAAGGAAGTGGTAAAAAAATAGAAATTTTGATGTTAAGTGTATTGTAAAGTGATGTGTTAAATATTATAAAGTTAGTTTTTAGGTGCTAAATGCTAAAATTTTTAAAACTCTTGAAGAAAATGCTCTAAAAAGGGTACTACCCAAGTACACATGCTATATACAAGTACAACATGTTTTCCATCCTTCAATATCTATTGTGTAATTCTCTTTTTAATCTGTCTTCTCCAAAACCATTTCATTGAAAGCATTCAAAAATTAGACCGTAACTCATTACCTTATAAACTATTATGTGTGGTAAGACATATTAAGAACCATAGTATTTTCCAAATTACAAAAATTAATATAAACCATAACTTGAATTCATTTGGAATAAATATATATTAATTAAATTAGGTAAGTTACTTTTTTGGAATTTTCTAATTTCACATTTTCTTAATTATTTCATACTTATCAAATAAACATGACTCATTTATATTTATAGCTTTTGAATTTTAGCGACTAGTTTTAGTTCTCAAAAACAAAAATAAAAAAATTAATTAAAAAAAGTCCCATTTTTTTTTTAAAAATAAATTTAGAGCGTGAGGTTGCATTTTAGCAACCCAAACGCTAACAAGTAACAACACGCTTGCTGCCCACTGTATCTGATGGTTCTCACACACGCTCAGCCTCCCCCACACCAGTAACAAGTACCCTCTCTCACGCAGAAGAAACAAACGCAGCGTCCCTCCCTCAGCCTCCTATCTCAGTGCCTCTCTCACGCCAATGCCACCATCGCCTAGCCCTCCCTCCGCCTAGCCCTCTCTCCCCTTCGCCCAGCCCTCCCTCCGCCTTGCCCCCTCTCCCTTCGCCCAGCTCCTCCGTTTCGCCCAGCTGGGTTTTCAGAGTGACTTGTCGCTGCTCATCTCGGCCAAGGTGTGGCGTGACTTTGTGATTTTTAATGTGGGTTTGTGATTTGTGATTTCTGATTTCTGATTTGTGGTGTTAGTGACGTGGGTTCGGTGAGTTTGTGACTTGGCTTTTGGGTGTTGAGGGTTCCGATTTGTAAAGGTTGTGGGTGCCGGTGATGGTGGCTATGACTGCGCTGTGGTGGTTTATGTTGGTTGTTGGCTATGGTTGTGCTGAAGCGGTGGTGGTTTGTGGCTGTGGTTTGTGATGGTTGTGGTTGTTAATTGAATTGAATATATTATTTTATTAAAACCCCCAGTTATCAAAACCCGTTTAGACTTGTTTTACCCCCAATAAGCTACTCCACCAGGTGCTTGATAAAATTACTTGATAAAATTATTGAGAGAGAGCACAAAATAAGAGAAAACATGGGCAAGAGAGGAAGGACTAATAAAACACCAAATGTGTCGTCACCTGGGTTACACAATCCAATCTCACTGAGGGAAGAAGCTACTGGAAGAAAGCAAACCAAAGCTGGCTCTAAGAATGCTAAATCCATGTTAAAACTTGAGCACTTGCAGAAGCTAGCGACATGGGCCAGTGGGGAGGCTGCTATTCCTTCATTAGGTGCTTTTTTTGGGCAACGTTTGGCCACTGTAACAGAGGCCATGGGGGAGCGTGCTGACCCTTCTCTGTTTTCATGTGAGAGGTTTGTATCTAACTTGCATTTATACTGTAGTTATTTTTTTTTTTTAGTTGGTAATTGCTTGTAGGGGCTTGAGCTCAGTTTGAAGATTATTTGATGGTTAGCTCTTGCATAGATGGATGCATACATATTTCTTGTAATTACATTTGCCTGAAGTTTAAAATTTTTCTTGTTGAATGGTAAACTGTTTCCATATTTTTGTTAATGCAAAAGTAGAGCTTGGAGTTAAAGAACATATGAGATATTTTATGGAAAGGTCTTCTTTGCACTACGAGTTTGTTGTTTGTTTGAATTTTGAAGTGTTACTAAATAGATAACTGAGAGCAACTGTATTGTGTTTTAATTAGTGTAGGTTGTACACTGTACAGTAAAAGGGATTTTATAATAAGAAAGAGACATTTTTCATGCCTAGAGTTCAACTTGCTGTCTATGTAGAATTTTGGTAGTTAGAATGAAGGTTTCTATGTGTGTGTGTGTGTGTGTGTGTGTGTGTGTGTGTGTGTGAGTATCGCAAGTGAACCATGTTTAGACACTTAATAAAATTGCTCTGATCTACTAGAGGAGCTGATGGATGAGTAACTGCCTGACCAAACTGACCTGATTTCAAACATATATAAGTTCCATTAGTGTTAATGTGCATGTTTCAATTATCAAATGAACAATATGCTTTTCTATTTGTGTATGGAGGATGGAGGTGCATATATGCTAACTTTTCAAACACACTGAAATACTTATGAGATTTTGGCAAAAGAACCTTTCAATGCATGGCCTATGTCTTTGTGCATTGAGGAGGGTTGTAATAGAGATTTTGTTTATTTGTTGTACAAGCTAATGGTAATGCTAAAAAATTAAATATGGTGGAGGTATGGAGTAGGTATGCTTTAGGCATTCTACTGTGCATAAATAGCAAGACATTTTAATGAAGTTTGAAAGACTGGATTAAATGAGAATGTTCTTTTGCAGTTAGCCTTCAAATAGGTTAGAGAAAACTGATATGATAAGTGGTTGGTATTGTCTCCATCACCTTCAGTTACTTGCAGAGTATTTGGAATTACAACCATTCCCAAATGCAAATGAAGTTTATGTGAGAACTTGCATGGGAATCTTGAAATTCCGTAACACCCTAAGACTATGGAGGAAACAGGCATCTGGAATTACTGTCCAATCCCCAGTGCCCAGGCTCATCCATCAAAATAAGCAAATCATGAAGCTTCATGGCATCAACTAGAACATGCACCTGGGGTTTTGCATCTCTAATCATGAACAAATGAACTTCTAGCATTGTCCCATTTGCAAAGCAAAGTCTCTTTGGTGCAAAGTTTTCTTAGTTCAGTTTCGACTTATCTTAGTAACATTATTTATGAGTCACTACTCAACCTTTATCTAGAAATGATAAATTAGATGCACATTACCATGACAATGCTAAGTCAACCTTGCTGGAAACTCCCCGAAAAATGGAATTGGTGTGTGTTTCCTGCCTACTGGAAGTATAAAGCATTAATGCCTCATTTCCTAATTCATCATCCTCTTGTTTTTTGCTAGAACATATGATTTGACTAGAAATTTTTGTAGTGATCTTCCTTTCTTATTCTTTCAATGTGGCTTTAATTAGTTTGGTGATTTTTTCATTAAAAGACTTGCATTTAGAGTATAATATCATGTAAGATGTAGGATTATGAAATTTAAATAAAAACATTGGTCTCAAATTGATTAGCAAATATGAAGCATCAAACAGTTTTTACTTCCCACTGTATGGATTGTATGATTTTCTCTTTCTTTCTTTCTTTATTTTTTTTGTTGATTACCTATTTACATAGAAGCAAGAACCATGCAATATACTTGGTAAAAGGATTTTTTTCTACCACTTTCATGTTACACTAACATGTGCTTATTATGAGTTAATTCTAGTGGCAAAATATGTCACCAACACTGGTTTGCACTTAATTTAATTTTGAGCTCCTCTTTCATAGTAAATAACATGTAGAGTGGCCTTGATTGCCACATAATTGAATTGCAGATGTGAAACAATTCTTCAGCCCGGGTTTAACTGCACCATTCGAATTGAAAAGAATAGGGCAAGGGCAAGGCATAGACGCAAGAAAACTAATGATTTCACACAGAACAACGTGGTGTACAAATGTCACTTCTGTTCACATTGGAATCTGAAGAGAGGGACCCCAAAAGGACATATGAAAGAGATATGTCCCTCAAAAGCCAAAACATCTTTAAAATCAGAACCTGCAAAATCCAGGCTTCGGAAGTGCACTAACTTGGAGAAGGTTACCGGAGACAAGGATGGTGTCAATAAAACAGATGAGATTTCTTCACCAGCACTAGCTAAGGAAATTCCAACTACAGATAGTCCTGTAACTCCATTGGTGAAAACTGGTACTACCTTGTTGGAGTCAAGAAGGAGAAAGAGGAACCGATCAGCATCCAAGAAACCACCTGGAGCTGAAAACAATTCTACCCCAATAGATGCAGAAAAAACTGTGAGCATGTCAAATAAACGAAGAAAAAAAACTTGGACTGGTTTGAAGGAAATTGCTGAGAGTACCAAGTATGATAGCACTCGAAACATCACTAATTTGGCAATCCCATTCTTTACATAAGTGGGGAACTTTTCTTTTAATTTTTTTGAGGTTAGCAAATTCCTCTTTTTTTTGTTTCTCTCTTTCTCTTTTGAGAATATCAAAAGTTATAATTTTGTTACACTTTAGTAGATCAATACTCCCAGATTGAAATCACTATATCAAAAGCGCTTTTAGAGGTGTAAATCTGTAGTTATTTTTTTGTGTTGTAGAGAAACAGAGAGCATCTTTTATTTCTTGTGAATCTCCAAATCCACCAAAATGTTATTCTGTGTAACCTGTTAGCAACTTACAAACTAATGATTCAACACTAATGATAGTTCAGTCTCAAAGATGCTTTAAAACATTTTGTATATTACCTTTAATACAGGTTTCTAATACTTGTACCCCTTGTGAAAGACTGAGAAATAGTGTTAGGTAGTGTGCTTCATGGCTCTGTAGAATTTTGATTGTATATTGGTCTACTTCTTTCTAATCGGTGTTCAATGAATTTTTAATACCCCAAAGGATAAAAGGTTCAGAACACCATTAAAAAATTCAATAGCCTTCCTTCTTTTTAATACTAATTAATTGATTAAAATAAAAGCACTAAATGGGTTTACTAAACATAAACCTGAAATCCACTCCCAAAAGATAACATACACAATAGGCATATTGGGTCTCTAAGAAAAACACAGGACTATCATAAGTAAACTAGACAATAGTGAAATAAAAGCAACCCAAAGAAGTTCAGAAAGGCCCAAAAGACATGCAAATATGCAAATAGAAGTAAAGGTCAACCATGATGTGCCTCATATTCCCAACTGGCTTTGCACATCCAGGATGGTATTAGCAGAGTCTCTAAACCGTTCGGCCTCCTCATCCGTGAGATGCACATTGGTCACACCCAGGACTCCACCCCTACCAAGCTGGGCTGGCAAGCTCAAGAACACGTCTCCACCTTCAACCCCATAGAAGCCATTAGCAAAAACCGAGACTGGGTGGATCTTCCTCTGGTCTCTCAGTATGGATCGAGCCAGGTTAGCCACTGAGTACCCAATAGCCCAGGATGTGTACCCTTTCAGGCTTATCACTTCATAAGCACTATCTATTACTTCTTTGTGGATCTTCTCCAAGGTCGCCTTTTCGTATGCAATTTGCTGATTTTTTAGGAAGCTCAATATTGGCACACCTCCAACACTAATGCTTGACCATAGTGCCACTGAGCTATCACCATGCTCCCCAACTATGTAAGCCTGCATTAATTATTACAACCAAGTTTATTTAATACAAGGCCCAGTCTACTAAATTAAGCAAGTACCATTGAATTACAACAATTTTTTTTTTTTTTTTTTTTTAGGGGGGAATTACAACAATTAAGATAATTTGTTGGCCTGGCATTCTCATTCCTCATTGTTTTATTACCTACAAACTATAGAAAAAGAACAAAAAGACCTGGTTACTAAATTTAGCATTCAATACATGGTCAGTTGACTCAATTTATACTTGGCTCTTGGTCCAATAAATAATGTAAGTATAACTTTAGAAAAAGAATTTCCAATTACAGGTTTTTAATAATAATTATTATATTAAAAAAAAAACCTAACTTTTTGTTAATTAATACTATAATAAAGAAGAACCTAATCACAGTTAATGGAATCAGATTAAGAATAACATAAACAAATTACAATATGAAATTATGTAACAACAAAAAAACTCTAATCCAATGCAGATCATCCACTATAAAGCACCATTTCCATTTTCCCAAAGGGACTCTCCACGTTTTCCACGTAATGGTTTCTTTCTTGAAACTGTTATTCACATGATGTAATGGACATGGATTAAAAATTCAACCACTTTTTTGTCAGAGCACCTTAATGCGTACTACCCCCATGGATTAAAAATTCAACAACTATTAAAAAAAGATAATTATTAGGTAGTAACATAATTGCGTATTTTTTTGGTACATAAATTTATGGTAAGATTTATGGCACACTCCCACTATTCAATAATTTTCCTTCAATAATTTTCCTTAAAGAAATTTATATGAGAAATGCTAACGAATGTCCTTTAACACCGGAATTCAATTAAAAAAAATGTTATGAGAAAAGAAAAAAAATTAATATTTTGATATTTTTTTATTTTTCATAAAAATAATATCAACTTTCATAAAATAAATAGTTAAAGGAGTTACTAAGTGCCCCTCGTTAGCTTAACCCCAAAAGCATAACCCTTTAAAAATAAAATAAAAAATTAAAAAAAAAAAGGGGACAAGTGACTGACCTGCACATCCTGAGCGTTGACGTCAAGATGATCGGCGATGAGGAACCGAAACCTGGAGGAGTCAAGATTGGTGCCCGACCCAATAACCCGATTCGAAGGGAACCCAGATAGCTTCCAGGACACGTAAGTGAGCACATCAACGGGATTGGAAACGATAAGCAAAATAGTGTCAGGCGAGAAACGAGCCAAAGGGGGAATGATATTCTTAAACAGGGCCACATTCCTCTGCAGCAGATCGAGCCTAGACTCGCCGGGGTTCTGGCGGGCCCCAGCAGTGACGATACAGAGATCAGATCCAACGGTGAGCTCGTAGTCGACAGAGGCATGGATTTTGGTGCGAGGTAAAAAGGCAGCAGCGTGTTGGAGGTCGAGCATCTCGCCACGTAGCTTGTCGGGGTTGGCGTCGATGAGGACGATCTCGTCGGCTAAGTCTTGGGTCAGAATGGTTTGAGCTATGGCCATGCCAACGTTGCCGGCTCCAATGACGGAGATTTTGGTGTGGCGCTTAGCTGGGGAAGGGAGGCCGGCGCGTTGGATGGGCTTGAAGAAGGCCTGGGTTAGGTCCAGCCCTCCTGGACCCAGTGACGAAGATGAACCACTGGGGTGCATTCTGATCCAACTTTTGTGTTTTGCTTTGTTTGTTGCAGAGGGGGGTTAGGGGGTTTTATATGTGTCGGAGAGTGAGAAAAAAGGAAACAAAGAAAGAAAGAAGGCTGGCAAAACAATGGTTGAGCTGCGTAATGGGTTTTTCAGTGGTCAAAGAAATGGCCCAATGTTTTCCTTTTATTCTTCCTGTTCTATATAGATGCTGCTGACTATCAGGAAAGTTTTTAGTGTTGAGTGGACAATAAACGTGTGACTGGTGGACTATTCAACGGTTCAGCCGTTTCTAAATAAATAAATATTAAAAAAAATTATAATTAGTGAAAATGTGAACTGTGATACATCAATTTGTACTAACTTGGATCATTGCTCATCAAATCAAAGAGACATATCAGCACTTATTTTTAGTGTGGCGGTTGTTATATAAGTATATATTATTTATAGTGTTATGGTTATTTTATAAGTGTAAGGACTCAATTTGTAACGATTACAAAATGATATTGGGTTCGCACGTAAAAAAGGCCCAAACAATATAATTTGTAGAGCGTGAATTTGAAAGGTTAGGCCTTGGTCACCGGACGATGGTTAGTCATGGTGTTCATACGGAAAATAAACTATGTTCGCTCGAGAAGTCTATCTTTTTGGTACGGTCTAGGAGGCTCTAATTTGTGGCCTTTTTTCCCAGCCTCTTTTCTGGACTGCTTACTTCCCCTTTTATATTAGCCTGCACCTCTCATCCATCGTCCACGTGTAGGTTCGACTTTCCAGGACTGATACTTGTCCCATTAGCCCATACTCGAAGTGGTTGGGGGTGGTTGTAGAAGCTGAAAAGCATTGCTCTGTCTGACGCAGAGTATTCAATGACAGTAATGTCAGCTTTTCCTTTGTCCTTCGTCACCATATTATCCAGGGGTTTTTTTATCAACGCGGATGTATTCGGTCGTTCCCAAAACTATTCCTATGCCGTTCTTGCCCTTTCTTTTAGGAGGGCTTTGAGGATGCCGAGGACAGAGTCATCCTCGGCTGTGTCTCAAGGCTACTTGAACTTTTATTGTATGTCATCGGCTATACCCCACCTCGGCTCGGATCTTGGGCCCTAAAGTAAACTGGGCCAGGGCCACAATTTCTTTGGCCCCACAATAAGTATAAATTTTTGTGAAATGTGAAAAATAAGAGGTGAAGTTTAAGTGAGATTTGAACACATATATACTTAAATTATTCTCAAAAAGAATTCTATATCAGGCTTGGTTTAGGTCCAGTACATTAGACCCAGTCTGATGGTGATACATGTCTAAAAATGAACACATGTCATTATCTTAATGGATCAAGTACTACTAGACACTGGACCTAAATCTGACCCTAAATCTGACCCTTCTATATCAAAGGAGTAAATGATTGATGATCCAGCTTTTTCTTGATACCCAATTTAGTCTATGGGCGACTAACAACGATTTTCACTTTCCTTTTCCATTATGAAATTTGTATAATTTAGATTTTATTAGATTACTACTTTTAGAATGCTTTTTGTTCAGTTTATAAGTATAATTTTTTGTGAAGTATGAAAAATAAGGGGCGAAGTTTAAGTGAGACTCGAACACATATATACTTAAAATATTCTAAAATAGAATTCTATATCGGACTTGGTTTAGGTCCAGTGCACTGGACCCAGTCAGATGATGACACGTGTCTAAAAATAGACACATGTCATCATCTTAACGGACCCAATACTGTTGAGATTTTTTTTTGGCTAAACACTCGGTATTGGGATTTGATTTCATATTGTGGTGTTGCTGGTTGTTGGGTGTTGCTCGGTATATTGTGTTTGGAAAATAAGAAAGTGCAAGAATTCTAAAGAAAATAAAAGAAAGTGAGGATTCTTTTAAAAAATCATTTTCTTTTAATTAATCTTTTTAGAATTTTTTTGTCTGACATGGATTTCTTTTATTATTAAAATGTTGATGTGGCATTTATAATATTTAATTAACTGATTTTATATTATTATGTTAGCTACATGTGCGCCAACAAGGCAAACCGTTTGCCACGTAAACATTTTTCGTTAGTGAGTTAATGATAGGGACTAAATTAACTACAAGTTAAAAATAACAATGACCAAATTGACCATAACCTCAAAATGTATGGACTAAAATGATGTTTTCGCCTTTATAAAATTAATAAGACTCATCTTATTCAAATGTTTGCAATATAGTCCTTCTATAATTTATACCACACTGGACCTATTGCCCATCCCTTTAGAAAAGTTATAACTTTTGTAAAAAGGATTTTACTAATGTATGCCCTTAGGGCACACAATAGTAAACCAATTTTGGAAAAAAGTTTATCGACAACTTTTTCAATTTCTAATAAAACTTTTCTTAAAATAGATTTGTTAATGTGTGCCCGGATCCTTTGTCAAAAGCACTTATAATATTTTTAAATATAAATTTCAATAATTAAAAAAAAAAAAAAAAGTTTTCAAGACAGAAATTGACCTATTGGCCAAAAATTAAAGCCAATATAAATGAAATACACAATATCAAGTAATCTTGCTATACTGTAAAATAGATTAGGAAACCATTAAAAAATTCAATACGCTTTCTTTTATTAATTCTAATTAATTTATTAAAATAAAAACATTACTTTAGAAAGTTAGATCAACTAAACATAAACTTGAAATCCACCCCCAAAAGATAACATACACAATAGGCATATTGCGTCTCTAAAAAAAATTAAAAATAAAACATTCAAATGGAAAGGGATTCAAAAGTAGGGATCCACTATGATGTGACTCATATTCCCAACTGGTTTTGCACCTCCAAGATGGTTTTAGCAGAGTCCCTAAGTTGGTGAGCCTCCTCATCAGTCAAATGCACATTGGCCACCCCCAAGACTCCACCCCTACCAAGCTGGGCTGGCAAGCTCAAGAACACGTCTCCACCTTCAATCCCATAGAACCCACTAGCAACGACCGAGACTGGGTGGATCTTCCTCTGGTCTCTTAGTATGGATCGAGCCAAGTTAGCCACAGAGTACCCAATAGCCCAGGATGTGTACCCTTTGAGGCTTATTACTTCATAAGCACTATCTATTACTTCTTTGTGGATATTCTCTAAGGTCTCCTTTTCGTATGCGATTTGTTGCTTTTCTAGGAAGCTCAATACCGGCACGCCCCCGACACTAATGCTTGACCATAGTGCCACTGAGCTATCACCATGCTCCCCAACTATGAAAGCCTGCATTAATTATTACAACCAAGTTTATTAACAAGTTAGAGTCTACTAAATTAAGCAAGTACCATTGCATTACCTAAATTAATTTAATTAGTTAATCTCTCATTCATATCCTTCATTCTTTTATTATAAATATATATATATATATATATCTATATTAAGAGAGAGAGAGAAAGAAAGAAAGAAAATCGACTAAATTTATGGCTTAATAGTCAATGCATGGTCAATTAACTAAATTTATAGTTGACTGTTGGCCCAATAAAAAAATACAAGTTAAAATAACAAATCTATTAGTATTACCAATAAATAAATATATATATATATATTTGGAGGCTATAATTGTAAATTGAATTCACTGATAATTGTTTTTTTTTTTTTTTTTTTTTTGAGCAGATGTTAATTTTGAAAGTTGACTGAGGAAAAAGAAAATCCAATTACAGCTAGAGATAGCTAGGTTTATTCATTTAGGACAAGGCTTTCAACATACGGACATGTCCGTTTATGTTTCACTTTTCAATTCACAACCTAACCCCCTTTTTTTTTTTCCTTTTTTTTAAGGAAGAACCTAATCACATATGTTATAAAATATAAAAAATAAGAATAACATAAACCGGATACAATATGAAATTCTGTAACTCCAATGCAGATAATCCGCAAAACTCTAGCCAAACCCTAAGCATCAGTGCATTACTACTTTTTTTTTGTGAGAGTATCTTAAAAAAAGAAGAAGAAGAAAAGTGACTGACCTGCACATCCTGAGCGTTGACGTCGAGATGATCGGCGATGAGGAACCGAAACCTGGAGGAGTCGAGGTTGGTACCCGACCCAATAACCCGATTCGAAGGGAATCCGGATAGCTTCCACGCCACGTAAGTTAGCACATCAACGGGATTAGAAACTATAAGCAAAATGGCCTCCGGCGAGTAACGCGCCAGCGGAGGAATAATACTCCTAAACAGAGTCACATTCCTCTGCAGCAGATTGAGCCTAGACTCGCCTGGGATCTGGCGAGCCCCAGCAGTGACGATACAGAGATCAGATCCAGCGCTGAGTGCGTAGTCGACAGAAGCCTGGATTTTGGTGCGAGGTAAAAACGCAGCAGCGTGTTGAAGGTCGAGCATCTCGCCACGTAGCTTGTCGGCCTTGGCGTCGATGAGGACGAGCTCGTCGGCTACGTCTTGGGTCAGAATAGTTTGAGCTATGGCCATGCCCACGTTGCCGGCTCCAACGACGGAGATTTTGGTGTGTCGCTTAGTTGGGGAAGGAGGGGCGGCGCGTTGAATTTGCCTGAAGAAGGTCTGGGTTAGGTCCAGCCCTCCTGGACCAAGTGATGATGCTGAACCACTCTTATGCATTGTGTTTGTGTGTGTTTAGTACTGTTTTGTGTGTAGATTGTGGTGTAAGGTTTGTTTCTTTGTTGCAGAGAGCGTTGGGGATTTATACGTGTCGGAGAGAAAGAAAGAAGGGCAACACAACGGTCAGCGGTTGAGTTTGAGTGGGGAGAACGAAATGGGATTTTTCAATGGTCAACATTCTAGAAGGCATGGACAAGACTTTGGGACTGCGAATCTGAACCTGCCCAACAGCTTCGTTTATTTGGGCCGCCAAGAAAAAAATGAAAAAAACATAAAATGCAAACACCACGCGCCTTTTTAACCTGTTGAGAATTTTGAGTGCAAAACAAATAACTGTATTTAAACCTTTTTTTTCTGGAGAATATGTATTTAAATCTGTAAAGATGAATAAAATATAGATAGTGTTTTACTTTTTAAAGATAATTAATTTTTTTTTTTTAAGGAACAAATACTCATAAGGGAGAGGGAAATGAATTCTAATACAAAAGCATACCACAATTCCACTCAAAAGTTATAGTAAAGAAGATAATTAAATTTAATGTAGTTATGTGTTTAAATTTAATTAGAGAATATAATATATTGTACATAAAGCATTGTATCTAAATTTTAAATGTGAGTATTCTCAACAAAAAAAAATTAATGGGAGTATATTCTATATGTGACCATATAGTTTCCATTTATTTTATTTTATGGAATTGTTAATTTTCCTCTCTCTAGTATGTTAAATCAAGAGATTAATGTTTTTTTTTTTCCCTAAAAATAATGTTTTTTTTTTTTAATATAGAGTTTCAACATCTGGCGTCCACGATTAATGCTTAAGTCGTTCACAATCTTATGAAATATGTAAGATTAGAGTGCGTTATAACCAGGGATGGAGCTATCATTAGATTAGGGGAGCAATGGCCCCCACAACTTTTAAAAAAATATATATTATTATATATATATGTGTACTAATTTATCAATTTTGTTCTATAAAATTACATTTTGTTTCTCTTAAATAATAGCATTGATTCTTTTAAGCATAATGCTAAAATCGCAAACTTTTTTATAACATTTTTATAAACTGTTTTGATAGCAAATTCTTATTGGTTTGCTTAATGGGCCCACCACTCACATCATTTTTTTACTTATAAATAACCACTTATCATATTATTAATTATAAAAAAACTCGTAGCTCTAACGTTTTCCTTATTTTAGTGATCATAAAAAAATTTCTAGATCTAAAATCTAAAACAAAATATACAAGTAAAAAAAAGCTCAACAACAAAAATTATCAATAATAAAACTAAAAAAAATCAAGCTTAATTAACCAATTTTATCCAAAATAAACAACCCTGCCCTTTAAAAAATCTAAACAAAAATAATTTTGTTCTTACCCAAAAAAAAACCTCAGCAACTAAGTAGTAGCAAAGTCAGAGGTTAAAACCTTCGCACATAGCCAACAGTAAAGCCACCCTCCTAACTCAAAGTTCTGGCTTCGTCTCTAGTTATAACTTATAAACAATTTACTTATTTAATGTGACCCATTTTGGGATCCTGCCAAATACAAAAGTACATTTATTTTAGATAAAAATACAAAAAGTACATTGTAAGGACTCGATTTGATCGATGGCCCAAAAGATTTGAACAATGGCTCAATAAGCCCAAAACAATAGATTTGTTAGAGAGTGGATTTGCTATTGAATGCCCAATGAGTTAAAATGCAAATCACAATAGGCTAGTTGGTGTTGGGATGACTAAAGCAAACAAGTTGAAAAGAAAAACACTCCTCGGTCAAGTTCGAGGATGGTATGTTTTTATATATATTTCTCTTAGACTTATACAAATATTCAAGTTTTTGGTTACAAAATAGTTTTCTTTCTTATTTTTCATGATCCCTTCTATAATGGAATCCTTCCCCTTTTATACTCCCTTCCCTTCTTTAATTTTAGCCTTCCACATGTAGATCAGATTGCTAATCTCCTTGATACTTGTCCCATCAGTACCTTCCTGAAATTTTTGTGGGTAGCTGTAAGACTAGAAGTCACTGTTCAGGCATCACTTCCACATCAATGCGGTTAGCTGGTTAGGTGCAAAGCATTCAATGCCATGGTAGCAGCTTTCTTCCCAGATATTTCTTAATTCTCTGATGACTCACCTCTCTCCGAAGCTTATCCTACAAAGCACGGTTTCCCACTGCCCAGTATTTTATGGGTGGTCAAACTTTAGGCTTCCACTCTGTTGGCCGAGGAAGGGTAGCTCCTCGGACAACGTCACCTGTTTATTATGACTAAATCTCTTCCTCGGCCCAACAAAATGCTTGTCTTCACTAATACTTGTCTGTCCTCGGATAAGGCCCATGGTCCAATATCTTTATCCGGGCCTTTCATCTCTACAATAGTCCCTCGAAACTCTGTTCTTTCTTTCCCTTGAGAGAAAAATAGGGTTTCAACCTTGTGTTACTACACTTCCCACACTTAAGACGTTTCCACCCATGTGAGTGTCTTTTCACCTGCAATAAGCACGCTCCTGACGCTTCGGCGTCTGGGATGCTTCAACATTTACTTTGCACGGCACCCTGTCCCCAACGTTCTACGGTGTGATGAAAATCTTGTGGTGGAGATTTTCTATAGGGATTTGAGTAGGAACTTTCCCACTTACTTTCCCCTCCTATATAAATTGCTTGAAGAATCCAGATGCCTAACTTTTTGAATCTTCAACTCTCAAGAACCAGTCCAAGGTGCTCTTTCCCATATTTTTGTAAGTAACCTTTAGCCCACCTACTTATTTTTAGGACCTTTTCTTACTCAGCCTCCTAATTTTGACCTTATTCTTCTAACATCCTCTACTCACATCTCAAATGGGTAGATTTACTAGTTTGGTAGACACCCCAAAGGGCATAGAAAGATTTAAAGCTCGTTATAACATACTAGTCGGGGTTTCCATCAAGAATTTCCTTCAAGGAGAATGGCATGCCTTGAGATCAAAAAGAGAGGTGGTAATCCCTATGATTGCCTTCATAGAGGGAGGGATAAGGATCCATATGGGTAGAGTAACTAGGGATTTCTTGATTGCTCATAGACTCTACCTAACCTAGTGTTCCCCAAATATGTGTAGGATACTAGGTAACGTAGACGCCCTTAACGAGAAGATGGGTGTAAACCTCACCCATCACGATGTTAATTGGGTGTACAACTACCAGCTCCTTAAGAGCATAGGTTACTACCTTAAGACTAGGTTCATTGAAGTTAGACTCATCTCATGTCTTCCCGAAACTAACAAGGGCATGGACCAAGATTTTCTGATTATCTTGGGTGAATGGCATGATGGACTTTATTGCTCAACATGAGAGGGGAAACCAAGTGGGGTACTTAGGCTTAAGTTCCTTGTTTTGACAATGCATATTGTAAACTCACAATCTCCTATTCCTCTTCTTGTAATTCGTATACTAACTGTTCTTTATTTAACGAACTCACATTCTAATGACAATTTTATTTTTGGGATTCTTGCAAATCAGCATTTTACAGCCCCCAATTTTAATTTTGTCAACGAGCCTGACTTGACGAGGATACTTCAGTCCAAGATATTCGTTCATACCAACAGGCAACTATGAGCAGCTCACCTCATCCTTGGGTACAAGCCGATATCCACAAGCTTCCAAGCTCCCAAGTATGTCATAAAAGCAAAGGATCCTCGGCTGCACCAAATTAATATTGTTGTGTCCGGCGTCCTCACCGGTCCTCCCCCCGCAGACACTCATCCAGTTGAACTGCCCGCTCAACGAGCTCCCAAGGAAGAAACAACCTCTTCAAACCCAGCTCCTGAGAAAGAGACAACCACAGTGATAGAGGTCGCAGACTCTGCAAGGATTTCGACGAGAACTTTGAAGCTCTTAACCAATCATCCCCTACAAAGTCCCCCCTCGATCCCTTCTCCCACTTGTGCCCCGCACAAGTTAGCAGCAGTCAGGAGCCATCCAACATTCCTGAAGCTATGGTGCTCCAGAGGAAGCTAAAGACTATCCTGCTAGAGCTCCTCGAATCACATGCGGGAGGGTCTATCCCCGAGGTAGCCATCAACACCCGACCTCCAACTCCCCTCCCCATCCACACTTCACCCTTTAAACTGGCAGATAAGAAGAGGAAGTAGGATAAGAAGGGTAAGGAGGTGGCCAAGGAGGGTGAAGTTATTCCCTTCAAAGAGCTTGAATCCTAAAAATGGGCAAAAATAGCCAAAGGGGCGCAGAGGAAGTCTTTGGGTGAAGGGGCGATTATAGAGAGGGTGTCTGATCGTCGTCCTAGGGTTCCAGTCTGGAACCCTCCCCAAGAGTTGGACGGTGCTCATTTCCCCTTGGATTCCTCTATCCGAGACTTTCAAAAGGAGAAAGCTGGCTACATGGCAGAGGCTTTGGAGCAGCCCCTACTTCTTCCTCAAGATATGGCCGACTTAAGGACACTAAAGAAGCACGAGGTATTTCTAACCCTGAAAAGGGACTTGGCCATGGTATGTTTTTCAACCCCTTATCTTTGCTAAGTGTACATGCTATTTTTGCTCTTAAAGGATTCACTTTAACGCTTTTTTTTTTTAAAAAAAAAAAAAATTAAAGGCGATCCAAACAACAAATATCGCCGAAGAGTGGGTAGATGATGCCCACAAACAATGGAAGGACGAGGAGTGGCATAGCTAACATTGAAACGCTCACAGTGGCTGAAAAGAGAATAAAGGACCTCAACACCAAACTAACTGAGGCAAATAGGGAGAGGAAAAGCGCCAAGTCTGCACTGGCTGGGGCCAAGAAACAGGCAGAGACCAACACTTACAACTGCGCGGAGCTGAGGACCAGCTCGCCATTGCCAAGGGGCAGATAGAGGCTCTGAAGAAGAAGTTGGAGAAGGCAAAAGAGGCTGCAGCCCAAGCCGAGCGGGAAGGCTATAACACTGAGGTGAAGGAAACTGAAGAAAACCTCAGGGCCTAAGTCACTGGTGTCTGCCAAGGTTACTTCCTCCAAGTGTGACTAAGGCGCTAAACTGGGCTAGGATGGACGCTTCTTCAGCACTAAGAAGGGCAAAGAATGTTTTCTACCCCATAGCCCTACATATAATAGGTCCTCCTAGCTCCCGAGTAGACAATGCTCCCAAAGCGCCTGAGTTTGGTAAGGCTGCTCCCCCCAGTACCCTTCCAGCCACTATTGAACCTTCCAAAAAGGCTAACCAAGCAAGCACCATGGGTATGGAGAAGGAGCCAGCCAAGGAAAAGGCCTCTAAGCCAGTCAAACTCCTTCCTACACCCAAGGAATCCTCCAAAGAAAAGGGGGCAGCCCAAAGCTAAGCATCTGGACCAGCTAAACTTCCTTTAATGACTAAGAAGGTTTCCAGAGGGAAGGATGCGACTCTAGCCAAGGTATGTGGTTTGAGGAACCAAGCATGACCGAGGTTCTATTTAACCCTTAAATGAATAAAAAGTGTTAGTTTACCTGAGGTATGTGGTAGAGGAACTAGACATGACCTAAGGTTCTATTTAACATTTATGTGAATCAAAAGTATTAATTTACCTAAGATATGTGGTTCGAGAAACCAGACATAACCGATGTTCTGCTTAACACTTAGGTGAGTAAAAAGTATTAATTTACCCAAGGTATATGGTCCGAGGAACCAGACATGACCGAGGTTCTATTTAACACTTAAATGAATAATTGGAAGAATTAATTTACCCAAGTTATGCAGTCCGAAGAACTAGGCATGACGGAGATTTTGTTTAACACTTAAATGAATAGGAATAAAACATATAATAGTAGAAACAGAAAATGGTAGGACTGCCATTCTTTAATAATAGTACCTTCGTAGATTATTTACATTCCATGGATATGGTACAATATTTTCATCTAAATCTTCCAAAAAGTAGGCACCTATACCAACCACCAAGGTGATGCGATATGGCCCCTCCCAATTGGGCCCTAACTTTCCCTATGATAGATTCTTTGCAGTACCCACTACTTTTCTTAACACCAGGTCACCTGGTGCTAATGGCCTTGCCCTCACACCTATATCATACCCCTGTTTAAGCTTCTACTGATAATACGCCAACTGAACCATGGCTACTTCTCTTCGTTCATCAACCAAATCTAAACTTCTCTCCAATAGCTAATCATTATTGTTGGGGTGAACAAGCTTGCCTTTAGTGTTGGAAACCCAGACTCTAGAAGGATCGTAGCCTTAAACCCATATGTCATTGAAAAGGGTGTTTCCCCAGTTAACCGATAAGGAGTAGTCCGATATGTCCAAAGGACATGTGGTAGCTCTTCCACCCATCTACCCTTTACTTCATCTAACCTCTTCTTAAGCTCATTCACTATGACTTTATTGATTGCTTCAGCTTGGCTATTTCCTTGCAGATAGGCTGGAGTTGAATATCTATTACTAATGCCCAGTTCACAACAATATCTCCTGAAGGCTTTACTATCAAACCGGAGCTCGTTGTCCGAGATGAGAGTATGAGGAATCCCAAATCGAGTAAAAATATTCTTCCAAACAAAGTTTTTTGCATCTATGTCCCTAATATTGGATAATGGCTCAGCCTCCACCCACTTCGTGAAGTAATCAATTCCAACCAAAAGCCATCTTCGGTTTCTCATACACTAGAAAATGGTCCTACAATATCCAGACCCCATTGAGCAAATGGTTATGGACTAAACAGAGGATTGAGTACACCCCCAGGCTAATGAATGTTCGGAGCAAATCTCTGGCATTGATCACACTTTTTAACATACTCTTGCGCCTCTTTTTGCATGCTAGGCTACCAATACCCTTGGGTAAGAGCTTCATGTGATAACGATTTACCCCCCGTATGACTTCCACATATCTCCTCATGCAACTCTTCCAAAAGTGGCTCCACTACCTCAAGATGAACATAAACCAAAAACGATAAGCTTTCCTCCATATTTTTTTTGCCTCCCCCTTCTCGTGAGGCAAAACACCTTCCTTGAGAAATAGAACTAAAGGATCCATCTAACTAGGTCCAACCCTGATCTGGTGAACTTGGACATTCTCCTTCTTCTCCTCGGCAAGATTATATAGATCCTCAACAAGTATGACCCGAGGTAGATCTTGTCCAGAAGAGGTTGCCATAGTTGCCAAGGAATCAGCATGTGTATTCCTGCTTCTCGGGATTTGTTGTATGGTGAAAAACTCAAAACCTGACTGTAAATGTCGAGCTTAGCTCAAATACCCTTACATTCTCAAATCCCTAGCTTCCAGCTCTCCCTTTACTTGTCCTACTATTAACCTTGAATATAAGAACACTTTAATAGCTTTTCCTCCTATCTTCTGAACCATAGCTATCCCTCATAGTAAAGCCTCAAATTCTTCTTTGTTTTTCATGGCCGAGAAGCCTAACCTCAAGGATTTCTCAATGGTGATCCTCTCCAAGGACACTACTATTAGCCCCACCTCGAATCCCCTTCGATTTGCCGCACCATCAACATAGAACTTCCAGGGTGAAGGCCCTTGTAGAGAAATTACCAGAACCTGCTTTGCTCCTAATCTGTGTTTCTCGACCTCTACCTCTATCGGAGACTCGATAAACTCTGCAACCAAATCTGCAAGAACTTGCCCTTTAATTGAGGTACGAGGCATGTACTTTATGTCAAATGCCCCCAAGATCGCCCCTCACTTGGCAATTCTTCTCGTATAATCAGTTTTTCGTAGCAACGACTACAAAGGGAGTTGAGTTAAAACTACAATTGCATAGGCTTGGAAGTAGTGGGGGAGTTTTTGCGTAAAATGCACCACAGCTAAAATGGCTTTCTATAAGGGTAGGTAACGAACTTCAACTTTGTGTAGCGACTTACTCACATAATAAACTGGCTGCTGTACTCCATTTTCTACCCTCACCAATACTAGACTAACTACATGAGAGGCCATGACAATGTAGGCAAAAAGGACTTCTTCCTCTTTGGGTCTGGACATAATGGGTGGCCAAGAAAGGTAATCATTCCTTTGCTAAAAAGTGAAGGCACATTCTTCACTCCATTCAAACCCTTTCCACTTGTGTAAGAGTTGGAAAAATGGCCTACATCTATCTACAAATTGAGAGATAAATTTGTTCAAGGCCGCGGTCATTCCAGTTAACTTTTGCACTTCTTTTGGATTCCGAGGTGGTTGTAAATCATTGATTGCTTTAATCTGATCAAGGTTAACTTCAATCCCACGGTGGGTGACCATATAGCCCAAAAATTTGCCTAAGCCGATGCAAAGGAACATTTAGAAGCATTAAGGCGTAATTTATGCTTTCTCAACACCTCAAAGACACTTTCGAGGTCACCTACATGTTCGGCCACTACCTTGCTTTTCACCACCATGTCATCAATGTAGACCTCAATATTCTTGCTAAGTTAGGGTTCAAACATTCTAGTCATCATCCTCTGGAAAGTAAACCTTGCATTCTTCAATCCAAAAGGCATCACCTTATATGATAATTCATTGTGGGAGTTACAAAAGCAGTCTTCTCTTAGTCAGCCAGAGCTAATGATATCTGATGGTACCCCTTAAAGGCATCCAAAAAACTCATCCGATGATGACCAACCATCGTGTCCACTAAGTGGTCTATTTAGGGTATCAGGAAGGGGTCCTTGGGGCAAGCTTTGTTTAAATCCGTAAAATCTACACACACTCGCCACTTCCTACTCTTTTTTTTCACCACCACCGTGTTTACCACCTATTCCTTAAGAGCGCTAGAATGTTCTTTAGAAGAGCGTCGAGGTAGTTGTTTTTTAAGGGTAATAGATGGATTGACATTCAGGTGGTGACAAATAAAATTCAGATCCACCCCGGGAGTTTCAAAAGCACTCCAAGAAAACACATCAACATTCTTTCTAAGGAAAGCCAACAGCTCCTCCTCCCGAGGAGGCAACTGAACTCTTACTTGAAAATATTTGTCAACATCAGTATCGATAGTAACCTTCTCCAGCTTCTCGCACCTCACCCTTTCAGCTAAAACGTTTGAGGATGTTTCTATTTCCTTTGATTGCTACAAAGCCCTTTTTGTAGTGGCTAAGGATTCACCCTCAGACTGGTGCCTAATAGCCGCAACTAGGCATTGCCTGGCTATAGCTTGATTTCCAATCAATTCCTTGACCTGGTCCCCTAAGGGATACTTCACTTTCAAATGCAAAGTTGAAGAGATAGCCCCCATGGTATAAAGCCAAGGTCTTGCCATGATAGCAGTATAGGGGGAATACGTGTCGACCACAATGAAATCTACTTCAACAACTTTTGACCCTACTTGAATAAGCAGTTTGATCTGGTCCTTTGGAATAATCGTCTTCCCATCAAACCCCACTAAAGGGGAATCATAGCTGACCAAATCCTCGGGTATCAACTTAAGTCCTTTGTACAGGTCAGGATACATAATCTCTGCCACACTGCCCTGATCCACCAAGACTCTTCTCACATCATACCCCCCCTATTCGAAGGGTGACCACTAAGGCATCGTCATGTAGTTGATAAGTTCCAATTTTATCCTTATAAAAAAAGCTCAAAGCTGGTCGGACTTCCTTTCTTCCTCGCTTAGACTTAGGGGTCGAATCCTCAGCGTGTGGTTTTGTTATGAACATACCCCCTGGTGGATATGCGCTAGTCCAACCTGGGGTGGCGAGAATAACACTGATTGTCCCCAAGGGCGATCTTGAGGAAGCGTCCCTCTGGTGTGCCGACCCAGCCTGACTCCTTTGTTCAGTGGGTTGGTACAAGAATTGCTTCAACTTCCCAATTTTGACTAACTGCTCCAGGTAGTCACATAAAGTTCTACAATCTTCTGTAGTATGTCCCCAGTCTTAATGATATTGGCAATGAAGACTTTGATTACGCTTCATGGGGTCTCCTCTATCTTATTCGGCCACTTAAAATATGGTTCATTCTTTATCTTCTTAAGGATTTGGTGTACAGGCTCCTTGAACATTATGTTAACTACCTGGGCAGTAGTATGCCCGGTATGTCCAACAAAATCTCTTTTGGGCCAATTGCTATTATATCTCTTCGACCTAAAGTCTCTTCGGTTAGGGGGGATTACCTTTGCCTTCCCCTTCCCTTGCTGCTGATCCTCTTCAACCCATTTATACTCATCAATTCGATCCATTAGCTAACACCTACTTCGAGCAGGCTTCATAGTTAAGGATTTCCTCAAATCGTGCTCAGTGGGCAGACTGACCTTAAACGTCCTTATTGCTACATCCTCAAAATCTCCATCTATTTCGTTAAACATCTCCTAGTATCTATCCGAGTAGGTCTTCAAAGTTTCACCCTCTCACATACCCATAGATAGTAAAGAGTCCAGGGGACGAGGAACCCTACTATAAGTGACAAATTGGGCCTTAAAGGCCCTAGTAAGCTCTTGAAAAGAGCTAATTAACCCTTCCCCCAACCCATCAAACCACCTTATTGCAACTGGCCCCAAACTAGATGGGAATACCTTGCACATCAAGGCCTCATTTCTCGAGTGAACAACCATTCTTTAGTTAAAATGACTGACATGCTCCACCAAGTCTGTCTTACCATTATACATGGTAAACGTTGACTGCGTGAACCGCTAAGGAAGCTTTGCCCTCTCAATCCTTCGTGTAAACGGTGACTTTGAGATTTAACACAAAGCCTTGCTCATAGTGTCATTCCCTAAGCCCCTATAGGCCCGACTTCTACTCCTTTGGTCTTCATTGTAAGAGAAAGACTCGTTGGGAGGAGTCCTTGATCTAGGTCTATAATTGTCATCATCATCAGATTGAGACCCTAAGTTCGATGGAGTCCTCCTCCTTTGCTTATGGCGTAACTTCCTGTTTAAATGATCTACCTCTAGTTGCAAGTTTCTGGTATCCTCTCCATGAGACACATGGCTCCCACTTCTAGAATGACTCCTACTAGCATGAGTTATGTGTACACTAACTTCACGATCTCTCCTTCGTTCAAGATTAAGAAAATGATATTGACGTTGCGATCCCACAAATTCTTCTCAATTTGGCCTTGAACCCATCATGGTTGAACAAGCTCAAGAGTGTTCAATTTCCCACAAACAACACCAATTGTAAGGACCCGATTTGATCCACAACCCAAAAGATTTGGACAATGGTCCAATAAGCCCAAAACAGTAGATTTGTTAGAGAGTGGATTTGTTACTAAATGCCCAATGAGTTAAAATGCATATCACAATAGGCTAGTTGGTATTGGGATGACTAAAGCAAACAAGCTGAAAAGAAAAACACTTCTCAGTCAAGTCCAAGGATGGTATGTTCTTATATATATTTCTCTTAAACTTATACAAATATTCAAGTTCTTGGTTATAGAATAGTTTTCTTTCTTGTTTTTCATGATCCCTTTTGTAATGGAATCCTTCCCCTTTTATACTTCCTTCCCTTCTTTTATCTTAGCCTTCCATATGTAGATCAGAGTGCTAATCTCCTTGATATTTGTCCCATCAGCACATTCCTGAAGTCTTTGTAGGTAGTTGTAAGGCTAGAAGTCACTGTTCAAGTATCACTTCCACATTAATGCAATCAGTTAGTTACGTGCAAAGCATTCAATGTAGTAGTAGCAACTTTTTTCCCAGATATTTCTCAATTCTCTATTGACTCACCTCTCTCTGAAGCTTATCCTCCTAAGCATGGTTGCCCACTGCTTAGTACTTGATGAATGGTCAGACTTTAGGCTTCCACTCTGTTGGCCAAAGAAGGGTGGCTCCTCGAACAACGTCACCTGTTTATTATGACCAGACCTCTTCCTCGGCCCAACAATCTGCTTGTCTTCACTAATACTTGTCTATCCTCGGGCTCTTTGACATCCTCTGGTACGGCCCACGGCCCAATATCCTTATCCGAGCCTTTCACCCCTACATACATAAAATGTGAAACTCATTCACAATTTTTAAACCACCAAGAAATTGTGTGCACTTATCGTAAAATTAAGTATTATCTTAACTATAGTATTTTAAAAAAAAATTAATTCAAACATCTAATTGCATTAAGCAAAATAATTCTAAATAATAATAAAAAAAAGAGTCTTTTTTTAGTGACAAATTAAAATCAATGCAACTATCTAGTTGAATTTAATTTAAGAACTTAATGGATTCTCAACAAAAAAATTTGAGAACTTATGAAATACATGAGATTGTTTTTGTGAAGATGTTATAAATGTAACCCATAGTGTTTCCATTTATTCTATTTTATGAAATTTTTATTTTTCTTTTTTGGTATATTATAATAAAGTGATTAAAAAGTTTGAATTATTCACAATTTTATGAAATATATGGGATTAGGAATGTTACACTCTGCTTGTTTCGAAGTAAAACATTGTGTAAATATAGTTTTCTGTATTTTCTAGTGGTTGGTAGTATTAGAATAAATGAGTTAAAGGAAAACTATCTTTAATCAACATAAAAAGTATGACTTATTTTAAGAGATTATTTTCTACTAATTTTTTTTTTGGAAAACAACTCTATCTCAGATTCTCAGCAAGCTAAATAAGGGAATTTATGAGATTAATTTTCAACTCATTTAAGATTGCTACCAAATAAAGAAAAAATGATATAGTTTTATAAAAAATATTTTTTGAAAAATAACTCATTTTCTAGAAAATATCATTACTGAAACAAACATAACGTTAAAGTGACTTTCATTGGTGGAGGGTAAATAATTTTTCCATCCGTTGATATTTTGAGGCTTATCCAGATAAAAAGAAGCACTATCATACATTCATTTATACTTTCATAACACTATATTTATCACAATTTTAGTATATTATATAGAATAAAAAGTTATTAATATTTACACTAAAATTAATTGATATTTTCATCTAATAATAAATATTTTACATAATTTTTACACAACTCTATGACAATTCGTACCAAAAATTATGTAAAATTTGGTGTGGCATACTTGACTAGTGACATAGGAACCAAAAAAAAAAATTACCATAGGAAATCCTTCACGCGCTTTAGAAAAGCGCGCGCTTCTGTTGATCTTTTGGTTACAATATGCACTTAGGGGAGAACAAGGAAGTGTTGACGACGATCTACATGATATTAACTTGGGTGCATCGATGCAGACCCTTCATCACGAGATGAACGGTATTCTGTCATTCAAACTATGAACATCAAGTCATATAATATACACAGAAGACCCCAGCAGATCACTACCTTTTTATAATTAAATAACTAAATTGGTCTCAAAATCAAGGCACGTGAATGCTTGGTGGTCCGGTCCGTTCGCTTGGGTAGAGATTTCGTGTTCCCTACTAGTAGTCTAGTACTAGGCTTTCTTGATACCCAATCCAATCTATGGGCCACTGACAACAGTTTTCAACCTTTCACTTTCCTCTTATGTTAGGTATAATTTAAGCTTTTAGATTACCGCTTTTATATTTTGAGAAAGAGGTTACCGCTTTTTGAATGTTTGTTGTTCAGATTATTTTAATTGGATTATTGAATTTAGGGAAATATTGGAGTGGTTTGATAACGTGTGTTCTAATAATATTGTTTTTATTTTTTGAAAATATATGTGAGTAAAAATGTGTGTGAAAAAATATATAATATTGTTTAAAAATTGAAAACATGTGTTTTTTTTTTTTTGATGAGAATTGAAAACATGTGTTTAAACATATATATCAAACAAACCCTATGTTTGGATGAAAATATAATTATTTTTAAAAAGTATATATTAACGAAGGCCATTCTTTTTTTATATATCTAATTAGTTAAGATTTTAGTTAATTCAATTAATAAAGTCATTGATGGTTGGATAAGAGATTTAAGATTCAATCTCCACCTACTTAAAAAAGCAATTGATGTTTTGATCTGATAATAAAAAGTTATCAACAAAAGTGAACGTTATAAGTTAATACTCTCTAAAAAAAATTATTACTTACGAATTTTTTTTTTAAAGGTACCTATCTGCATATCTAAAAGGCGATTTTAATTGAACCACCTTCGAGTTTATTTGTTTATTATTTTTTATTCTACAATAACCTTTTAGCCTACCATGTAAAGTGTTTATTTGAAATTTGATTATTTTCAATAACTTATTTTTATGGTATTTATCAAAAGTTATAATTATAATTTTTGTGATTTTTATGTTAATTATATTACAAAAAAAATAAAAAGCTAGTTTTCTTTTTTTTTTTTTTAACTAAAAGTTAAATTATAAACTATACCTCCTAATGATGTTGAAAAATTAGTAAGCTGAATGGTCTAGGTTTCAACAACAATTTCGTGACCTGAAAAGAAAAGAATTATCAAAAGAGATCGGGATGTACTGGCCAAAGTCCTCCGATAGCTAAATTAGTTTTTCTCTTTCAAGGAATAAGTATGGAGAATGTATAATTGGTTGAACATACCTCAGTTTGTTGAGGGTGGATCCCTTTTATAGAGAACTTAGAGTAGGTCTACTTGTTTGGTTCTACTAACGTCATGGAGATATGTGGATTTCGTGGAGCATTGCATTAGAGACAAGTGGACTTAGTAGAATGTGGGAGAGAACTTTGAAGAGTTTATCCCATGTTTAGGAAACTGAAATTTGGTTACTCTTGTTGAACAATTAGGATGTTTAATATTTTTCTAAGTGTTTATACTCGTCTACACCTACGGGTGGTATGGACGAGTATATAGTGCTCTAGCACGATTGTCGAGCCCCTTGTAATGTCTTTGTGCACTTGCTCCTTGTTATTTTCTAATTTTTTCTTTAGGGTTCATCTTGGATGTTGTTGGGTTTGGACGATCTTTATGGACGAACTAGACTTTGCATTTTTCAATCATCTCCTATTACACTTTGCACCATAAAACTATGATTATTATTAAGTTTGTTATTAATTTGGATGAAAAAAAATCACATCACGTGAAAAATATCTAATTACCCCTCCTTAGTCCTTTAAAAACAATAAAGAAATCGTACTTTACTATCCTAAAGTATACCTCTGACTGCACAATAAAACTAATGGCATGGAAAAACTTGAACATTGGTTTCTCATAACTATATTTGAAATTTCAAACATCCCAGAGTAAACTTCATTAGTCCACGGAGAATAAAGATTTCGTTCTTTTCCTCATATTTTGATATTTTCCCACCACTCTCACCTATGTAATGATTTATTTTTTTGAAAATTTCTAGACCATAAAAATTTATACAATTTTTTGCCACAAATGTGACATGATAGAGTATAATTGAAAAAGAAAAAAATAGTAAATTTATGAGTATGTTATACTGTAATTAACCATTTACAATATATCACGGCGAAGTTGTAATAAAAATTTTGTAGTATAATTTTAAATACTAAAACTTTTTTTGCATTGAATAACAATTGCATTAAAAAGGAGGGAACAGCCCAGAGTACGTACAAGAACTAGAGTTAGTGGGTGTTCCCTAAAAGAGAGGAAGAGATATTACTTTTGACCTGCCTATTCGGCTATTCCCTAAAACGAGGTTACAATATATTTTGAATTAGCTGGCTAGCACAACGAAATGGGTCCTGCCCATGGAAAGGCATGATCGATCGTATCTAGGGTCTGCTTTTAACCGGTATTGGTACTATAGCCAATTAACATGACAATGCTGACGAAACAATTAATACATGGGTGAAGTTTTTATTTAATGTGCATTTAGATACTATTTATTTTATAAAAAATTGAAAATTAAAAACTAAAAATAATAAAAAAAGTTATTGGAGATGTGTGGGTTACTGATTATTGGCCTAAATGACTGTTCATATATAGGGTTTACTTTTAACCGGTATTAGTACTGTTTATGAGATATGAACAATGCAAGAAACATTGAGCTAAAAAATAAAAAAAAATCCAAAC
This sequence comes from Quercus alba, assembly GCA_036321655.1. Classification (NCBI taxonomy): domain Eukaryota; kingdom Viridiplantae; phylum Streptophyta; class Magnoliopsida; order Fagales; family Fagaceae; genus Quercus; species Quercus alba. The sequence continues at coordinate 11,207,136 of CM070309.1, read as the reverse complement.
AGAGTTTTAGTATTTGTGCACTTGCCACCTATGTAGCACATATATAAACATGACGCCCAACAGGGACGAAACTAGGATCAAAATTTACCCGGGGGGGCCAAAACCTCAATAAAAAAATTCTTTAAAATACAAATTAGCATATATTTAATGTTAAGAAAATATCAACAAAAGAGAGGAAAAACAAAATAACAGTTTATTAATACATTTTAAATTAATAATTTAAAAATATAATTCAACATTCTTTTAAATAACAAAAATCATCTATAGTTGATTTTGTACTAAAATTCGCAACATTCTCCCTTTCAATCCTAATTTCTTTTGATTAATAATACATGAATTTATAAAATTCATATAATAAAATTTGTAATATTAATGATTGTACACTACACATTAGCACCAATTTATTAACGCAACTATTCAATTCTATATTACCCCACATAAAATTAAACTAATTTACTAATAAACAACCAACTAGTAGGTAGTAAGTTAAAAAAAAATTAAATATTTTAAGTTAAAAATTAATAGCCAAACACACCTGCCATCTCACCCCACACATTGATTAATGGCACCCACGCACCCCACTCTCACTCACTATAAGTACATTAACTTGGTTTGTAATTTGTATTCATCTATCTTTCTTCTTTTTTTCTTTGCGCATTTTTTTTTTCTTTTCAGCAAAAATAGTCATATCTTTTTTCACGAAAATTCAAATAGTCAATCTTAATACTCATAAAAAAAAATAGCTTGGATCTAAGAAGAAAGAGTAAGAAACAGCCAACACAGATGTTGTAGTATAATTGTTTGCCAGTTGGGTTTTATTATTTTCATGGGCCAATTTGTAACTTATTGGGAGGAGGGGGGCCAAAAATAATTATTTTGGACTCAATTGTTAAACTATTCATTAAATGTGTATACTATTACTATTAAAAAAAAAAATTTGGGAGGGGGAATGGCCCCTTCTGCCCCTTACTAGTTCTGTCTCTAACGCCCAATACAGTAACATAGCATTTTTTTTTTAAACTAACATATAATATTTTAGGATACGACAATTAATTAATTAAATAATATTTTTTACAAATATTTTTTTATTTAAGTACAATTTAAATTTATATTAAGTTTTAAACAAAGTAATATATTTTTTTAGTTTTTCTTTCCCTTGTGACCAATGTGTTTTGTAATGACTGAATTTGGATTAGACCCAGTGTAGGATTGGGTTTAAGCCCAACAAGCCCAAATAATGAATTTATAAAACGTGGGTGAAAGAATTAGTTCTACTCTAAAAGATGGACAATAAAAATTGATGAACTAAGATTATTGAACACAAGTAGATGAGAAAATCTATTCTTGACAATACTTGAGGAGCTTATGTTATAATATCTAGTATTTGGACAAAGTTACAAGGGTTCACTGTATTCTTACAAAGATTTCTTGATTTTTCCGATCCCTCTTTTAGGTCACCTTCCCGTGCTATATATTGCAATCTTGGTGTTATCCCTACCATACACGTATAGGTTGGATTCTAGAAGCTCTTTCTTGTCTCATCCAACACCTCCCAGATTTATCAAATAGTAGATGTAAGGCTGCTTGGTCACTGTTCAGATATCACCTCCACATTAATGCGGCCAAAGAGTTAGTTGGGAGGCATTTAATGTCGAGGTAGCAGCTTTTGAAGATATTTGTTGCCTTTCTTTACTTACCCTTTGTCCAACGTCCAACTTCTAGTTATGATGTAACTTTGAAGAAGGTCTAGGGTGATATGATACTCTTACTGACCTCGAATCCTTGTTTCCGAGATGACTTTTCTTCTCATATGTGTGTCGAACTTGTCTCATACTATCTTTATTTTTCTCTTTATACCATTCTCATTATAACCTCATTTGATCATTCTCGAATTAGTTAATGTCCTCAGATTGGGCCATAGGCCTAATTCGTACAGCTTTAATAATACCTCCTGACTAACTGACCCCCACGTGTTTAAATAATAAAGTTTAAAAAATAAGTAAAAAAATTTTTATTGATATTATTTATTATCTTTTCTTATTTTATAATTTTTTGTCACTTCTTGAAAGTTAAAAAAAAAAAAAAAAAAAAAAAAAAAAAAAAAAAAAAAAAAAAAAAAAACGAGTAAAAACTGACCTCCTACTGTTGTTCCTAAGAACATAAATTAATAAATAAATTACAATTTGAGTAGTATTATCGAAACAAAACTTGTAGACTCTTCTTAAATTCCATTTTCACAATATAAAAGTAGCGTTCTACTTTTCTCTTAGAAAACATTTATAGAAAATTAATAAGATTCATTTTATTCAACAACCTAAATATAGTACTTTTATAAATTTAACACACTTATCCTGTTGTACATCCCTTTTGAAAATTAAGTTATAATTTTTGTAATGAATCTTAAAGGTTGAAGCACTTACAATATTTTTAAATGTAAATTTCAATAAATAAAAAAAAAAAGTTTTCAATATAGAAATTGACCTATTGGCCAAAAATTAAAGCCACCATACATGAAATACAAAATATCTAGTAATCTTGAGATACAGTAAAATAGATTAGGACACCATTAAAAAATTCAATAGGCTTCCTCTTTCGTAATACTAATTAATTGATTGAAATAAAAACACCACTTAAATAGTTAGATCCACTAAACATAAACTTGAAACCTACCCCAAAAGATAACATACACAATAGGCACATTGTGTCTCTAAAAAAAAAAAAAATTATAAATGATAAAACATGCAAATGAAAAGGGATTCAAAAGCAGGGATCCACTGTGATGTGACTCAGATTCCCAACTGGTTTTGCACCTCAAGGATGGTCTTAGCAGAGTCCCTAAGACGGTGAGCCTCCTCATCAGTCAAATGCACATTGGTCACCCCCAGGACTCCACCCCTACCAAGCTGGGCTGGCAAGCTCAAGAACACGTCTCCACCTTCAATTCCGTAGAACCCATTAGCAACTACCGAGACTGGGTGAACCTTCCTCTGGTCTCTCAGTATGGATCGAGCCAGGTTAGCCACAGAGTACCCAATAGCCCAGGATGTGTACCCTTTGAGGCTTATCACTTCATAAGCACTATCTATTACTTCTTTGTGGATATTCTCCAAGGTCACCTTTTCGTATGCGATTTGTTGCTTTTCTAGGAAGCTCAATACCGGCACACCTCCGACACTAATGCTTGACCATAGTGCCACCGAGCTATCACCATGCTCCCCAACTATGTAAGCCTGCATTAATTATTACAACAAAGTTTATTAACAAGGTAGGGTTTACTAAATTAAGAAAATACCAAAGCATTACCTAGATTAATCTAATTAGTAAAATTCTCATTCATACTCTTCTAATAAAATTTTAAAAAATAAATAAAAACAAAGAGGGAGAAAGAGAAAAAGAATCGACTAAATTTACATGGTCAATTGACTCAATTTATAATTGAGTGGAACTGTGGGAAAAGAAAATCCAATTACAGGCTTACAGCTAGAGATTGCAGCTAGAGATAGGTTTATACCGTTTATTCAATTAGGACAGGCTTTCAACATACGGACATGTCCGTTTATGATTCACTTTTTCAAGTCACAACCTAACTTTTTTTTTTTTTAGAATCTGATCACAGTTAATGGAATCGGAATAACATAAACAAGATACAATATATGAAATTCTGTAACTCCAAAAAAACTCCAATGCAGATAATCCACTAAACTCTAACCAAACCCTAAGCATCGGTGCATGTGCATCACTACTTTTTTTGTGAGAGTATCTTAAAAAAAGAAGAAGAAGAAAAGTGACTGACCTGCACATCCTGAGCGTTGACGTCGAGATGATCGGCGATGAGGAACCGAAACCTGGACGAGTCGAGATTGGTACCCGACCCAATAACCCGATTCGAAGGGAATCCGGATAGCTTCCACGCCACGTAAGTGAGCACATCAACAGGATTGGAAACTACAAGCAAAATAGTCTCCGGCGAGTAACGAGCCAGCGGAGGAATAATACTCCTAAACAGAGCCACGTTCCTCTGCAACAGATTGAGCCTAGACTCCCCAGGGACCTGGCGGGCCCCAGCAGTGACAATACAGAGATCAGACCCAAAGGTGAGCTCGTAGTCGACAGACGCATGGATTTTGGTGCGAGGTAAAAACGCAGCAGCATGTTGAAGATCGAGCATCTCGCCACGTAGCTTGTCGGCCATGGCGTCGATGAGGACGAGCTCGTCGGCTACGTCTTGGGTAAGAATAGTTTGAGCTATGGCCATGCCCACGTTGCCGGCTCCAACGACAGAGATTTTGGTGTGTCGCTTAGTTGGGGAAGGAGGGGCGGCACGTTGAATTTGCCTGAAGAAGGCCTGGGTTAGGTCCAGGCCTCCTGGGCCAAGTGATGATGATGAACCACTCTTTTGCATTGTGTTTGTGTTTGTGCTTGTGTGTAGGGTTTTTGTTTTTGCTGCAGAGAGCGGTGGGGGAGAGTGGTGGTTTTATATTTGTCGGAGAGAAAGAAAGAATGGTTGAGTGGGGGGAACGTAATAGTATATTTCAATAGTCAAAGTTTCCAGAAGAAATTGCCAAGACTTTGGGGAAGCAGCAAATCTGAAATTTCCCAACTATATAAAAATATTTTCCTTTGGCGTAGCCTTGTGGGGGCTGCGAATCTGAAATTGCCCAATATAAAACAATATTTTCCTTTATTCTTCCTGTTCTGTATATTTGCTGTTTCCTACCACCTCCATTCCTTCGGTCTCTCCAATGCAAACACCACGCGCCTTTTTAAACCGCTAAAAATAAATTTTTACTGCAAAATAAAATGTTAAGACTCACTTAAGACTTAACAGTAGTACTATCGTTGGTTCTCCAAAAAAAAAAAAACTTAACAGTAGCATATTAGATTTTTTTACTAAACTTAAATATTAATAAAATATAAATAGTATATTATTTTTTAAGAATAATTAAATTTAATGTAACTATGTGTGTGAATTTAATTTGAGAACTTAACGTATTACACTTGAAATAATATACCTAAAATTTAAATATGATGATATTATAAATAATTATTTGAAATAATATAGTTATGAATTCCATTCCGTAATCTTTCATTCCAATTAGTTAACCGATACAAATCACCCATCTATTCTATTTTGTTTTAAATTTCAGTTCATTCTGATTCATTTCACTAAATTCCATCTAGTATGCTGATTTTAGCCAATATGTTAAAAAAAAAAAAAAAAATTTAAACCCATTTATTTATTACTTTCACTCATATTATGAAATTTTGTTAAGTATTATTTTCCTTTAGTAGTGAGTTTTTCTTGTTAACTCTACTCACATATGACATGGTTTTTTTCTTCATTAATATACTATTTTTTCTTTACTTATATATGACATGTTATATATTTATATTATATAATGATGATTGTAAGGTCACAATTTGGATCCCTAGCCCAAAGGATATATGAACTCAGGCCCAAAAAACTCAATACAATGAATTTGTAGAGAGTGAGTTGGAAAACTAGGCTTTAATGAATCAGACAATAAGCAAAGTGGATTCAGATGACAAGAAAATGTAAATAGATTGGTTTAATATAAAGAAAATTGTTATTGGCACAGTCCGAGGAGATCAGTTCTTATATATTGATTCTTAAGTTTGATTACAAGTTCAGTTCTTAATTGCTACAGTAATTCTCTTTCTCTCTTTCGATCCCCATCTCCTCAGAGGTCTCTTACATTATATATCTCCCTTTGAATGATCTTGGCCCTTCACTTGTCGATCGTTCAAGCTACTACTTAAGTGCTTGTCCCATCGGACACCCTTACAGGCCCTCTGTGAGTTGGGGTGACTAAGGCAGCACTGTTCAGGGGTCTTCTCCATATAAATGTGGCCAGAGAGTTAGCTGCAGAGCATTCAATGCGGTGGTAACAGCTTTTACTAAGATATTTCTTGACTCTCATTTGTCCTATACGTTCATAGTGTATATCCTTATCAATAGAACTTCCTAGAATGTCATTCTGGACGGCAGAACACACTTTTCTGACCTCTTCTTTGTTTAGCTGAGGAGATACTCCTCCTCAGCCTACCTCTCCCAACCTTTACAATCATAACTTGCTTGTGAAGTTCAAAGTCTTACTTCTTCCTCATTATTAATCTATTCTTGGACCACTATGCCTCCTTAGACAAGACCCAAGGCCCAATATATATTTAGGCCTGCGTCCCCACAATAGCCCCTCAAAACTCCGGTTTTCCCTTTCTATCCGAGGAGAAAAGTGAGGTTTTGATGTTTGAAAAATAAATTCCACGTGTTCCTTTGATTTCCACATGTGAGAGTGTTGTTTCGCATGTCCCATAACTGTTCCTGTAGCTTTAGAGCTCGCGAAGTCTCATTAAATGCTCCAAGCGACGCTCTGTTCCCCATATCTTATGGTGAGAGGTAGATCTTACGGCTGGCATTTCTCCTTGAAATTTGAGCGGGATAACTCCCACTAAATTCCACCTTTTATGTAAGGCACTCGGGGGAATCATTCTTCCTCATTTTTCAAATCTTCGAGCTCTCAAGAAACTCCTAACTCTCAAACCTTCAAGGCTTCCCAAGTTTCTAAAGTCTCCAAGTCTTTTTCTTCAAAAAATTTAAACCTTTAAGAAGTACCAGAAGTAATACATGTGCTTATTCTCATAAGTTTCTTCTTTTCTAGGTTCTTTTCTCCTCAACTGATCTCCTCGACTTTCCATTCTCTATTTCCTTTCTTTGAAAACTTCATCCATTTCCCTTTTGCTTAACTAAATTGGTAGATTTAAGCACCTTGTAAACTCTCCCGCTGGTATGGATGGCTTTAGGGCTAAATATCACATTCCAAAGGGAGTTGCCCTGCGATATTGTGCTCCAGATCAGATAGTTACAGATAGAAAAGAAGGGGAAGTTGTCATTTCTATGATCGCCTTCATAGAAGGAGGAATGACGCTTCCCATGGGTAGGGTAATCTGCGATTACATACTTAACTATAGGTTGTGTTCTCATCAGTGTGCGCCCAACCTATTTAGAGTCTTGGGCAACGTCGATGCTCTTAATGAGCAGATGGGTTTAGGATTCACCTAGCACGATGTCGTCCATATGTACGAGTGTCATTCACTTGCTGACTCGAGGTATTACCTCAAGTCTAGGTCCTCCATTGTTAGGCTTATATCGTGTCTTCCTAAGTCCAACAAGGGCCTGAAGGACGACTATCTAATTGCCTCTAGGGAATGACACAATGGTCTTCACTGCCCAACTCGGAAGGGAGAGCCAGGTGGGGTACCCTAGGGTTAGGTCCCATGAAACAGGATTTAGTTCTTTCAGCTTTGCTACTCTTCCTTGTAGCATTTCATTTTCCTTTTATGATAAATTTTATTGGTCTGACCATGCTTTTGCTCCTCGGCCATTTTTGTAGATAAACAACACGTAGCACCTCGTCTTAGTCTAGTCAATGTCGCGGGCCTCAACAAAGTCCTAAGGTTCGAGGTGTTTGTGAGTGAGGACGGGCAGTTGAGGGCAGTTTGAAGTTTAATTTGAAGAAATATATTATAACAAATAATATAAAATTAATTTACTAATTAATTATTCTTAAAATATTGATAGTAGACTTCTAGTTGAAGTAGAAGTCAAAGCGTTGGTTTTTTCCTTTTTTAGAAAGAAAACGTGCATGAGTTGTTGTTTGGGATTTAAGTTTATAATTTTTTATAATAGACTTTCAGTTTGAATAGAATTTAAATGATAAGGTTTTATCTAAATTAAATAAATGTTAAATATTATCCCTTAATTTGAGGACATTTATCCTAACAAATAATACAAAATTAATTTACTCATAAGTGAAAGTAGTCACTTGGCGCAATCACAATGCCCAACTTAATTGCACTTAATAAGGCAGTCCACCTAATCCTCGATTTTGAGCCGCTATCAAATGCTTTCCAAGATGTAGGCAACGCCATCTACGCAGGTGACCCTTGGCTACGTAGGATAGACGTCTCGGTTCTTGGCTTTCTAGCCCGAGAAGATCTTCCACCAGTCGAACTGCCCTTCCACTGTGCTCTCCCTGAAGCAGCAGCCTCTAGGGAAGAGACTGCTTCCTCACATCTATCACTTAAGGAGGAAATAGACCAATTCCCACTTGAGGAAGAGAAGGAGGAACAGGGAGCTCCTGTCATCCACATATCGAACGCCAAGGAAGAGTTCGATAGACTTTCAGGTGTTTGTACCCTAGGCCTCGTGGTAGTATGCGTGATTGACAGCTCTGAGGAGGAAGAAGAAGAAATGGCCCTAAACTTGAGGAAAGGCTTGAGGGACCTTATGGCTGGGAGGAACAAAGGGTCATCGTCCAAGAAGGCCCCCAAATCCCAGGATCTTGCCAATCTCCCTCCTCCCACAACCACACTAGGCCTAATTCCTATTCCCAACCTGAAGAAGAAGAGGAAGGAGCAGGAAGTGAAGCAGGGTAAGATGGTCCCTCAAAAGGGGGCTAAGCAACAAAAGATTGTCAAAGACAGACAAGCCTCCTTCGTGGATAGTAGGAAAGAGCCAAGTGGAGTTGAGGTGCGCCAACAGCAACGCACTTGGGCTCCTCGGCTGGAGTTGGATGGCACTCCCATCCCATGGAACTCCTTCATCAGAGAGTTCCAAAGAGGGCACTCCACCTACATTACCGAAGCCCTAGAGTAGCCCCTCCTCTTGCCCAAAGACATGGAGGCTTTAAGGCGGATGAGGCAGCCAGACCTCTTTATATCCCTGAAAAGGGATCTTGCCATAGTAAGCTAACCATCATACCTTTTAATTAAATGCTACGGTGCCTTTTCCATTCTTTCTTCTTTTCCTTTTATTTTTTATTTTTTATTTTTTACATAGGACTCCTTTGTCATTTTTGTGCAGGTTGCCCATGAGGTTTTTATAGTGGAGGAATGGGTCAAGGATGCTTACAATAAGGCCAGGGTTGAGGCCAACCTCCGCGCCGAGGTCAACAAGTCCTTGGAAACCATGAAGCAAGAAAACTAGGAGCTGGCAACTCAATTGATTGCTGAGGAGAGGGCGAGGAGGAGTGTTGAGGTTGGGCTGAAATGTGCCCACGACCAGGTTGAAGATCAGCATAAAAAGCTCTATCTCACTGAGATAGAGTTGGACACATAGAAGTAGCTAGTCCTGGACCTCAAAGCTAAGCTGGAAAAGGCCAAAGCCGCTGCTTGGACGGTTGAGGAAGCTGCGGAGGCCTCGAGACAAGCATCCTACAACCTTAGGGTAGAAGAGACTGAGATCCGGCTAGCTGAGGAACTGGCCGAGGTATGCAGGGATTACTGCAAGGAAACATGGATGGAAGCCCTCAACCTTGCAGGGGTTCTTGCTTCCTTTAAGTGGAGGCAGGCTGGGAGTATGAACTATCATCCTGACATCCGCGAAGCCCCAGCTACACTCCCATCTCCCTCTACCTTTGCCCTTGAATCCTTTGAGCAGCCCTTAATTATTCAGGCCATTCTTCCCCCCTCCAAGGCTTCCAAAGGATCCATCCAAACTGGTGATCAAGGCCAAAGAGCTGAGGTGGCCAAGGATAAAGGCAAGGGCAAGGAGGTCAAGCCACCCTTAGAGGCCAAGGATGCTGCCAAGTCCAAGGATGCTGCCGAGGCTAAGGATGCTACAGTTAAAGCGAAGGAGGTCGAGGCCAAATCCAAAGAGGCTTGACCCAAAGCCAAAGATGCTTCTACCTCCTAGCCGAGCAAGAAAGACGACCCTCCTCCTCCAACCAAGGCCTAGCTTGTGTAGATAGCATCAGATTTTTGGTGCAACAAAGCTTAGGTTTCACTCGGCAACATATATCATGTGTGCACAAATGTAAAAACAATCCAAGATTGATCAAGCAAATTATCAAGAACAAGGATAGATTAGCCTCCTGTTTTTTAGCCTTGATAGTAGAACATCTTGTAGCTAGAACATGGATAGATTAGCCTCCTGTTTTTCATCATTTTGGTGTTCTTCTTTTGTAGTGGCAGTTTGCCATTGTGTATAATGTACCTTTCCTTTATTTAATAAAAAGGGCTGCACTTTTTATTTTATAAATCTTTCCTTTCTTTGTAATATTTATTTTATGATTGATGTAGTTATTATTTTTCCTCCAATGGGACTTAAAACTGATGATGTTGCTGACAATAGTGAATTATTGCCACCCTGACTTTACCAAAACCAACAGTAGTGCATTGCTGCTACTCAAACAAATTAAACACAGATAAATAGTAAGGAAAATGACCATGTGCTTGTACTGAGAACCATGCAACCAATAGAGAAGGCGAAATCTTTATGGGGATGAACAAAACACTTAGTAAAAATTAAACAGGTATTGACTTGCCCGAGGGGTGTGATCTAAGGAACTAGACATAGCCCTTGTTCTGCTCAGTACTTAGGCAAATAATTGAGAACATTAACTTACCCAAGGCAAGCGATCCGAGGAGTTGGGTATAACCTGGGATTTGTTTTAACACTTAGAAAAATAAATAGAGGGTGTTAATTTACCTAAAGTATGTGATTCGAGGGACTAGGCGTGACTAAGGTTCTGTTTAACACTTAAGAAAATGAGCTGAAGTATTAATTTACCTAAAGTATGTGGTCTGAGAGACCAGGCATAACTAGGGTTCTGTAGGAGTTTCAACAAGTCCGGTGCTATCCCAGCAAGTAGGTTCATGCACAGAAACCTCGGTGGAAGCCTCCTGATGCGGGTTCGGTGAAGCTAAATTTTGATGGGGCAATCTTTGAAGATTTAAGTGCAGCAGGTATTGGAGTCACCTTTTGGAATGAACGTGGGGAAGTGGTTGCAACTTTGGCAGAGTAGATTCCCATTCCAGATTCTGTTTTTACTCTTGAAACTTTGGCAGCTAGGCGTGCGGTTCTTTTTGCTCGAGAACTTGGTCTTCGTCATGTTGTTTTTTAGGGTGATTCGGAGTCATCCATTCATGATATTTGTAATAGACTTTTGTTACATTCATCGTGTGGTCATATTATTCATGACATTTTATTGTTTTCTTGCTCATTTCAAAGCTTTTCTTTCTCTCATGTGTGTAGGCAAGACAATGCTTTAGCAAATGCCTTGGCTAAGAGAGCTAAGTTGTCTAGTCCTTTATTGGTTTGGATGGAGTCTATTCCTCCAGATTTATATAACTGTTATTTGGCAAATTTTTCATCTTTTAATTAAAGTAGCCTTCCTTGTTGTTTTCTTAAAAAAAAAAAAAAAAAGTTCTGTTTAATACTTAGAAAGATATCATCAAGTATTAATTTACCCAAAGCATGTGGTCCAGGGATGGCTATAACTAAGGTTTTGTTTTATACTTAGAAAAATGTCATTAAGTATTAATTCATCCAAAGCATGTGGTCCAGGGAGCTGAGCATAACTAAGGTTCTGTTTAATATTTAGAAAGATGTCATCAAGTATTAACTTACCCAAAGCATGTGGTCCCTCAGGGACCAAGCATAACTAAGGTTTTGTTTAATACTTAGAAAGATGTCATTAGGTATTAATTTACCCAAAGCATGTGGTCCAGGGAGCCAGGCATGACTATGATTTTGTTTAATACTTAGAAAAGTAACTTAATATATCAATTTACCCAAGGTATGTGGTCCGGGGAGCCAAGCATGACCAAGGTTCTGTTTGATACTTAGGAAAATTAACTGAAGTATTAATTTACCCGAAGTATGTGGTCCAAGAGACCAGGCATAACTAAGGTTATGTTTAATACTTAGAAAGATGTCATAAAATATCAATTTACCCATGGTATGTGGTCTGAGGAGCTAAGCATGACCAATGTTCTGTTTGATATTTGAACAAGTAGCAGAACGTGTGACTCATAACATGATAAACCAAAATATGGTAAAGAAATATTTCATTAATAATAATACCTTTTCAGGTTGCTTACATTCCAAATGCATGGTATAACGTTTTCCTCTAGATCTTCAAGATAATATGCACATATTCCAGCCACTGAAGTGATGCAATATAGCCTTTCCCAGTTAGGCCTTAATTTCGCCAAGTTGGGTTCTTTGCAGTACCTAAAACCATTCTTAACACCAAGTCCCCAGGTGCTAAAGGCCTTAACTTCACATTGCATCATACCCTTACTTAAGCTTGTGTTGATAGTATGCCAGCTGAACCATAGCGTTTTCTCTTTGCTCTTTAATTAGATCTAAACTCTTCTCCAATAGCACATCATTATTGCTTAGAGTGAAAGAACTTGTTCTCAGTGTTCGGAATTCAGTCTCTAGAAGAATAACAGTCTCAGCTCCATAAGTCATTGAAAAGTTTATCTCTCCTGTTGATCTATGAGGTGTGGTCTGATATGTCCAAAGGAAATGTGGTAGCTCTTCCACCCATTTTCCCTTTGCGTCATCCAACCTCTTCTTGAGTCCACCCATTATGACTTTATTAACAGTCTCGGCCTGTCCATTCTCCTGTAGGTAAGCCGAGGTGGAATACCTATTCGCAATTCCCAGGTCACAACAATACCTCCTAAAGGCTTTGCTGTCAAACTGAAGTCCATTGTCCGAGATGAGTATATGAGGGATCCTAAACCGAGTGACAATGTTTTTCCACACTAATCTCTTAGCATCTATGTCTCTGATATTTGCCAATGGTTTAGCTTCAACCCACTTAGTGAAGTAATCTATGCTAACTAGTAAATATCTCTTATTCCCTACTGCCTTAGGGAAAGGTCCAATAATATCCAAAACTCATTGAGCAATGGGTCAAGGGCTAGACAAAGGATTAAGGACCAGACAGAGGATTAAGAACCCCTCCTGGTTGATGGATATTTGGGGCAAATTTTTGGCACTGGTCACACTTCTTCACATATTCTTGTGCTTTTTTTTGCATGTTCGGCCACCAATATCCTTAGGTAAGGGCTTTGTGAGACAAGGATTTGCCTCCTGTGTGGCTTCCACAAATCCCTTCGTGTAACTCCTCTAGAAGTAGCTCTGATGCCTCAGGGTGTATGCACAGCAAGTACGGCCCAGAGAAAGAGCGTTTGTACAATTTTTGGTCCTTGGACAGCTAAAACCGAGGAGCCTTTCTTCACACCTTGTCAGCTTCTAACTTCTCCTCGGGCAAAATATCTTCCTTAAGGAATAGCACTATCGGGTCCATCCAGTTAGGCCCCACCCTAATTTGATGGATGTGAACCATCTCTCTCTTCACCTTGGTAGGCTTGCACAAGTCTTCAACAAGGATGACCTAAGGTAAACCCTATGCTGAGGAGGTTGCAAGAGTAGCCAGAGAGTCAGCATGTGTATTTCCACTTCTAAAGATATGCAGCAAGCTGAAAGACTCAAATCCTGACTGCAGGTGCTTGACTTGATTCAAATATTCTTACATCCTCACGTCCCTGGCTTCGAACTCCCCTCCCACTTGGCCTATGACCAATCTTGAATCCGAGAATATCTCCACTGCCTTTCCGCCCATTTTTTGAACCATGGTCATCCCCACCAATAGAGCTTCATATTTGGCCTCGTTGTTGGTGGCCGAAAAACCCAATCTTAAGGATTTCTCAATAGTGATCTTCTCAGGAGATATTAGAACTAGCCGCACTCCAAATCCCTTTTAATTTCCTGTACCATCAATGTATACCCTCCAAGATAGAGGCTCCTGTAGTGAGACCATGCCAATTGATTTTCCATCTATGTTCTGTATCTCAATTTTTTCTTCAAATGGGGTTTCAGCAAACTCGACCACCAGATCAGCGAGGACTTGACCCTTAACAGAGGTGCGAGGTATGTACTTGATATCAAAAGCCCCTAGGATTGTGCCCTACTTGGAAATTCTCCCTGTATAATCAGCACTTCGGAGTAGTGATTTAAGCAGAAGTTGGGTTAGGACAACAATTGTGTGTGATTGGAAATAATGGGGGAGCTTACGCATAGCATGCACCACTGCCAAAATGGCCTTCTCTAGTGGTAGGTAGTGGACCTCGGCCTTATGTAGTGACTTGCTCACATAGTAAACTAGCCTCTATACCCCACTATCAACTTGTACCAGCACCAAGCTCACCATTGCAATGTAAGCAAACAAAACCTCATCCACCTCGGGTCTAGACATAATGGGTGATGGAGAAAAGTATTCCTTCAACTGTTGGAAAGCCCAGACACACTCTTCGGTCTATTCAAATCCTTTTCATTTTTTCAACAACTGAAAGAAAGGCCTACAATTGTCTGTTGACCAAGAGATAAATCGGTTTAAGGCAGCAGTCATTCCTGTTAACTTCAGGACTTCTTTGGGATTTTGAGGTGGTTGTAGGCTGTTAATTGCCTTAATTTGATCAGGATTGACCTTAATTCCATGGTGAGTGACCATATAACCCAAGAACTTCCCTTATCCAACACCAAAAGAACACTTAGAAGCATTAAGGCGCAGCTTATGCCTCCTCAAGATTTCGAAGATATTCCTGAGGTCGTTAACATGCTCGGATTCTAACTTACTCTTGACCACCATGTCGTCTATATAAATCTCAATGTTTTTTCCTAGCTATGGCTTAAACATCTTGGTCATCATCCTCTGATAGGTAGCCCCCGCATTCTTTAAACCAAAAGGCATTACTTTGTAGTGGTAATTTATAGTGGTGGTGACAAAAGCTGTTTTCTCTTGATCACTCAAAGCCAGTGGTATTTGGTGGTACCCCTAGAAGGCATCCAAAAAGCATATCTAAGGATGGACTAACGTTACGTCCACTAGCTGATCAATTCAAGGTATGGGGAAAGGGTCCTTTGGACAAGCCTTGTTCAAGTTTGTGAAATCCACACATACTCGCTACTTTCCACTTTCCACTTTCCTTCTTTACTACCACCATATTGGCCAACCATTCAAGGTAGAACACTTCCTTAATAGCCCCAGCTTACTTAAGCTTGTTTACCTCATCCTTGACGGTGTCAGAATGTTCTTTAGATGAGCACCAAGGTGGTTGCTTCCTAGGGAGGATGGTTGGATTAACATTCAGATGATGACAAATGAAGTCTGGATCCACCCCAAGAGCTTCGTAAGCATTCCATGCAAATACGTCAATGTTCCTCCTAAGAAACTCTATCAGCTTTTCCTTCTCTTGAGGAGGTAGACAAGCTTCGACCTGAAAAAACTTCTCCGGATCATCACCTACAACAATTTTCTGCAAGTCCTCACATTTCACCCCCTCGATTGTCTCCTCTGTGGGTAACACTAGAGTCATTGATTGCAATAAGCTCTTCTCAGCAAAGGCCGAGGACTCCACTCCCGATTGGTGCGTTATCGCAACGATCAAGCACTACCTTGCCACGGATTGACTCCCAACCAGCTCCAAAATCTAGTCTCCATATGAATATTTTACCTTTAAATGCAAAGTGGAGGAAATGGCCCCCAGGGCGTGAAGCCAGGGCCTTGTCACAATAGTCGTGTAGGGAGAATAGGCATCCACTACAATGAAATTCACCTCCACCACCAGTGTTCCTTCTTGTACGAGCAGTCGAATCTAGCCCTTGGGAATGACAACTTTCCCATCGAAGCTTACCAGAGGTAAATCATGAGCTGTCAAGTCCATAGGTTTCAAGCCCAGCTTGTTGTATAAATCGAGGTACATAATCTCTACCCCACTGCCTTGATCCACCATCACCCTCTTAACATCATACCCCTTATCCTGAGGGTAACCATTAGGGCATCATCATGCAGCTGTATGGTTCATACCTTATCCTCCTCAGAGAAGCTCATTGTTAGCCGGTTCTCCACTCTGGCCCTCTTCGGCTCAGGTTTCGAGCCCTCGGTAGGTAGTCAGGCTACAAGCATCACCCTAGAGGGGTGAGAGCTGATTCTTCCTAGGGTCGTAAAGATGACATTGATAGTACCCAAAGGGGGTCTTAAAGAAGCATTCCCCTGAGCGCTTGACCCTGCTTGGTCTTCTTGCTCATTAGGCCGATACAAAAACTGTTTTAGCCTTCCATCTCTAACCAGCTGCTCCAAATGATTCCACAAAGTTCTTCAGTCCTTAGTGGTATGTCCTCGTTCCTGGTGGTACTAGCAATGAAGGCTTTCATTGCGCCTCATGGGGTCTCCTACCATCTTGTTTGGTCATTTGAAGTATGGCTCATTCTTGATCTTCTCCAAGACTTGATGTACTGGTTCTCGGAACACCGTGTTAACCATATTAGGAGCCATAGGCCCAGATTGCCTGGCAAAATCTCTTCAGGGTCTATTATTGTTGTATCGATTCAACTTGAAGTCCATCCTCTCCTGAGGGACAACCTTAGCCTTTCCCTTCCTTTGTTGTTAGTCTTCCTCGACCCTCTTGTACTTTTCAATTCAGTCCATGAGTTGGCGTACACTGGTAGCAGATTTCCCAGTCAAAGACTTCCTCAAACCATGTTCGGTAGGTAAGCCGAACTTGAAAGTTCTGATGGCCACATCGTCAAAGTCACCATTTATCTTGTTGAACATCTCTTAGTACCTATTTGAGTATGTTTTTAAGGTCTCCCCTTCTCGCATGGCCATAGACAGTAAGGAGTCTAAGGGTCGAGAAACCCTGCTGCATGTAATGAAGTGAGACCCAAAAGCCTAGGTGAGCTCCTTAAAGGAATTAATGGAACTTACTCCTAAGCCATCAAATCACCTCATTACCTTAGGCCCCAAACTGGATGGGAATACCTTTCACATTAGAGCCTTGTTCTTGGAATGCACTACCATCCTCTGGTTGAAGTGGCTTATATGCTTCACGGGGTTTGTTCGGCCATTGTACATGGTGAACATGAGTTGGGTGAAGCGCCGAGGAAGCCTCCCTCCCTCAATTCTGCGAGTGAAAAGTGATCTGAAAATTTGGTTGAGCGCTTTACTCATCGCATCATTTACCAAACCTTTGGAAGATGAATTCCTGTTTCTGCGCTCATGGTGGTTGTCCTTAACATACGAGAAAGACTCACTAGGAGGAGTTTTTGATCTGCGTTTATAACTACCATCATTTTCACTGTCAGAAGAGAAGTTCAAATCGGAGGGAGTTTGCTTTTGCCATTCGTGGTGCAGCTTTCTCTTCAAATGATCAATCTCCAGTTGCAGGGCTTTGGTATCCTCCTCATGAGAAAAATGGCTCTCATTTCGGGATTGGCTCTTGTTAGTATGGGTGGTATGCACACTAACCTCCTGGTCCCTCATTTGCTCAAGGTTGACAAAATGGTCTTCACGTTGGGACCCCATAGATTCTACCTAGTTTTGACCTGAACCTACCATAGTTTAACATCAAACTCACTAAAGCACGAGAATTTCCCACAGACAGCGCTAATTGTAAGGTCACAATTTGGATCCCTAGCCCAAAAGATAAATGAACTCAGGCTCAAAAAGCCCAATATAGTAAATTTGTAGAGAGTGGGTTGGAAAATTGGACTTTAATGAATTAGCCAATAAGCAAAGTGGATTCAGATGACAAGAAAATGCAAATAGATTGGTTTAATCTAAAGAAAATTGTCCTCGACACAGTCTGAAGAGATCAGTTCTTATATATTGATTCTTAAGTTTGAATACAAGTTCAGTTCTTGATTGCTATAGTGTTTCTCATTCTCTCTTTCGATCCCCATCTCCTCAGGGGTCTCTTACATTATATATCTCCTTTTAAATGATCTTGGCCCTCTACTTGTCAATCGTCCAAGCCATTACTTGAATGCTTGTCCCATCGGACATCCTTACAAGCCCTCTGTGAGTTGGGGCGACCCAGGCAACATTGTTCAGGGGTCTTCTCCACATAAATGCAGCTAGAGAGTTAGCTGCAGAGTATTCAATATGGTGGTAGCAGCTTTTGCTAAGATATTTCTTGGCTCCCAATTGTCCTGTACGTTCGCAGTGCATATCCTTATCAATAGAACTTCCTGGAACGTCATTCTGGTCGACAGAACACACTTTTTGACCCCTTCTTCGTTTAGTTGAGAAGATACTTCTCCTCGGCCTACCTCTCCCAGCCTTTACAGTCATAACTTGCTCGTGAAGTTTAAAGTCTTACTTCTTCCTCATTATTGATCTATTCTCGGACCACTGTGCCTCCTTGGACAAGGCCCAAGGCCCAATATATATTTGGGCCTGCGTCCTCACAATGATATTAAGATTGTGAATTATTTGATTTTGAATTAATAATTTGATATATATATATATATATATATATATATAGTTTTAGTGATAACTTTGAAACGGTACATCAAAATAGGCCAATATTGAAATGCTATTCGAATAGATAAATCAAAACGAAGTTCAAAATGGTATCCAGAACATTATTAAATGTAACCATATGGTTTCCATTTATTTTATTTTATAGAATTGTTCTACCTACACAATTACCTAGCTTCAGATGGAGCTGTTTCGATAATCTTTTCTGAATCAGCCTAAGACTTATCCAGTAAATTATTCCATTTTGCCTACACAACTAAGTTGCTTTGTCTCTTTCTCAAAAAAAAAAAAAAAAAAAAAAAAAAAGTTGCTTTGTGAAACCCAAGCACCTATTTAAACCACTAAAAAATTTTGAGTGCATGGTGAAATTTAAGTATAGTACTTTAAATATAATAATATTATAATTTTCAATTAAATTCAAACATTTAATTGAATTTATCAATAAAAAAACATAAATAATGTTGCCTTTTCTAATGAAAATTAAATTCAATGCAACTATTTATTTTAGATTTAATTTGAGAACTTAATGGATTCCAAAATAAAAAATTGAGAGCTTAAAATGTAATATATTTAAAATACTATACCTAATTTTTTTTTATATAAAATAATTCCAATATGTGACTAACTTTGCAACTCGAACCTTTTTTCTTAAATCTCTAAACACTTTATTCATGAAAAAATGCTAATTCAGCTTCAAAGCTCTTGACACCTAGGTTTTGTCCACAAAGATATTATAAATATAACCATATTATTTCCATCTATTTTATTTTATGGAATTGTTATTTTCCTAGCATATAAATCCTTCACACGCTTTTGGATCGCGCGCGTGGGTCAGTTATTTAGTGAGGGAGAAATGAACGGTATTCTGTTCTGTCGTGTAAACTATCTGATACATCAAGTCAAATAAAACAGTATACAACTGTACACATAGGACCCAGCAGATCATTACCCTTATATAATAGTATAATACTAGTAATTAACTAAAGTGGTCTCAAAAGGTTTTATATAATGGTAATTAACTAAAGTGGACCCAAAGGGCACCCAAAGGGCACTGAATCCTCGATTGCCACTTTTCTTGTGAAGGAATTCGTATTACGTACTAGCTTTTCTTGGTACCCAATCCAATCTATGGGCCACCGACAATGGTTTCCACTTTCCCTTTTCGTGCACGTTTGAAAAGCGTATTTTCCGCGTTTTTCAAATGTGCATTTTTTGGACGGTGTATTTTGTGTACTGTTTACAAAATTTGTAAGTATTTTTATTTAGTAAATTTTTTATTAAAGTTGGGTCACATTATATTATTAATATATTTAAAAATTATTTTGTTATAGTATTTTTAGTTTTTAGTAATAAGCGATATCTAAATAGACTCGTTGTAATATATATAAGTTACGTTTTGTTGGGACGAAAGAGAGATATATATATATATATATTTTTTTTTTTTCTATTATTCAATTAGTTTTTAGTTTTATGCACATTATTTTCAAAAAAAAAAAAAATCAGTTTCAGTTAAGTAAGTTGTTTCCAAATGGACTTATAATTTAGATTTTAAAAGTCGGAAGCTTTTCAAAAAATTTATGTTTATTTTAGTACAAGAGCCTATTTTTTTATTTTATACAATTATTTTGTCAAAAATATCAATATTAGATTATTTATTATATACATTATTTCATTAAAATGTCAACTTTTTTTTTTTAATTATTTCTTTTTCTTCACATACAATAATTATTATTCACTCTTTTTCTTCACCCTTGGGAATTGGGATACGTAAAGAAAAAATAAAAAACTAAATGTAAAATAAATAGTGGTTATTATAGCAATTTTGCAAATTTACACATTTTTAACTTATCCGATATTGGTGATTTTGAACTTAAATGTATAAAATTGAGCATTTTTTCCTCTTTTGCATTAATTACTAAAAGCTCGAATTTGTGATAAAACACAAGAGCTTGTTCAAACCCCCAAATAAAAATTACGACTAGATTGCTTTTACTCTTACTTAATCAAAGTGCGGAATAAGAGTAAATGTGCGCAATGAACCGATACTACTCTAGTGCATAAACATAAACAATAAACAATAATAAAAGTAAAGCACAAGAGTAAAGGAAGAGAAATGCAAATACAAAATAACACCAAGACGTGTTATCGAAGAGGAAATCGAAGAACTCGGTGAAAAACCTTTCCACGAGCCTCCAAGTCGAAATCGATCCACTAGAGAATAAAGTTGGAGTACACGAATAACAAAAGACCCTCCAAGCTCCTGCTACCAACGGACTTCTCAGAATCATGTCTTCGCTAACTTTTTGGATCTCGCAATACACCCGATTGCATCCCCTAAGCCTCACCAAATTCTTTTGGCAAATCCCCAAAACTTCCCAAGTTCTAGAACACTCTCGACACTTTGAATAGGTGTGGGTTGTGTTTGGATACAAATCTCCTCTCAAGGTAAGACAATGGGAGAGGGAAGAAGAAGAAGAAACTAGAATGATTTCTCATTAAGGATGAGTAGCTTTCTTTTTAAAAGATGGGTGTGTTGTGTTGTAGAAAACCTATCTAGGATTTTTCTTTCTGAATGGCCTCTCATAATTTTGTGGGTAATGGGGGTATATATAGTATGAGTGAAGAATAAGCAAGTCATATTTAAAATCCTTCAGGTAGAGAGTTTGGCGGGTATCTCACGGGTTGGCCTTTCTTACGAGACACTTGCGAAACTAACAGCCTGACACGACTCTTCAGATTCCAACATGTGTTTCCCACGTGGCTCTTTCACGGGTAGGTTTCTTGGGAGACACTCGCGAAATCCACTTGTTCATCCAATACATGCTCGATTCTTCACCAACTTAATACTAAACCCAATACAATAAAATCCCACAAAATACAAGGAACAAAATTAAAGCAATTACAACACTTTTTTGTCATGAAATAAAACTAACATAAAAACGTAGTTGTAAATCACAACTTTACAATCTCCCTATTTGGTTATTCCGTAACAAAACACCTTATAATAGACTCTAGACTTAAACGTGAGATTGGGAACAATGGCAAAACTCACTTACACCTAAATCTAAAACCTGTGATGAATTTGGAACAAAATACCTGTAACCTGAAACACTTGCACAAAACGTATTAAACCCTCAAGGTAAATCAAGTGATAAAAAGACAAGTATAATGTAACAAATAAAAAGCGATCAAGTAAACATGTTGTGAAATATATGAGCAACTTGATCAAACACAAAACAGTCATATGGAAATAACTACAATGATCATATAGCAAAGCAAATGATCATCCAAACATGCAACTAATAAAGCATAATGGCATAAAAATGTATACATGTCCAACACACAAACACGATGCGATGAAAGCAATAAAGCATAGATACTAAAAGTAACTCAAAGCATCATAAAGCAACAAGAAAAAAGGCATAAGGTAAAATAAGACAAAAAAAGGTTTTCTCATAAAAGAAATGTTTTCTCCCCCTTAGTATATGCATCTCCCCTATAACTTTTTCCCCCTACAAATGTGCATGAGGTAGAATTTCTCCCTCTAAGAATGTACACATGAGTCATATAGAAATGACAATATACTCTGGTATACTATCTAGTATACTCTCCCCTTTTTTGTCACGAATAGACAAATGAATCAAGAGGAAGGAGGGAAAGAAAAGAAGATATGAACAAGGGTAAAAGATGATGCATGAGGGGTGCAAGATATATGAGAAAATAAAGTTCAAACAAAAGACAAAAACATCTAAAAAATGCTACAAAGAATAAAGTAAACATGACATGCTAAGGATGATGGAATAAAGTATAAAACAAGGCATGACATAGGCACAAGAACATATTATATGTGCTAAAAGGTTTAAAAAGACTTAACTAGCATGAGTGAATGCAATAAATGTCAAGTGTTAAAGTGTGTGTAGCAAAGGTGCATTTAGTGTATATGTGAGATGTATGATCAATGCATGAGCAAGTACTCATGGGATAAAGTGTGTAAAACATACAACCAATGATCAGTATATGATAAACATGCATAATCATGTTAATTCACAAAAATTGGTATTCATCGAAATCCAAAACAATAAGAAAATGTCATTTGAGCATTTTATCAAACACTTAGAGTGCACACACTACACATGTACGTTAAACAATGCATGAATATATGAAAATCTTACCTAAATATATATTATTTTCATCACAAGGGGCTAACATTCAAAGCAAATCATCATTTAAAACAAAACCCATTCAAAAAGATTGACAAAAATTAAGTTTTCTAACTCTCATTTGAGAAATTCCCAACTATGAACATAAAACTCCAAAAAACATAATTTAAGGATCAAAATTTATGAAAAAATTAAAAATTACCTTAGAGATGTTAATGGAATGAAAAATAGTTGAATTTAGTTAGGTTTTGATGTAGAAACATTAAAATAGGAGTTTGGGAGAAAATGGAAGAAGTTTAAAACAAATGTCCCACGAAATGCTCTTTAAAAAGCTAATATGGAAATATTTGCTGGAAGCTGAGAATTTTCATGGGTAACTCGTGGGTAAGCCCTTCTAGTGAAACACTCAAGAAACTCTCTGTCTAAACTCGCGACTAAGATTACTTGCGACATAACTCGCGAAAACATCCAGGAAACATGTTTTTCACACAAAATTAACTTAAAAAACTTTGAAAAATATGGGTGATACAAATCACTTCCAAAAGCAAATAAAAAGAACAAAAAAAAAAAAAATCTTTTTGATTTGATCCACATATGGTTAAGCACACACACATCACATTTGAACATGTACAAACACATAAATGAAATAGGCATTCATTGAACAAAACTTGTGTGTTGTGTGTGTGAATCAAGTATGAACTAGTCTATAGTCTAGTATGAAACTTCAATGATCAATTCAATCAAGTCATACACAACTAGTACAAAGTTAAGTGACCTATCTCACTTGTAAAAATAAACATATATGACCCCTTACTAATGTGTTTACAATAGATTGAAATCTTTTCATTTAGCTTCCATTTTTTTTCCACACTTTTGATCAAATACAACTCAAATTTTTTTAGAAGCGATGCTATAAACATTTTGATATAACTTTGACAATTGAGCCTTTGGCTTTGACACCATACATTTCAACACATGTCGCTTTCCCTTTTTCCTAGTCAAATACTAGTTTGTGCGACGGCTTTTTCAGCTTAAAATCTCTTTTCGAGATTGACATTTGTAGAGCTCTTTGAAAAAGAAAGAAAAAATGTGTGAGGAGATATATAGGCACAAGTCTATTCATATATCAAGATCAAGCAAGACTATTGACCAATCATTCATGACAAGTTTGAAGATCTATTTACAACAATCAAAACATAGATTTCTAGATGTCTCTTACACTTAAAAAAAATGTGCCACATAACAAGTTAAACTCGTAAATACACTACGCCATTAGTACGGAGGTATTTGGCTAAACTCACATGTGATATGTGCTCAAATATATACGATCAAACTTTTTGAATTTTTCACTTTTTATGTGGTTTTTGGAATTTTACACACACAAAACAAAGACATAGAAGTAAGATCAAATGCAAAAACAACAAAAATAATGCATATAAAGAGATGCATGATGCACAAATACATGACAATTAAGCATCTAATGCATAAAGGGTCTTATAAAGATATCAAAAGAATTAGATCAAGGACCAAAAGAGCATAAGCTCAACCATAGGAACCCTTCCTCATCCAAATGGAATGATTGTTTGGGATGAGTGTCTCATGAGAAGTGAGACGAGGGCTGAAAGAATAAGAACCGAAGATGCACATCGACAAGGAGGTAAGAACATTAAAAACTTTCTTCAACAACTTACCATTTTCTCCCAAAATCGATTTTGCTTTCATAGCACAACTTCCAAGAAGCTCAAGTTTCTCTTTTCTTTTGATTCTTTTAAGAGTTTGAAACTTAGAGTAATGAGGTCTAAGATTACCAAAGACACCACAATGGTAACAAACAATATGTTTAGATCCGCTAAACTTTTTAAGGAGGGATCTAACAACATGGTTTTGTTCTCTCTTCAACATAGAACATTGTGGTCTTATGTGACCCATCACATCGCAATGGTGGCAAGTAGGCACAAACTTAAATCCACTCAAATCCCTAGGACGAGACCTAAATGAAGGCTTAGGCTTAATAGCCTTTCTCTCCACTTTTTGGTTTGTGTGGAAGAATGTACATCAATTTGTCTTCAGAGGTAGAACTCATAATAAGCACAAAATCCGGCACCACAACATGATTGCAACAAAGATTTTCTTTATTTTTAGCAATAGGTTTAACGATCAAACACTTGGTATACATCTTAAGAGATTCATTTTAAGATCATCAACTAGTTTGTTAGACAAAACAAGTTTATCATCCAAGTCCACATTCAAACTTTTTCAACTTTTCAACAGAATTTTCAGCGAGTTTCTTATACTTTTCAACCAATTTATTGGATTCATTGAGCTTAGCAATCAAATCATCATTTTCACAACTAAACTTGCTCAAATTCTTATGAAACTTCTTAACCTTTTTCTTCAAGAGTTTGATGTTAGAAATATCAACAACACTCAAAGATTCATGTAACATGGCATCAAAATCATGAGGATAAACATCCATAGAGACATTATCACAAACACGTGGCATGCTACAATCATCAACAACCAAAGAAGCATACAAACCACTATTCATGGCAATATACACAAGGGGTCAAGGATCACACTTAGGTAATGAAACCAAAACAAGTGTATCTGTTTTGATACCAATTGAAAGCTCGGATTTGTGTTAAAACACAAAAACTTGTTCAGACCCCCAAATAAAAATTACGGCTAAATTGTTTTTACTCTTGCTTAATCAAAGTGTGGAACAAAAGTAAATGTGCACAATGAACCGATACTACTCTAGTGCATAAACATGAACAACAAACAATAAAATTAAAGCACAAGAGTAAGCAAGGAGAGATGCAAACACAAGATAACATCAAGACGTGTTATTGAAGAGGAAAACGAAAAACTCGGCGAAAAACCTCTCCGCGACCCTCCAAGTCAAAATCGATCCACTAGAGAATAAAGTTGAAGTACACGAATAACAAAAGACCCTCCAAGGCTAGTCTACCCAATGTACTTGAGCCTTCCAAGCTCCTGCTACCAACGGACTTCTCGAAGTCATGTCTTCTCTAGCTTTCAACTACAAATGCTCTTAGAATGTTTGTTCAGCTTATTTTTATTTTTTTAATGATTTTAAAATATAGGTTGGTGAAAATATAATATTTTAAAAAGTAAATTAAAAAAAAAACTATATACAAATCAAATAAGGATTTTGTTTTTATTTATTTATTTATAATAATCACTTAATATTATTACTCAAAAAAAAAGGGGGACTTCTCTCTCCACCACTGAAAATTATTTTTTAATTGACATATCTTCAAGGTTTTTTTTTTATCTAAATTTTTTCTTTACAGTAAGTTCTTATAAGGGGACCAGATTCCATTTGGTTGTATATAAGGACGAAAAATAGAATAGTTGAAAATTTCATAGATAATAACTCTTTTATTTTCCTTACAGTAAATTTTAACCATTTTTTCCATTTTTAATAGCAATAGAAAGTTTTGGAAGAAGACTCGTACAAAGGGTAGAAAACAATTCTTTTTTGGGTAGCTTCGGTAGGGTCAGCTAATCGCTATACCTTTCTACAGTAAAACCATTGGTGAAGATGACTTTCTTTTTTCTTTTTCTTTTTTGGAGAAACAATTGCAAAGAAGACTTGAACATCGGTTCTCATAAGTCATAACTATATTTGAAGTTTCAAACATTCCAGAAAGATACTTCATTAGTCCATGGAGAATATAGACTGCATTCTTTTACTAATACCTTGATATTTTATTTTCCCAACCTAGATTTTTTTATTTTTTGGGTTTCATAAGAATTGCATTAAAAAGGAAGGAGCTGCCCCACTATTATTACGTAGAAAATGAAAATAGTTTTTTGTTTGTTTTTCCACCCAAGGATGGAGCAAGATGATATTAAAACTACAATTATAGCAAAATAAATTTAAAAGAAATTAATAGAGAAAAACACTAGGGATTCAAGAATCCATCTAATATTTCATCATATGAACTTGGATTATTGGTAATTCAATTAGGTAGAGAGCCTACCCGCCTAATTGGAAGATAAAACAATAAAATACTCAAATAATGTGTAAAGTAGATTGAATATGAGTGATTAAGCAAATAATTCAATTGACATGTTACAAGTGTCGATATCGTATTTTGTTAGGGCCCGATTAATGCATAAAAACAAATTTCAAAATCCAAAAAAATTCAAAAAAAAAAAAGTGCAAATCGTGAGTTTCAAAGCCAAAAAAGGGTAATAAATAAATGCAACACGATCGGATGGTGAATCAAAAAGTTGCAACAATTAAAACCCTTCTTATTAGAATTAAAACCAAAAACCTTAGTCAAGTATGATAAAAAAGTTGACTTTTTATTCGATTGTCTGATCGGGCTAAATTTTGAATCATCTCGTAGGTCATATTTTTCCCTTCAAAACAATAGTTCACGAGCCAAATTTGGAGTTAAAACGAATGAGATATCAACAAAACTCTAGAACCCTGATTAAATGTTTCACTTTTTTTAGGTTAAAAGGGCTGTTTTTGGATCAACTTTGTGCAAAATATTGTACCAATTGAGCAAGAATTGGAGCGATCCGTTTAAGCTAGTGTAAAGTATGAGGTCTCAACTTCCTCCCACAAAAAGGGCTCGATAATATTTGCCACAGATTGGAGGAAATGAATTTTTCAAGAAAAAAGTCATAGAATTTCTTGCACTCATCACCACCCTTCAAGACGCCATTTCTTAGCTCCAAATCTTGCAAGGACAGAGCTTATAGAAACTAGACATCCATAAATTTCCAAGGATACCAAGTTTGAAGAAACTGAAACTTTGAAAGGCCTCCAAACAGCAGGGTGAATAGCAGACCAAAAACCGGAAAAAGGACTATAACAAATTAAATCAAGTAGTTTCAAAATTAATAAATTAAATGCCAAGAGCTGTATGTGATGACTTGCATAATTGAGTGTAATTTATCACTCCTCAACTTTAAACTTTAGTCTAATTTTATTTATTTTTTTTTGTTGATTTTAGACTTCATTATTGTTATTTAAATTTTATTTTAGATTTGAAGAAAATGAAGATTTACTCAAATAAAGAGACATGAAGCAGCTGAAAAAGGTTTTGAGCTGAACACTTGGGCTGAAAAAGGGCAATATGATGTGGCTAAAGGCAGAAAAGAAAGGCAAGAAGAAAAGAAACAAAAAGAAGGAGGCGTTGAAGTTGAACAGAGATTTTTGGGCTGAACTGAAAAAGTATTTTGGGTTGAAGAAAAATTAAAAACGTTTTGGGCTGAATGTAATATTTTTGGGCTGCAACAGAAAAGAATAAAGCAGAAAAAAGAAGAAGAAAGAGTGGCTGAACTGAAGCTGAAAAACGTTTGGGCTGAAAAACTGAAAAACGTTTGGGCTTTTTGGGCTGTGTTAGGCTGCAACAAGTAAAGGGCTGGACTTTAAAAACATAGGGCAAGAAAGAAAAATAAAGGAGGAACGCTGGAAAAAAAAGGACAGCCGCTGAAGCAAAAAGAAGGGAGCCGCTGAAGCAAGAGGAGAAAAAAAGGTGCTGAAGCAGAAAGAAAGAGGGGGCTGGAACAGAGAATTTTTCAGCATTTATTTTCTTTCCAATCTTCTCAGAAAAAATTATGGTGAACTCGTTTGTGTTGGATTTAATTTTTTAGCATGAACTAAACTTTCTTTATTCTAGGAAAACGATGTAATCTAGTGTCGAACTATGCTTACTTTTCTATGTTAATTTGAACAAATTCTCTTCATGTTTGTCTGATTTATTCTAAGCTTATTGCTTCTAATTAACTGGCCATTAATTAGATGATTTTAATCTTGTGATTTGCTGTCGAAAGAGGGGATTATAAGATAGAACTTGAATATTTCAGCATAGGTAAATATAGAGATCGAAAGACTTGTATGAACCTATGTAGTATTAAAATCGTTGGTCTTAATGCTTTCTTGCTTTATTAAATTGCATACTCTTGTGTAAAATAATGAATAAGAATGTTTCCAATTGACTATCGAAAGAGGCTATTGGATGAGTTTGGAGATTGCTAACAAACAGAGAAAATTAAATTAAATTAGCTAGATAAGTAAAGCATAGTGAGAGATTAGGTGAAATCGATTTCCTAGAAGTTTCTTTCTCATTAAGTTGATTTTCAAGCAACATCTTTTTTTTCCTCTGCGTATCTTTTATTTAAATTGATTTTATTTTGAATTCCAATTACTAAAACCTTAGTGACTTCTCTAGATAAAATCAAGATTAGAATAATTTTGGTATTTGTCAAAAGTAAGTTACCAATCCCTTAGGACGATACTCTTCTCATCACTTTACTATAAAACTACGATACTGTGCACTTGCAGTTTTGCACCGTACAGTATGACTCAATTGTCATCTCTTGATATTTTCAATTGAAGCATCTAAGATTCAACCCATAGTGATTAACAATACTGCTAAATTATTCGTAATTTATACTTAAGGAAAAACTACCATAAAAATGCATTGTTCAAATAATTTTGTGTTTTCCGTATTTTATGAAGGGAGTATTTGTGTAAAAGATTTTGAATTTTTAGAAATATTAGTGGAGATATGAGAGTGTACCACTAGACACAAAAATTCCACTAGAAGATAAAATGACTTTATAGTGTCTACAAAGAAACCTTAACCCAATGCATTAAAATTTTATGATATACTCTTACCATCCCCCTCCCCTCGGGTGTAGTCGAGTAAGGGGGAGGGGGTCGTCATTTGCACCCTAACCTATAATTCATCCCAAACAAAGAAAAAATAAATTAATTGCATTGGGTTTTATAGGATTTGCTATGTCCATAAGTTCCTAAACTAGAAATCAATGGTACTTCTTAGGTGAAAACCACATTTTCGTCTCTACATTTTCACGCGATTCTCACTTTGGTCCCTATCTTTTATTTTCATCGCTTTTAGTCCCTATTTAGAAAAAAACATCTTTCATTTTAGTCCTTTTTGTCAGTACCCTAACGGCAAAGTCCTACGTGGTAGATGAAACTATTAAAATAATAATAATAAATTTTATTTTGGCATTAAAAAATGCTACGTCAACATCTAAATTAATTTATTAATTTTAACTAAATAAAAAAAACAAAAAACAAAAATCACATTAATTGAGATCTAAGTGTGTCTTGAACAAGAACAACAAGAACACAAACCCAGATTTAAGAACACAAAATTAAAATCTAAAAATCACAAACCTAGAAAAGAGAAAGTTGTGATGATCAAAATCATAAACCAGTTCTTTGCTTGCTTACTAAGACAATCATAAACCAAACTAAAAAGTAGAATTACACATTCAATATATTAGCTTGAGCTCCAAATTCAAATTACTTAATCAAAGATTTAATCCACTTTCCAAGCAGATTTTCTAACAGGAAAAACCACAACTACAACACAAACAGAATTAAAAAAGAAAAAAAAAATGCAAATTCCATTACTTGAATCTAAGAGTGCCAAATTACAGAAATACAACCTAAAAACAAGGAACGAAATCTAGATCTAGAGGCAAGAACTACAACAACCACCATAACTATACACAAATCTAATCATAATCTCAAGATTCTTAATCGCCGAACCCATAGAGAGTCCTTCCTTGTCTCTTCAAGGCATAGATGACATCCATGGCTGTCACGGTCTTCCTCCTTGCGTGCTCAGTGTAGCTCATGGCATCACGTTCTCCAAAAAGATCTTGAGGACGCCACGTGTCTCCTCGTAGATCAGATCGTTGATACGCTTCACTCCACCCTCGCGAGCCAAACGATGAATAGTAGGCTTCGTGATTCCCTGGATGTTATTGTGAAGAACCTAACGATGTCGTTTCGCTCCTCCCTTGCCCAAACCCTTGCCTCCCTTTCCATGCCCAGACATTTTTTGAGAAATTGAAAGAACAAAAGAGTTTTTGGGATTTGAGATTTGAAATTGGAATTGGTTTTGATTTCTACTATTTGTGGCACTATATTTTGGCTAAGCTCTTTGCCATTCCTATCAAGAGAGGATACTAGGGTAACAAGGTCGGTAAGCCTCATATGATGCCCTGTAAGGTCACCGGAAAGTGTGGTTCCGTTATCGTTCATATGGTTCCTGCTCCTCATGGTAATGGGTTAATTTTTTGTTCTTATTTTTTGGGTTTGTGATTTTTGAATTTGAATTTTGTGTTCTTAGATCTGGGTTTGTGTTCTTGTTGTTCTTGTTCAAGACACATTTAGATCTCAATTAATGTGATTTTTGGTTTTTATTTCTGTTTTTAATTTTTTTATTTAGTTAAAATTAATAAATAAAATTTTTTTTTTTAATTTAGATGCTGACGTAGCATTTTTTAATGCAAAAATAATTTTTTTTTTTTAATAGTTCCGTCTACCACGTAGGACTTTGTCGTTAGGGCACTAACAAAAAGGACTAAAATGAAAGGCGCTTTTCTAAATAGGGACTAAAAATTGTGAAAATAAAATATAGGGACCAAAGTGGAAATTAAGGGAAAATATAGAGACGAAAATGTGATTTTCGCCTACTTCTTATTTAGAATACAAGTCACTATTCCTAACAATTCAAGATGGCAATAGAATAGTTTTAGATCTTGGCCGAGTGCATGCATATCTCCATTTCCACTTAAAGATAGGAAAAGCTTGTGCAGAGTAAGACAATTTTGATTAGGATGGAAGCACATAACAGTCTTTCTTAATTGGGTTGGAATCAACGCTGATGAGAGTGAGAGGGATAAGAGAAAAGGGACGGACCAACTGTGTGAATATCGAATGTTTTGAAATGGCAATAAGATATGCATAAAACCATTAATAATATGTATGTAAATTTTATATATATATATTACATAATTATAAAAATGAGCAATGCTAGGGACAATTTTTAGTTTTTACAACTTGTTAGGTAAGTTATGATTAATGTAATAACACTTTCAACCCTTTGTTGACATCACTTTATTATGCATAAATCACAATATTCCATCCTAAAAATGGTGAAAAAAGTGAAAATTTTCGATTCATTAGACTTATCATGTGTGTACACACACGCACGTGTGCATTTGCATGCGTGTATATGTATTCCCAAGACGAAGCAAAATTGATCTCCATATTGTTCCATTTTTTCGAGGTGAGAAAACCCTTTGCAGAATGGGATAAGTAACGTCAAGTTAACTCGGTGGAGTGGAGCGGAGGCCATTAGTAGGATATCATGAATTCTCAAGGTAAGCGGTAACCCAATCAACCTAACTCACTTGTTTAGTGAGTGGAGGCCATTAGTATGATTTCGACATACTTGACTGTCACTCGTGGAGCTCCGAATGGTTGAGAGGTTGTTTCTCATTGATTCGCACCAAATTTCTTCCTCTCCCATGTGATGTGAATAGTCGAGTCAAGAAATGAGTTTTATTTTTTGAGAAAGAAGTAATGAGTTGATCCTTAACAAATGCAACAATATATATATATATATATATTTTGTTTAAGGACAATCAAATTCAACTATATAGTTTATTGAAAATTCATTTATTCCTGCAACTTCCTTCTCCATTTCTACCATTGGCTATCAAGACACACCCTCACACATGTAATTACTATGAGACTTGTGTAGTCAAAACAAATTGTTGGATGAAAGTAGATGACTTAAGAAAGGGCCATGAACTTTTAATCCGGGCTAAGTGTCCTTTGTGTGTAAGGAACAAATTTGATAGTTTTGGAAAAGTCTTTGTAAATATCTTTTTTTTTAAAGCAAAATAAATACCTTATATATATATATATATATGTAGGGTCCCAATTTATGGCACAAGCCCAAAATATATGGGATCTCAGCTCAATAAGCCCAATACAATAAATTTGTAGAGAGTGGGTCAAAGAACTAGGTTCTAATGAGTTGAACAACGGTTAGTATTGAATTAAATGACAATCAAACACAAACAAGAAGTTTTTGATGTCGATGGACTTCTAGTCCGAAGAGATCATGATTGTATATATTGATCACAGTTGGATATAAAGACAATTTAGATTTCTACAGTGTTCTCTCTTTCTTTTTATGATCCCCTCACCACGAAGAGTTTTTCACCCTTGTATATCTTCCTTTGGACTATCTTCACCATACACCTGTTGATCATTTGAGCCCTTACTTGAATACATGTCCCATCAGACACCCTTTCTAGTTTTCTGTGAGTTGTGGTAGCCAAAGTAGTACTGTTCAGAGGTCTTCTCCACATAAATGCAGCCAAAAAAGTAGCTGTAGTGCATTTAATGCGGTGGTGGCAATTTTCCCTTAGATATTTTTAGGTTTCCTTCCTTCTCGTATGTCTATGAGGCATGTCTCTATCATTGGAGTTTCTTGGAGGATTACGCTTATTGATGGAGTACATATTGTGAACTATATTCATCATATTCGAGGAGGAGTTCTTCCTCGGACAACCTTTCACTTGTTCCCCACCTTTGAGACTTTAATTGGAAACAATTAACAACTATTTGCTCCTTCTCGGACCTACCAATATCCTCGGACAAGGCCCAATATACTATTTTGGGCCATTGTCCCTACAATATATATATATATATATTTTTTTTTTGGGAATACTTTTTTTAAGAAATAATAATACTTATTAGAACACATGGACACGAAAGTAGTATATAGAGTTTTTTAAACAGACTTATAAGCATCTCCAATCGGTTTTGCCATCTTATCTTATTTTACTATCCCAAAAAGCTACTTTATCAATTATACCATACCATTTTACAATATCCTCAACATCCCAAATCTCTATTATTTTACAATTTTATTAAAATATTATTTTTTAATCTTTCTTTATTATTTCTCTTTTTCTCTTCCTTTTCATCTCTTTCTCCCTCAACCTCTAGCATCGGCCTCAACCTCTAGCAAACCCATACCCAGCTAAATCAAAAGAAGCAAATCACAACAAAAAATCACCCAAATCAACAAAAACTTAACCAACCATCAAAAAATCACCCATAGCCATGTCAACTCACCGCCACAACAACTACCAAATAGCCACTGACCTAGTCTTCAAGCCGTCGCTGCCGCCACCGTCGCCATCCCCTACTTCTGTCGTAGCTATCTCTATTCATCCTAAACCCATCTGTTCTCACTAACAACCATAAAAATTCAAAGATAAAAAACCCAACCACCCATGGCCTTTAAAGACCTGGACTTTGAGCTCGTGCTTCTTAGCCATCTGAAGCAACTTAGCATACCCACCCTAATTTTACGATTTAGCTGTCATTGATCACCGACCCCCACATTGCCACCATCGAGACCATGGGTAATGGGTTTGAAGAAAATGGGTTTTGTGTTGGTGGTGGCCGCCGTTACCCATCATCGGAGAGAGAGAAGCTTCTAACTTATTGGTGAGAGAGGGGCATCGGAGAGAGTCTTGGGTCTGAACTATGCATGGAGCAGATGAGAAAGAGAGAAGAAAGAGAGAGAAAAGAAGAGAAGAAGTGAGAGAGGAGAGAGAAATTCCCGAGTTAAAAAGGACCTCAAGCATTTTTATTTTTTATCCCATTCAACTACAATACCATCTTACATTTAAGATGGTACTGTAGCTATATCTCAAAAAAATTTGGCCTTTTTCAATTTGGCCTTCCCGTTTTGGGCCTGAATGCCAAATGTACTTCACATTTAGCATATAACAAGCCAACTGCTAATGCTCTAATATATTACATAACTAAAGTATCTTATATATATATTTTTGGATTAGAGTACCTTTTATATATATGTATATATATATATATATATATATTTTTTTTTTGATGGAGTACCTTATAGTTTTTTTTTTTTTTTTTGAAGCCGAGTACCTTATAGTTTAGTTCAACTCTCTACGGTGATTTTTGTATTTTTCCAAATAAACCTAAGATTTGCCCATTCGTATAATCTACCCCAATAAAACACAAATCCTTGACAAAAACAAGAAGAAAAAGCAGCCTAGATAGAGTAGATTCAATCCAATTTGTCACTTTAAAACGGAAGAGAGGGAACCAGTGACTCAGAGAGAGAGAGAGAGAGAGAGGCTAGTGCAGAATGGAAAAGACATTAGCAGAGCTAGAGCGAGTTCAAACCCAAATCCTGGAACGCATATCAAAACTAGAGCTATTACTCGACCTCTCTGCGCCACTCTCTATCGCTGACCCTGACTCTGTTCCCTCCTCCAACCCAATCTGCGACACCGAATCTCGCCTCTCCTCTATCCTCCGAACCAACGGCGTAAACGACTTCTCGTTCAAGAAAGTCCCCGCCGATTACTACGATTGGCCATTCGAAGCCCGACGAGACGCTCTCGGCGCCGCCTCCATCGATCATCTCTGCAAAAGCATCGTCCTGGTACAACTACAATTTCAATGTCTTTCTCCAATCTCATACTATATTATTATTCTTAGTGCCTATGCTTTTACAATCGAAGTGCACTTTAAGCTTCAGCCTTATAGTTTTTGAATTGGTATTGTTGCTTGTTTGGTTGAAATTTAAGTTTAGAGGACACATTGATCAATGGATTGTAAGACCAAATTCGATGTGATAATAGTGAATTAGTTTTTCAGGAATGGGTCAACAACCTTAAGAAGTAAGACAAATTTGACTGATAATTTAGGATCAAAATTTTGTAATGAAAAGATTTCTAGAAGCATATGTAGGGTAGAATCAACTGGAAGAGGAATGGGAACGATAATGTATCATGAGTTAATGTTGGGAATTTCATCTAGCAATAATTTGTTTGGGTGCTCAAGTTAGCACACGCTTCTTTGTAAAACTCGCTTTGTCATAGCTGATAGCTCAGGTTATTGGCGCAGGACTTTTCTTCTATCTAAATATCAATTAAGTAATGTACTTAGAATTCATTCCTCTCACCATGTGAAATTATTAATTAAGTATCAAAAAAAAAGTTTTTGTACTAAGCATTGCTAACATGTACTATTAATTGGTAATATAACTAATACACTTAATGTTTCTTGTAGCATAGTCGATCTTAGGTATGGTTTAATCGATTTTAATTTTGAGAAACTTCTTTCTACAAAAATAATTGTAACAAATGTTGTCAATAAGCAATACATGCATTCGGAAAAAAATGTAGTCTTTTTAAGTTTTTATATTATTTAGTATGCTAATTGGAATAAATCTTTTTTTTTTTTTTTTGGGAATAAATCTAAACCATCAGCATCATAAATAGTATCATCTTTGAGAAAACAGTCGAGATATGATACAATATTTTTGTACACTATCATCCTTTAATAAGAGCCTATGGGACCAGAATTACGGGGCCTTCTTTTGCTAGGGGGCCTTGCTTGTTAGGCAATCGCAATTGCCTAAGACACCTAAAGGTAGAACCGATCCTGTAATTATCAAAAAACAAAAAGGGAAGAGCTGACCCTGCATTGGCCAAGCAAATTGTTATGGTATTATTACAGCTGTGTAAGATTGTTGGAGCCACCTAATCAGATACAACACTTACTCTTATGGTAAATGCACCATAGTGTGATAGTATGACTGCCTTCCCTTTTTATTTTCTTCTTTTTTGGCTGACAACATTAACTAACATATTTTTGATTAGTTATAAGCATTGATCTTTCACCATGTGTGTTGGACTTTGGGATCATTGGTGTTTATGATTCTTCAATATGTAGTATTCCCCATCCATTCTATTGTTAGATACCTCTAAATATGATTCATAGTGTACAATTTTATTTTGTGCAACTTTTGCTTATCTCTGTAGATTATGCGATGGCATCAATGATATTGTGTGGATTGAAACTATGCAATATTTCTGAAGTTTGATACTCAACTCACTGCTTTCCCTTGCATCAGGAGTTCATGTTATGATGAACTACTAGCTTTTTCTTTGGGTCTAAAGTTAGTTCATTTCCATCAGGTTAACACTCAAGCACCATCTAATGTCATTGATTGTAGTGATCGAAACAATTCAAAGTACTATGTTGTTGTCGTTCAGGTGTTTCTCTCTGTCTGTCTGTCTCTCTCTCTCTCTCCAATTCATTAAGAATCTGCTGTCTGACTTGGCTAAACCATCTCGTTTGGACATTCTCTTTATTGCAGTACACTGCTCGTTTCAATGCTGAGACTGTTAAAAACTTTCTGTATTTGCTCAACAATAGCCAGATAGCTAAAAAGAAATTCAACTGTAAGTTGTCATAGACTTAATTATCAAAAAGTTTCAAAGAAGTTCCAGAGTTACTGAATATATGTGCATTGCAAACATTTATTACTGTTCTGAAATGGAGTGAACTAGCCATACTTATATTGTTGGCTTACCATACCAAAGAAAAAAAAATGCAATATTCTTTACTATGTCGACAAAATGTCCCCAGTAGTATAATTAGGTGTAAAAAACCAAAACATATCTGACATACTAACCTAGAAGTTGTGATGTTTTAAAATGATTATGCAGTGAGGCTTGCTCCTGAGGAGACGTCTGTGAAGTTAACTGGATTTGAGCACAATGCAGTGACATGTATTGGCATGAAAACAGACATTCCGGTAAAACATTCTCTATTTAATTATTCCAGCTTGATATGACAGCTGAAGTGAGTCCTTGTTCATGTCATTTGATATGGTCCTTTTGCTGTTTTTTTCTTTTATCATTTACTGGATTTCATATTCTGCATTTTTTTTTCATAGGTAAGAATTCATATTCTGCATTGTTCTTGAAGCTTTTTGTGTTGGTAATTAACTTACTAGTAATTGATCAACGTGTTTAAAATGTTAGTATAATTAACAG
Organism: Quercus alba; assembly: GCA_036321655.1. Classification (NCBI taxonomy): domain Eukaryota; kingdom Viridiplantae; phylum Streptophyta; class Magnoliopsida; order Fagales; family Fagaceae; genus Quercus; species Quercus alba. The sequence continues at coordinate 11,170,115 of CM070309.1, read as the reverse complement.
AAGAGGGAACATAAATAAAACTTCTATCTAAATTTATGTTGCTGGTTCTTCCAACATGCTCAAGATTTTTGAAGTTTATATAAGTTCTTTTTGCTGTACATATGCATTTGACACATTTCCAGGCAGTGCTTTTAGAATGTCCTTTCCTACTTGATTTACAAGCTATATAGCATGGATATGGACACGATACATAGTACAACATGATACGTAGTACAGTGAAATGACATTTTTTGAAAAACTAGGATATGATATATCGAGGATACGGCAATTAATTAATTAATTAATATATATATTTTTTGATAAGTAAAGGAAATTTTATTCAAGAACTTAATAATGAGTCACCCGAGTATACAGGAAGTATATAGCCGGGGACCAACATAATCAAATACATAAATTACAAGCATCTATCAAATCATAAACCGAAGAAATAGAATGACTTCCTATGATAAACTTCTAGTCCGATAGAGTTTTAAAGAAGAAAAGTTTTAAATCAGCTATGGTCCTTTCAGAATCTTCAAAACACCGGTTATTTCTCTCCCGCCAAATGCACCACATCAAACAATGAGGGACAGCCATCCAAATAACACCATTACGATGATGACCAAAATTTCCTTGCCAACAAGCAAGGAGCTCAACTATAGTCTTTGGCATTGCCTAGTGGATGCCAAACAAGGTGAACACCATAGACCACAACTTATAAACAATAGGACAATATAGTAAAAGATGGTCTACCAATTCTCCATTACTTTTGTACATATAACACCAATCTAGAATCAATACCTTCTTCTTACGTAAATTATTAATAGTCAAGATCATTCCTAAAGCTGCAGTCCAAAAAAAAAAATGCAACTCTTGAAGGAACCTTTTGCTTTCAAATACTTGTCCAAGGGAAGGATTGAGTACATACACCCAACAAAACCTGATAGTAACTGCTTACCTCAAAACCCTTGCTCTTAGCAGGTGTCCAACACATCTTATCCTCACCAATACCTCTCAACGAGACTCCATATATAACATTCCAAAAAATAGACAAAGAATCTTATTCCCTATCATGAATTTCTCACAGGAATTCTAAGTCCAAAAAAAGAACCCCATTAGGAAACTGCATGAGATCAGCCACATAAGCCTCCTTATCATTACTGATTTTGAATAAATCTAGAAAACACATACTCAAAGGATTATCCCCACACCAGACATCATGCCAAAATTTCACTCTAGTCCTATCTCCAATCGGAAACTAAATGTAGCGAGAAAAAGTAGACCAACCACTACTGATAGTTTTCCATAAACTCACCCTATAGGAGCCTAGAATAGAATTAGAGCACCAATCTCCCTCCTCAGCTCCATATTTAGCCCTTATAACCCTTCTCCATAGCGCTTCTCTCTCATACCCAAATCTCCACAACCATTTTCCCAATAATGCTTCATTAAAGTATCTCAAGTTTCGAATGGCTAGACCCCCAGATTGGACAGGAGAGCATGCCTTGGACCAATTCACCAAGTGACGTTTAGAAACATCTCCCAGACCACCCCAAAGAAAATTTCGTTGAAGTTGTTCTATACGATATGCTATATCTGCTGGAATTGGAAAAAGAGAAAGGAGATAAGTAGGTAAATTGGATAAAGTACTTTTTATGAGAGTAAGTCTCCCCCCTTTGGATAGATACAATCTTTTCCATCCTGCTAAATTTTTAGGTATATACATTTTATATTTGGAATAAGTTATGCTTATTTTGGATTTAAAAAGTATGTAACAACAATGAAATATTTGGAAATATATCTAAAATTAATTTAAAGACAATAAAATATTTTTTAAAGTATGAACAAAAGAGTTCAGATAAACTAGACACCTATAAAAAGAACTCAAATAAAAAACATTCAACATCAAAATAGAAAAACTGAATTAAAAAATGATTTTTTCTTCTTGAGTGTGTACTTGACACATTTGTGTCCGTGTTGGATAAGTGTTCAACACTAGTACATTGGCATTTTGCAGTGTCCGTGCTTCCCAGTTTACAAGTATGTCATTGGCAGTATATGTTTAATTTCCTGGGCTTGATTACAGCCATGCAAATTCAAAGTTTCAGACAGAGGTTCCAATATGTTTTGGAACACGGAGCGTTCTCCATGTGCAATATGCATTTCATCTTACAGAACCTCTATTTATGATTTAATCTTTCCAACCTTTTGTCCCACTGCCAGCTGTTGGGTGGATCGATTGTTCCAATTATCATTCTATCCCTATAGGTGAAAGTTAGGAATTAGGATCCTTCAGGGAAGTTTTTGAATGAATTATATGCTGGCCCATTATTGAATGATTGACTGTATCAATGATTTTCTGTCAATCTACTTTATCTATAAGAATTGGGGTGACACTCAGAAAGGAATCAGCTAGCTGGGTAGTTTGAGCTTTTGCAAATAAATTTTGTAGAGCCATGATACAATGTTTTAAGATTCTTACAAATTGTTTGAAATTAAATGAATGAAAGTTCCTTTTGTTTAATGAAATTATTATTATTTTTAAACACTGGCATGATAACATATAACAAATTAGAGAGGAAAGAATACAAATGAAATGACATTGTTTGATTTTTATGACCACGGTAAAATAGTTGTTATATGAGTTCAGAAAGATATTTTGCATTTTTATAGAGGAGATGGTATTTTATATACCATTGGTTTGATTTCAGGTGATTTTGGATGAAGCAATTGTAAAACTTCATCCTGATTTCTTCTGGTTGGGTGGTGGGGAGGTTGATCTGAAGCTGGGGATCAGGACCTCTGAATTCATTGACTTTGTTAAACCTTTTATTGTCAGCTGCAGTGGTACTTGATTCCCTGATACGAGAAATTATCAAATTAATTGAACCATAAGTCATCTAACATGATCACCCAGTGGAGGCTGAACTGATGCCATTCTATTGAGAATCCATTGGTGTTTGAATGTTTTTGGGAGCGGAGAAAAATGTCTTATAGAGCTGGAGTACTGCTTCCCTTTGGTTCTCTGGAATACCGAAATTGAATAAGATTTTTTTCCCCCTGGTAACATATTTTTTTATATTTGCTCAAATAAATCTTTGCTTCTCAGGGTATTATAGATGAAAATTGAGGCAGTAAATTCAAGACCCATTGCAACATGTATAACTGTTTTTTTTTTTTTTTTTTTTTTTTTTTTAAACTTAGTCATAGCCATGGTTGTCAGAATCATTTGATTTCCCAATTAACGTAACATATAGAACAATGTTTCTAGCCACTTTCTTCATGGTAAAAATACTAACATAATTCATCGCTATCCAAACCAAGCTGTTTATTACTTTGTCGAATTATATGCATATTTCTGTATTTGTATGGACTCAGCAGAAGCAATACAAAAAAGATGCTCAAATTACATTATTCTAAGCAAGAACATCTCTCAACCAAGCCTTTAATAGAGGGAGGGAGAGAAGTTTTAGAATCCAGATTTGGCTAGGTTTTTGAATGGGATTTGGTGGGCATCAAATTTGGCTAGTGCATGAGCAATTGAGTTTGGCTCACGATTGACCCAAACAAAAGAACAACTAATAAAATAGTGTCTAAGCAACTTTGCATCATTACGAAGCGTGTCAGTGTGTATGTTCCAGGGCACTGGCACGTTATTCGGATCCCCATTTAAGGCATCAACACAGATTTTAGCGTACCATTCCACTGTGATCTTTTGCAATCTCTCCATCTTTACCAGTTCTAGAACCCAAATCCTAAAGTATGGTTGCAGCCTTAGCTATTATTGGCTCTGTAATAGGGGCTTCCTAATTCCAAGTCTTCATGATCTTTCCTTTATCAACACAAGCCACTATAACTAAGAAGGTTGATTCTTTCATCAAGGCAGCATTCACATTCAACTTCACAAATTCATGACAGGACTTTGACCATAGGGGCTTCAGGTTTGCCCAATAAAAGTACATTAACTGAAAATTGGTGGGTCGCATAATTACCTGTATTTCTTTGTGTTCAACCTGTTGGGTGTTGTATGGATAATAATTCTTTTGATAGCGTTCACAGATTCTTCATCAAATGCTCATTCAACCTCTCAAAGTGGTGTGGTTATGATGGATTCATCTTTTAGGCTTAGACTTCAATCCATCTAACCAAAAAACCCAAGGGTCAGGCCATACATCTATTAATTGAAGCATCATCACCTATTAAATATCATGCCTCTTTTGCCATCAAGATCTTTGACCATTTATTCTATTGCTTTCCAAATACATGATGCATTCTTGACTAGATCTTTCGGAACCAATCTTCTCGTACCTTATATTTGTTTCTCATGGCCTCCACGCACATGTTGTCCCCCTTTTTACTATCATCCATGTGATCTTTGTAATGAAGGCAGCACTGAAATCTTTAGGGTGTCTGAAATCCAATCCTCCATTCTTTGTTTGGTACATTTGGTCCAAGATTTCGAAGTCAACTATATCCCATTCTCCCTTTTTAAGTAACACCAAAATCTTCTAGTAGTGACATCCAGTTTATAGTCATATTTGTAGGGAAATCGAATGTAGAGAGAGTGTAGGTGAGTAAGGCCTGAGCCACGGATTTTATCACAATGTTTCTACCAGCTCAATACAGAGCTTTGCTTCTCCGTCCATTCAGCTTGACATTTAATCAGTACCGTAAGAAACTAAAGTCTTTTTACTTATTTTTTGTGGTGAACAAGGGGCTCCTAGGTATATTTGAAATAACTTGGGAAACAACCTTAGCTTATTCTCCATTCTCAAGCTAAAATTTTATCAAGTTATAATATCTAAAACTCAAACCCATAAAATAAAATATCTTGGGAAACATTTTTTGAGATGTAACGTGCATATTCATTAACAATTAATAGCTATTTAAAAGGAATAATGCTAGTACTACACTACTACAACAAAAGTCAAAACTTTGCTATAATTTGTTTACGTTGATAAGTTGTAAGTTGTGGAGTAAAAAGAATAATGCTAGTACTACAACAAAAATCAAAACTTTGCCACAATTTCAAAAGAATAATGCTAAATTGCTAATACCACAATTTTTACTGATCATGTTACGGTGACACGTGATATAACCAATTCTACTAAGTATAGAGTTACAGTTTTGAATTGACGGTATATCACATAAAAGTTGGCGATGAAACATTGAAATGTGTTGGGGTCTATCGACTCTATCCCATTGCGCATATTGCACTGCGTCAATTTGGATTGAACCATTAATTTGGTGGGTGAACAAAATCTTCTTTAATATATAGGCCCTTCAATTTATTATGTTGTCAGATTCATACTAAAGTACGCACTGGAAATTAAATGTTGTGGCTAATGAAGAGTAACAATGAGAAGCAGAGTTGCCAGGTCTAGGACTCTAGGGGACAACTTGAAGTCAGGATGCAAATGTAGAGCTCAAGTCGGATTCTCAAAAAAAAAAAAAAAAAAAAAATGTAGAGCTCAAGTCAATAAGATAGTTTTTATTATTATTATTATTATTTTTTATAAACTAAGATAAATCATTTAAAAGAAATTATCATAATAATAATAATTATTATTATTATCTTTTTAGGATAAACGGTATAATTTTATTCGAAGAAAATAATAAACCTATAAAGTAGAAGCAAAACCTAGTTACAAAGGAGATTCTTCCAACCAAAACTACTGAAACAGCATTTTAGACCAACAAGGTTAAATCTAGATCATTTACAGAACTTTCTCTTCCTCTAACAAACAAACCTTGTCTATATGCAAATTTATATCAAGAAATGCCTAAAAAAGAGCAAGGTATTCCTACAAAATACTTGAGGAAAGCTTCCATAATTAGCTTCTAAAAACTCTAAAGCATGGGTAGCGGTAGACCGGGCTAGGGAAGGAGGATTAGCCCCGCATCATACAAAATTTTTCTTTGAGTGTAATTAGCTTTAGTAGTGCAAGATCTCTCTCCAAATGAAAATTTTGATTTTATTACATACCCTGACAGCCTAAATTGATGTCCAAATTTTATTGCTTTGCGAGTGATTGGATGATTGGTCATGAGAAGAACTCATTTGTTGGGTTCAGATTATCTTATGTGCACTTTTTACCAAATATTGGTCTGTATTTATGTATACCTAAATTTGGATGTCTTGCACCAATTTATTGCTCAATGGGATAGATTTAATAACCTCAGCTTCATGGGGAAGGAATATATGTGATCAATAACAGATACTCATTATTTGTAGGGCATGCGTGCGCATGCACTAATTCAAACATTTGCAGAATTGCAAGGAAGAGGTCTTTATTATCAGATCTTTGGAAGTTGAAGCTTCTAGTGACTAAGGTTATCAATTCCAAATTGGAAGAATATAGTGGCTTTGAAGACCATCAATCTGGAAGTTTATTTCCACCAAAAGCTCTTAATCATAGCTATATCAGTCATTTTCTTACCTTTTACTATAATAAAAAAGAAAAAAGAAAAAGGAAAAACCTATATTAGTCAGTTCACAATGGTGAGGTCCGTGGGACCATGTGAAATCTTTCTTCTCTAAAGCATGCATGTGCTGCTTCTCTGCTCATCAGCTAACCCAAACATTCAATTTGCTTGGAGAGAAAACTAAGGACACACTTTATCACAAATATGTGGAAGTCCGACCACCACTTAATATATATACAAGTTTCGGTAAAATGTATGACAATATAATAAGAAAGTCTATAGACATAAAATAATTTAACAAAAAATTTCATATTTGCCAATGCGGCGGATTGCTAGTAGTCGGTCAAAAAGTTATGTAAGTAATAGGTCCATATGAAAATTAGTAAAAACTTAACTATTGAAAAAACATATTGTTTCTTTCTCAAAAAGAAAAAAAAATTGTGAAATTTTTTGTTTATATATCATCGCACGGCAAAGATTATGTCCATAGACTTTTTGAAAAACATTATTAGAGTTTATTTTGTGTATCTAGTCTTTTATGGCAGAAAAAATTTCAAAATTCAACCATGTCTAATGCTTTTTGTTCACTTATTATCATGTGAAATTCCATAAATCACTTTTCATGAGAGGTGAGATTTGGAGGGAGTTATATACTTATATTATATGTATTAAATACAAACTTTTTCCCATCTCCTACCGGATGATGTTCTTTTACCAAAAAGTCTATGAGTACAACTTTTACCACTGTCCTACAATTATTCTATATAGCTGATTGTGAGTAATGGAAAAAAAGTAATGGACTCATGTGAATGTGACAGACAGTCAATGACTGTTTGTCACGTAAGATACTTATGACTGAAAGAAAAAACTTAGTCTTGAAGCAGTACTCTGAGCTCATACGTAAAGGTCTTCTTATGTGTTAGTAGAATAACTGTTCTTTTACTACAATCACCAGCGTCCTAGCAATTGAAAACAAGGCCTAGCAAGACATAGGGGACAGGTTTTAGGTAAAGAGCCTCTTTCATTTAAGAAGAATACCAGCAAACATATTTACAAACGATAGCGACACATCCATGTATTAGGATTCGCATCTTTTATTCAAATCAATTATCCACAATCACGATGACACAAAATCATCATTTTGGCATCATAGCACCATCCAACATACTTGTCCAGAGAAAGTTGATATTTTGCCAAGTCTTTCCCTTCGAAATCTGTCTCTCTTTTTTTTTTTTTGGGGTGCAATTCTTAATTTCTTATTGGAAACCAAAAAATATGATACAAGTGTCCTTAAGATTTAACTACATTCTTCATACATTACCACAAGCACTGTAATTCGAAGCATATATAATACAGTTCCCCGTAAGATGAGAGTATAGGTGGAAAAGCTTAAATGATATATAATAAATTAAAGAGACATGTAGATGTAGGAAAGATTTTGATGATTTAGGGCTTTTCATTGTGAATGGGTGGTTTCCGATGGGGTTGCGCATAATCCATCACTATACTCACATTGTTGTCCAGTCCCTCATTTTCTATAGCATCTACTGTTTCTTTAGCAGTGTCATGTTGCGCAGCTCCCAGCAATGACCGTACGTTCATCTTCAATCCCTACACAAGAATTTCAGCATCATATAAGAGAAAAGTGATTATCTTATTTTAATTTTTTTAAGAGTAAAGGAAAGTGAATTGAAGAAAATAAAAATAGATAAATTAGAATTGAATAATCAAAACATTTTCAGAAAGCTCACCCCCCCCCCCCCCCCCCTTTTGCAGTGATTAATAAATTTAGATTGCACCCCTCAACTGTGCAACTAAGAACTCAATTCAAAAGCAAATATTAAGTAATATACATGAAAATTTATGATTTTAAAATTAAAAGAATACAAAGAAAATGAAACTTTAAACTCTATTTTTCCATAAGTTTATATATCATGGAGATGGAGCAAGCTTAGGAAAAATTCTTTAGATGCAGTATATTAGGTTTTTCAATTAAATTTAAATATATGATTATATTGACCAATGAAAAATAAATATTATTTTTTTCTTATGATATTAAAATTTAATGTAATTATGTGTTTAAATTTAATTGAAAAATATAATATATTATTTAAGATATTGTATCTAAGTTGTATCCTTAGTTTATATATAGAAATAGTATGTTCAGTTTGAAAAATAATATTTTTCTCAAAAAAAGTTTGAGAAAGAATATACTTGTTCTATACTTCCTTCCTTTTATTTTTTGTGGTATTTTGGAGGGTATTGTATTTACCTTAATCATAATTTTTCATTTTAAATGTTTTGATTTTGGTTTTTTATTTATATTCATCAAGGTACTACCTTCTTATTAAAAGGAAGAAAGAAAAAAGAAATTATATTCATGAAGGAATAAGGGAGAAAATACATTATTTATTACTTTTTTTTTGGCAAATATTATTTATTACTATAACCATAAACATAATTACCTTTCCAAAACATAGAGGCATTGTCCTCTCTCTCTCTCTCTCTCTATATATATATATCATTTTTCTTAGTAAATACATATAAGACCAACACCATTTGTCGTCATTTTTCATATGCATAGTCACGCAAACATATCGATATCATATGACACCATTTTCCTCGTCTTATAAGTTGTTTTAATTGCTCTGGTGCATATAATTATAGCTAGAATGATGCATGCATGCATGGAGTGCATGCGCATACCCATTGCCATCCTTAATGAGGACATGGTGAAGAAGGGTGGGCCATTATTACTCTAGGAAACTACCTTTCCCTACATACAAAACTAAACCATGCAGACCATTTCCATTTTTTGATGTAAACGTAGTACAAACCATATATACAAACCTATCCAGAGAGTAAAAAAAAAAAAACATGGAGTAAGTCATCTACCTGTATGCTTCTCACCAGTTGCAAATCTTTGTGGAAAGACGACCCCATAATATTCTCATATCCTGCACATCCCACCACTATACGTATCAATCAATAATAATTTTGATACTAAAGTATAGAAGTAAAAGTTACAATTTAAAGCTAGTGGTGGAGATGAACTGTGTACACAAATTTTGTGCATTAGTTATTCACAAATAGAAATAGTACTACTTTAAATTTAAAATTAATTATATATAAAAAAAAATGATGAAGTAATTAAGTAAATAAACCCGCCTACACTTAGGAAAATAATCAAAATATAGAGAATACTAGCTTCTGAGCACGGACTAACGCATGTGCTCAAAAACTCTTTTATTTTTCTGGATGAAGATTAATAATTTGCATCTATTATAATTTTAAAAATATATATATTTTTTTTAAACAAATAAAAATAATAAACTTTAAAAATAAACAGTAACTGTAATTTCTTTTTTGAACGTGAAGGAAAAAAATCCTAAATTTTAGTAGTTTTCTTTTTAAATTTAAAATAAAATTTGTTATTTGACATTTATAATTCTATTTTTAAATAAAGTTATCATTTATTAAATAGAGTATTTTTAAATCACACAAAAATTCAGTTAAAAGAGGGGAATTCTCTAGATAATAACAAGTCTAATAATATATATATGTTAACCCTCCAAAGTTTCTGACTCTACTGGGAAAAACAAGAAAAGAAGCTAGGTAGTTAGGAAATTAACAAGTACAGATTTGATAAGGGAACTAATTTTCTTTTGTGGTAAAGTAGTTGGAGTTTAGTTCTCCATGCACGTCTATATCTATTTTGAGGAAGGTATACGTGCAAAGAATTCATCGCAAAACTCAGTTTGAAGAGAACCTGAAGTTTCCCCATTTTCTTGTTTCTTAAAAGGGACCTTTGAATCCTTCTGTTTGTCATGGCTGTTTCTTCCATCGTATTTTATATTTTTTTGTTGTGATATGCACTTATCAAAGGGGCAAGGCCTCGACCTTGATGTGATTGTTGTCTCAAGAACTTTTGTCCTTTCTGCATCCTACAACGAACCAAAAATTTAGATCATTCTAGTTGAAAGTGCTTTACAAGTAATTTATACCAATTATTTAAAATGCTTTACAAAGTTTTCTTGCATATGAAAGAGAAAAATCGTAGTCATCATATTGCTAGTTTGACAAAAATATATTTAGTACTCTTATGAAGGTTTTGGATCAAAATTATTATATACATAGTTACTTGAAAAGTTAAAAGAATTATTAAAAGTTTTAAAAAATTGTACATAAAATATATAATTTAAATAAATAAATAGAAAAACACTTCGAAGATTGTTATCATAACGTTGCTCATAACTTATGAATAAGAAATATATTAGATAGTTGAAGTTAACACCAACCTTGCTGAAATAGTCAGCTTGTTTTCTATTCTCCTTATCAGCAAGTCGTAGACGGGAGGCATCACATGCATGCAAAGAAAGACATAGGAGAATGAGGAGAACAAGAGAAGACATGGTTGGAGAAAATGGTTTTGAACTGGATTACCAGGTTAAAAGTCACAGAATGGAAATGTGGTGTGAATTTAGTGTTAGGTTTCCCAGTATTTGTAGTGGTGGAGCCAAGGAAAAGCATTAAATGCAGGTTTCGTATGTAATGAGAGACGTTCTTTAAGAGAACATGCAGGTGTTTGGGTGATGAACATTGAAAACGAAATTCAAGATATTGAGGGCCTCCCTTGTCCCCTTCCTCTCTCACTTTTTAATAAACTGGGGGGGCCTCAAGAAACAGAAAGGCATTATAGAGTTACATGGTGAACATTACATATGGATGGAGATAGATATTTAGGCTGAGAAGGAGAGAGAGTTTGAAATATTCTTACAGAGATAAAAACATTTCATGAATCAAGAGAAATGATTACTTTCCACCAAGGTGGTCGCTACCGTACCGGCCAATATGTACTATACCGATACATGTACCATTATCAAAACGCCAACGTTTCATATCGATTTAAATACCAGGTGTACTAGCTAATTTGGTTATACCGGCCGGTACCAAAAAAAATTTTTTTTTTTAAATTTTTGTAAAGGCAGAATGGTAACTTACTTACATTAACTTATTAGTATTATTTGTTTTATTAGTATGCAATGAACAATTAAACTTTCTGTTTTATATATATATATATATATATTTTTTTTTTTTTGTTGATGCTAAAGTCTAACACCATGAATAATTTATTCAAAATTGAGGTAATATTTTATAGTAAACTTTTATATTTATTAATATATATATATATATATATATAATAACGGTAAATCCGAAACAGTACACCAGTATTGACTGGCACCGAAATATATCGTTCTGTTGGTCAAATTAGTACAGCCTTCAGTACAAGATTGGCTCCCTTGCTTTCCACTTATATGTTGGGGCGGTGTGATATATATAAAATTTATTTTCTAAATTATTTTATCCTTAAAAAATAAATTTTCACATCTTGATTTAAATTTTGCACACTCTGATCACAAATCACAAAATAAAGTTATATATATTATATTTTATTTAATCATGTTATAATAACATTTTGTTATGAAGTTAGTGATTAAAAAAAAGTAAAATTAGTGATTATTCAAGCATTTGATTGATCAAGTAATTGAGCACTTAGTGTATTATATATGTATAAATGAGTGTGACTGTGTGGGTTAATAATTAATACAGTACTAGTGGGTTGAGTTTTGTCATTTAGTTTAAATTTTTTTTATAAAACAATGACAAATAAATAATGATAGTTGCATAAAAAAGTTATTATACAAACTTAATAAAATAAAATAGTCACACCTACTCACATTGACAATAGATAATAACAACTGATAATAATGAACAATCATATAACTATTTCATAATATAAAAACTCATAAAAGAAAATTATAAAATTTTATATATTTGTGTGTATTTTTTTTTTTTTTTGTGTCAATATAACTCGATATATTCAAATTATCTTTTTATTAAATTTTGTTTAATCTAAGTTACTTAATGACTCCTTTGAAAAAAATTCTTGGAGCCACTACGGTATATTACTCAAAAAAACAAGGAAATTTAGCTCAGGGTAAAAATCAGAGTGGTCTGGTGTAAAAAGAAAAATATATAGAATATGGAACCAGGGGAGCTAGGACATACGCATGTGTTTTTATAGATGACTTGCATTCTGTGTCTCCGCCCTACAAGTTACTGCATAACTTGCAAGTTGCAACTACTTCATTTTGTTTGTACTAGACAGTGAACATGCTGTGGAAATTGAATGTCTCTCATTTCTACAAGTTACTAGAGGACGTGACTGATGGACTAATTTTCCTAAAAAATGAATAAAGACAAGGGACATGGTTGAAATAAAAGCAGTTTCCTTAGCGAATACAATAAAGTGGCCAATCTGTACAAAGTGTTGGATCGTTTTCAAATTGAATACATGTTGAAATTTTGAAATATGACTTTCTTTATGTGAAGTGTTGGATCGTTTCATAGATATATATGAAGTGTTAAGTGTTGGATCGTTTCAAATTTATGAAAAATAAAGTTAGCATACATTTAATATTAACAAAATATTAAAAAAATGACACAAAATAATTATTCTCAACACATTTCGAATTAATTATTTATCAAAATAAAACTTGAAAATCATTTATTAATTATAGTTTACTAAATCTCATAGTAATTTTCTTTTCAATTTAATTATAGAATCAAGTAGTACTTTAGAAAATCATCTTCATATTGTGAAGCATAGTTTTGATAACATTTGCGGTTAAAAATGCTCATGTCATAGTTACAGTGATAAATTACAAATGCAACCAATCTATAAATGAATTTTTCCAAAAAAAATAAAAAAAATCTATAATTGAATTGGTAGGTAATCGATATTCTACAATTTGATGGATTCTATAAAAGGAATAATGATGAATATAAAAAGAAAAAAAAAACACGTGTATTTAAATTTAGGGAGAAAGGAGGGAGGGTGTGTTAGGGCTAGGGGTCATGGTCCCATGATAGTAAAGTGGGTTTGTCTGGTAGTTGCATTCATTATTGTATTAGCATTACTCAAAAGATTTTATAATAATAATCGTGTTAAATTCCTGTTCTATTATTTTTGGAAAATTGTATCCAAAACATAAGCCTTTCCTGATCACGGAATTGAAATTGAAGTTCAAGATGAAGACACAACTTTTTAAGAAACTACTGGATCTATTAGCTCAATTGCAGGCCTAATTGCACTCAACTGATCAAGCTTTACTTAAGCTCAACGATAGGCTTGACACTATTTGACCGATTAAAAAGCCTTGGGATTTTAGATTAATTTTTTATTCAGATACAATTTGACTTAAGGCCTTTGGAATTGTTCCCTACACATCTAAAACATAAAAGGTACACTTAAGTCAATCTAAACATAAGAGATGAGAGATCTCTGCGTGGATGTGCACCTAGGGTTTTGTACCAAACAAGTATCTCTGTCGTCAACAATTAAAAATCCAGATTAGTGATACTTTGGAAACTATTGCGTCTATCAATTCAGTCTGGCAAGTGGTTGGTAAACCTTCAAGTTGGTAATTGATTTGAAGTCATAAATAGGGCATTTGTGTTGAACATTTCTATGACGAGAAAGTTCAATAGGTTGCAACCTCAAGAAACAATATTTTATGGAACAACATTTTTATTTATCCTAAGAAATATTTTCATAGTAAGAAATAAATCATAATAGGAAGTTCATATTTGGATAATCCCAAATCAAAATCTTATCTTGGGTGCCCATGAAAATACAATCTTGATCTTCCATATATTTAAAATCATTTTTGTCAGGAGTTTTGTAATTTAATAACATAGTATACTCTCTTTTATTAGAAAAACCAAAGTTCAAATTCCTCTTTCTCATTATTGTAATTATTTGAATTAAAAAAGTAAAAAGAAAAAAAAAAGTTTTCCCAACCCCATAAACAAGCAGTCCTATCCCAAAATCCTCGAAAAGGTTTCAACTAGCTAGGTTAGTATCACTGAATTTGCCCTACAAAGAAGACATATTAGACTCAAAACAATGGTTTCTACTTCTACTTCTTGAAATTTAGGGCCAATTGTTGTCTACTAATTTTTGTATTTTTCCTGTTCTATTAACTTTTCAATTACTTATTCACCACTAGAAGAAGAAAAAAAAAAGTTTTGACATTTCCAAATTCCTCTTTCTTCACTTCCATTTGCATAATTTTAACCAACTTTTTAGATTTCCTTCAATAGGTAGATATTTCATATTAGGATATTAAGATTCAAGCACTCAATTTGTTTGATAATTCAATGCAGTTGGGAAAAGGAGAATTTAAATCCTCAATATCTTCCTTGAAAACATTAGAAAGTACTAGTCAAGTTACAAGAGTTGTAACGATTCAAACACCCTATTGAAACATAGGGAAATGGGATGATGGGGTTGAAATGTAAATGAAGGTTTAGGAGGAACGTGTGAAAGTACTAGTCAAGTTACAAGAGTTGTAACGATTCAAACACCCTATTGAAACATAGGGAAATGGGATGATGGGGTTGAAATGTAAATGAAGGTTTAGGAGGAACATGTGGGATCTATAGGGAGTGGGGGGTAGGGTAAGGGAGTGAGGAGACAAGGGGACAAAGGAGCATGGCCAATACCGTCTATTTGCACCTCCTCTTTAGAACATTGAAAAGGGGCGACTCCTCAAACTCCCACTACCATCGATATCAACCTTGCATCATCCCAAGTTACATGTACGTACTCCATGTGTTACTTACACATCGTTGTTTTGTCATGTCACAACACTACTCCTATATTAACCTCTTATTATTATTATTATTATATACAGCAATTATTTACTTTCACATACTTCTTCATAATTTTGCTTAGTTGATAAATTCTGATTACTAGACAATAAATCTAACACTAATTTTACTTTACATGACATTTTTTCTAAAAACAATTTGTCCACGATTAATGAATCAGGCCTGCACAGTTTGTTATCTTAAAAAGTTGTGTTAAGTTTGTATATCCATTTACTTATCCTAGAGTATGTCTTGAAAGTGCAAATAGATATTCGTCGATTAAAGAAATGATAATTCAAATTTCTCTATAAAAAAAATGCTTATTCTCTGTATACTACATAGTAATTGCTTTTATCTACGTACCAAATGAAGCATATAAGCCTTTTGGCTTTGGATTTTTTCTTCTCCTCCCCCTCTGTAGATAACTGGCAACTCTCGCTCTCTCTTAAAATGCCCACCCTATTTAAAAATCCTAAAAAGACAATGCTAAAAATCCTTACCAAGCAACCACTAGTCTTCTGGTTGTTAAATTTTAGTGGATGCTGATCCACCAGAGCCAATAAGGTTTTGGAAGTTTGGATGTCCCATAAGAGATTGGCTTTGGATCATGGAGCTCCAAACCTGCAGATAAAGCTTTTAAACAAACCAAGTTAACCATATACATTTACAGCTCGATTTTTACAAATTAATAATGATGAGTCTAGGTACACAACTTTATGGCAGGTTGTTATAATGATGCTAACAAAAATAATGTTGGTGGTTGTGTGAGATCCAATAAAACCTTGTAAGTTTTGAAAAAAGTTGTGAGGTGGCATGTTTTTTAAAACTTCATCCATTGGGGTTGGCCCTAACTTAAGCCAATTGAGACTTAGATTTTTTTTTTTTTTTTTCTCCCTTAATTACAACAAGAGAGAGAGAGATTCAAATTTCGGTTTTCTTTCATAGGATAATCGGGTAGTATTATTGAACCATAGGCCCCATACGCCAAGAATGATAAGGAATCTTTGGAGAGGACCCCCAACTTAAGCCAAGTGAGGATTGATTCTTTTTTTCCCTTACAACAAAAGTGAGAGAGAGATTCAAACTACCAACTTAGGCTCCAAGTGTTTTATTGTAATATTTTTCAATGAAACAAATAGAGTCTTGGATTCTTTCAATGAGAGAATTGAGTAGTATCACTTAACTGCAGGGACGTAGCCAGGGCCCAAAGGTTTTTCAAAAGGTTTTTAATGAGAGAATTGAGTAGGATTTAGGTTTTTACTTCTCCGGGAAGATACTTTCGCTTTCACTAAAAGATTCCAAAGGCCACTGCCTATCAGTCAAGTTGTTCATTATGCACAAACAAATTAGGAAGGGAGGAGAAGGTACGCGTTGGATCTGGGATATGCAACATGCCAATCAAAATATGTAAACCCTACATTTTGTGAGAGCTCCAAACCTGACAAGTCCTTAAATACCCCAAGGTTGTGTTTGAATAGCAACATTTGAATTTGGATTTGGATTTAGATTTGGATTTGAAATCTATTAATTTAAAATGCCTTAATTTGAAATCTCTTGATTTTAAAATTCTTTGTTTGGGTCTTATTAAGTAATGAAGGATTTGAAATTTATCATTGGAAATTTCATTGTTTAGATACCTAAATTTGGATTTGGATTTAAGAACAAAAAAAATTATTTTTCTTAATCCTTCTACATTTTAATTTTAAATACATGAGGTAATATTGATAATTTGAAAGAAAAAATATCTATTTAGCAAGACTTCTTCCTATACCTATGAATTTCATTGGACCCAAAAATGATACATTTCCCACGGGAGAATCCTTAGAATTACCCTTTCTTAGCTTTTAATTTACCACTGGCCATCCAATGAAATGTGAATTTTAATTTATTAATATACTTGTTGGGGCCTTTTTTGTGTATTGTGTGTGGGCTGGGCTGCCTCCTGCGGTAATGGGTCCGAATGTTTCTGAATAAGGGAGTTGGTGCCGGTCCAATTGTAACTCAACTTGGGCCGATTTGTGCACAAACTATGCCTTGCCTGCCAGGAATAAGCTTACGGCAAGCAGAACTGTTTCAGAAGAGTTATGGCAGACAGATATAATAATAATAACCAAAACAGAGTATTCTGGCTATTTAAATAAATGGCTATGTGATCCCTACTTATAAAGCATAATTACAGTCATGATAATGTCATTCATAGAGAAAGTAAAGGAGAAAGAAAATAATACGGACAAATCAAATGGGTAAAAATCAAGTTTTAAGTTTAGTCTGCCGAAGCAAAGCCAAAGAGGGAAGAACGCCTCTTCTTAATGCAAATAATCTCCCAGGAAAAAGATCCTGCCGTGGGGATTAATGACTTTGAGGGAGTCGGACCTGAATGGTTATTGCCCACAAGAGGTCTTTGTAACGTTTTGGAAGAGAGCAGGATTTGAAGGGGGAGAGAGGGAAACTGATCTACTGGTGCATGCCCACTGTATTACCCCTCATTTTTCCTTAATTTTCTCTCTCTTCTTTTCTGTTTTCTTACTTATCTTTTTTCTCTTCTTTTTACTCTATTTTTCTTTTTACTCCCTGAATGCTCTGTTTTTCGCTCCCTTTCTCAGGGCACGGCAAGGGCCCTTTTATAGTGCCTGCTGTGACCAATGTTCTACCATTTTACCCCTTAACCGCTTTTGTCTGGTCTGAGCGTACTTGCCGACCACCAAGTCTGTGCGACATTCATCCTTGCCAGACAGAGGCAGGTTTGTTTTGTTCCTCAGTCTACCGTAGCACTTCTTTCCTGCCACAGTATAAATGCTTTCTCTTTCTTTCCCTCAAGGCATGCACCCAACGGTTCCCCCTCAAACTTGCCTCTTTTAGGTGGTCTATTATCCCAGCAGGACGTACCTCCCAAAAGGGCTTGGGCAGGAGCCGCAAAATAGATATTTTCCCCTCTCCCCACCACCAAACCATACCCCCTTTACCTCTTACCTCTGGCTCATGGCCCCACCACGTCCTATATTGGCTGGGTATAAGCTGGTGATGCCTGGGCCTTGCGCGTGCTTTCCTTTCAGATATGTCCAAGAGTCTGCCTGTTGCTCATGCGTTTGTCGTGATCTGGAGACTCTCCGTCTATGTTTTCTGATCTTTAATGTGGGCTTTTCTTTGGTTTCCCGCTCCATTCAAGAGCTGGGCTTTGTTTGATGATGGGCCTTACATTTCCTTGGTCTACTCTTGATTTTTTTTATTTCCTGCAACGTTGAACTGTTATTCCTGCCGTAATAACTTAATCCTGCTGGACCTCTTTTGGGCCAGCCACTTATTCCTTTTCTCAGTGGCTTGTCACGGGCACTGTTTTGCTTTTACTTATGGGCTCCTATGTCCCTTTGGGCAGCCATGGCCCGATTGCTTCTTTTGGGCTTCCTCGGCCCGTTTGCTAATTCCCCACTCCCATGGGCTTTTTACTAACTTCATTGGGCTTCCCTGGCTCAATAACCTTATTCTTATCCTTGGGGTTCATGGGCCTGCCATAAACCCCTTACTCTCTTAGTTTGCATTGTCTTAGGCCTGCGGTGGCCCTTTCTCGCTTTTCTACCTCATACACTGCCCATGGGATGCTATTTCTTTCTTTCCTGGCTTCTTTGAGCCCGCTTGCCTCTTCAAGACCCATTTATTTATTTGTTGGGCCTGTGATCCATTATTCCTGCCGCTTGGGCCTAATGGGTTTTTGCTATCTATTTGTCAATTCTTTGTTGCCCTCATTATTGGGCTTTCTTTCTGTCTGCCTGGGCTTCCACAAATGGCCCTCAACAATACTATTATTAATATATTATTTCTTTGGATTAATCACAGGATGCACATATATAAAAAATTCAGTAAGACAAGTGATGACTAAATATTTTTAGCCATAGCCAACTAAAAAAATATATTGCCAACTAACAACAATTAAAATGTTTTATATCAACTAGAAAGGACACCCAAATAAATGGGTTTTTTTTTTTTTTTTCACAACATTCAAAATGTCAAACTAAAAAATTATTCTAAAGTCATTAACAACTAAAAAGTTATATATCAAAAGAGACAAATTAAATATCCAAAATATGTGTCTTTTACACAACTTACAAAAAAAACAAATTAATGGTGACTAAGTAGAAGTTGTATCCAATCCTTTTTATCATCATCATTTGAAAGACTTTTCAAAAATTTAAAGTCCTTTGCACCTCCATGCATTAACTTCTCAATTATTCTGAATATTTCAAGCTGTGTAAGTCCAGGAACTTTTGAAACCATTGCATGTATCTCTTCACTAGAAGGTTGTGGTTGCTCTTGATTTTTCTTGTTGTGAAGTGCTCTTTTACAAATGAACGGTACTTTTTAAGAGAGGAACCAATATTTGCAACAACTTCGACAAATGGATCTTTCCTACTCCTTCTTTGGTGAGACTCAACTGTAGAACTTATTGATACAGAAGGCTGTGCAATAGGAGAATTCACCCCATTTTCTCTTTCCTCAGCCATAACTTTAACTATTTCATTCATATGTTTTACACCAATGCCAATAGCTCTATCCCTCCCACACAAGATTTCAATGTCCTTCCAATTGTCAATAACTTTGTTTTTATAAGCACCCGTTTTTGCATTTTTCTAAAAAAGTAAAAAATAAAAAAAAAAATAAAAAAGATTAGCATATTATTTTGCATAGTTTAAGCAAATCAGTGTAGTGAATGAAGCAATATTAAATTTCCCATGGACTTATAGTTTTATTGACTAACTCAGTGCATTGGTAATTTTTGAAGAAAAAAGATACGCAGAAGATAGTGCGCCAAGGTTATGGGAGAGGAACAGAACACTTAGAGGCTCCATTTTGCATTTTCTTAGACTATAAATTAGTTCGGGCTCTATTTTGCATTACTTGTTAAATTAGTTTCTATCATTTATACATTGCAATTGTAGTTGTTGTTGTTGTTGTTGTGGTTGTTTTGTTGTTTGTTTGTTTGTTTTTTTTTTGTTTTTTTGTTTTTTTTTTGTTTTTTTGTTTTTTTTTTTTTGTTTTTTTGTTTTTTTTTTTTTTTTTTTTTTTGTTTTTTTTTTTTTGTTTTTTTTTTTTCGGCTTAAAATGTTGTTAGTGTTTTTTAGGTGTTGGTTGTGGTGTAAAAATTTTAATTAAATTAAATGTGTTTTAGGTTGACCATGAAAATGTAGTGGTATCTTAAGTTGTTAACAAAAAGTTTATTTTTCCATATAAAAAATAGAAAATTTTTAATTTTACATTCTTAAAAATGATATCTGGTTCATTTTTAGGAATGTAATCAAATACTGAAAAATGAAATGTTCTCCTTTAAGATATTTTCAATTAAAAACATTTTCTCATAACATTTTGAGCCAAGATAAGCTTGAATCTAACTTTTTCTCTCATAACATATGCCAATAGTGATGGATCCAAGAGCAGCCCTGACCTATGAGACTTGTGTCATATGCCAGACATAGACTACAAATTCATTTAGACTTTCATATTGCATTCATACCTATTGTAAGATTTGTGCATTAGTCGAGATGAAGGTTGGGAAACGATGATGCAATTACTTGTAGTGATACACAACACTTCTTGATCAGCATTATAAATTAATTCAGACGACCGTTCATCCTATGCGAGATTACATTATGCTAAGCTGGTATCTAGTCGTTGCATCTTGATGATGGGTATTTGTGGACATTGCATATATGGGAACATCAGGTTTCACCATTGGGCTAATTTGGTCTCTACTATTAGTCTACTGCCAGTCTACCTACTGGTTTTATCTTTTCATTCATGCTATTGTATGGTTGGTTTTGCTTGCTTTCAACGTATTCATAAGGAAACAATCCAGGTACAAGTCCAACTCAACACATTTTGGGACTGCAACAATTTAAAGTGGGAAATAAATAATTTTCTTAGTTTCTTCCAATATCCCAACAGTGTTACTCGTTGAACATTCCTTTATAAATACATCAATTTGATATTTGTACATTTTAAACAAATTTAGCTTCAATTAAATTGGTTTATTTATACTAATACTTGGTAGTCATGCAAATATATGAAATATTAAGCATGTTATTAGCATGTTACTTGCCTTTTCATGCAAAATATGGCCATGTTGCTACGAAGTATTTTCATATGGATTGAATATTTTATTTATAAATAACAAGTTTTAAAAACTATTAAATTCTAAATTGTGGCATTTCTATTAAATATCTCAATACAGTTTCAAGCATATTCATTTCAAACCTTGCTCAAATTTACTGCTAATCTAAGACACCTGAATAATATTTATGTTTTTATTTTTTATTTATTTAAAAATCTATTTTACTTGCTTTTTTGAGATTTAAGATTACTACTAATTATGTTTTTGTTTTCAAGTTCTACTAAAATTTTCTTTTCAATTGGTAAAATCACTAATCCATTTAATATTTTTTGTGCATAGTCAATTTTAAATAGGATTTTATCAATTTTAATTTTGGATAACTTCTTCCTGCAAATGTAAATATAAAATATATTGTTAGTTAATATTTTATAAGCAATACATGTATTACAAAAAGAATCTAGCATTTTATAGAATTTAATACATTAATTGGACAATTTTTGTCTATTTATATAAAATGTATTTTAAAACTTTTAAATCTAAAAATAAATCTAAACAATCAGTATCAAAATAAATATTATATTTGAGACTATCAAAATAAATCCAAGAACATGTAGTTTTCGCTAAAACTGTAGAAATTACTGAGTAAAAAGAAACTTGGTGTCCATGATGATACAAGCTAATTCACCTTCAAATTGGTACTTGTCAAAATGTGTTATGAACCTACTAGATTCCAGGCATGTTTAAATTCTCAGTTGCACTTGCATCTGATATTTAGGGAGGTTAATGTAATTGCTCTTTTAAGCATGTAGAGTGTAGACGATATATTCCTTAGTCCTACATGAACTCATCATCTTTTAATATTATGGTAAGTAAAATTTTAAAAATTAAAAATTGATAAACTTGTGTCTGTAGTGAAGAGATGAAGTGGACAACAATTGCTGCCTTACTGCACTCGACTTTTTCTGCTGTCAAATTCAAATGCTCAAGCCTACAAATAGGTTTATTTTTGGTAAAATATGCCACAGCTGCTGAATTTTAACTCCAAAGTTTCAAAAGGCAATGCTAGGGTTAAGATAGAGAAAAGCAGGCCGTGAAAGTCATGTAGGCCAATACCAAAACATACGCTCTTTTATAACTCTGATTTGAGTAATGTCATATCTGACTGTACTGGGTTTGTCACTTTATAGACTGAACAACTGAGAGATTTTTTTTTTTTTTTTTTTTTTTTTCATTTATTAATAAGCAAACAAAGGAATTCTATTTGCTATAAAGATACAACAGAATCATTGAGAGAGAGAGAGAGAGAGAGAGGGAGAGAGACACAGACAGAGACAGAGGATGGCATGGAGCTATTAGTACAAGGATGAAGGATGTTCTGCCATTTTCAGACATGGTTGCAGTAGAATGCACTAACGTGGGCTTAAACACCTTGTTCAAAGCAGCAACTTTGAAAGGATTGAGCTACTACGTCTTTATTCTCTACACAAGCCCATATCAAAATATTTGACTTAGTCGATATATATATATATACACACACACACACAAGTATACAAAATATATATATATATATATATATTACTTATTACTTCACAACTCATAGATAGTTCATAAAAGCATTTCATCAAACACATAATTTGCATGACAAACCCACAAATGAAAATACAAATAGAAAATAAAGACAAACCCAACACAAATTATTGAAAATGCTATGAAACAAAACCCACAAACAAATCAAATGAAACCCAAACAAACCCACGAAAAAATTAAATGAAACCCATAGAAAAAACCACAGCTTTTGTGGATTTAGATTCAGTAGAAAGAGAGAAACAAAGAGGTTAAAGAGGAAGATAAGAATTGAGAGAGACAAACCTGAAGTAGCTGCAAGAAAGAGATAGAGAAGAAGAGCTTGTGAGTCGTGGCTAGGAAGAGAGAGTTGGAGAGACGCGAGCCGAGAGAAATAGAAAACAAACGTGCGTGAGATTTCCAAATTCCACCGTGTAAGAGGATATTTGAAATACATGGATTTGGGCCTATCAAATTCTTATTGGATTTGGGGCCAAATCCAAATCCATTTCTTTTAACTTACCCAATGCATGCTTCGTAGCTTCAACAAGTCCCTCTACATACCCTAAGTCTAAGATGCTCCATAGCTTTAAGAAACTCCTAACTCCAGATTTATATTTGGTAAGTTCAGAGTTTCAAACCTTCCACAAAGAAGAAAACTACGTGGCGAATTTGCTACGGCTTTAGTTAGCTCTGTAGTTCTGCAACCAGCAACTTGATAGTTCAATGCTAAGCCTAGTTTTGATAATTATGGGATGGCCTCCAAACCTATACCTGGTGTTTGGTCTAGGCCTAGCCTGCATAAAACAACCAGCAACAACCAACCACTGACACATTGAGGTAGTTACCAGTACCACTACTCCAGAACCAACTAAAGTTTACTTGAGCCAAAAAAATTCCCTTCTAAACAATCTAAAATTATAATCTCTTTTATTATTATTATTACTAATTAAAACTGGAATCTACCTATAAGGTAAACAGGGATCAAAGAGCATGATTATTGAAAGTGAGAAGCAGAAGATTTTAAAATTCAAACTGGTTCTTAGTTTTATCCTGTACATATATATACCCTTATATAGGCACAATAATGAAATCATCCTGAGCGAGGAAAATAAGATGCA
Source organism: Quercus alba (assembly GCA_036321655.1). Taxonomy (NCBI): domain Eukaryota; kingdom Viridiplantae; phylum Streptophyta; class Magnoliopsida; order Fagales; family Fagaceae; genus Quercus; species Quercus alba. The sequence continues at coordinate 11,146,211 of CM070309.1, read as the reverse complement.
CCAAGGAAATTAGATATGGTGAAACTTTAAAGAAAGAACATTTTATGAAATCAACAACTACAGTGGAATCTGAAGCCCAAATGTGTTTTCGCCGCTGTAAGTAACATAGAGAAACCCATCTTCATCCTTCTTCTCCTCATATATAGCAGACATGATTGCGCCTGCAGAAACCAAACAAAACCACATTTAGTGAGCTGTCTCAAATCAAAAGGCCCAAATAGAGCATGTATCTTGTGGATGATCGTATTAGCAGCAAGTTTTACCTGTTGGTGGAAGGACATTGTCTACAAATATAAATATTGCCTTTTCTGCACTCAGTTTAATCCTTTTGCGGATGACATAGACAAATTGTCCCACTGTCAGATCAGCTGGAACAAGGTACCTGAAATTTGCTCAATTAGTCTATGGTGGGGAGGAAAAAATAAGCACTACAAAATATTAAACGTAAGGGTAGGTATAATATACTGAAAGACCATGATTATACAGAAAACAACACCGAGACTTGGAATAAGCCTTTACAAAAACAAATTTGATCGATAATAACAGTTTTTGGTAAAGAACTAGCCGGACTACATGGAGAGTACCAACTTGTTTAAAAATTACAAACCAAGATTCAAAGAATAAGAAGTACCAAAAAGATAAGATAGGGATGTTTCCTAAACGATCATCCACTCATATCAGAAGGTAACAAAGACTTTTTAATAACATGAACAAGGCATTCTACACCATCAAAGGTCCTACTATTGCTTTCCCGCCTAATGGCCTACAATATACATAAAGAAGTAGTCTTCCAAACTATTACACTCCTGTGATTATTGAAGCTTTACAAGAAGTAAGAAGTGAAGACCAAGAAAGCAAATTAAGGGTGTTACATTTGTACCTTATTATGAGACAGCTAGGATCTTTTATTGTTTGATTAGCAACAGAAAATTTGGTGTCGAAATACAAACAAAGAGTGATTCTTTACACTGAATGATTTTTTTTTCTTTAGGTAGATAGTGGGGGAGGGGGAGAATCAGGACTGAAGATGTGATGCTTAAATTTAATAAGACCAATGCCAAATTCTGTTTACCTATGACTCCGGCCAAGTGCCATTACAGGATAATACAGAATAGGGCAGGTATACTAAATACAGTAATAATTGTATCAGTACTGTTGCTTCTCACAGGATCATTAATAATCTAGGAATTGTTAAGAAGCACAAAGCATTGGTGATGGAATATTTCACTTGCAAGTGATCATGTCAACCACAAGTTGAAAGTACAGTGTTATATCATCAAAATACTGTTCTTTTTAATTGCTTCTTTTAACCATGAGATGCACATCATCAATGACCATCACAATAGATGAAATTTTCTTTTCAGTCTTTAAACAAGTTCTATGAAGTATGTCTGCTTGTGTGCGTGTGTGTGTGTGTGTGTGTGAGTGCAAAACTGAATGGCTCTGTATCAGAAAAAAATTAATGAACTATCTACACCAAAGAGGGAGAGAGGCCTACAACCCAGAGCCATTAGTAGAGGACAATGTGTTACTTATGTCCCCTAGTGATGCCTGTTAAGAACAATTCTACATAGGTTCTGTTTGAAACACTGACAGATATAGCTTTTCTAGGTTTAATTAAATTAAATCCAGATCATAGACATGGGAAAAGAAAGCAGGGAATGTAACAAGAGATTCCAAAACTAATAGTAGGAAATTACTTACTTTTTCTTATCAATGCTTGGGATGTCACTTCTCTCTGCCCTCTCCACAATAACCTTAAAATTATACAAGCAAGTTTTCAGAAAACTCAGGTTAGAAAACCAAAAGGGTAGAATGCTGATTAGACATATTATAATCATTAAATAGTCAGTGCAGCATTCATCTTCCAAAAAAAAACGTATAATAAAGCCATGTCCTTGATTGAAGACAGTCACACAACCAAATTATCAATACTACATGATTTGATTTCTAGACTATGACCTTGCAACACTTTGGGTTTAACATCTCATAAATTTTCTTCCTCAAAATTTCTCTACCAATATATTTCAACTAAACATTAGGATCTAAATTTCATTATAGAAACTTTCCAAGTAAAATCAAGCATATATAAAGATTGAAAATAACATATTACAAAACCTAAAAATCTTTAATTTCATACAAAGATTCAGTATCGGCTTCTTTTTTCCCCAAATAACATCATGCTTTTTCAATAACTATTCTGTTTAACATGCCAAGCTCAATCGCATGTCAGACACTATATACAATGCATGCAATAGAAAAGTAAAAGGCCTTCACTGTAAAAGACCATATATGTCAATAGAAAGTTTAGATATGGAACTTTGATAAGGGGTTCACACAAGCACTAGAAAAAAGGAAAAATATTAAGGATATGTGCCAGGGATGATCAACAAACATAGACATAAATATGACTCTACCCAGATATAAAATAAAAGAGAAATAATTAAGTCATCTATGGTCGACACAGGAATCAGCAGTCATTCCAAAACCAAACAACAAAAGCTGTATTATACACGAGCATTTGGCTACCACTTCGATAAATATTTGTAGTCCCAAGCAGGTGCTCCTTGCTAGAAGTTATTGTTCATGGCTTTATACATCACCAACCTAAATCTCTGTAACCCTAATAGCCCCAAATACATTTGTAAAAGAATCTTGAAATCTAGATGTGCTTCTCAGTTTACAAGATAATTGAGAAGCTGCTGACTACAAGATAAACTTTAAAGATAGAAACATTCATACAAAACAAGTTCAACCCAAACTTGACTTCATAATAGGCAACCAAAATAAAAAGATACCACAATGAATTCAGTATTCTCATTACAAACCAGAATTGCCAATATATAATTAAGCTTAAAAAGTAACAATTATTGCTCACCGGAATCCTATCTGGGTATTTCTCCCTAATCCTAGCAGCCTCCGCGCGTCTCTTCTCTGAAGACAGAAGTAATCACATATTCATGAGTTCAACACATTACCCACCTTTCCATACACAACAAAGTAACAATCAGAAATTAACTCAAATTTCAAACTACAAATAATACTACATACCAAGATCATGCTCTTGCTTGAAGTAACTCTTTGCCATGTCTCCTGAAACTAAAATCCAAAATTAAGTAAACTCAACTCATTAAATCGAAAATTACTCCTCAGACAACTAATTAAGAGCCATAATAACACTGCGTTGATCAAACCCAAAACTATATATAATCTGTATTCTAAGTTTCTTGCAGACATAAACAATCATGAATAATAAGACCGATGACAACAAGAACATGAATTTAATCAAAACCTTGTCTTTAAAACCAAAAAAAAAAAAAAAATTGCATAGAACCTAAAAAGTAGTACACAAATTCATTATTAACAAAAATTAACTTCAAATTGAACTACCTTTGTCAATATCGTATACCCACAAAAGTTTGAACAAAAATAAAAATCTATATATTTTAAAGTATCTGGCATATAAACAATAAAGACCCAAATTTTTTTATTTAATTATAAACCTAAATAATAGCGCAAAAAATATTCTTTTGAAGAATCAAAAACATAGAATACAACAAGCTCTCTCAAAATCAAATACCCCCAGAAGGGGAAAAAAGAAAAAAGAAAAACTTTTATTAACATAAATTTAAAAAGAATCAAAAAAGAATTATATTATAAAAAAATAAAAATAAAAAAGACGAAAAATAATTTCAGGGCCTGTGTGTTTATTAGAAGGCTCGATTAATTGATTAATAAACAGAAAGTATAAAAATTTATTAAAAGAAAGAAAAGCAAGAGAAAAGACCTCTTGAAGATGAACCGAAAAGAAAGAGGCTTTCCTTTTTCTGATCAGAACTGAATGAAGCTCGTGGGTTTTGTTTGGTTAAGCAAATTGAAACATATACGGCTTTTGCTTTGTGTTTCAACTATTTATATTGTACTACTAATATTATCCTATACTTGATAGCCAATTCATTAATACTTAATTAAAAATTTAAAAATAAGTGAGAATGTTACAATGTGGTTGCTCATAGGTCTTTACAGACGTGGGGAACAAGATTTTTGAGAAATTTTTTATTAGATTTTCATGAATACATTTGAACCGTTGATTTTGTGGTACTTTATGATTGAATAGGTGTAATCAATTTTTTTTTACAAAAAGGATGCATCGAAGGGTTAAGGTTTTATTGTTATTATCGTCAAAGCAATAAGAACCGTTCATAGAGTTTGACCCTACTTTAGTGTTAATGTGCTATTGACACAAGCTATCAGATAAGTACTACAGAAGCTCGAACACAAGAGAAGGTGCTTCCACAATCCACATGGAATAATGAGAATATGCCTCGAACCCTTTTCAATATAGGGACAGTATTAACAGGCCGATTCTTTAGGATTTGAAATTGAGCCCACTTCACTCAAAGTTGAGCTTCTTTTATCTTTTTTGGGTTTTGTTTTGATTGGGCTACTACACAAAAGGATTCTACGGCTGATCTCTATTTCAATATATTATTATTATTATTTTATCAACTAGATTATCTAAATACGTTTTCATTCAAATATTTTACTACTAGTTAAAGAGAATTACTTTTTATTAATAATTGCGTTCGTTATTTTTTTTTTTTTTTTTTGGGCCGAACTAATAATGGGGCTTGTCACGCAAGCGGCAAACAAGAACAATTCGGAGGGGCCTAATGACCTAAATTTGCCATGAACCATTTTGAAGGACCTGGTTACCAAAGTAATGGCCTAAAACCCTCAAATGAAAAATAATATATATAACATATTATATATATTTGTCTCATAGTATAGTAAACAAATAATAATAATATAAAAAGAAAGGCCCTCACCTGAGAAAAAAAAAATTAATCTCTTCTATTGACCAGGAGATGTATTGTCTATTTATCATACAATTTAAAATTTTTAATCAAGACTCATAAATTTTAATGAATAAATTTTTTTTTAAATCATCTTTTTGAATGTCGTGCTTTTGGATAATGCATTTTAATTTGTTTGTGATAGTTTAAGAGGGCAAAATTTGCCAAACAATATAATTCTGAAAACATTTTTGGCAGATGACATGTGTTCAAAGTTAATTAGTTAGTTGAGACTCTTTTTTGAAGTCGAGTACAGCAAAATCGACTTTTAGTGAAAGTCGAGTATATCGAAAATGGATTAAAAAAGAGAGGAAAAAACGATTTTGGTTGGAAGACAAGTTTACTATAATCGATTTTGGCTAAAAGTCGAATTTCTTAAAATCGATTTCTAAAAAACAGTCCAACTAACTAATTAACTTTGAACGCATGCCATCCGCCTAAAATTTTTCTAAAATTATACTGTTTGGCAAATTTTGTTGTTTAAGAGTGTTCAATCTCCCAAACACATTAAAGGTGAATAACTCTTCATTTATCTTTCTATTAAAATTGAAATCAGAATAAATAATTTTTCATACAAATTCATTATTGAAATTCAATGCTCAATACCTGAAGTTCAACATTGCTAGGAGAGACAACCACTATCTCAAATATGATATTTATTCTAATTCTAATGATTTAGATTTATTTTCAAATTTTAAATTTTTTAAAAGAAGTCTCACAAAAGAGATGAAAATATTCCAATTAACGTATTAAATTATATAAGAAGACTAGATTCTATTTCCGATGCATTTATCGCTTACAAAATATTACTAACAGTACATGTTATAGTTGTGTCTACAAAAAGGAGCTTTCCAAAATTAAGATTGACTGTCTCAAAATAAAAATTAAGTGGATTAGCTATATTACCAATTAAAAAGGAAATTTTAGTAGAACTTGTACAAAAAAACCTAATTAGTAGTAATTTATCAAAAAGTAAGAAAGAAATATTTTTAAATGAAAAATATCAAAATATAAATAATATTCAATTAATATTTAAAAAATAAGAGAAGCCCCCACTTTAAATTGTCACCTTAGTCCTAAAATATATTGAATCAACCCTAGATTCAACCTCAATAGTAAGCCCATGGTGGATTTGTTTAGTAGAATGGGGGATGTCTTCTGAGTGGCTGGAGGTTTGCCACAGGCTTTGATTATTGTGTACATTAGGGGATGCTTGCACCAAGGAGCAAAGCTCAATTCAGCCTAAGAGGACATATGTTCTTCCTTTTATTTTTCTTCAAAACTTTTCTATCTGCTTGACCCTCCTTACCCTACTACATCCCATGCAAATTTCCCCCACCCCAAAGAGGAGATTGGACAATGATAAGTTTTGCTCTGCCCACCCTGAATATATATATATATATATATATATATATATATATATTTATTTATATATATAAAAATTTAATCTTTTCTATACATATCTAAGTTAAAATTTATTTCATACATATTCTATTACCATTTCTAAAATACTTGTCTCATAGTCATCATTTTTCCTTATGCTTCATTTTTATCTTATCACTCTCACTAGGATTAGTAATACATCTCCAACCTACTCCAAACTCGATATGTTCCACTCCTACCCTATGCGGGTTTTTCCCAACTTGAAGAAGAGATGGGATGAGGACTAGGCATCCATGATCTGACCCACCCCACCCCATTGTCATCCTTTTGTGAACCTACTAACTTGAATATTTTCTGCAAATTGAAGTCTATACAAAGATAAACATGCTATCGCCCACCAAATCTCAGAGGGAACCATCTTCTTTCTGTTTAGAATGTCTAAAATTGTTAATTGTGAGCATCCAAGGAATATTTTGAGGACACGAAAAAATGAGCAGGTTGATAAAAGTGTGGTTTTTAGCTATGATTTCTACATCTGTCGTCTTTCCAACCAAAACACAAACCACTTGTAGCTGTAGGCATACCATATATATAACGTTCAATTAAAAAAAATACAGGTATCTGATGCTCTAATTGAGTAATTGTAATTTTAGGCTTTTAGCAAAATCATCTTCTAAAATGACTTTCTTTTTAAATTGCACAAAATTAATTTAAGGCAAAAATGAATGTAAAGGAGAAGAGAGGCAAAAGTGTAACATATTTTATACTTTTATCACTTTAAGTTATGAAGTAATAAGGATATAAAAGTAATTTCATAAAAATAGTCCAAACTTTTTAAGAGTATGAGAGTAATTTTTAAGATTTGAAAGGAAAGTATAAAATAAAAAATTGGAGAGAGTTTTAAAAACATACATTCAGATAGTTAGATTAAACTAGAGTAGCATTTTTCTTCCCTCTTTCTTTCTCTCCTCATTTTCCTTTTAACCAAACAAAGGAATTTGAATCTATTCTCTTCCCTTCTCACTCAGAGCATCTCTAGCAACTTCTTTATATTTTTGTACTGTTTGGATACTGAATTGTGACATTTACCTTTTACCTACCTATTTTTTCAAATAAATCTTCCAACAGATTTTCTATCATTTCTCTATCTCATTTAAATATTATTTCTTCATTCATTATTTATTCATATTTTAACACACATATTCCCCATACCCTATCCCCACTCCTTTCTTTGCTAATTTTTTATTCTGTTTTATTTTTTTGCTAATGAATAGTAACACATAAGGTTTGGAGAATGACTATTCATTAGCAATTTTTTTTTTTTTGAGTTTTAAAGATGCTGTTAAAGGACTATTTTTTGGCTTCATTCTCCATTATAGAGATTATTTTACTTTTACATAGGTTATTTAAGATGCTCTCATGCCTTCTAACCAAACATAATATAAGAGAACAAATTATTGAGTAGAGCTTTATGAAATCAAGCATGAACAAACCGAGATGTTACATGTCAATCAACTTTTGAGAGCTCGTACATCTGCACGTGAAACTAACCATATCAGCCTAAAAGGCCAAAACCACCCTACCTAGGTGAGTTGAATGGTAAGGTTAATATGTTTTTTTTTTTTTTTTTTTGATAAGAAGGTTAATATGTTATAGTCAATGAAATTCCTAGTGACATAGTCGTACACCCACATGAGAGCATAGGATGATAATCTAACTGAGACCACTTTTACAAGCACATGATAAGACCAGTTACTTGATCTTGTCATTATGTGAATCATTCGTTGCCGCATTTGAAAGGAAAATCTCTCTCCACACCTTCAAATTTCTTTTTTTTTTTAATGGATTGTATTTTTTTTATTATATCTTTCATATTTACAAAATTTCAAAAAAATAAAAAATTAATAGTTATGTTATCAATAAAATATTTAAATTTCAAGTTTTGTGATCTAAAATTATGCAAAAAATACAAGTTTATTGATTGAAAAGTAAATGATATATGTTTTGAACAAAATTTGAAATGCGGGTTAAAAACATAAAAAACATGAAATTCAACGATTAGATTTTCAAATTTGTCATCAAATAAAAAAAATATATGACGAGTTTGAAGAGTTTCTTTCCAAACTAGTTTAAAGAAAAACCTTGTCCCATTTGAAAGTAAGAACAGCCGATGAATTTGAATATTAGAACGGCTGGCGAGGAGATTTAAACATTAAAGGGGTGTTTGTTTGAGGAAGCAAATACCCAGTAGAGTCCCTTTATCAGTATCAGAGTAGATTTGAAAAATAAGAGAAAATAGGGTAGAGAACATAATGGTACTAAAACTTTATGTGATACTGATACCTATTGTTTGAGGTTCCAATCTCACCCTCTATTCTCCCTACTATTTACCTAATTAGAAATTAAAAGAAAAAGTATAGATAGTAATTTTGCTTAAATCGTTCATGTTACATCTTTTACCTCAACAAATATATATCATCCAGATGGATCTAGTGCAACTAAACACTAGACCTAATCCTTAGTCCTTACCAAAAATTGATATATCAATTTTAAAAGGGAGGATCATAGACATAGTCACACCAAGGCCAAGGGAGTTGGGCCCACTAAGTTGCAAATTTTTTTTTTCGTAAATATATTAGGGTCTAATTCAAATTGAAACGAGGGAAATAAAATTTGATTCTCCTTTCACAAATCAATCCAAAAAAAATCACAAATTAGCCCAAGCGCAACATATCAACCCACATTTTATTTCAAAATTGACAAAAAATTCAAAAAGAAAAAAAAAATCAAATACCACATTGTACGGCCCCTAACATCCCAGTCCATTTGGGCCTTGGGCCATGGATCAATAGTATGGCCTAGGGGCCCAACCTCCGTTCCGCTTGGGATCCTGGCCCGAGCCCACAAAAACTACAAGCCTAAGTTGGGTGTTGTTCAAATGCCTGATAAGTGGATAGCGGATTCCAGCTCACATATTGCTTGGCAAGACATCCCCAGACAATATGCAAATGTTCGGTTACATTGCCCTATGATTGCCCGGCAATGCCTTAAGAAACTTCGCTGCCAAGCAAACTTACTGCAGTGGGAACCATTTCCAAAGCCACTCACACCTAAACATCCATTTAAAATTAACGACATTGGACCTCTCATCGCACTAGTTTAAAGGCAATGATAATCCCCCCACTAATAATTGGCTATGAATAGGAGAAGCTAAAGAATGGAAGGGGGATGCAATTTTGTGGAGAGAAAAGAGAAAGAAAAAGAGAGTCTAAGAGAAAGAAACACAGAGAAAGAGAGAAAAGTGATCTCATTGAGTCTTAAAATCTAGAACAACCCAAAGTAGGATACCCAAATCCACCATAAAAATAAGTTGTGAGCCCAAGTGGAGTTTAGCCCAGTAACCCTGTCTTTGGTGCGCACACACATAATTGTTCAATTTTTGTTCATACTAAATATATGCTTATTTCAATTGGGGAAATGTTAACAAGACCGTAAGGTACTCGTTAAAGATGATTTATTGTGGGATCCACCTAATAAATTTTTTTTATAAATTGATAAGATGATTGAAAATAGTACTGAATTGACAAATGAAACTAAAAAAATCAACTTTATTGGCTCTACACCCTAGAAAATTAGTAAAAATCTAACATAAAGCAAAATAAATTGACATAAAGGTCTTTCTTAATGGGCACCATTAACACTACTCTTTGAATTTTTATGATTTTATTTTATTTTTATACTTCGGTTCTCCTAACTCGAAATCCTAGTTTCGTTACGTGTCATTTGTTGCTAGTTTTTATCCAATGGCGGCGCCACCTTTGTTGGGACCACCTTGGCCTAAAAAAATTTATATATAATAATTTAAAATTTTATATTTATTTACCTTTAAAAAAAAATTGGGACCACCCTGATATTTTTTTATGCAAATAAAATTAAATTTTGGTCCATAATTTGAGCAACTTAACAATATGTTGGGGTCTTTTAAGGAGAAAGGAAAAACTCAAAAAAAAAAAAAAAAAAAAAGAACTAAACTTTGAAAAAAAAAATTATAATAAAACTACTACAGGCTGGGCAGTGACTTGATTCCTTCAACTAAGTACACTGCCCAATACAACACCATTTTCAACCTTTTATTATTTTTTATTACAGTATTATTTTTTCTCACTAGACATATATTACTTACTTCTCATTTTTAATTATTTTTTCTTGTTTATTCTTAACCACACATGTCTTCTGTCTCCTCGATTTTTACACTTCATATTTTTAAATTTTATCACATCTTCATCTACACTTTTACGTCTACGTTTTGCCTTCCTCATTGTTCGTAATTTCTGTGTCTTCTACCAGTACCAGTGCGACAATGTTTCTTCTCAAGTTTTGAGTCTCAAATTTCTCAATACGATTTTTTTTAAGCTGTACACGTACCTTTGTTCATTTCTTTTCTTTTCATTTTTTTTCCTTTTGAGGTTTTTTGGTTTATAGAATGCAAATTTGTTTTGGTTTTAAGAACAATTTTTTTTTTAAGCACAAACTTCATGCCGATGGTATTTACTAAAACACCCGAAATAGACCAGAATGACTCGAAATTTTTTCCGAAGTAGAATAGGGTGGATTATTGTTCCGGCTTGTTTACCGGCACAGTATTTCTGGCCATTACGGCCAAAATGGAATGAAATTAATAACATTGAATCAAACCTAATTATCTAAAGACTAAAAAAATAAGATTGTATAATTTATACTTCCTAAAAAATACTCTGAACAAAATTTCTGGAGCCGCCAGTGCCATTATTCCATCAAAGCTAGTCCAACACGCCAATGCCGTCCAAAAGAAAAGAATGGTCCATGACATAAATGAGATAGAAAATGGAGTGAGAAAATGGGAAACAAGACTCAGACAAAGTGATGGTCTTTCTAGCTTTCAAAGTCTTCAACTCGGACATTTTGTCGCGTTGAAAAGCTACTGATTCTAACTACTAACAGCTTCGCAGAAAGCTCTTAAATACAGTATCTCTTCATGGGAGGTATGATCGGCTACTTCAATGTGAGATATATAAATCTCCAAAGTCCAATAAAGTAATAAACTGCATAGAGTTTTATTGCCTATACAAGGAAAATGGCTTCCTCAGTCAAGATAATATTATGTTTACTTTTCTTTTACATATTTTTTCTCAAAGTAAAGAAACAAATATCATAATTAAATAGTGATAAATAATAAAAGGTTGAAATTCAATTATTTTGAAATATTTTTTATAAGTATAATACGAAAAACTTTTAATTTCTTAATAACAGAATATGTGTGTTTTTTAGAGTATTTTTGTTTTGTGCAGTAAAAGCATGTTTTATTAGAAACTATGTACGTACAATATATATATATATATATATATATGGTGTAGTACGCGTACTTTATTAACTATACTCAAAAGCAGAATAAGTATTAAATTCTAATACTTACAAAATCAAAAAAAAAAAAAAAAAAAAAAAAAACTTATAATGTACTACTATTTACTAATAATTTCGTAATATTCAACTCTCAATATTCTTCAAATAAAAAAAATCACATAAGGGAAGTATATAAATAAATAAATATATATATATATATATATATATATATATTCTTTAAGGCAAAAATACTATTTTCTCAACATTTAATTTAGTCCTTAAATTTTCAAACTTGTAGTCAATTTTATTACTGTCATCATCTCACTTATGAAGGGGAAATTATTGTGTACTCCCGAAATACCATAAATGCATATTCTCTCATCTCATATAAATGATAGGTCTCACTAATTAAATTTATGGTGGGACCTACTATTCATGTAAGAGGAGGGAGCACACAATTATGATACTCTGGGAGTATCTAATAATTTTCTCTTATAAAAAGGGAGGAAACGTATACCAAATACATGATATATTTTCTCACAAACTAAACTACTAGCTTGCTCACTTCATATTAAAAGATTACACGTGATGTTGACTTGCCTAAATTTTAGTGGCCATACATTGATGGTGAAAGAACACATCAACGTTTAAAAATATTTTTCTTTTTTCTTTTTTCAATTTTTTTTAGAAGTGATACTTTTACAATATTTTCACAACACTTTCATAACAAATCATAGGTAATTAGTTGTTATTCGTTATAATTTTAATCTACCACTTAAATGAAATTTCTTGCCCCACCAATAACAACTCATAACCAAGGGAGTCGATTCCGTACCGTACCGGCCGGTACGGCCGGAATATACCTATCGGTCAGCAATCTGGTACGTTCGACCCTCCTATTTCGTACCGGAAAAAATACCGGCCGTACCGGTCTCGTACCGACCAATTTCTGACAATACCGGCTGGTACCGGGCATACCGGCCAGTACAGAAAAAAGTTTTTTTTTTTTTTTTTTTTTTTTTAAGTTTTGTAATTTTTGAATTTTTGTTAAGGCAAAATGATAACTTATTAGTATTATTTGTTTTCTTAGTATGAAATGGTAACTTTTAAGCTTTCTATTTTTTATATTGTGTTTTTTTTTTTTTTTTTCTTTTAATTGATACTATAGTCTAAAACCATGAATAATTAGTTCTGAATTGAGGAAATGTTTTATGGTAAACTTTTATATTTATTATAATATATATACACATACACACATACATACATATAGATATTGATAGATATATATATATATATATTTATAAATATAAAAAATAGCGGTAAACCCGAAACGGTACACTGGTATTGACTGGTATCCGAAATATATCGTACCGCTGGCCAAACCGGTACAGCCTCCGGTACGGTATTGACTTCCTTGCTCATAAAAACCTACCACTTAGGATTTGCTGTGAAAATATTGAGGACATAGCATTATTTTTTTCTTTTTCATTTTCATTTTCATTTTTTAATTTTCTTATAGCTTCTTGGTAACCAAAAAGAAACCTAGATCAACTAATATACCCGCATCCAAACCTAGACCTACCACCACCAAACCCAAATCAACCAATATAAAAGAAGATTGGAGATTCACAACTTAGAAGGAGACAAATAAACAGACAATGAAAAACATGGAAGCATGATACCACAATGAAGTGCAAATCGAACCCCCTAAAACCTCATTTCCTCTACTAGAAACCCTAGACTCCTTCCAACTACCACCAAAACCAACCACCACCTCCTCCTCTCTCCAAAACCCTAATCCTAGATCAAAACCCCTCCAACAAATTTTCCCTAAAATACCCTAGATGACAATTCATCTTTTCCGTCAATATCCCCAAACCTTTACTCTTAAAAAATGGCTTGACCAACAACTCCCACAGTGGCACTAGCACCATCGACAAGGACTACTCTATAGTGGAAAAGAAACCATTGGTCACCATAGTTGCAGCCGCAACCAATGGAACCCATAGCCCGATTCTAACAATAATAACAACATCGTAAAATAGAACAAAATGCAAAAGTAAAGACCCCTTATTTTCCATAAAATGTAATCTTGTGACCTTGAATAATATGAAAACAGAGCAATCTTTTTGAAACCCCAAAGAGGAGATGAGTTCTTTTGCACGAAACAAAAAACTCACTTAGTGAAAAAAGCATGGTTCAAGGAAAAGAGGCAGAACCTAAATGGTGAAATTGAAAAAGGAAGTCGTTGGTCTTTCTTTCATACTTTGCTCAAAGCCAAAAATAGAGGATTAATTGTTTTCATGAGATAATGACAGAAGTTAAATTTACTGCAAGTTAAAAAATATAAGGTCTAAATTGAATTCTAAAAAATTTGAAGACCAAAATGAAAGTAGATCCAAAATATTGAGACAAAAAAGGTGAAGGAAAAAAAAAAGAAAAAAAGAAAAAGAGAAAGAGGCTTCGCAATAATGTTTTTAAATAAAAATATAATTTGTTTCTTATTAGTTGATTGATTAATTCAACAAATGTTTTATTTTATTTTAAGAATCAACAAATGTATTTTTAGTAACAAACTTATAAGGCCACTTTACATAGGTGCAATCATACCAACACACTATATCTCATACGACCTTATTAGGTTACATCAATGTCACTAGATTTCGATGTACACGTCAAAATCCATATTAATGATTAATCATAACTTGAGCAACAAGCTTTTCTTTTTTACCTTTTTGAAGTGAGCAACAGGCTTAAGTTAAAGCACTATAGGAACCACTGGGCTTAGTTTTTGAGCCACCGGATCCAAGCTGTAGTTAAGTGAATATTGCGTCTTGGGCCGAAAGACCCGGTAAGGGAGAACGAAACAATTTGAACTTAGAAAGAGCACTCCTTTTTTTCCGAAAATGACAAAAAAAGTTCACTGAAGTCTAAATCATCAGCTTTAAAAGTGAAAAAATAAATCGGTAAATCAACCTTCACCGTCGCCGCCATTTTTAGCTTAACAATGACCTGCATAAACCCACGCGCTCCAATCAGTAAGTAAGAAAATTGTTTAGTTTAAATTGCAATTTACCCCCTTCATCAACCAAATAAAAAAAATTTGCAATTTACACCCTTATTTTTATTTTGTCCATTAAAATTTCAAAATTTGGATTTGTAGCTCTAATGTTACACATTGTTTGAATTTAAATTAAAGCGACATAATTTTTTGGATCCAAAATTTGAAATTTTAGGAGATAAAATCAAAATTTCTCCAAACTTCAAGTGTATAAATTGCAACTTAGTCAAAATGATTAATTAACATGGCTTTAATAGGGTTTAGAACAAACAACATAGTTTGAATGACAAAAACAATATTTTGAGTGTTGTTAATACTTAGCGGACACTCCATCACACGGTGCATTAGTGGACGGATTTAAATTCAAACGATAAGTAATGTTAGGGTCATGTAATCCAATTCTTGAAACTTCAGAGGAAAAAATCAAAATTACCCAAATTTTAAAAATGAAAATTGTAATTTAGTCCAATACTTATTAAAAAATTCAGATCGACTTGGTTAGTATCAATAACTCAGTGAACCTTTATGTTTTATCTAAGCTAGTCCAATTATTTAATTGGGTAATTGAATCGATAAAATCCAGTAAATCCCAACAAACTTTTTATTACTACTTATGCAACTCCGATGAGTTGTTTTCACCCAACCATTTTTGTAATTATGATCAAAATTACATCTATAGGTCCATTACAAATACCATATTCTAAATGAGAAGCGAAATGACAAAAAGAAGATTATTTAATGAGTTTGATGTAAGACTTTTCAATGAAAATAAAGTTTTAAGTTTTAGATAAGCTCGTAATACACGGGATTGGAGCAGCTTAAAATTGAGCTTTATGCTATAATTCAGACAACAAAATACAGAAATAACTTATATAAGGGGAGGTGGAATTCAAAGATTATGTGAGGAATCTTATTGCCAAAAAGAAAAAAGACAAACATAAATGCATACCATTGGAATGTGTTACGTAAGTGCTTTAGGGAGGGTTGTACTCCATCTTTCTTATCAACTTTCAACTTTCCATTTTTGCTGAATCTTGTCAACTTTCAATTTTAACTGTAAGTTTTTATCTGGTTAATTTTCACAGCTATGAAAAGAGAAAAGGGTTTGAAAAAGAAAAAAACAGACAAACAAACAGTCACAAGAGTATTATTACATTGGTGACACTCAAATCAAAACGAGCCACGTTAAACGTTTTTTCACGACGTAAACAAAAAGTGATTCACAAATGTTGCATCAATCTTGTATCTTTGACGTGATGAGTTGCTACTAAAATTCCACTTTTGAACTACTAATTCCCTCTTTAAGTTGATTAGATTACTGTCGGTTTTTTTTTTTTTTTTTGGGGGGGGGGGGGCCGGGGGTGAGATTACTGTCGTTTGTTACTTAGAAATGCTTTAATGTAAATTACAATTCGACCGCTTGTAGTTTGGCAGAAGATCAAGGAGTGTATTGATAATAATTTAAATTAATATTTACTCCATCTAATAACTTTTTATTGGATTTAAATATTGAAAATCAGGCAGTTGGATAATTGGATTACATGTTTACTATGTTTTAAACATATATGTCAAATTTCATGCTAATCAAACATTATTTACTATTTTATACATAAACTCATATTTTATACTTAGCGTGCGTTTGGATACAGCTTATTTTGCTAAAAACTGAAAACTGAAAACAATAAAAAAATAATTGTTTTTATTGTTTATTACTGTTTGGCACTGTTCATTGGCCTAAATACACTGTTCATGGCCAATGAATAGTGCATAACACACTGGTTTAAAAAAAAAAAAAAAAAAAAAGGCCTGAAACACGAACACGCAATACAAACAGACCTTTAGTTTTAAAAAACTTTAAATTTTAATATTTGTTAAATGACATAATTTTTTTTTTTTTTTTTATCATCTTGCAATTTTGAAAGTATAAAAAGTATAAGAAGAAAATGTAATCCAATGGTAGATTTGTCAAAATTCACATCCAATAAAAAAATATTCAATAATATAATATAGCTTAAAGTTTATGAGTTGAACAAAATTAAATACGTTTGTTAAAATACCAGAAATACCAGTGTGCTTGAAATTTGGTTCTTGAAGAACCAAATATGTGTGTATACATGCCACATGAAATCCCAATGTTTAAACATTTGGATTCCAGTTATTTAATTTTTACATCTCTCCGCGTGGTGTCCAAATGTATGTGTTTGGATGACATGATTTGAGCATTTGGATTTGGATTTGAGTGATTAAAATCAAAACAATTTGTTTGGAAAGTTTAAAAAATGTCAAGAATTTGGATTTGACAAATCCACCAGGGATTTTAAACCTTTGAAATGTTTGGATTTGAAATAACTCCCAAAATCTATGAATATGAAATCCCTTGATTTCAAGTCTATTAATTTCAGATCCAAATCCAAGTTCCCAAACGCAACCTACATTAATTTTAGAATGTTGTGGTTTTTATTTCTTTGAATTTTTGTTATATTCCAAACTTTATAAATTTGGGTTTGGCTTACCTCCAGTACTTTTTTAAAAGGAATTTCTTTTTATTTTAATGAGAGACTGCCACATCTCCCACTAACTAAATAAAATGTGGAGATTAAAACCCACTACCACTTGTCATTGTATATTCAAAACAAATTTCTCCCACATTTCTCTCTTAAACATGGCGTGACATCATCATCGTCATTAATGACTTGCTAAAACTCTAGAATTTTAATTCTAGAAATTATTACTACTACACAAATCAAAAGATTTGACACCTTTTTTTTTTTTTTTGGCGTTTAAACATAGACATTTTTTTCTAAATAAAGTCACTGCATATTTGCGTTCTGTTTGTTTCGATGTAAAATATTTGTAAAGGTAAAATATTTTTTATGTAAAATATTTGTAGGAAAATATTTTCATTTTATAGTGTTTGACAATTGTAAAGAGGGAAAATTCCTGACCTATTACAAGCTGACACATCATACTACCAAGTCCACAAAATACAACAAATTACAAAGTTCCTCGTATTATTGCTAGGTTTTGCTATTACTACTCAGAAACCAACAGAAATTTGCCAAGTGTCATGCAGAAACCAATCACAAATTAGCGCGTGTAAGCGATGACATAGGCAGTCCAGCACGTGTAAGCAATGACATATGCAATCCAGCGCATGTAAGCGATAACATAAGCAGACCAATCAAGCTGTGACATTTGTCACTAATTAGACTCCGCCACGTGTCGCTCACCCACCCCCAAACTCCTATAAATAGAAGCCTTCCTAAGACATTTAGAAGGAGGAAGCCATCTAGAGTACAAGCAGCATCAGAGAAGATTCAGATGCACTCAGAAGTACAAAAACTCTGTAGGAATCAAGCCTCAAAGCCTTCAAGAACTTCAACCTTAAGATCGAAGAACATTTGAAGCAGAATCATCCAAACTACCTACCTAGATCCTAAAGTTTGCTGGAATCAAGCTCAAAAGCCTCTAGAAACTTGAACAAATCACAAATTAGTGAAGCTATATGGATTCAAGTCTCTAAAGCCCGAAGAACTTCCACCACAAACCTTCGAAGACGAAGAACACACGAAGAACGTGAAGAACAAAGGATTTCTAACAAGCTCATAGCTAGAGATTCATTGTAATTCCGTTTTAGAGATCTTCAACCCATTTCTCAGCCAAATTGAAGGATATCTTGTGTTTGGGTCAAAATCACATTACCACAATTCCAATCAATAAGTCTTGTAAGGAGATTGAATCAGAGGGTCACTTTTTTGTAATTTCAGAGAATTATACCACATATTCATCAATACAAATTCGCATTTGTGAAACTATTTTACTTGTTTGATTTATTTCAAACTAGAAATTTAGTTGTCTACAACAATGTACATGAAAATGCTATGTACAATATTTTCCAATGGTTGGCATAAAGTAAAATGGAAAAAAAAAAAAAAAAAAAACTAATAAAAAATTAAAACATTTTTTTATTAACTTCCAAAAAAAAACATAGAGACGGACGAGAGATCACCAGAGCTAGTAAAAAAAAAAAAAACTATTTTTTACTTAATTTTGAACAAACTTTCTACAAAGATCTATAAAAGTTTTTGCTCACTTTACAACAAACAAATTCATTTACTTTTCAAAGTGAAGCTGACATTAATTTCTTATTCAAAACGCTGGCAAGTAGCAATATGAAATTAGATTGTCTTCAAAAAGTTGGGCAAGTACTTTACTATGTAACACAAGAATAAGTATACGTTCATCCACCATCGCACATACAATAAGATGTTCAAAAATCCCAAAATTGGTTTTTATTTTCTACACCAAGCTAAGATGATAAATCGTTGACTGTTGCTCCATAATAATAGAGCCATCATGGTAACCTCATCTAGCTCAACATCACTCACTAGCATCAAATTAAACAATTCCAATGCCTACTTCGAACAATTATGCACTAAATATCCATCAATCATTGAGGTCTAAGTAACCACATCTCTCACAAAACTTTGATCAAACACTTCACGCGCAAATCCAAACACCCACGTTCAGCATAAAAATGAACCAACCCATTTCGCACTACTAAATCTGAATCAAAAGATTCAAAACCCATCTTCCAAACCTAACAATGAACCGATACCCCCTCTAAAACTGCACAAAACTGCTCGCACGCCATGAGCGCAAAAATGAAGCTTCGGCGGTCCATTTTGATGCATTCTCAAGCCATTTGACGAAAAAATGAAAACCCAGGGTGGGAATTTAGGCTTTACAGTAGCCCCTAATCATAGCGTTCCACATATAAATATTGGGTCTTTCAATCTGAGAAGAAAGCACACGGGCATATTGAATGTCACCAGAATTAGCTAAAGCACAAAATGCTAAGACACGGCAGTGCCTCATACTTGCCAGTGGTGCCTCCGACAATGGAGCCGGTGATTGGTGGGAGAGGGGACCAATGGTGGCTGGATTTTTGGAGAGAAATCTGAGAGGGAGAGTTTGAGCATGACAGTGACTGTGGGAGTGAAGGAGTGATAAGTATCGGGTGTGAGAGAGTGAGCAAATGTAAAATGTTTTACCAAAATTTTAAGTGTAAAATATTTTACATAAATTTGGTTAGGTTGATTTGGTTGATTGAAAATGTTTTACTTTTGATTAAATATTTTATTGCAAAACAAATACTGTAAAATTGAAAAATAATTTTCTGAAAATATTTTACATGGAAACAAACGGAGCGTTGATTTCAAGCAATTCATCAATGCCTTATTTAATGCTTCAGAAGTTTGGAGTAATGGATTGAAAGATTATTTGACTTCGTAGATTAGGTATGGGCTTAGAAATGCGTCACTTAAGCAACTTTTTTTTTAAAGAAAATGCAAGTAACAATGAAATATGTAGGCAGGTAAATAAAATTCTAAGTTATCAAGTGTCTGGATTGAATTCTAAGTTATTTCTAATAACATTGGATCTCAAAGAAGTAAATTAGACCACAAAAAATAGATTCAAAGTCTAATTCATCTAAACAATGAATGTTTTGAAGGTTCACAGGGAACAAATCAAATCCAACACCAAGTTTTTTTTTTATTTTATTTTTAAGAGATAATTACAACATGCTGCTAACTCTGCAACTCAAACCCTTTCCCTTCTAGATCCCCAAGCACTTTGTACATGGGGAGGTGCCAATTCAGCTACAAGACCTTTGACAAATCCAACACCAAGTTGATTCAATGGAATCCGTATTTTAGATTAAATGTGACTAACAACTAAGACTATTCGTGGTGTATTTTTCTTAAAACCAAGCCTCTTATTTATACCCAAGGTTTCAACGGTTACTGTATAAGTTACTCCCTCCACTTTTTTATTTTTATTTTTATATTTTTTTAATCTGTGGGGGCTTAAATGACACGTGTTGAATTAGAAGCAAGGTTTTGTAACTTCTCTTTAATAGCTTCGAATATTTTTGAGTTAACGCAATTTGTTTTCATCACAGATGCTACTTTTGGTTTTAAAAACTGTCACAAAGATTACCGCATCAATTTTTTTTTATATTTTTTTTTCACAATTGTACACTCCCTATTGCGACACTTTATTGTGCTCTCTTTATAAACCAAGAAAAGTTTAATTAATACCAATACATGCCCCTCGCATGTGATTGGCATAAATCTAGGTCAATCATGCCGCCAATTTCTCTTGGACATGATCAGTTTGACAATTAGGGCAGCATTTCGAAATAATAGCTTTGAGCTTTTGGCATTTATTCCTGACTTTATTTCTTTTTCACTGATATGCTTACGCTTGTCTTCTCGCACCTCTATTTCCTCTTTAGATCAACATTCTTCTTGATTTGAACTTCGAATCGATGGCTCGAACCAAGAAAACCTCTGAGCAAACGGAAGACAATAACTATCATTTCTAGGCCTACTGTGCCATCAATGACCGAGAAGAAACCATGAACAACCTTAATAGCCTGGATTGTAAGCCTACAACCTTCAACCTTTATTTTGGTCACTGGCAAGAAATGATAAGTGTAGGCTTACAATCCAGCCAATTTATTAGTGATATAGTGATAAGTGTAGGCTTACACTTATCACTATATTACTAATAAAGTGATAAGTGTAGGCTTACAATCCAGAGCTTTCATGGTTTTCAATCCAGGGTTTTCATGGTCACTGGCAAAAAGTGACAAGTGTAGGCTTACTACAATCCAGAACTTTTTGTGACACTTATCACTTCCCAGAGGACTTTATGACTCCAACCCTTGAGGATATCTTAATGTTAATTTGCATATCTCCATATATGGCATTCTGGTTAATAGCAGGCTTTCTTGTTAATCAAAATTCGAATATGCAGCTCTTACACTCCTTCAGCTCTGGGAGTTTTCTTGCCAATGAGAGGAAAACAAGGTTAGAATCCATTACCTTACCTTCCAAGAGGGGTGTTCCTTCTACTTATATTGGGTACGTAAATATCTGGTGAATGCTTCTTCGAGGAGGGTAGTCACACCTAAATTGGCTTTGCATTGTAAACCTCTTCAAAATTATTATTATTATTTTTTTTTGGGTTATCTATTTAATGTTGTTATTATGTGAGGCAAGAGCTAATTCATCTAAAATAATACATATAAAAATTCAAAGAATGAGTAATCCTAAGGACATATTTGTTTCAAAACTGTTAATATGTTCTATTGTGAATAGAGTAACATTACTTTCATTTGAACCCATCACTGACACATTTTTTATTATTTATCAATCATAAAAAGCGATGTCAGTTTTTGCATCTCTAGGCTTGTTCATATAATTGTTCTCTACAACATGTTTGTTTGTCTATGAATTAATTTAATAGTAGTCATGTGAATCATGTCACACATAAAGTCATAAAATATGTAATTAGCAGAAAACTTGGTTTTTTTTTTTTTTTTGGGGGGGGGGGGGGTGGAATTGGGGTGGGTGGCTGGAAGAAAAGCGTGTAGTGTAGTAAAGATTAAAAGCTAACTTACAAATCAAATCCTCTAACTTTGCCCAAAATTTAATTCAATCACGAAACTTTCAATTTGATCATTTCAATCTGCTAACTTTAACTTGTGTTTAATGTATCTTTCCATCCACTTCGTTAAGTTCCCCTAAAACAAGGTCATTTTGTTTATTTTAAATTTTTTGAAAAAATCAACAACCTAAATTCAACGAAAAATTCAAATCAATAAAAACTTATCTATACACAATTTTAATTCAACCAAATATATTGCCAAAAAATTCATTCAACCAAACATATGACCGAAATCTATTCAACCCAACCAAAAAATTTAAAACATTTGATCTAGGCCGCAATGGGTGAGTGGCAAGTTTGAACATTGAATTGTGAGTTGGGTTCAATGAAAATCACGATATCTTAGTTCAATGCTAGATCTATATTGAGATCTAAATCCTCTACGAAGTCAAAATCCAAGCATGACTCGGCACAGAGAGAGAGAGAGAGAGAGAGAGAGAGAGAGAGAGAGAGAGAGAGAGAGAGAGAGAGAGAGAGAGAGAGCGAGCGAGAGAGAGAGAGAGAGAGAGAGAGAGAGAGAACCAAAACTCCTGTCAGTAACTCCAAGTCTAGCTACAACTACCATGGATTGTTAGTGGTAGAGTCACCGTGCAGTGGAGGGAAAGAGGGAATGGAATTGAAAGGAATCAATTTATTGATGACGCTAAATTGAGAGGAATCAATGTTAAATAAAGTGAAATTGAAAGGAGAGAGTGAGAAGAATCTGTGTTGATAATGTTGGCATTTAGGCGAATTGAATGAACCTGTTTTTTCTTTTTTTTTTTTGGTTATTGAAAAAGTTAATGGAATTTTTTTAAGTGTTCTTCCCTTAAGCATGACAAATCTCAGATCTCTCAAAACAATTGAGTGACTTGAAATCAGTTGAGGGACTTGAGAATATATTGTTGCATATATAATGCCTGATCATGTAGGAGTTGAATCACATTTGTTGCATCTAACTCAATAACAAAAAGTTTTAGTCCATCTCTACTACCAAAAACTTAATCCCCATGTTTAACCCAAGTGATTAGCTAATCTATATCTAAAAAAGCCCAAAGTTTGATGATGATGTAGATGTAGGACAAAATTTACTATTTAATTTTTGTAATTTATTAATTTGATATTTTTATGTAATTTTTGTTATTTTAAGTTTATGGTATTTATTTCCTTTTTTTAGTTGCTTTTAATGTCCTTTTAGGTCAAATTAGGTTCCTATTGTGTTTAGGTATTAATTATGATTTATTTTAGAATATATTTTATTGCCTATCCAGTTTTACAGAGCCTTTAAATAGCTCTCCAATTCTGTAAATTGTTTAATAAAATTATAAAGTTTTCTCTATTATTTCTATGGTGGATTCCAAACTATCTTTTCCTGTGGATTTAAGGAACCCTCTTGGATTCAAGGTTATCTCTCATAAATAAATGTGTCATGTTTCTTGTTGCTTCGCAACTGCATCACATTACCACTTATTAGTGACTCCAACAGCTCTAGAGAGAACCAAGTTTCTCTCCAAACTAGTTTGGAGAGAAATCCTTCAAACTCCTTATATATCTTTATATTAAGTGTAAATTTTGAAAATCTAATTGTTGGATTGCATGTTCTTATTATTTCCTTCATGCTTGCAGATCAATTGCTATGTTATCAAGTAAATGTTAAAATTTCAAGTTTTTACGACCCCAAATTGTGTATAAAAAATAAGTTTATTGATCCAATAGTAAATAACATCCGATTTGAACGAAATTTTATATGCATGTTAAGAATATAGGGAACATGAAATTTAACGGTAGATTTTCAAAATTTACGCCAAAAAAAGAAATATATAAGAAGTTTGAAGAGTTTTTCTTCAAACTAGTTTAGAGAGAAACTTTGTTCCTCTAGAGAACCTATTGTTGATGCAGTGGCTATTAGAATCTCTATAATAAACATTTTACCACCAGCTCTCATTTTGGAGAGAAACTTTGTTCCTCTAGAGAACCCACTATTGATGCAATGGCTATTAGAATCTCTGTAATAAACATTTCACCACCAGCTCTCATGGGATTCTTAAGGAACTTGTTTGGCTAAAATCCTCTTTGTTATTCTTGTTCTCAAAATCCACCTACCCACAGTTTACATATTTATTGGTTACAAAGAAAAAGTCAATGGCCTTTTTTATATAAGAGAAGAAAGAGAAGAAATTCTATATGCTGAAGTCTGTGCATAACATCGAAGCTAGCGATACATCTTGATTTTCAAATTGGTATCAGCACTGAGCCATGAAAAGGGTCATACATGGAGTTTAAAAGTAGTAAAGAAGTGCAATAATAAAGATAGGTTGGAATGTGGGCAGTAACTCTAGTCTCACATTTGGGAGTGATAATTGGATGAAAGGCAGCTCGGTAAGAGAGCTTATTGAGGGGCCTCTAACCCAACATGAAGAAAAATCTGACTGTTGCTAAAGCTTCTCATGAAGGAATATGGGATTGGGGGAAAATCGCATTTGACTTACCAAAGGAGATCAAGGATAAGATTATGGCTATTTCCATACAAATCTTTGGGGAAAAAGAGGATAGTTTAATCTAGAAATTCTCTCGTGATGGGGAGTTTAACATAGCGTCGGCCTACAACTTGACCAGACCTGAAGATGTCAATTCCCACACTTTCCTCAGCAACTACATCTGGAAAATTGATATCTTGTCAAAGAGCAAACATTTTTTGTGGCTATGTTTCCATAATAGTGTTCCTGTAAGACAAATAATCAGATCTAGGGGTATTATATGCGATACATTCTGCCCCTTGTGCAAAAATCAAGAGGAATCCATCCTACACCTCCTAAAGGACTGTCCAACCATGGTCAATTTCTGGAGAAGGGTTAGAATGCCTCAAACTTTTACCAATTTTATGCATCTGGACCTATTGGGCTGGCTGGAAGTTAACTGTCTTGGTAGCAACCAAATCCAAGCCAATGGTATCCCATGGAGCTCTCTTTTCCCTTTTGCCATTTGGGGTTTATGGAAACACAGGAACAATGTGGTGTTCCAAAATTCATCCATCAATCCAAGCCTCCATTCCTCATGCATCTAGTAGGCAAATGAGTTCTTCTTCTGTGTGGGGAAAATGGTAGAATTTCAAGAGACATATGGCCATCCTGTTATTTTGGCATAAACCACAGGTGGGGTGGTATAAATTAAACTTTGATGGAGCATCCCTAGGGAACCCCGGGGAAGCAAGTGGGGGTGGATTAATATGTGACTTTCACGGCAGATGGGTCAAGGGTTATATGAGATATATTGGCATTGCCACCAGTATCATTGCTGAATTCTAGGCTCTAAGAGATGGGCTTATCCTTGCCACCTAGTTAGGCATCACCCACTTGGCAGTAGAGCTAGATGCCAAGGTGATTGTTGATCTTGTCCTCTCCAATAAGTCCCTCAATAACTCATATTTCTCGCTTTTGAATGACTGCATGTACCTCTTAGGTCAGTTCCAACAGGTCAAGGTCAGCCATGTGTTCCGGGAGGCGAATAGAGGTGCTGACAGTCTTGCTAAAGGAGCTTGTTCCTTATCAACTGATTTTGCTATTTTAGATGTACCTCCCAATTCTAAACTAAATGTTATTGTGAACTCTGATGCTCATGGTCTGTATTCCCTAAGGCTTTCAACCATTGCTTCACCTTTTATGGCTAGTTAATGTTGATGCTTTGTACCCGTTTGGATTGGGCTAAATCTCATGTCTACATTTGTGTTGCATTTTCTCTTCTTCTTCTTTTTTCTTTTTTTTTTTTTTTTTTTTTTTTTGTGTCAACTGCAGCAAGGGACAGCGGCTACTGTTCATGAACAGTAGCCGCACTTTTCCTACTTTTTTATCACTTTTATCAGTCCTGTGGGTCCGTGAACAGTATATAGGACCCACAAATATCACTTTTCAACAACTTTTTCATTAAAAATGGGTCCCACAGTACTATTCACACATTCAAAAATTATTTTGCTACAGTGTTTTCAGTTTCAGCAAAAATAAGCTCAATCCAAACAGACCCTTTATTCTTTCAACCAAAAAAAAGGTAAATAATAATTGTAGGAGACTTGGGCCCGGATGTTCAATGCCAGCCCATCGAGCTTAAGCCCGAGATCGGCTTGAGTAGTTAAGCTTAGCCCGGAGGGATTGAGGTTGGCTCGAACATGTGGGAATGGGTCCAGCCCAACAATAAGTATGACAGCGACTAGACAGTAGTGTTCGGGAATACGTTACGTGTTTGGGCAAATCTCGGCCCATTATTGACCTATAAGACAATGGGAAATCAATGAAGAGATAGATAATTTCAGGTTTTCCCCAAGTACTAGTAGTGCCTTTGTGGAGTGCATTACCGAATGCAATTTGGTGGCAGGAACAAGTTTCGAGAGAATCTTCAGAGGACATGATGTTTTCTAGGGATTATGGGTGAAAGTGGGAACACATGGGAATTGGTGAAAAATAATAATTTGAGTCCCACTAAGGGAAGTCTATATAAAGGAATGAGGGCAGATAGAGTGGGGGTGGGTTTTTTGGAGTGTGAGAAGAGGAGAGACAAGGCAACGCAAAGAGAAGCTGAGAAAGACAGAGAGAGGAAGAAAGGAGAAAGAAAAGTGGTAAACACAAAAGGGAAGAAAGCATAAAGAGAGTGGGAAAAGTAAGAAGGAGCATCAAAAGGGAAGAGGGTGTTGAGCTTGAAACCACAAGGATTCCAAAGGTTGGGTGGTCTAAGCTATGTTTGAAGCAAAACTTGTAGGATTGTAAGGAACCCCACCAACAAATAAATTGGGAGTCCAAATCCATTGTCCTAAAAAGTAATGTACATAGGTTTGGGGTACCACAATAATCGTTGGGTAAAGTTTAGTTACAAAACTGGTTGTAACCTAAGGTTACAATATTACTCAATAAAATAAACATTACTACATATTTTGAAAATCTAACCGTTAAATTGCATATTTTTTACATTCTTAATACACATGTCAAATTTCGTGTCAATTATATATTATTTACTATATAATCTATAAGTTTATATTTAATACATAATTTTAAATTACAAAAACTTGCAATTTAAACAATTTATTAATGACATAGCTATTAATCTTTAATTTTCTAGATATTTGACAAGTATGGATGATATAACAAGAAGATGTAATTCAATGGTGAATTTATCAAAATTCACCTCTAATAAAAAAATATTGAATAAGGTTGTAATTTAAGGTTATAACCAATTTTGTAGCTAAACTTTATCCATAAACATTGCCCTTTTTCTTTTTCTTAAATTTCCCTTAACACACAGGGAGTGGGGATTGAAACCAACTCAAAACTCGTAACATTTGTTGCTTCCTTACAGTGAATATGCTTTAGGAAATTGTGCTTCTGCTTGTGAGGTCCTAATCCTGTATTGACAGCTCCTGCTTAAAGATACATACAGAGCAAACCAAAATCCTGATCCTGTACTAGTGACAGTTCTAACTTGAAGGTACACGGGAAAATGCATGAGATTGTAGCTTCTTTTTCCAAACAATTAAATTAGGTACTGCCTCACTATACAATTTACAGCAATTCAAGATTGTGTATTTGATTTCCTCCAGCCCTTTGGAAATCTGGTTGCAGTAAAGGAATGCGTGCTGCGGGCAAAAACTTAAGTGTAATACCTTAAAAACTAATTAAACTAATTAAACACAAGTAATGTTATCTTTTCTAAAAATAATTAAATTAGTGTAATCATATGTTTAGATTTAGGTAATGCCGAATTAAAACAAGTAATGTTAATTTTAAGAATAATGTTATGTCCATAACATTTTCACAACAATTTTATAATAATTTGTAAGTGGCAAACTGTTACTAATTCTAATCTACTCCTATTGTTGAAATTATTTGTTTGCCTACCAATAAAAATAAATAACAACTTGTTATTTAAGATTGTTTATAAAATTATTGAAAAAAAAAGTTGTGGAAGTTACTCAATATCTCAAATTAACAAAAATATCCTATTAAAGTCATAAATATCACTATGTCTTGCTTAAAGTTGATACGAAAAAAATTCACCAAAGGATAAAAATTGTCTATCACTAACTTGTAATATGATTGTTGTAGGGTTAAGGGCCCAGAATCATGCATTGGGCCTTGGGTTTTGTCTGAGAACGTTGGATGATCCGAAGAGGAACAAATAGTTATTAGAAATTCCAATTTAAAGTCTCGTGAGTAACGAACAAATGGAAGGTGGTCCGAGGAGGAACTCCTTTTCAAATATGATAAATGCAGCTCAAGTATGTACTCCAGCAATTAGAGTGACCCTTCAAGAAGCTCCAATGATAGGGACATGCCTCATGAACATATGAGAAAGAAGGAAACCTAAAAATATCTAAGAGAAAGCTGTCACCACCGCATTAAATGCACTGAAACTATTTTTCTGGCCGCATTTATGTGGAGAAGACTTCTGAACAGTACTGCCTTGGCTACCATAACTCACAGAAAACCAAAGAGGATGTCTAATGGGACAGGTACTCAAGTAAAGGCTTAGATGATCAACAAGTGTAGGATGAAAATGGTCCAAAGGGAGATATATAATGTGAAAGACCCTCCATAAGAGAGGGATCAAAAAATAGAGAGAGAGAGAGAACACTGTATCAAGCTAAATTGTTCTTGTATTCAATGGTAACCAATTTATATAAGTTTGACATCCTCGTACGGTGAAGTCGTTCAGCTTTACCTTCTTTGTTCTTGCTTGATCATCTTCCGAATCCATACTAGTCGTTGTCAAATTCATTAGGGCCTAATTTTTCAACCCACTCTCTAGAAATTTATTATATTAGGCTCATTGGGCTAAGATCCCACACATTTTGGGCTTGGGCTGTAAACCGTGTCCCTACAATTGTCATCATGGAATTCTCTTTAAAATATGGATAAATTGTTTCCCTCAATCAATTTGGACAAATTTCTTTTAACCTATTGCATGACGATTTAAATGACCATCTATGAGACTATATGTATTATATCATATGATTTAGTCAATTATTTAAATAAGACACATGGCATTAAGAGACGGTCAAAAATTAACACAATCTTTTTTTAAATACGCAAAAACACATTTTTAGTCTCTAGCACTATTTTCAATTTGGCCCTCAGGTTTCACGGTTTTGATTTTGTTCCTTGTATTTTTAAATTTGTTGTCATTTTGGTCTATATTGTTATCTCTTTTACAAAAAAAAAAAAAAAAAATGCATAATATTAAAAATTTAACTATTATTAGCCATTTAGGCATTTTCTATAAGTAAAATGACAATAAGGACCAAAATGATAACAAGTTTAAAAATAAAAGAACCAAAATACAATTTATGAAAACTTTAGAACTAGATTGAAAATAAAACCAAAATATAGAGACAAGAAAGGTTTTTTTTAAAAAAATTTTTTTTTTATTTCACAACTTTTTGTCCAAATTGATTGATGGAAATTTTTTGAAAATAGTAGTTAGACTTCACCAGATCATCCCATACAACCCATAAAACGGGTTTTTAGTTACGTATCTCTATCATATTTAAATTATATTTAAATTTTCAATATTATATTTTTGTTATTGAGTTGGATAATTAGATAAAGATAGAATAGATTGTTAGGCTAGTTTTTGAATAAATTTTATATTGTTACAATGGATAAAAATTTGATTTCTTTTCAATTTGAATATTACCTTACCTTGAAAAGTCATTTATATATATAGCTTGAAATTGATTAATAGAGCCGGTTGAAAAATAAATATTATTATTGAGTTTTCACTTTGGAAAATTTTAAACTCCCTTAAAGTTTTGGTTCCCTCGAAACAATCAAAAAATCAATTGGGTTTGGGTCCATAACAATTTCTATTTATATTTGTTTTTAAAAAAGACGCATGTTATTATCAGTTATTTGCACTTTTTCTTTAATAAGGGTGTTGTACCCATGGGCCTTGGCCCTTCCATATGAGCTTATCTTCGAAGGTACGTGGTTAAGTACAGACGAAAACAAAAATATCGGACAGAAAATGAATGGACTGCAGAAAAAACATAAAGAACATAGGAAGGTAAATAAAGAGATAGCTTGTGGGCATTTATGGAATTGTGTGTACAATAGTACAATTCCTTTTCGGCTTTCTGCTTTTAAAAATAGCCCGGTGAAATGGATGGTGTAAAAGGCGAAAAATATTAGTACTTCATAATAAATTTATTATTGATTTGGGCGCCTCCACTGGCCTACTCTTAGGTGTTAGGTCCACTGTCAACATTTTATAAATAGAACATTATAATATGTAATTTTTTTACGAAATGCAATAATATTCCCAACTTATAGTATTTTCTTGATTCTTCTTTATTATCCTATTAAAATATTAATTTATTTTTTTTGTTTTGACAAAAAATTAATTGTATTAACGGGCACCATTAACAGTAACTTTTTGTTTTGTTTTTTACAGTTTTATGTCATTTTTTTGGTAATTTTATATACTATAGGGCCAACTTTATAGAGAAAAAAAAATAAAATAGATTGTAAAACTAGTTTTATGTTTATTTTATTTTATTTTATTTTTGTGGGGCTAGAGAGTTTGTAACCCCAGTCCATTTTTTGTTAAGGCCCAAAGCCTGCGCCGAGAAGATATAGGGCCGAGTACGCATCATAAGAGTCATGAACGGCCTAAGGAAATGGCCGAGGACGGGCTCCTGCTCGGCATGCCATAAATGCCCCTAAAAGGAAAAGTGATCACAGTACGGGAACAGCACAAGTAAAAGGCTGCCAGAATTGCAATAAAGCATTTTGCACCTGACAGAGCCATGCTCTTTAACTTTTACAACCACTTCCAATCACTTTGGATATGGGCTGATGGGACAAGTATCAGTCTTGGAAAAGTCGATCCTACACGTAGATGAATGATAAGGAATGCAGGCTAATATAAAAGGAGGAACAAGCAATCCGAGAAAAGGGGCTGGGAAAAATGGCCAAAAACCAGAGCCTCCCAGCTCGCCTCCAGGAGAAAGACTCCTAGAGCGAACACGATTTAATTATGTATGAACACCACGGAAAACCACTGTCTTGTGACCAAGGCCTAACCTTTCAAACCCACGCTCTATAAATGATATTGTTTGGGCATTTTTACATGCGAACCCAACATTATTATGGGTCGTTACAAATTGTGTCCTTACAATTTTATTTATCAATTTTTTTATTAGGTAAGACCTACATTAGTCCAACCTTAACAAACGCCGTACAATGTTTATTAGCATTTGAGAGGACAATTCCTTCTTGGGGTTAGAGATTTGTCCCTCCCACAACATTTACAAAAAATTAAACTCAAATTTTTTTTATTTAACAATAAAATATCTTACTAATTGAACTAACTCTTTTCTACATGGAACAAAATTGTCTTTGGGAACGTCCGTTGGAAATTAGCCAAAGTAAGACAAAAATTGGAGAAAGCTGAGGCTCGCTCCATGGCAGGGGGTGGAAATGAGAGGCTGGCATCGTTGAATGAGGAGCTTCAGAATCTTATGGTTTTGGAGGAACATATGTGGAGTCAACGAGCTAAATCAGATTGGCTGCGATATGGAGATCAAAATACTAAATATTTTCAATGTAGAGCTTTTGAGAGGAATAAAAGAAATTACATTTTTGGCATAGAGAACGCTATTGGTGCCTGGACAGAGGATGAGTCTCAGGTTGGGGACATTTTGCTCAGGTTCTATTCAAATATGTTCTCATTGGCAAACCCCACTCATTTTGATTCCGTCCTATCTGGTGTGGAATCAAGGGTTACTGAAGCCATGAATTCTAACTTGGTGAAGCCTTTTGAAGTTAGTGAAATATATGTAGCCCTTCATCAGATGGACTCTAATACATCTCCTGGACCTGATGGTCTTCCCCTTCTGTTCTACAAACA
The DNA here is from genome assembly GCA_036321655.1 of Quercus alba. Taxonomy (NCBI): domain Eukaryota; kingdom Viridiplantae; phylum Streptophyta; class Magnoliopsida; order Fagales; family Fagaceae; genus Quercus; species Quercus alba. The sequence goes on along the minus strand of CM070309.1, from coordinate 11,114,144 downwards.
ATTTTGGAGTAAAGTGGGTGGTGAGGTTTTAGAAGCTGTTTTATCAGTCTTAAATTCAGGTATCATTCCTGATAAGCTTAACCATACTTTCCTAGCTCTAATTCCAAAGATTCATAGTCTGCGAAAGGTTTCTGATTTCAAACCTATTAGTTTGAGCAATGTCTTGTATAAGATTATTGCTAAAGTGTTGGCTAATCGGTTAAAACCTCTGCTTCCCCATCTAATCTCCGAGACTCAGGGTGTGTTCTTGTTTGAAAGAATTATTACTGATAATATTTTGATTGCTCATGAGAACCTGCATTATTTGAAACAAAAAAGAACTGGAAAGCTGAGATATATGGCGTTGAAGCTTGATATGAGTAAGGCGTATGATCGGGTGGAGTGGGTGTTCTTGGAGAAGATCATGGTTAAAATGGGTTTCTGTAAAAAATGGGTGGACCTGGTTTCGGCTTGCATCAGATCTGTTACGTACTCAATCCTGCTTAATGGGCAACCCCACGGTCTCATCACCCATCTCTTGGGCTTCGCCAAGGTGATCCCCTCTCGCCTTATTTGTTTTTATTGGTCACCGAAGGACTACATGCCCTATTAAAGAAGGCTGAAGAGAATGAAAATATTAAGGGCATCTCTTTATGTGCTGCTGGCCCTCGGGTGTCTCATCTCCTATTTGCAGATGATAGTTTGGTATTTTGTAGAGCAAACTATAGCTGAGTGTGTTCAAATCCAATCCTTGTTGTTTCTTTATGAACAAGCAAATCCAATCCTTGTTGTTTCTTTATGAACAAGCATTAGGTTAGAGCATAAATAGAGGGAAAACCAGTATTTTTTTTTTCAGCTCAAACACCCCCCACACTCTTTGTAATGCCATCTCTGTCTTTTTAGGTGTTTTAGTGTCACAGCGATATGAGCATTACTTGGGCCTCCCATCTCCGGTAGGAAGGGACAAGAAAAGATCTTTTAGCCTTATACAAGAGAGAATATGGAAAAAAACTAAAAGGCTGGAAGGAGAAGCTCTTCTCCCAAGCTGGTCGAGAGATTCTCATTAAGGCAGTGATTCAAGCAATCCCCACTTACGTCATGTCTTGCTTCAAGCTCCCAAAAGGTTTGATTAAAGAAATTGAGTCTCTAGTTAGAAAATTCTGGTGGGGCTATAGAGGTGAGTAGCGGAAAATCCATTGGGTGAGTTGGAGAAGATGTGCCGTCCCAAGAATGAAGGTGGTTTGGGTTTTCGTGACTTATCCATTTTCAATGATTCTCTCTTAGCAAAGCAGGTCTGGCGGCTTTAGACTTGTGAGAACTCTCTATTTTATAAAGTGTTCAAAGCTAAGTTCTTCCCGAATTGTTCCATTATGGAATGTGTCTCCTTTAATAAGGGCTCATATGCTTGGAAAAGTATTCTTCAATCTCGTCATGTTATAGATGTGGGCGCGGTTTGGAGAATAGGTGATGGTTGTTCAGTCCAGATTCAAGAAGATAAGTGGATTCCCTCTCTGCCTGCTACAAAAATTATCTCTCCACCTGCAGTTCTCCCTCTGACATCAACGGTGAGCTCCCTCATTGATACCGATACCCACTCATGGAAAGTAGATTTAATAAAGCATGATTTTCTTCCTCATGAGGCTAATATGATTTTGGGCATTCCTCTAAGTGGCCGTGTTATCCCAGATAAGTTGATATGGCTCCCATCCACAAATGGTAGTTACACAACTCGTAGTGCCTATAGATTAGTAGTTAGAGTGGCTAGGAATTTGCATCCCAGCTGCTCATCGCAGGATATAAACCATGTCTTGTGGATTGGTATTTGGAAGTTACAAGTCCCTCATTGAGTTAAAGCATTTTCTTTGGCGGGCATCACATAATGCTTTACCTACCTTGTGTAATCTATGGAGGCGTAAGGTGATTTCTTTTTTTACCTGCTCTGGTTGTCTTAGCGATAATGAGGACACAATGCACGCACTTTGGTACTGTAGCTCTCTGTTGGTTATATGGAAGGATGATGCCCTGTTGATGAAGTTGTTTCGGTATAAAGTTCATAGTTTTGATGCCTTGTTGGGTCTGTTGTTTTCCATGAAAGACTGGATCAATTTGGACCGATTAGCAATGATTTTCTGGTTGATTTGGCGTGATAGAAATTCTGCTAGACTTAAAAAACAGGGGGTGGGGCTGTTTCAGATTAGGGAGAAAGTTAAGGACCTACTCGCAGACTTCCTAGAAGCCCAAGTTCCTCAAGGCCGATCTATTATGCCCAAAAATAGTGTTATGCGTTGGTCTCCAGCTATTCGGCCTCTTGTCAAAATAAATTTTGATGCAACTCTGTTCAAGGATATGTATTCTGCAGGCATTGGCATTGTGATCTGAAACTCTTTGGGTTCAGTCAAAGCTGCTATGTCTCAACGTGTCCCAATCCCTTTCTCTGCAGCTACGGTTGAAGCCTTAGCTTGTCGAAGGGCTTTGGTGTTCGCTAAAGAAGTTTCTGCATGGGACTGTATCTTTGAAGGTGATGTCGAGGTCCTCATAAAAGCCATTTGTATGAAAGATGTCAGCAACCCCGAGTATGGTCATGTCATTGAGGATATTCTTGTGTTAGTTAGGGACTTTCATGTTAGTGTTTTCAATCATGTTAAAAGATCAGGCAATCAAGTTGCCCATCATCTAGCTAGACGCTCTAAGTTCGGCAGTGAGTTACAGGTCTGGTTTGACACCATTCCTGAAGATATAGCTCCTCTAGTTGTTTATGATGCTATGTACTCTCCTTGGTTTTTTTAATATAGTTTTGCCTTAAGGGCGGTTATCTCAAAAAAAAAAAAAAAAAAAAAACTCTTTTCTACAATAATATGCCATTTTTAATACTTGATACTATTTGCTAACTTAAAAAGAGTAAAAAGACCCGTACTTTTTTTTGCTGAATAAAAGACCAGTACTTTATTGCACCTATTATTTCTTAACACGTAAATACTAAACACATAAATACTAGTATGGATTGAGATCAAGTACAAGGTATTGTACCTAATGCAATTACTATGAATGGTTGAGATTAATAATTGCAAAAAGTAACTTTTAACCTCAATCATTAATCAGAAAAAGTTAAAGAAAAAATTTATGAGAAGTAAAAAGTAAAAAATGAAAAAATTTTGAGACAAAATTAGTAAATTACACAAAAGAAAAAATTTTGAGATAAAATTAGTAAATTATACCCAATGTAATACCCCAAGTAGGAATTGCACTGGATCCTAATCTATACTAGTATACACCATTGTTATTAATTCTGTTCCGTTCCAGCCGGAATGGACGAAATTTTTCATGCCGGCATGAAGACCGGTACCGGAAACCCCCCCGTTCCACCTCGGGCCAGATTTCGGGGTGTTTCGGCCCGTTTCGCCCGTTCCGGCCAATTTCGGCCGGTACGTGATTCTGAGTAAAAAAAAAAAAAACGTCCAAACGACGCCGTTTTGGACTTGACTAAAAACCTAACTCAGACCCTTTTCTTTCATTCGTTCACTCTCACTTTCACTCTCAAATCCTCACTGCCGTCGTCCTCGTCCCACTGCCGTCGTGCTCAACTGCTCACTGCCGTTGCTCTGCTCTCTTAATCACTCGACTCTCTCATACTCAGCTGTCTCTGACTCTCTCACAGTCTCACTCTCTCGGATTGAACAGCCAAGGTATTCTTTCTCTACTCTCACTCTCTCGGATTCAAGCTTCAGTTCAGCTTCAGCCAAATCTTTTTTTTTTTTTTTCCTTATGATTTGCTTTATGGTTAAGACTTAAGATTTAAAGTTACTAAAATATTAGATATGTGATTTGTTGGTTAAGATATGTGATTGAACAAATTGGGGATGAGAAATATTACTCTCACTCTCTCGGATTGGAGCTTCAGTTCAGCCAAATCATTATTTTTTTTTTCTTATGATTTGTTTTGTGGTTAAGATTTAAGAACTTACTAAGATATTAGATATGTGATTTGTTTGTTAAGTTATGTGATTGAACAAATTGGGTAAACTGCATAAATTTTACTTGACGTTCGAGAATATTGCTAATCCTAGGTGGTTCCCTCTTATTGATGAAGCAATTAAAAAGGCAAAAAAGATAACAAAGTTCATTTACAACCATGGAGTTGTTTTAGACTTGATGAGGCAAGACTTTACAAATGGAAGAGAGTTATGTCGTCCTGCAATTACAAGGTTTGCCACTAACTTCTTAAGTCTACAAAGCATGCTAAGGTTCAAAAAAGAGCTTAGACAAATGTTTACTTGTGATAAATGGCTTTCATGCCCTCATGCTAAGACTGCCGTTAGGAAGGAGATAAGTAAAATTGTTTTGGAAGATTATGCGTTTTGGTCTCAATGCAAGCACATAGTGAAAGTTAGTGAGCCTTTAGTTAGAGTACTTCGTCTTGTTGATGGGGATGAGAAACCTGCTATGGGGTACTTGTATGAAGCAATGGACAAAGCAAAAGAGGAAATAAAAAGAAAGTTGAAGAACAAAGTTTCTTTGTATGGACATTATGTTAGATTTATTGATACTAGATGGGACAAACAACTTCATAGTCCTCTGCATGCAGCAGGTTGCTTTCTTAACCCTGCAATATACTTTAGGCCTTCATTTAAAAGGCAAAATGAAGTTCAAAGAGGGTTGCTAAGCACTCTAATGAGGTTGGTTCCCGATCTTGACATTCAAGACAAAATAAGTTCACAACTTGATAAGTACAAAAAATCAATTGGTGACTTTGGCACATCACTAGCAATCCGCCAACGAGAGAGACTAAATCCAGGTAAACATTAATAATTTAATAGTATTTCTTTTCAATATGTCTATTTATCCTTTATAGTTGTTATTGTAAGATTACATGAGCAATGTTTATTTTACATTTTTATTTGTTATTGTAGTTTCATGGTGGGAGCAATTTGGACTTGGAGCTCCAGACTTACAATCATTTGCCATTCGTGTGCTAAGTCAATGTTGTAGTGCAACCGGTTGTGAGAGAAATTGGAGCACATTTGAATATGTTCACTCAAAGAAGAGAAATAGATTGGAACATAAACGAGTAAATGATTTGGTCTTTGTTCATTATAATTTGAGGCTTCGAGAAAGGTAAATTTATAATCGTTACTCATATGTAAATGAAATGTACTTTCATATAATTATAATTTATAAAATGTTACTAATGTTTAATATTTTCATTGGTAGGAACATTCAAAGGAATAAGTATGCAATGGATCCTATAAGCTTGGATAACATTGACTTGATGGGAGATTGGGTGGCTGAAGAACCTACACTTGTTAATCCAGATGACATAAATTGTGATTGCCTTAATGAACCAGCAACTCTAGTGAATGTGGAAGAGGATGCTGAATTTGAAGCTATTGATGTTGATGACGATGATGATGATGACAACAACAATGAACATGTCTTGACAAATCTTCCAATGGGTGCTAGTAGTTCTTGTGGGAGTTCTTTTGATGATGAATTTGATCCATTTTTCATGGATGATGAGGAGGAGGAGTAGGAATATTATGTTAAATTAACCTTAAATGTTTTTACTTTTTATTGTGTGATATTATATTTGTTTAAGACTTAAGACTTAAGACTAAGTGTATGTTGAATTGATGTTTAAGACTTAAGACTAAGTGTATGTTGAATTGATGTTATGTTGAATTGATGTTTAAGACTTAAGACTAAGTGTATGTTGAATTGATGTTATGTTGATGTTTAAGACTTAAGAGTTAAGATTAAATGATTTGTATTATTTGATATTTAGTTATTTATTTATTAGAATTGACAATTTTATGTTCTACAAGAATATATATAAATTATTTTTTAGGAACCCCGAAACACCCTAAAATGGTATGCCGAAATCGATCGGTACCGAAATATTCCGTTCCACTGGGCAAATTGAAACGGCTCCGAAACGGTATTAATAACTTTGGTATACACTATTCATATATCAACATTTATTTGGGCAGAATGTTTAAGCGGTGAAGTGAGAGTTTGAAATTCAAGTTGGAGTCGTTAAACAAAGATTTAAAAGGGGGTTAACCTGATAAAGTAATTAGCCCAGCTTTGAGCTGTACTTTCCATTTTTGCTGTACTTTATTTACATGATGTGGCTTTGGTAAGAGACTGACAAGAAGGAGTGGAACGTAATTTAGCAGTGGCTGTCCCACTATCAAAACGTGGGGCGCTCAGTGTGGCCTTGTAGTCTTGTAGAACTGAAAGAAGGACAATACAATACAGATACAGTATACCACAATGGAGGGTGACAGAAGAACCCAACAGTACTAGTAGAGAAAAAAAAGGTTAAAAAAAAAGCCAAAAAAATTGAGAATGGGAAAAAAAAATTAATAGAGAGAGAAAGAGATAGGGACTAGAGAGAGAGAGTGAGCACTTTATTACCTTTTTTATGATGCACGCATCCATAGTAGAACAGAGAAGGGTACACAGTACTGTAATGACATAAGAGGAGAAGAAGAGATTAGAAGCACAAGAACACTACCACCAAAACAGAAGGCATAAGTTCAGAGAAAGAGAGAGAGAAAGAGATAAGGAGCTCAAATGGATTTTTATTGAAGAGAAATAGATAATATGGAGCTGAAAAGACAGAGAAGAAACAAGGATGTCAATAAGAGTAAGAGAAGCTATATCTGTGAAATGGGTTTCTTTTCTTTGCGTTAAAGGACACTTATGGCATGCAAGGAAAGATGGTGGGTCTGAATGAAGAAACATCAGAAGAAGAAATCTGAAAGCACCCCACTTGAGAGCTAAACCCTTATATTTCCATACTCATTGTTCTTTCTTCTTCTTCTTTAAAACTTTCTGGTCATTCTTGAATAACATTTTTGTTTGTTTTCTCTTCTTCTAGGTATGAGAGGGATGCCCTTTCAGCTTCAGGGGAAGGGTGTCTTTGAAATCGCTAGCTTTACTCCGATTTGTTCTTGGAATAGTAACAACAAAAAAGAAGAACTTCTTGACTTTGCAAACAACAACTTTAACAGCAACAACCATAACAACAACAACAACAACAACAACAACAACGAGCCCAGTTCTGTTCTTCATATGAGAAGAAGCCCGAGTCCACCCACGTCGGCATCCACACTGTCTTCGTCATTCGGCGGAGGAGGTTCCACCGACAACACCGCCGGAGGAGGAGGTGGCGTGGCGGCTACGCTACCCACTGTCCCATCTCCGGGACCCGACCCGACCCGGAAAGACGAATGGGCATCGGAGCTCCAACCGATTCCGAGCGGACTGACTGGCGGAGGAGAAAGGTGCGGTCTTGGAGGTTTGGAAGATTGGGAGACCATGTTGTCTGAAACGGCGGCGTCACCGAGTCAGGACCACTCGCTTCTGCGTTGGATCGCTGGGGATGTGGACGACTCGTCGTTTGGGCTCAAACAGCTTTTGCAGAGTGGGAACAACAGCAATACCAATCCTCTGGATTTGGACGGCAATGCTGGACTGGGAATCGTGGATCAAGGGCCAGGAGTGTTCGACCCCATCATCGGCGGAGGTAATGTAAATGCAAGCATTAATAATCACAATCCTAATTTGGCTTATCCAGCTTCTGGGTTTTCAAATTACAACAACAATAGTAATGGGAGGATTGGTGGTGGTACAACAATTGTACCAAGCTCTTCTGGGGTCCTAAATTGCAAGGTTTCAAGTGTTGGGTTGAATAGCAACAACAATAATTGTTTTAGTACTAATAACAGTCTCCCTCTTCCAGTTACTTTGCCTCCTGGTGTGATTTATCAACAGCAACATCAACAGTTTGAAGTTCCAGATGAGAAGCCTCAGATTCTGAATCCACAGATGTTGATGAACCAACAGCAGCAGCAACAGTCTCAGCATCCTCAAAGTCCAAACTTTTTTCTGCCATTGTCTTTTGCTCAACAAGAACAGCACCTCCCACAGCCCCAACCAAAGCGTCAGAACTCAGGCGGGTTGGACCCCATCACTCAAATCCCAAAACCACCGTTTGTGGATCCTGGGCATGAGTTTTTGCTGCGAAAACATCAACAGCTACAGCCTCAACATATGGGGTTTTCTCCTGGAGTGCAATTTGTTCCTCAGCATCTTCAGCAAAAGCCATTGATGGTGCCCAAGCAAAAAATGGGACCGGGCGAAGAATTAGCCCAGCACCACCATCAGCAGCAGCAGCAGCAGCAGCAGCAACAACAACAACAGCAGCTTGCTCTGCTTGACCAGCTCTATAAGGCAGCAGAGTGTATAGGGACTGGGAATTTCTCACACGCGCAAGGGATATTGGCGCGGCTCAATCACCAGCTCTCCCCTGTTGGAAAGCCCCTCCATAGGGCTGCTTTCTACTTCAAGGAGGCTTTGCAATTGCTCCTCCTTATGAACAACCCAGTCACCTCCCCTTCACCAAGGAGTCCAACCCCATTTGATGTTATCTTCAAGATGGGCGCTTATAAGGTCTTTTCCGAGGTCTCGCCCCTCATTCAGTTTGTTAATTTCACTTGCAACCAGGCCCTCCTTGAAGCTCTATCTGATGTTGATCGTATTCATATTGTGGATTTTGATATCGGGTTTGGTGCTCAGTGGGCTTCCTTTATGCAAGAGCTTCCAGTAAGGAATAGGGGTGCCCCATCATTGAAAATCACTGCCTTTGCCTCTCCTTCCACTCACCACCCTGTTGAGCTTGGGCTTATGCGGGAAAACTTAACCCAGTTTGCTAATGAGATTGGGATTAGTTTTGAGCTTGAAGTGGTTAACTTTGATTGTTTGGACCAAACCTCTTATACCCTGCCTATCTTGAGAGCAGCCGAGAATGAGGCAGTTGCTGTGAACTTTCCCATTTGGTCTTCTTCAAATCAACCTGCTGCACTTCCTTCTCTCCTCCGTTTTGTGAAGCAGCTATCGCCAAAAATTATGGTGTCTTTGGACCGAGGGTGTGATCGAACTGACCTTCCCTTCCCACAACATGTTCTCCAAGCCCTCCAGTCCTATATTAATCTCTTGGAGTCTTTGGATGCTGTGAATGTGACTTCTGATGCCGTGAACAAGATTGAGAAGTTCCTCCTTCAGCCTAAGATAGAAAGCACAGTATTGGGGCGTCTCCGAGGCCCGGACAAAATGCCTCTCTGGAAAACACTATTTGCCTCGGCTGGGTTCTCCCCTGTAATATTCAGCAACTTCACTGAAACTCAGGCAGAATGTGTGGTGAAGAGGACTCCGGTTAGGGGGTTTCATGTGGAGAAGCGCCAGTCATCACTTGTGCTCTGCTGGCAGCGCCGGGAGCTCATCTCAGCTTCAGCTTGGAGGTGCTGAGGAGCAGCTATTGGATGAGCAGGGAGGTTGGTTTTTGGGCAACTCACAATTTATCAGAGGTTCCAACTTACTTTTACTTGCTGTTAAGTCAATAAATATTGAATTCTGTTGGTGGCACCTCTATTGAGACTTAATTATGTGAAATATTATGTTTGTGAGTCTCCTTTGCTCATTATCTATCTAGTCCAGACGGAATAGTCTTCGCAAGTACCAAATATCTAACTGGAAAGTTAAGCAGAATCTTAATTATGTCCTTTAAACGTGGATGTTGCTGCTATGGTATTTTGATAATTCTATGGGGAGAGCATGCACCTCATTCTGCATAAGATGATTATAATTTGTTGTATTCTTGACAAGAAATGTGAACTAGTAATGAACAAAGTATTTACCAGAACTTAAAATTATTTTGGTGGGTTTCTGGGTAAGCTTTATGAAATTTAACTCGTAGGTGATGTTGGCTTCACATATTTTTTACATTGATGTGACACCTTTGGATCCACTGATTAAAATTTTTCATTGTAAATTATGTATTTTCTGTCCAAGTAACAGTTGTTCTTATGCATTGGTGAAATTTAGGTAAGTGATAGGTTTTCAAAATGTAGAGGATTTTGAGTCAGGACTAGTAATCAGGTAGAGTTTAGAGGTGGTCAACCAAGCAAGGTATTGGTGAAATGAGCGTCCAGTGTGGAGGGCCTTATTTTGGCCTTCAACTCCCCTAAGACTATGTATTATCCTAGTTTACTAGTAGATATAGATTTTGGATGCTAACTGTGATTCTGGAAATCAGCCTCTCCCAAAAAATAAAATTAGGGGTAAGGTTGCCTACTATCACCTCTCCCAGGCTCCACAAAAGTGGGAGATTTGTGCATTGAGTACGACCTTATTTTTTATGCTAAGTTGCTAACTGTGTAGTAAAAAATAATGTCTCTTGGTAGCTACTTTTTCAAAATTAACTGACTGACCAATTTGTTGAAGACCAATACCTCTGTAGTCTAGCTACTTGTAAATATGTTATACAAGCTCTACTTATAGTGATCATCAGGACAATGAACATCTCTACTCGATGGACTTGGTTTGCCTTCTCCAGAGTACTTGAAATTGATAACATAAATCATTACTCGCTTGTTCACTTTAATTGGGGATAGATTTCATGCCATGGCATAGGTCATGAGGTCTTTCTTACAGCCTGCACCCATGGTCTTCATGAGTTTCTTAGTCTTTGTAGTGCCTTCAGGTTGAGCAAAATTATGCTGTCCAATTTGGTGACTAAAACAAAGCAATAAGAGTGTTACATAATAAATGATTATCTTTGATCTTGTGCTTGCGTAGGTGCTATGCGTTGGTTTGATTCAAGTGGACTTGTTCTAGTTGTTCTCAATGTGATTGAGGATTAAAATCTTCAAGTTGCCGAAGTTGCAAAGAGCAGCTTATCTCATAAATTATTGCGACTTTGCAACTTAAATAAGGATGGACCCTAATACTTCTATTTAAGTCAATAACTTGGTCCCCTAAATGTGACTGTCGATTGGTTTTGCATGATCTTACTTGTTTAAGACTTCTAATTAAGTCAATAACTTGGTCCCCTAATTGTGACTGTTGATTGGTTTTACATGATCTTACTTGTTTAAGAATCTTGGTGGTAGGTGCTCTTGATGCAGTACATAATTGGGGTAAAGAATTAAAGATGCTGACATAAAGTTAAAAATTTATCAATTTTGGGCCCGTTTTAGTTGATGATAACTTGAGTGTTAGCTAGGGGGTGTTGGACATCATCAAATATGCAATTAGTCTTTCTTTGGAATCTTAGACGGGTAATTACAAGATCCTGCTGTGTGAATGCAATACATGGAATTACTACGATACGAACCTAACTTTTTGTTTGACAGTATTTTAGATAATCCAAAAATCTGCTTGGTAGGAACTAGAATCTTAAGGCCCGTTTGGTAACGTTGTTCTAATAATGTTGTTTAAGTGTTGTGGAAATACGTGTAGTTGAAAAAGTGTTGTGTTGTTTACCTAACAAAAAATATTGTTTAAACAATTCAACTTTGAGAACTAGAATCTAGATACTCTTTTACAGGTCCTTGTTTAATAGAAGCGTTCATTTGATGTATTACGGGATGCATAAAGTGTGAGACTCTTATTTCATTATATTCTTGAAATCTAACTATATTAGATTGAGTTGTTGGTTCCAAATTCTGAGCCCAAGGTCTCAAATCTTTACTATATCACTTGGGTCCGTTTGGTTAGAGATTTATAGTATCGTTGATTAAGTGTTGTAAAAATACGTATTTCAGTGTTTAAATACTGAAAACTATTGTTTAAACAACTGTACCAAACACTCCTAATTGCAAAGTTTCCATTGGAATATGGTAGAAAATGTACAAAGCTTGACAAGATTGATTGATTTAGTTATTGCTTCTCCTCTCAATTCCCTCTTCCACCCCTTTTCATTAAACGCACATGCAGAGGAAACACACATTCACGAGACAAGAAACCCTTTTATTAGCTAACCTGTGAAAAACAAGACTAAGAGAGACCCTTGTGATCCAAGATTAAAAAAACAGCATAGTTCAATATTTTCTTTTGAAATGTCTCTTAACAATCATACTGCCTAGTAAGCCTAAGTGCCTAACATAACACGGTTGTGTTGAATTTGTCATAACGTGTCTGAAAATTTTTCTCCTGCTGCATGTTTTTAATGCACCAAACACGTAACGCGTCATTCTCCTCACTCTTCCTTTAAAAGTAACACTCTTTATGTGTTTTTGTGCTACTTTTTATTGTTATAGGCATAGAAATTGCTTGTCTTAAGAGTACATTGAATTTGCTATTTTGTGATTAGTTTTTGGACATCACCTAATCAATCCACATGGGCCATGTTGATTGAACCTCCACTTGATTACTTTACTTATCTTTCTCATAGTTTTCATTTTGAAGCCTTGTATTTTAATCCAATTTTTTATATAGATATTTGTATTTAAAAAGTTATTTGAAAGCTAAGATTGTCCACGTCAAATGAATGAAATTCATTTTAGAGTATTATATAACTTTTTTTTTTTTTAATTTTTTGATAGATAGTAGTATTATACAAATATAGTGACGTAAAGAAAGTCTTAAATCTATAAAATTCACGAGAACATGCGGAGTATGGACAGCGACAAAGATTAATCACAGCCTATTTGGTTTCCCAATTCTCTGCCTTGCAAAAAAATAAAATAAAAAATAAATAAACAATACGAAACGTCGGTTTCGTTGAAAACGAACTCCTATAAAAATCCTTGCAAACAACCTCGATAATGCTTTGAGATTTAAAGTAAACTAATAATTAATTATTAAGTACTTTTATTATGGAGTAGTTATTTCTTTAAGTATATTATAGAACAAGGTGTCTCTAGATTTTGCAAATCTTCTAGCTAGCCTTCCGATTTGAGTAGATTATTATTGCTCATTTTTTTTTTTTTAATTAGTTAAAATTATGACAAGCACAGCTCTCCTCTCATGAGTTCTTAATTAGACCTATTTGTTACTAACACTTATAGGTTATAGAATAGGGCTCACGAAATTATGAGTGTTAACCATCTCAAAAGGCCATATTATGGAGGCGCATGTGAGGTCAAAATTTCAATTTATGAAAAATCTAGATTAATGCTTTTGGCCATATATGGATCCGTAATACTATAGTATGTTTTTAGCTAAAATTATAGGTATGGTTTTTGTCTACTGTCCCGTGACATTAGATTTGCTGCAATCATAATATGTGTCTATTTTTAAACACATATTATGATCGCAACGAATCTAAAGGTGCTACGCCCAAAATTGCAATACGGAACTTGGTTGATGTGTAGAAACTGTTTAAGTTACATTTACTTTATGTTTATCTAGTAATTTGCACACTGACTTTTGTCTACTGTCCCGTGACATTAGATTTGCTGCAATCATAATATGTGTCTATTTTTGAACACATATCATGATTGCAACGAATCTAAAGGTGCTACGCCCAAAATTGTAATACGGAACTTGGTTGATGTGTAGAAACTGTTTAAGTTACATCTACTTTATGTTTATCTAGTAATTTGCACACTGATTAGACACTTTATTACCGGGGAACAAAAGTGTAAAAGTTATACACTCCTTTCAAATCAAATGGGACACACTTGAATTAATTCCTTTGTGATTGATATTAATGAGCTTATTAGTGTCTAAACTATTGTTTTTTTCTTTGACAGATGTCTAAACTATTGTTAAACGCGATTACATAGTGTGAAAAGAAAGATAATTATCCTTTAGTGCTGAGAATAGGACGTCTAGTCTACTCAGAAAAGGACAAAAACAAAAGGGAAAAATCTTTTTTCTTTTATTATAATTAAATTTCTGAGGCCCAAGGCTCCAAGCCCATCCATGAACATTAACCAACAAAAATAAATAAAAATAAAGGCATGGTAATATACAGTATAGCTGTGAACTATTTGTTTTTTACTTGGGTGCACAAGTGGTCCAGTCGACCAGCCCAGCCACTGAGAAAGTATATCATGTCCAACTGAGCATCTGTTTTAGTATTTTTTATTCAATAAATGGGTGACATCTGTTTTAAAAAATCACATCAGACTACTTTAATAAATTAATCACAATCTTCTATACTATCGGGAAGATAAATTAATCATTTATTAGAGTAGTTTGATGTGGTTTTTTGAAACAAGTGTTAGTGGTAGGAAATACAAAAACAGATGTTGAGTTGGTATTACCGAAACATGGTATACTTTCTCCCAGCCACTTGAGAGAACAAGTTCTTGGTCTGTTGGATTATTGACACATGTCACCAAGCCAATGGAGAAAGCTTGGTGTGTGTGTGTTTTTTTTGGTCCAATCGTTGCTGTAAATTTTGGTTGTGCTTATGATTTTTTTTTTTTTGGAAAATCAAATTTGAGCTTATCACTGAATAGGATTATATATTTAATCTTAACTCATTTTCTTGTTGAAAATGTTTGAGCTTATTTGCTAATTATTTGATTAATTTTTATATATATGGTAAAATCATGACTATTTTTATTTTTATCCTTCACAAATGAAATCTATGAATATTTACAATAAATGGAATATTAGTACTATATAAAAAAATACAAATAATAATTTGATGTCATATAAACATATTTACAAACTTGTATAGTCCAATCTTAAATCTATATAAGTATATTCAAACAAGTTAAAAAATTAACCTAGATTTAAGATATTTAAACAAGTCATTTGATTACTTAAAAGAAAATTTTAAAAATATAACAGAAGTATGAAAAATATGATAAAATACTCCAAAATTTTAAAATATTATATGTATCTTGATTTCTTAAAGAGGTTGTATGATTCTTTTATTTTTAAATTAACTTAAAATTATCAAAATCTATTTATTCTATCTTAGCTTTCATTTTCAACCATCATCAGGCGGGCTTATGCAAAAAAACCTTAAGAAAATAATTTATAAAATAAAAATATACAACAACAACAAATAAATTTTTTCACATTGATTAGGGGATGTAGTGATAATATATAATTTCTACGCTATTCTACGGTTAATTTTTTTTCCCTTGATTACATTAGGATGTTTGAAATATATTTACAAATTAATATTAAAAAAATTTGAGATCTTTTTTAAAAAATCTCGATTTATTTTGAAGGGAATTTGTTTGGGTATGTCCACTATTCAAATTCTTATATCCTATTTTATATGTATATGAAACAAATTTTATAATTAGGTAAGTGTTTCCGTTATTTATAAAAAAATGATATGTCCATAATATTTTTATAATAAATTCTAAGTGACAAGTTGTCCACTGTAAGGACAAAATTTGGAACCTAGGCCCGCACTGAATGGAATCCTGGTTCAAAAAGCTCAATGCAATAAAATTTGTAAAGTATGGGTCAAAGAACTAGATTTGGATAAGTTAAGTAGAGGCTAGCATGAGATTAGATAATACACAGACAAAAACAAAAGCTGTTATGATGAAATTATTTCCGATCCGAGGAGACACAGAATTTCATTATGAATATAGATCACTACTTTAGGATTTTTTTGCATACTACAGTATTCTCTCCTTCTTCCCCCCCCCCCCTTTCCCTTATGGGGGCTTGCATACGTTATATAGGCTCTTCCTTATCATCTGGGTTTTACACTTGTTGATCATCCAAGCCTCCACTGGAGCACCTATCCCATCAGACACATCTTTCAGTCCTTTGTGAGTTGTAGTAGCCAAGGTAACACTGTTCAGGGGTCTTCTCCACATTAATGCGGCCAGGAAAGTAGTTGTAGTGCATTTAATATGGTGGTGGCAGTTTTTGCTTAGATATTTTGTGTTTTCTTCATTTTCATGTATTTAGGAGATGCGCTTCAGTGGTTTGGACATACCTCCGTTCTGGATTTTCAGCGTCCGAGGAGGAATTCCTCCTCGGACCTTTTTCCTTTGTTTCCCGTGATAAGGCTTAACGTGGATTGCCTAAGCCACATTGCCTCCTCGAACGGGCTGGCGTCTTCGGATGGGCCCAAGGCTCAACTCGTTACTTTGGGCCATAGCCCCCACATCCACTATTTAAATTTATTTAAAATTGTTGAAATAATATGTTTTGAAAGATATAGTATTACTATTATTCTACACGAATTACAATATATCACCCTTACTATTGATAAAGAAATTATAATTTTAATGCAATTAACCTTTTAACCAAAAAAAAAAATTATGAAATATTGTGTCAAACTGTGAACCAAATGAATTGGAAATTATAATTGGGTAATAGAAAAGGTGGGCCATGGTCAATTACATGATTACTTGTTTTGTTCCTAGATTTCAATCATAATTACTAAGAACATTGACGTGGATTAGAACTTAGAACTACACCAGCTTTTAATGGTTCATAAATCATTCCCATCAAAAAAAAAAAAAAAAAAAGGTTCATAAATCACTATGGTGTATCGTAAAAACCAAATATGACCTTGAACTATCATGAAATTCCAAATGTGTCCCATGAATAATTTTGCAAAGCCCCCTGGCCCTGAAACTGACCCTGGTCAGGTGATTGTGACTGGTCGCCTCATCTGCTGTACGGTGGAATGAAAATGACTAGAGATCTCTAGGCTGTTTAAGTGGGACCCATGAAAGGAATGGTTGCAATCATAACTAGCCACGTTTTAAGAGGATACAAAGCTCCTCTGAGAGTACCCTCATCCATGTTAGGATGAGCTCCTCGTTTTTGCTTGCCACATATCAATTCATTACGGGCCATACTCCCATACATGATTGTTGTTACGTTTACATATAGATTTAAGGATAAGGATTTTTTTTTTCTTTTCTAAAAAAAAAGATTTAAGGATAAGGATTGATTACCAAAAAATAAAGGATAAGGATCAGGTAAACTTAATTGGGTACTTTCGGGGGGAAAAAAAAAAAAAAAGCATACAGTTTTTTTGAAAAATCTTAAACGTGAGAACTGAATTTTATTGCATCCTTAATAATTTAAACAAATATCAAAATGGTGATGATTAATATTAATTTAAATATTACTCAATTCCATTGGTGATTATTCCAATTGTTAAATTAGCCAACAAAGTTTTATTTTTGTCAATTCAATCATTATATATATATATATATATATAAATGATTCAATTTAATCATTTTGTTTAAATTTGTTAGTGACAGATATTGGTTAATTTTTTTCTAGTTAAAAATTTGAATGAAAATAAGATATGCTATTTAATATACTTTGTTGTTCGATAAGTTTTATTTAAAAATAAAGTTCAAACAACTTCATTTGCTAACAGATAAGGATGAAAAGATCGGATTAATTCATTTTGATAAAGTGAGAAATTAAATTGACAAAACTTTAAACCTTAAGAACTAATTTGACAATTGAATTATAAGTTAAGAGACTAATTGAATTAATGTTAATGATGTGGTAAAATTACTACATCATGAACATTAAATTTGAAATATAATGAAGTCGAAACATGTTTAACTTGAATTCAAGTTAGTTTTAAATTTGGATTCTTATTGTACAATATAGAAACTAATTTGAAATGTTTCAACTTAAATAAAAAATTCAATTTGGATTCTTATCTTGTTTCTCAATTTTATTTATTTATTTTTAAAAAAATGGTTTCATCTCTAAAATATTTATCATCATTTTCGTTTTAATATTAACATCTTTTTTTTTTTTTTTTCAAAACAATGGAGAATGATGATTTGAATCTTAGTTGTATTCATTCTCAAAAATAGAAAAAGAAAAAAGAATCTTAGTTGTACTCATAAAATTGGGGAGACAATATCATCAAGCTACAAGGTTCTTGAAAATATAATTTTCAAGATTTCAAAATACAAGGTATAGCGTCCACATTTGTACCAACAAATGTATTTAAAAAAAAAATCAATTTATCTTCGTCATTTTTGTTTTCCTCAATACCTTTGTCATATATATAAACAAAAGGATGCCACAAATTTCTTGTAGTGACAACCAAGGACTTGATTGTGCATGTTGGAAATGTGTCCTAATGTGAGTGTGTGTGTTTGGAAGAATAATGTCCAAATATAATATTTTTCACAATGATTGAGTATGTAGATTTTTATTGGTTCTCATTTGGACCAATTACTAATATCATTTTATTATCTATACTATTAACAATTTGTCACTTTAATAGTTGTGAAATATTTTCTGAAAGTTCTTTTGATTCTAGACTAAGTGCGCTTGGAATAGACACTAGTAGCTTGGCTCTTGATTTTTGACCTTTTTATCTCCATGAACAATAAAAGCATCTAATTCCAAACAATCCCACACGTGACAATGCCGATTACCTGAAGAATATTATATCTTAAAATTTGATTTCTTGCCTCTACACAAATCTAAATAATTTTATCACTTAAAAAAAATATAGGCTCAAATGTAAAACTTACCCTTTAAGTTCACCACTTTCATTTTAGTTTTCTAAGTTTACATTCTATTATTTCAGTCCTTTAATTTTTAATCATTCTCAATTTAGTTATCCGTTAAGAATCCATCAATTGGTGCCGTAAACTTATTTAATATTTACTTCTTAATTTTTTTAAAAAATGTTAATTAAAAAGAATCATAAATTAAATACCTTAAACAAGATAGCTCCCCACATCTGAAGAACTCAAAATTGAAATCCCACCCATAATGAAATCATCATTATGTTTTCTCATAAAATAAAATGATGTATCTGTCATTATCTGTCATGAAAGGAAAGACAAAATTTAAAATAAATAAATTTTGGAAAATAAATAAATGACATTGCAAATCCCTGGAATCATTTGATGGCTTGTTCGGTGTGGAAGCCTGGAAGGTGTCGTTCTTTCCTTTGATGCCTTGGCAGATGACGTGAGTGTTCTTGTCCAAGAAAACTACTGGCGGTGTGTTGCCGAGTCTGAGTCCATGAAGAAGAAGAAGCTCTAGAGATCGAGCCAATTAGCTTGGCAAAGGCTTGGCGACCCATCTAATTCTAATCTTTCTTTCACATTTTTTTATTGCAAAAATTCCATTCGTGTCTAGTGTCTGTCTTGCCTTCCTCTGCTACTGCTAGCTCTCTTTCTTTCCTAATATTTTGGTGGGTGGGGTTTCAATCTTGTGTTCTTCAGAAGTGGGGAGTGACGCTCTGTTGTTTTATTTTTTAATTAACATTTAAAAAAATAATAATAAATATTAAATATTACATATTAAGTAAATTTGGGTAAGTTAACTGTAGCAATTGACAAATTGTTAATGGAAGACCAAATTGAGAATGATTGAAACTTAAAGAACTGAAATCACAAAAAACAAACTTAAAAGACTGAAATGAAAAGCGGTGAAATCTAGAGAGTGAGTTTTGCATTTTGGTCAAAAATATACTTGTGATTTTGTGAATATTTCCTTAATCCTACAATGGGTGCTAGTTAGGGTTATTGGGTAGCTTTTTAAAGCTGGCATGGGCACGACAAGCAGACCATACATGACCTGGAGTGTCCAAAAAAACCATTGTTATCGTGCAGTATTGTGTCTGGTTGCAGTTTATCTTGTTGGGACTTGGTACTAGAGCACTATGACATGCCAATCCAAATCTGTAAGACAAATTATATATTTTAGATTAGTGTTGAGTTGTCAATTCACACCTACAATTTTTTAGTACATGTCTACTTAAGAAATTGGCTTATTTTACATTTCCCTAGTATGACTTGTTTGGTAATAAGTAAGCTGACTCCTAGAATTGTCAAGCACCAAACTATGAGTTGACTCAAAAAAAACTATTTTACCTCCATGCAATGAAGCGAGAGTTCGGTGTAGCTTTGATAAACCAGTATTTTAATAAAGTGCACTGCTTTTAACCAAAACTCATGATTTTTTTGAGTCACTTTAAAACTCTTTTGGCATGTAAAATCTCAAAATTTCTTTCAAGCCCCTGCAATTCAATGTATTCTAATAATCATAGGAGTTGGTTTGTAGCTTGTAACCATTTTCCTTCATTCGATGTTGAAAATGGTTGTGATTTGGTGGTAAAATGATAATAGTGGCACTGGAATATTGGAAATCTTTTGAAAATTGAATTTCTCCGACATACTCAAGCCAATCACAAAACACTAAATAAAATAACCCCAAGAAGCTTTTTTTGTGTTAGACCTAATTATCACATAATTTATACAATAAATTACTCGAATTTGAGATTTAGAGGAGACATAATGATCCTATAATTTAGAATTGAAATACTACCCTAATACTATTACTGTATTACACCAAGCAAGTGAATAATTTATTTGATTGACTTTGATTTCAAATTCAAAGTGCATTTATTTATGTTACATACAAATCATTACTCATTATGGTGACGAACAAAATGAGAAAAGAAAAGTTGATTAGTTCTTATAGATACATCACCTTTCATGACCACATACTTCATCATTATCATCTGCCTTTTTTTTATGTTAATGGTAAATTTCATCAATGGGAAACACATTACAAAAGCTCCTTTCTAGACACCCCCACAAAAAAAAAAAATCTCAGGAGTTCATATTCCATGTGCTAAGCACTTGTCAAATACCATTTCATCCTAGCTGAACTTATCACTGTAGGAGAGTCAGAGAGAGATCAAACTCCACAGATTCTAGACATAAAAGCCAACACATTTTTTTATAAAACCCTATAAAACTAAATGAATCCACCTTCCCCATGGAAAGTATAATGATAGATCACTTTCCATTGTAAGTGGGAAAAGTGCTTTTGTCATCGAGAAGGCTCCTAGGAGTGAGAGATTTTGTTCAGACAATATAGATGCTTTCATGAGAGACATGAACCAGAGCTTTTAGCTCTTCTAAAATCATCTAGGGGGCAAGGCAAATACCAGTGGGTCACCACCAACCAAGCTCTACTCAATTTGCACAACCATCTCACTTTTTTCTCTACTAGGCTAACTACATCTGGTTCATAATTTCTAAACTTTCACCAACCTTCCTTAACTTTTTACACCAAAAATAATCATTGAGTAATGCTAGGTACACTTTTATTTATTTTTTTCATTGTTTTAGTTCAATAATGTTCATACACTTTTGCATTTAAATAAAGTTATCATTTGAGTAACATTACTTTTATATAGTCTTATTAGTGATAATATTTTTATTAAGGGTCATGTTAACGGGTGCCTTTAGGGTAACAGTTAACTATTCATTTTAGGAAAGTTTTGACACTACTTTTATGAGAAATGGAAAAAGTTGTCAAAATATTAATTATCTTTTTTTTTTCTTATAAAAATTTTCTTTAAATGAATTATTAACTATTGCCCTAAGGGCATCTGTTAGCATTTTCCTTTTATTAAAACCAATCACTATATGTCACCTTAAAAAGATTGTGATAATTTTTGTAAGTGATTGATTATAATTATCCAGTTAATATATAAAACACATTTATTTCCCACTTTCCTAGTTAACAAAAAAACTAAATAGATTAATAATTAATACATGAAAGGTGGTCTAGCCACAAGGAACCAATCTGACCAAGGGCCCCTGGGCCTTGTAGCCTAGTGGCACCCGGTGTCCCTGTATACCTTGAGCTCGGGGGTTCGAGGCCCCGCATTTACCAAGCAAAAAAAAAAAAAAATTCTGACCAAGGAATCCCTTGTGAGGGCCAGGGCAACCAAATGAACATGGGCAGAGTGATATGTAAATTCTAAACTGAAACTAAACTATTAATCACTACATATTTTATATCTCTGCAGAAAGTCAAAGAATTTAGCCATAGCTCTGCATAAAACAACCAAAAAAAAAAACTGGGATATCTCAGTCCAATGAGAGATTCATGATAGAAGGCTAAATTGTGATAAATAACGAGTCAAGTAGCTATAGCAAGTGGAAAGTGGAAACATCAAGCTCGGATGTAACAACTTCGATCTCAAAAAACATATGATCAAATAAAATAGTTTGTAGATCAGGCTAAGATAGATAGCAAGACCAACCACGTGGACATTTCTAGACAAATGGCTAGAGCTTAGCTATAGAGCAAAAGAAAAGAGTGTAGGCCAAATTGGTGTTTGTGGATGCAAGAAAAGTTAGGGTAGTCATCACACTCGACCTTTTGCTTGTCTTTCATAGATGCTTTGCTTTGCCACTATCTTCTCCAATCCAATCTCTTTTCAAGTTTCATTCACTGTTTTTTCCAACTCTTTTTCATGTCTTTTAGCGAGCGTAAGAAAAACGCGTTCCTAAATTTTTTTTTCTTTCTTATATTATACCAAAACCCAAAAGTGAGCACTCATACATGTCAAAAAAGCCATTAAAAGGTAGGGCCCAAAAACACCTACATGTAACTCTCACTCTTTGATTAATCTCATTTTGCCAATTAAGGTCACAATTAGGTCCCAAGTCCCAACTGGTCCAATTTCCTTTTTCTTTGGACCTCACAAGACACAACTCAGTGGAACTCTGGCTCCACATTACGCTTATTTGGACAACTTGGGTGGCTTACAAATCCAACGCTTTCTTTCTTCTTTTTTATCATCACCTTCTCCATTTTGTTTTGTTTTGTTTATCTTGTTTGTGCTTATATTATGGGACCTCATGGGAGGTCAACCAAGTATTTACGACTGATGTCTCTATCGTGGTTTTGTGATCTTTTCGTTTAAAACAAAACATCAAAATTTGAGTTGTCTTTCGCCCTCCAATATGTGTTCATCAATCATAGTCCATTCCAAACCCAAATAAATAATAACACCCAAAGACTATATGGAAGGACTCAATTTCATGTCATTTATTAACACAAGCCCTTGCCTTGCAGATACTCATGCGGTCCCGCTGCCTTGAAAAGTGAATTTTGAAAGTGACCATGAAACTTTAAAAGAACCGCCGTTTCACATGTT
This sequence comes from Quercus alba, assembly GCA_036321655.1. Taxonomy (NCBI): domain Eukaryota; kingdom Viridiplantae; phylum Streptophyta; class Magnoliopsida; order Fagales; family Fagaceae; genus Quercus; species Quercus alba. The sequence continues at coordinate 11,091,484 of CM070309.1, read as the reverse complement.
TTGCACTTTCTCAAGTAATTGATAAATTAATAAATTTGTAATTTTGTATAGTAAAAAGGAAAGATAATTTGCAAATTCTACCAATTATGAAACTGTAGTGAATTGCAATTAACTGCTAATTTGTAAAAGTTAGCCACATATTTGACAGATAAGACAATTTACTAATTACAATCAAGTAAACATCATCAGCTTTACTCAAAAAAAGAAGAAGAAGTAAACATCATCAGCTTTACTCAAAAAAGAAGAAGTAAACATCATCAGCAAAACTTAGAAAGTTTGGTGGAATATTTTTTTTCCTTTTTCATTTAGGGTAACACAAGCATCCAATGGGTCTTTAACTCACAACTAGACCCTCTATGCTCTACTATGGGGAGAGGAGAATATCGCTTAAAACTGAAGCTAATTGGCAAAACAAATCACATTCAAATTCTTGTAAAATTCTTATATTTTAAGGTCCAAACCTAAAGGCAATGCTCCATTAAATCATCTCAACAGCGTCACATATCAATTATCAACTACCCATAAGTTTTATTCATTTTTATATGGGTAGTTTTTTTTAAGAATGAATATAACTTCATATGAAATAAATTCAAGTTACATTTAATGTAACTCTCTAGAGTTACACTCTTTCTACACCGTTAGATTTAAGTAAATTTAACGGTAAAAAATATGAATCCATTAATGTTGATTACCATATCATTTATTATCCCTTATTTTTTGAATTCCCATATCTGTTTTTACTCCTAAAACATTTTCACATTATCTCTCTTCTCTTATTCTCCTACTCAATATAGTCATCACGAAAATAAGTAATTGAGTTTATAGTTTGAGTTATAAAGATTTGTTTTGTTTGTATAAGTGGCAAAATAAATTTAAAGTCCAGGACTTTTTTTTTTTTGCATGCTAAAGTCTGGCCGTCCAGGACTTTGAGATCACAAAAGAAACCTTTGAATTGGTTTCAAGTCTTTGTATAACTTGGAGTAGAGGTGGTGTTTTCCTCTGAGGATGCAGTGACGCTGAATTTTTTTAATGTAGATTTGTAGGGAATTGGTACTAAAGTCTTTATCTAAGATTCAAAATTATTTTTTAAACTATTCCTAAGGGTCACGATATGAAAATTCAAAAAATATGGAAATAGAGACAATACATGAAAATAAAAAGTTTCAGGTATTTTGGTTGAGATGAATGTAAGCACATTTTGGGAATAGAGATAGATATAGAATTTTAAAAAATAAGGGATAATAAATGATATGGTAATCAACATTAATGGGTTCATATTTTTTACCGTTAGATCTACTTAAATCTAATGGTGTAAAGAGAATGTAACTCTAAAAAGTTACACCAAGTGTAATTTGAACCCACTAGATGTGAGATAGTTTCAAAATTGATCCAGTCATCGATCAAATAAATAAGGATTTCCCTCCTCTAGTTCACTGAGCCATTACCCAGAAGATAAGGTCCCAGTCCAGCCTAGAATCTGTCTCCGTCACTGGAAAATCTAGCAGAGAATTAAAAGATCTAGCAAACCAGTTGCTCCTCCAAGCTTCCCAGTTAGAAGAAAAGGAAAAGACTTCTCCTGCCTCTTCTGAAGCCTTTACCAGTCACCATCCATTTGACTCTTTCCAGGATTCTCAAGATCCCTATGAGGGCCATAATTTGGATAGTCCCTAGTCTATTTTTGTAGCACCAGTCATTGCTCAGAATAGCTCCAAACAGCCAAAAAATTTTGTCACTATTCAGAATAGTACGAGAAAACAAAACACTATTCATAAACAGTACCAGCTAACATAATAAAACATAAACAATACCAGCCGACACTAAAAGATGAAAGTGAACAGTTCGCCGTGGGTCTTATCTTCTTTTGGGAAAAGCAATTTACCCTTTGGAGAAAAGGATTTTCCCCTTTCTTTCTAGAATTCAGGAATCTCCAGAGGCCAGGAGGCTCCCCCGAAAGAATCCTAAGCTCTTAGGTTTCATAGGGAAACTTCTGTCATGGTGGAACCATTACCTAACAGAAGAATCAAAGGATGAGATCAAAAGTGCAGTCCAAAAAGATGAGGACGGACGTCCGTTCTTTGATGAAACCATAGTTACAGGTGTTCTAGATGGAGTAAACACCCTAATTTACACCATTACAAGGCACTTCATCGATACCCCTAACAACATTACAACCAGAATACACGACCAGTTAAGTAATCTTAGGTGTCCTACTCTTAGTGACTACAGATGGTATGAAGACGTTTTTAGCACCAGAGTCATGCATAGAAGCGATAGTAACTCTTCGTTTTGGAAGGAGAATTTTATCAATGGCTTAATATATATATATATATATATATATATGTCTACATGTGTCATTTAAAAATAGAAACCAAAGGGAAAATCAATATGGAATGAGATCAAGGATTCAACTTGCGCACCTTTTGCATAGAAAGTTGACTAAAGCTGCTTGTTTTTGGGCTTTAAGGATAAGAAAAAGGCCTGTTCTGTTCAAGCCCCCAAGAAAAAATTAGTGATCCAATTATATTTCATTTACTTTTTTTTTTCTTTGGTCCAAAAAGGCAAAGGCCATTGGCAATCTATATTGTAATGTTAGACATTTATAACTATTTTTTGGTTGATGTTCGACATTAGACATTTATAACTATTTTCTGTTAATGATCCCCTCTCAAGGAAAGGACCCTCTAATTGAATCCTCCAATTCCTATAATATTTAACCAAATGTGTGACACATAACATTTATTTGATTTCTAAATGCTACGTGTCTTATGCCCAAAGCTTGCAATTGTATGCGAGTTCTAAAGTGCACAAAAGAGAAAACTAGAGATTCGAGCTTTGCTAATTTTTGTTTATGCTTAATAAGTCTAAAAAACTAGACCCATTGAGCCAACATTATTCATGTCGGTTACAAAGAGAAGCCTAATATAGCATAACCAAATAGGACTAGCCCAAGGCCTCCCCTACAAAAAGGTTCTCATCGTTTTAGAGAAGAGAAAAGACCTCCAAACCAACCCTAATTATGAAAAAGCCCAAAATATTTGTGGTAATAATTTTCTTTTTTAAAGAGTGATGTTTGTGATACTACAAATTTTATTATATAAGACTTACAAATTGATATGTCATTGATCATACAAAAAAAAAAAATAATAATAATAATTCAGTCTTTTATTAATTACATTTCATTATCATATCAATTTATAAATTTTTTTAGTAACTTTTAATTTTCCTTTTCTCCATGGGTGCGGTTCTGTGGTTCATGCTTTGTGAACATTGTTGAAATGTTCCAAGTCATTATTATATACGCCAACCAAAGAGGCTAATGAAGCTGAAATACGGTAGTAACTAATGTCTAAAGTTTATAGGAAATGCAGGAAAATCGTGTGAACTGTGAAGCATCATGCATCCACCTAGAGGTAAGTAATAGTTGCAGCATAACCAACGCACTTATTGTGCATCACACAGTTCATGATGTAATTATTGAAAGCACAAACCTGATCCCCCAGAGTTTTTTTTTTTTTTTTTTTTTTGAGAGAAGACTATCCCCCAGAGTTATGTAAGCATTCAATAAAATAATCTGCAGGAAACCATATTATAATATCCAAGATCTCCATGTGACATCTAAAGTTATTTCTTTATTGGTAAGTTCTTGATAAGTAACCAAGTATTTTTTTTTATGGGTAAGTTATTTCAAAATCCAATGCATCCAATATATTTTGAACCTATGACCTCAACCCCACCCAATGTCATGGAAGGAAGTACAATTTGAGCAAGAGCTTATTGCCTACATCCAAGCCCCATTTACTTATCACCTCATTGCATTGGTTCTGAAAATGAACGACATATGCAAGCATTTTGTATAAAGCCTAATGGATTTTAGAACCCAACTTATAAAGCCAATCATCACAATCTGAACTTCTTAGGTATCGTTCTTCAAGCCTTGAGAGCTGAGGCTTTGAACATCTGTCATCTAGATGCATTCTCATATCACTTTTAAAGGCTTGTATGACAGATTATACCTCCTGCAAACATACTAATTTCTATTGCATTGTTTAAAAAACCTACAATATTCATCCACCAATGAAAGGTAACCACAGACCAGCGCAGTGGGATGCTGTGTTTCTGAAAATGAAGAAAAATTGATAATAACACATTCACTTTTTAAGCATAATCCTGTGAACAGACTGTATTATATCCCAATAAGATAAAAGCATAAACCACCCAGCCCCGTCAACCCCAAAAACTACACTTTTTTTTTATTGGTTCTTCCTAGAATGTGTTGCACAATAATTAAGCATGTGGTTGAACAAGATTCTTCGGTGGGGACTAGAACAGTTAAATAAGCAATCTACATGATCATAAGATTCTGGCACTCAAGATACATGATTGTTTCCAGACCAAACAACACCCTATTGACAGCCATCTACCATTGTTGAACCAAAATAAACATGTGAGCCAAGTTATTTATTTTCTTGTCTTTTTGGGGTTATCAAACAAAATTTGACAGTGAACTGCCCTTGCCACTAAGCTACAATGAATTTGGCCATCTGAAGTGTTTCTGTTTGGAATTTTGTCAGAGCATTTCTTCTTTCAGATTATATGCAGGGATTGAAACAATTTGAGAAGCTTACATCTCCAAAGCCAGCACACTTACCTTTCCATTAAACACCCAACTGAAACTCCATATAGAACACAAATTCTGATTCTCGCACCTTGATTGACACATATAAGTTTTGCAATCTTTTAGATTCATCTAGCTCAATTAGCAGCAAAAGGCACAAATACATGCATAACAAAATATTATCTAAATAAATATTAAACAATTGATGGGCCTAACAGCCTATTGCATGGAAATGCTAACCGACAAGTTACTAATACTCTGATTGAATTTAAAGAAAAGTGTTCATTAAAAAAAAAAAAAAAAGGGGAGAGAGAGAGGAGTATCTGGACACCACAAAAACATACTATTGTAGCTTTGCTTAAACTTTAGAGACTCCCTTTTTCATCTAACCTGTAGAATTTGAAGAAATAAAAAAGTATACACATCCAATATAACTATTCCAAATTTGACTCTTAAACAAAGATCTATGCTATGAAAAATATAATTATTATCTATCTGAGAAAGAAAAATATGATTATTGAGTGGAAGCTGACACAACACAAGTCTAGAAATAAGAGGTCTGACGAGGATCAAAACTACAATTGCCTTTGAAACATTCATCAAAGTCATATCCCCAATTTGCATTTATGTTTATATTTTGTACAACAATTAATTTTTTTTAATTAACATATTTTTCCTAGTGAACAAAGGAGATGAGTGGATGGGTGTATGAGGCTTAAATTTTTGTTTATTTATTTTGTTGTTTAAATTAGCTCAATTTTTTCAAATTTTTCTTTCAACTTGTCTTTTAATCCTCCTCCTACCCCCGCCCCCCTAAAAAAAAGAAGGAACTAAAATCCTATCTCTAACGCTGGTTACATATGTTCTCCAGAAAAGGAGTGGTGATGGAGGCAAAGAATCTCAATAATAAAAATCCTCTAGAAATCAGTTTCACCCATAAAACTCTTTAACTAATAACTTTTGCAGGCAATTCAATGATTTTGGAGTATCCAATCAATATTTTTTGTAAATCTCCAAGTTCATATTAGAAGCCAGACCTGCACAAAACATCTAAATCTTTTATCTCACATAAAATAAACATATTATTTGGATCAAAGAATAAAAAGAAGTATATCATGCATTGGTATTAGATAACTTAATACCCAATTTGTCTTGGTTCCTATCTTTCCAAAAAGACAACTTCAAATTGCACCTAGAATTTGAACTAGACCACCAAAGAGTCTTTTGATGTAATCCTTCTTTTATTTTCCTTTTTTTTTTTTTTTTCTTTTTTAAATCCAAGAAAAAAAAAAAAAGCCATTGTACTTGATAATCTTAAGGACTTTGTTGAAGCATTGAGTTAAGCTTGGTTGTTCTTTTTCTTTTCCTTTTTTCTCCCTTGATAATTTGGAACTGCATTTATGTTTGTAATGATTTCCATTTTCTGAATGCACTTTACCACTTTCTTGAAGAGACTAATTTTGCTTTTACACATACACGCAAAGAGAATGGTGGAAAACCTTGACATTTGATTATTACTGTTCACAATTTTCAACATCGAAGCCGAATCTTTCAGAGTCTATCTTAAAGGGCTAAAGATGTAATCTTCTTAAGCAAGAAACGTTCAAGGTGAGATAAATTAGAATCAATGATGAAAAAATCCATGGTCTGGAGATTCTATTTGATATCACTTTAGAAGGCTAAACTCCATTTCACAAGATAGGTCAGGGGACAGTGGTTAGGCTCATGCTTCTAGAAAGAAGATATCATGTTGGATGGATGATGTAGGACAAATTGGGGAATTTGAATACGTGTGGTCATGGTGGGTTTAGGGTTAGGAAAATTTGAGGATTTAGCGTGTAGAATTGTTGACGAAAAATTAGGGTTCAAGAATAAGTATCGTTGTAGTGGAAAAGAGAAAAGAATTGATTTAGGGTTAGGGGGAAAATCGATATTTTTTAACAATTTGTGAACAGTGCAAGTGATAGTTTTGTGAACAGTACCACAAGAATGAAAAGAAGAGTAGACAATAAGGCCAACGAGCCACAATACTCAAAGCAGTCAATATTTCATTGATCGACTTTTAACCTTACAATAGCACAACTATATAGACATTAAATCTTAACTTCTCTTGGTCACTATAACTTCTGCTTAGACTAGTAAACAAAACCCTAATTTAATTGAACCAAAGCCCACACATAAGAGTTTGAAAAGACACATATCTAGAATTAAAGGGCCAAAGGAAGAGCAAAGTTAAAGTGAAGATTACCTTATTCTCTGTAACCATGTATTTAATTACAAAATCACACGCTTGGAAGAGAGAAGCCCATTTACCATGCCAGAAGGTTAAATTCCTTTGAGAGTTAATGTATCTGAGAGGCTCATGTTCAGAATATAACACAAAGTTCTTCGGAATGAGACAGTAACGCCAATAGCAAAGTGCTTGAAGTACAAGTCTACAACATACAACTCCTTATCATAGGTAGAGTACTTTTTCCTAGCATCATTGAGCTTCCTGAGAAGTAGTGTACCCCCAAGGTTAGGAAAATTTGAAAACTCTCTAGCAAGGCTCTTCAGCAATTAGAAGTCCCAAATTCCCAATACGTTTGAAACGATGGCAAAATTATCTAAGTCAACAAACTAGGATCCAAAGAACCCACAAAATGACCCATCATGACAGATAAACAAAATTTTGAAACCTACTAAGCAGCTGCAGAGACCAAAGCTTACAAGACAACATAACCGTGAAGAGCAGAATTTCAAAAATGCTAACTACTCCAGAGTCTTTGATAGATCATTTAAAATTTTCCCTAGTCTTGAAAGTACAACATCATCCGCTAAACTTCACTTTAGTTATGCTTTTTTATGGAAATTCTGCATCAGTTACCATTTTGGCTATAGGCAATTGGGCATCATCCTTATATTTGAAAAAAGTAAGTGTTCAAGCCTTATTGAACATATTCATATATTTATTGAAATATTAACGTGTACCATCCTTGTCATTTCTTAGAGTTTCTTTTTAGTGTCTTTGAAATTTATAACTAATGCTTGCTTCAACTGTTGATACGAACCATGTAGCACTGGCAGTTGAGATTTTGTCTGCACTAACCATGCTATTGAATCAATATAGATAAGCACGTCATAAAACAAAGCATGTGGGGAATTTAAAATGTGTAGGGATAGAAGTTAAGAAAGAATGACAGAGTGCTGTGGCTAAAACAATGCAGTCCTTTAACATAATCTCTAAAGAAGTGTCCTTTAACATAATCAGTCCAGGCTCACCTAATACAATAAGGTTGCCATAAGGTGCTACTCGCACCATGCCTCTTGCTTGTACGTTATAGAATGTGTCAAGAGGGTTTGCGGGTTTGCAAATGAATAAAGCAAACCCATCTCAGCCAAAAAAAAAAAAAAAAAAAAAAAAACATTAGCAAACCCAAAATGGAGAGATCCCAAATCCATAATCTAATGGGCAATCAATGATGGGATTTTTGATTAATTTTGGTAAGTAAAGAAATGCAATCTTTACAGATAGGGATAGGGGAGAAGGAAACGAAACCAATTGTGCAGCTCTCGATTTGGTTGTTGGTTTGGGCTTGCAGTGCATCCTAAGTAAAGCTCGGGCCTTACCTTGCGAGTTGCGGCTTCAATTTTGGTTTTGGATACGAAGCGAAGAAGGGACAGTGGCAGTGTAGTACTCGCTTCATCACAGAATTTTACAAATTTTGGCTTAACTATACCTTCGCAAATATTGCTTGAGATTCTTTTTACATTGATCATCTAAGTTTAAAATTTTTCATCTTAGTCCCTCAATTAGTTTCAATTTTGGATATCAATATGTACTTGCTTCGTGTGTGTTTGGCTCAAAATAAAAAAAAACCAGCTTATTTTATTATTCAGCTTATTTTTGTTACTATTTATGGGCTCTACTGCACTTTTTAAGACTATTCATAGGTCTCACTGTACTATTTCAGCTAACTTTTACCGTTATAATTTTCAGTTTCAGCAAAATAAGCGAATTTCAAATAGACACAATTCATACCAAAAAAAGAAAAAGAAAAAAGATTATCTTCTTTCAAATCTTGTCAATGGCTCATATTAGATTTTTTAAATTCAAAAGTGTACAAATTACTATGTCAATTTAATTTTAAAATGTGTTTGTACAGTGTTAAATCCTAAAATTTTAAGCTAAACCATTAATGGTGAGTTTGGTTCAGTTTTTTGTAAAAGTGCATAATGAAAAAGTACATTTTCAAAAAACTGAGTGTTTGGTAAAAGCTGTTAAAAAGTGCTTTTTGAAAAAGTTGAGTGTTTGGTTAGCACTTATAAAAGTGACAGTTTAAGGGATAAATTACCAAAAAGGACAATGTATATATAAGGAAGTTTATTTCATACTTTTTTTTTTTGGATGTGAGTTTGGTTCATACTTAAAAATCAACTACTTCATTATACTTAAATCAATTTTTCTCTTTCTAAAAAAATTATTTTTTTCTCACCAATATTAGCTAATAATAACCTACCACTTAAGATTTATTGTGAAAGTATTGTGAAAATATTGTGATAAAAATTGATACCAATTTTAATTTTAACGTGCTATTAAAATTATGTTTTTCTCTTTCTAAAAAAATTATTTTTTTTCTCACTAATATTAGCTAATAATAACCTACCACTTAAGATTTATTGTGAAAATATTGTGATAAAAATTGATATTGATTTTAATTTTAACATACTATTAAAATTATTTTTTTCTCTTTATAAAAAAATTATTTTTTTTCTCACTAATATTAGCTAATAATAACCTACCACTTAAGATTTATTGTGAAAGTATTGTGAAAATATTGTGATAAAAATTGATATTGATTTTAATTTTAACATACTATTAAAATTATTTTTTTCTCACTAGTATTAGCTAATAATAACGTACCACTTAAGATTTATTGTGAAAGTATTGTGAAAATATTGTGATAAAAATTGATATTGATTTTAATTTTAACATACTATTAAAATTATTTTTTTCTCTTTCTAAAAATATTATTTTTTTCTCACCAATATTAGCTAATAAAAACCTACCCCTTAAAATTTATTGTGAAAAAACTATGAAAATATTGTGATAATATTTCATTCTTCTTTTTTCCTTTTTCTCCTCCTCTTTTTTTATCCTCCACACATGGCATTTCTTTCTTCTTCTTTTTTTTCCCTCTTTTTTTCTCCTCCATACATGCACTCGTTCTCTTTTCTTTTTTATCATTCTTTCCTCCTTTTTATCCCTGCCATTCCTCCAAACTCTAGAACATTCAGAGCTCTTTTTTTTTTTTTTTTTCTTAGCACTTCGTCTGTTGGTTCTTGGCGGAATCGATAGCGTCCCACTCAGGTTCTGGCGACATAGAATCCATCGGAGTGCGTGACGAAGATGAGGCGTTGGAGTTCGGAGACGACGAGTGGCTGAGAGGGAAGGACTTGGAGATCGAAAATGGGGTCGAAGTCGGAGTCGGAGTCAGAGGGTTTGATTGGGAGGGGTTCGCCGATTTGATTGAACCCAGAGCTCGGTGTTGTTGACGCATTGGGCTTCGATTTCGTCATGTAATTCTATCATTTTGCTATATTCTGATGTTTTTTTGTTTTGCATTTTGAGGAATCCTAACTTGCAAGGGATTGATTTTTTTTTTTTTTTCCTTAGCTGATTTGGGAATTTGTTATAGATTTTTTTGTGTTTGGATTTGGAAATTTGTTGGGAGAGCAGAGAGATGAGATGAGAGGAATGAGGGATAGCGTGAGAACTGATGATTTGTCAAGGGTAATTTGGTAATTTTCGGAAGAGCCCAACGGATTAAAATCAAAACGCGCATGAGCTTTTTGTTTATGGACCTCCAGAACTCCATAACTCAAACGTGTGTTCTCTTCACAAATATAAAACGCAATTTTTTCCAAAAAGTTGCATTTTATACTTACCAAACACTATTTTTGGGCTGACTTTTTTGAAAACGCAACTTTTGGGCTTCAAACGCTACTTTTGGGCTTCAAACGCTGAAACAAACGGGTTCTAAGTGTGCATTTGACTCCAAATTAAAAAAGCCAGTTTATTTTATTATTCAACTTATTTTTGCTACTATTCATGGGTCCCACTACACTTTTTGATACCATTCATGAGTCTCACTGTATTATTTTAGCTAATTTTTACTTTTATCTACAGTACTTTCTGTAAAAAGTTTACAATTTTAGCAAAATAAACAGATCTCAAACAGACCCTAAGTGAATGAAATAAATCAAATTTTAATTTGAGATGATCTTCTTTTGTCGTGTTCATTTATTTATTGAATTGATTTTGGATTAAAAAAAAAAAGTTCATTTATCAAATTATGTCTTTTAAAAAAAATCGTAAGTACTACGGTATATTATAAGGATTCCATCCAAGGAGCCTTGCAAACACTATTGTGATGGCAGATCGTACTAAGATCGTTGCTCTCTTGCTCATTTGCAATCTCCTAAACAATCCGAAGAAGTATGACTTTGGCGATGATGTAGTGAATGTGAAGGAACAAGAGGATTTCACCAAAAAAAATAAATAAAAAGGGAACAAGAGGACTGTAAAGTCGAAACTAGTATCAAATCTTGCATGCTCGATTTGATTTGATTGTATATTTTCCTTTGTAAAATATAATTTAACTTAATTGGCTAAGGGACTTGTAACTCAATTGGCACTTCTTGATATTTCAACAAATAAATCAAATGTTTAAATCCCTCTCACTCCCAACTATCAATGTATATATAAAAAATAAAACAATAAATAAATAATTGACTTAATTTGAATTCAATATGTGGAAATTCTCTCCCAAAAAAAAAAATTCTTTGACAATATGCCCTTGTGTAAATTTTATGTAATGCAAATAAATGTATGATTAGGATATGGCTTCTCTAATAATTTCCTTATTTAAAAAAATAAAACTTAGGTACACTACTTAAATTTTGTTCTTTAGATTCCTCTTTTAAAATTCAGTTATGTGACTTTTTTCTTATAAGATGGAAGTGTATTTTTAGTTAAGTACAGTTATATGACTAAATCTTAAGAGGGAAAACTAAGTAACAGCATCTAAGTATTAGCATCTAAGTATTGTAATTAAATTTTGCCCATTTCAAAATGGCCTAAGAACACTGGTGGAAACCAACCCACTCAATTGGGCGGGCTTGGGTGATTATTACATTTCCAAGTCTATCATAATTCTAGACTTATGATTTGTTTTGTTATACATATGCATTAAGGACCCAACTTAGTTCCTAAACCTTAACTAGATAGTAACTCCCAAATCTTCATCCTCGTCCACTTGACGTTGGCATGCCCATAAGCCCACGTCTAGGAGGGGTCCACATTGGCCTGCTAAAATTCCCCCACCCAATTCCTTTCACCTTTAGTCTTACCCTCCTCCCAACATGTCAACCACAACCCTATAACTTTTATAGTTACTTTTACAAACTTCTAGTCATGAATTTTACTATTAACTTCCTTTAGAAGCTTCATTCAATTTTTCCCAAAAGAAAAAAAAGCTAAAACAACTACAAAATATTTACAAATTGATATTACAATAAATATGATTTGTGAATTTCAACAACCAGATTAATAAATTTTTGAATTACTTTATTATGATTGATCACGCGTGCGTTTGGGATGAGCTGAAGTTTTCAGCTTATCTCAACTTCCAACTTATTTTTACTATTATTTATGGGTCGCACTGCACTTTTTGATACTATTCATAAGTATCACTGTACTATTCAACTTATTTTTTAACATTTTTTCTACACTTTTAGCAAAAAGTTTTCAGTTTGAGCTAAATAAGTTGTTCCAAATGGACACTACATATCAGTTTGTAAGAGCACTAGCATTCGGGGTTGTATAAAAGTTGCTATTTTACAACCTAAAAAGTTACTTTATCTATTATACTATTCCACTTTAAAATACACCTAACATCTCAGTTTTTATTTTTTCATACAACACAATAAAATAATATAAGTCAACACAATACAATAATATAACTACACCATAAAATATTATAAAATAATGCTTTACTAGCAACAAGAAGAGAGAGAGAGAGATGAGTGAATAAAATAATGTCTTTTAAGTTTACATCCAAGTGAATAGTAGGTTGTAAATTAAGCAACTACCTGTAGCTGAGTTGTATATTTTTTTAGATATACAACCCTAGATGTTGCATGTTTTGGGGCACAAAGGATGTAAAATAGCTACTTGGCGGGTTTTACACCCCCCAATGCTAATGCTCTAAGTTTTATTGTAGTTAAATTTGTAATATGACTAACAACACTCTTTTCCAAAACTTTTATAGTACCCTTCCACTTTCCAACCACCCAAAAGATTATCCTTATCTCCCAATGCTCTTACGCTTCAATTTCTCTTAATTAACTCTTCCTTATAATGCTCTCACATTCTCATTGGTGTCTTATAGGCTGTTTGGTTTTAAAAAAGCCATCACTCATCACTCATCACTCCTCACTCAATTTTCGTCACTCATCACTTATCACTTAAAATACCCCAATTTTCTAAACCCCACACGTTTGACACTGTTTTTAGCTTCTCATCACTCAAATATTTCTACTTTTTGTGGGACCCATACCTAAGCACTAGTCAAAGCCTTCTATTAGCCTACCCGCGGAACCCTCATTCCCCACCATTTTCTTCATTCCTCACCATTTTCTTCATTCCTCATTTCCCCTTTACCCCTTCAGCCTTGTTACTCTCCCAAAACACAAACCTGAACCCAGCTACTCTCCCAAAACACAAACCAGAACCCAACTAAAATAGAATAAGCTCAAACGTCAATCTCCACTGTCACGGACGATCTATCTCCTCTGACGTGTAGCGGCGGTGCGATCTCCTCCATCATGACTCAACAGCGCCAACAAAGTGTGAAGACACGTGACCCATTTACCTAATTCGTCACAGACGATCTCCTTCGACCCAAAATGGTGCTAGTTCATCCCTTTTTGTACTTTCTCAGCTTGTACGCATTTGATTTATGTTTTTGGCATTTGGGTTTTGAGAAAATTGTTGGATTTTAGCTTGAAATTGTGTTTGCCTTCGTTCTTCCCTGTTGTTTGGTTGGTGAGAAAATGGTGCTACTTCCCTGTTGTTTTTGGCATTTGGGTTTTGAGAAAACAATGCTACTTCCCCGTTTTTTGTTTTTCCCTGTTGTTATGCTTACCCATTGTTTTTTGTTTTTCCCTGTTCTTATGAGACAAACCATTAACGGTGCCAATGGTGGACTCAGGACGGATGGAGAACAAAAACAACAAACGCCTCACACATCCCAGCAAGCACGAAGCCTTCAAGAACTTTTCAAAACCCTCAACCCGAAGAAACGAAAACCCAAACATTAAAAAAAGAAAAAAAAAAAAAAACAGAGAAGCAAACACCCAACCATTAATCACCCTTTATGGGTTGAAATAGATCTAAACCATGCGAAATACCACCCTATTACCAACAAATCAGATGTATAAATCAAGCTCAAATGTATAAAATACCTTTGGAGTGGTGAAAAAGTTGAGAAAGAGGTCGAGGAGGAAGATTGGTGCAATGGCGCGAGAAGGGTGTTTCCGAGGCTGGGGCAGTGCGGGTTGGCTGAGCTCCGATTAGTGATTGCGTGTGTGAGGAGGTAAGGGTAAGGCAGAGGCAAGCTCAGACTTGTGGTGGTATGAATATGGAGTTGTGATCTGGTAGTGTGAAGTGTGAAGAGAGCCGTTGAAGAGAGCCATCAAAAGATGCGTTGATGTGACTTTGCTCTGATTGTGGGTCCCACCCATGTGTGTTTATTTACCAAAATGCCATGGAAACTCAATTTTGATAACTTGAAAACACCTAAAATGTGTTTTCAATTTTCATAATTCATCACTAAAAAATTAGAGAATTGAGTGATGGAAACAAAAACTGAAAACAAATCCAAACAAGTTCTTTTGCCATGGGACCTACTGGTTTTGAGTTATGAGTGATGGAAAACAGCAAATCCAAACAGCCCCTTATATTGTAGAAGTTTGAACCCCACCTCCCACTCCCCCACTATCTAATTATAAAATAATAATAATAATAACAATAACAACAACAACAACTAGCCTTTCAGCACACGCTCACCCGTGTGCTTAGAGATTCTTCTATTTTTTTAGTAAAGGTTAATTATCCGCATCCATTATAATTTGAAATTACTACATTTTCCAATCACAAAAATATTTAGGGGTGTTATGAAAAAATTATTTTATCCAAAATGCGTAACACTCATCACACCTCTAGGTATTTTTGTGATTGGAAAATGTAGTAATTCCAAATTATAATGGATGCAAATTATTAACTTTTACTAAAAAATTAGAAGAGTTTCTAAGCACGCGCGTGAGCACTTGCTCAAAGGCTAGTATTCCGTAATTATCATAATTTTTTGGCAATTTTGTTAATGCAATGATCAATATTTTGATAATTGGAAGGTAATGTTATAATTTTTTGCATAGCTTATAAATAGGAAAAAAAAAATCAAGATAAATATAACACTACTGATCTACTATGGTTCGTCTTTCACTCTATTTGTTGATATATTTGATTAAAATTCATCTGTTCATAATAAGATAATGAAGGCATCCACATACAATAGATTAAAAAAAAAAAAAAAAAAAAAAAACCCTCTGCATTCCAGATCAACACTGAATCTCTTGGCTTATGGATAAATGTATTTGATGATAGATGGTGCTAGGCCATATGATCTAAAGGCGCATGATCTCCATAATTTTTGAAGTCCAACCTGTTGATTGAAGACCGTGAAGTGCAGATTCAAAGTCCCATCGAAGATTGAAATGTAGGTGTGAGGGGATAAAGCTCATCATCATTGGTATCTGATGAACTTGCTGAGTAACCACCTTCAGCAAAAACCAAAAATAGTTAGCAACCTAACAGCCGAATAAAATATTTCCGCCCAAAAAAACAAAAGAAAAAACCATCATTAGTTCTGGACCTTTTGGTTTGTCCGGGTGCAGAGACCAAGAAACAAAAATTAATGCATTCTCTAGAATCTCTTCCACTACATGAGTGAATGAAGCTTCAGCCAAAAAAAAAAAAAAAAAAAAACATGAGTGAATGAAGTACTTCTCAAACAAAAATTGTCTTAGTAGAGAAGGATCTCAACCTCACCATCCAACTTTCTCCAACAAATTCATCTGTTCCTTCGCAATCTTGCTGGACTTCCTCAACTCGCGGTGTTTGTTCAAGGAACCTTTATTTCACCCATCATAAGAGCACTCACAGCAGAGGAGGTATAAAGCTATATTGCTAAAATTTAGCTCCACACACACAAAATTCACGCTGCAGCAGTGGAGGCAAAAGCTAAATTTTTAGATGATTTGCTACAGTGCACATCTATATATAGATGTGCACTGTAGCTGATAGCAAAAAAAAAAAATTATATTTTATTCAGTTAATTGATTAAAATATACACTTTCCGTTTTTTTTTTTCCATTCTTTCCTGCTTCTCTCTCTCTCTCCATTCACTCTCATCTCTCAAATTCTCTGTCAACTCCGGTCTCACTCTCTCAACTCCGGTCACCGATCCATGAATCTCAACTCAAGCTCACTCTCTCAACTCCGATCACCGACCCACGAAGCTCGCCGCCGATCGGAGTGCCTGACTGGGAAACCCATGGAGCTCGCCGCCGATCGGAGTGCCTGACTGGGAAACCCATGGAGCTCGCCGCTGATCGGAGTGCTTGCATGTGAATATTGGTTCTTTCACGCCGCCGATCGGAGATTTGGGTTTTTTTTTTTCCTGCTGTGGACTGCTGCGGAGTGCTTGCATGTGGATTTCGTTCTTTCACGCCGCCAATGGTTGTATCACGCTGCCGATCGGAGATTTGGGTTTTTTTTTTTTTTTTTTTTTCCTGCTGTGGACTGGTGGCCGATGGTGGTGGTGGTTGTGGATTTGTGGGTTCGATTTGGGTTGAGTTTTTTTTTTTTTTTTTTTTTTTTTTTCCTGCTGTGGACTGGTGGCCGGTGGTGGTTGTGGATTTGTGGGTTCGATTTGGGTTGGTGTTTTTTTTTTTTTTTTTTTCTTCTTTTCTGCTGTGGACTGGTGGCCGGGGGTGGTGGTGGTGGTAGAGGAGGATGTTTGTGCTGTGGTGGTGATGGTGATGATATATTATTTTGTTGCAGTAAAAATATTATTATTTTATTGTAGGAGAAATATTATTTTATTGTGATGAATATATTATTTTATTGTGTTGAAAGCTAAAATAGATCCACTGCTGTAGCATGTATATAGGTAAAATAGATAAAATAACTTTTGGTGGAGCTAAATTGCTAAAAATTTAGCTCTACTGCTGTGGATGCTCTAAACAACACTTTATGCACACTTCTATGTCTCTGCAAATCTAAAGGAGATGATAATAAAAGACCTTATTTATTATTTTATAAGAAAAATAAAAGAAAGCCCAAGAACAAATTATTACTTTAAACGTGACAAAGGCACATAACCTATAACACATGAAAGTAGAAAAAGTTAATAAAAGGCATTGAAAAAAAAATTCATTGCAAATGAGGATTGTGGATGAGTATTTCTTGCCTGGGATGAGGAGGGAAAATAATCAAAATATTATTGTCAATGGATAAGGAAGAGAAATTGAATAGATGAGGTAGTAACTATTTGCAAGTTTTGTAATTTCCTGAAAGTAATGGTAGTGGGTGGTTTCTAAAGTTGCAAAAGACATGAAGAGTGGAGTTATTCAAATTAGTTTTTGGGTATGAAATTTTTTTTTTTTTTTTTTTTTTTTGAGAAAGGGTATGAAATATTTTATATACCCTTCTCTCAAATTTTAGAAGTGAAATAAGGTAAAATATATTGAAGGGTTATGTGTGTCATTTCATGGAAAATTACTTTTATACCCTTATTGCTTTGTATTGTGATGAGATAATATATTAGGGGTATTTTAGGAAGTGAAAAAGATAATAACTAACTTTTTGAATCCTCTTAATATATACTAGCCTCTGAGCGCGTGAGACTCTTCTATTTTTTGGGTAAGAGTTAATTTAGAGTATTTATTATAATTTAGAATTACTACATTTTTCAATCACAAAAAAACCTAGGAGTGTGATGAGTGTCATGTGTGGAGAAATAATTTTCCAATCACAATAATTTTTCATCACAAAAAAATTTAGGGGTGTGATTTGAAAATTATTTCTCCACACATGACACTCATCACACTCCTAGGTTTTTTTGTGATTGAAAAATGTAGTAATTCTAAATTATAATAAATGCTCTAAATTAACTCTTACCCAAAAAATAGAAGAGTCACGCGCGTGCTCAGAGGCTAGTTTTTTGCTAATAAATTTTGTAAGGTTATATGTAATGAATAAATAAGAAAAGAGGAAAATTATCTTACCTCTCTCCTACATTATGTGTGGGTTTCCTATACTGTCGTTACATGTCTCCCACAAACCCACCTAAAATGTTTTTCCTTTTGATATGTTTGTAGTCATTTTGTTTGGAATTTTTTTTTTAAAGCTTCATAAAATTTATTTGTTACTAAAATTTTGATCCGCCTTATATTTTTCTTTTTCACAATCTCCCTACTAAAATGTTTGGATAATCAAATTTAATGGTTACTAAAATATACTCAGAATTATCTATATCACTCTTAGCTAACTTGCACTATCAAATGACAAAAAATAAAAAAATAAAAAGGGAATAATATAAAAAATTAAAAATTAAGAATATAATGCAACATAAAAAATGAAAAGAATTCTAAAATGAAAGAAAGAAAAAAATCAAACAAAATGGTATATGCCATTCAGTTAGTAAAATGTAAACAAAAAGATTTCAAAAATTTGTTTGTGCCCTCTACTAAGTCCACAATCAAAAGGTAGTTTCTCAATAAAACGAATAAATGGTAAAAAAAAGTCAGCTACTTACAATACATAATGTTTACTTTAAAAAAAATACATCTCTCTTAGATCAAAAGCCAGGGCAGTCAATTGTTCTCCCATCTTGCTAATATCCTCATGTTCTTTGCACATGTACATAACATCTGCAAGAAAAAATAAATGGTAAGACCTGGGCTCCACACAAAGCACAAAACGGTGTTGTAGAATAGAGGCCAAAGACGCAAATGTTCAATCCGAAATAAAACCAAATAAATTGTGCTAGCAAAGGAATGATCAAGTGGCACAACCATCCATTGAGTTCCATTGATTTTCTTATGAAATCAAAGAATTAATGGGATTTTGAGGAATGCTCTGCATATTGGGTTCCACAGTTTGCTAACAGCACCACACGTGGTCTTGCCTAGCTTGCAATTGAGATTAAATCCATTTAAATTTTTGTTCAAAAAAATTCTAAAATAAATTTATTACAACATAAAAAAAAAAAGAAAAAGAAACCCTACTTACCATAGATTTTGTATGACAATGGTTGCAACCCGAAGCATTAAAAATTGGATAACAATGAATGGAACTCAAGAGAAGACACGTTGAGAGCAAAAATAGATACAATATTTTAAAGCATCAATTGAATGTAAGAAATAGAAAACTTAAAAACATGATAAGTAAAAGAAGAATATTTTCTTATATACTTATCCGGATAATCTTGGAAGTCAAGTAATGAAGTCTTTTGTTATTCTAGTGCAATAATATTCTATTCGGGGTTTTTTTTTTTTTTTTTTTGATATATCCAGAAGAAGAAGAAGATGAAAAGGAAGGAGGATATAACATGAAACTTAAATAAAATAAAATAAAAACTGGATAAGCAAAAGAAGTTAAAGAAAAGTTAAAATTTTTAAATTTGATAGTAA
This sequence comes from Quercus alba, assembly GCA_036321655.1. Lineage (NCBI taxonomy): Eukaryota > Viridiplantae > Streptophyta > Magnoliopsida > Fagales > Fagaceae > Quercus > Quercus alba. Next base: position 11,072,070 of record CM070309.1, on the reverse strand, counting down.
AGCTGTTTCTTAGGACTAAGACAAGGGAGAGTGGAATTCAAACAATTTGTTAGGAGTAAAATGTGGGAGTGGAATTCAAACGTGTTAAGTATTTTTTTTTTTTTTTTTTGAATTTGAATTTGAAAAAAAAAAGGGTCGGCCAGAGATTTTTTTTTTTTTTTTTCAAAATAGAAACGTGATAGATTTTTTTTTGATACAATGTGGCTTTTTTCATTAGGTTTTTTGTTTTCAATTTTTATCAATTTAAGATTTTAAACCATTTCTTATGATTTAGAGATAAAAATAAGTTTATTAAATTAAGGGTATTTCATTAGGTTTTTTTTTTTTTTTTACTGAACGTGAGGCTTTTTCTAAGAATAAAATATTATAAATTTTACTATTTAGTTGTGTTTTTTTTTTTTTTTTAAACTCAACGTGAGGATTTTTTAAGAATATAATATTAGAAACATGTGTTAGAATAAGTGGGTTAGTAGAAGTATTCCTATTTTGTAGGTAATGTTTTGTCAAATTTATCTAAAATTTAGGACTTTTTAAATTGATAATTTTACATGCCCATTCCAATGACTCCTCAATGCAATCCAAAAAGTTTGTGCATACGTGAACCTAAGAGAGATAAAAGAATTAGGGTTAAACCAAGTGTTTTTTTTTTTTTTTAAATAAAAAGAAAAAAAAAACTTTAATTAACAAACCAACGTTAGCGTGCATGTTATTAAAGAGAAGTTAAAATTTTTAAATTTGATAGTAAAGCGCAGTTTCTTAGGAGTAAAACATGGGAGAGTGGAATTCAAACAATTTGTTAGGAGTAAAATGTGGGAGTGGAATTCAAACGTGTTAAGGTTTTTTTTTTTTTTTTTTTTTTTTTTTTTTTTTGAATTTGAAAAAAAAAAGTGTCGGCCAGAGTTTTTTTTTTTAAATAGAAACGTGGTAGATAATTTTTTTGATACAACGTGGCTATTTTCATTAGGTTTTTTGTTTTCAATTTTTATCAATTTAAGATTTTAAACCATTTCTTATGATTTAGAGATAAAGATAAGTTTATTAAATTAAGGATATTTCATTAGGTTTTTTTTTATTTTTTTTTATTTTTTTATTTACTGAACGTGAGGTTTTTTCTAATCCCTTAGAAATGGAATACTAAGATAGAAACCATAGAAATGATCTGACTAATCCCTTATAAAAAAAACTGAACTTGACTTAAAATTTAAAAACGAATATCAATTTAAGATCGTTTTAATAGCAATTTAAAAACGAACTCAATTTAAGATTTTAAACCATTTTTTATGATTTAGAGATAAAGATAAGTTTATCAAATTAAGGGTATTTCATTAGGTTTTTTTTTTTTTTTTTTACTGAACGTGAGGTTTTTTCTAAGAATAAAATATTAGAAATTTTACTATTTAGTTGTGTTTTTTTTTTTTTTACTCAACGTGAGGTTTTTTTAAGAATATAATATTAGAAATATGTGTTAGAATAAGTGGGTTAGTAGAAGTGTTCCTATTTTGTAGGTAATGTTTTGTCAAATTTATCTAAAATTTAGGACTTTTTAAATTGATAATTTTACATGTCTAACCCTACTATTTTACATGTCCATTCCAATGACTCCTCAATGCAATCCAAAAAGTTTGTGCATATGTGAACCTAAGAGAGATAAAAGAATTAGGATTAAACCAAGTATATTTTAAAAAAAAAAAAAACTTTAATTAACAAACCAACGTTAGCGTGCATGTTATTAAAGATGATAGTTTAAGTTTGTTAGAGTTTGTGTTTGATTTAAATTTTGATGAGATCATTTTTCCTGAAAATCCTATTAAAATTGTTCAGAATAAAGATACATATCTAATTCCCTACAAAATAGGACAACTTATTGTAAACTAACCTCACGTTCTCTCTCTCTCTCTCTCTCTCTCTCTCTCTTTTCTTTTTTCTTTTTTCCTTTTTCTTTTATACAGATTTATTTTTTAATTTTTTTAAACTTCACTTTCCTTACTCACATTTAAAATTATTCAGTCACCACCAACATTTCAAAATTAAATTTAAAAAAGAAAAAAGAAAAGAAAAAAAAAAGAGAGTTAACGTGATACATATAAAATAAAATAAAATAAAAAAAGTAGAACTCAAGGTTGCTACATACCTAAATAAAAAAATTTAACGCCAAAAACATATACATTCAGTCACCACCAACATTTCAAAACTACATTTAAAAAAGAAAAGAAAAGAAAAGGATAGTTAACGTGATACATTAAAAAAAAAAATGTAGAATTCAAGGTTGCTACATACCTAAATAAAAAAATTTAATGCCAAAAACATATACAATGATGGTAATATATATATATATATATATATATGAAGAAGGAAAAAAAAAGAAAAAAGAAGTGAAGTGAGGAAGGAGAAGGAAATAGTAATTGATCATTTATATGTAACTATTTTTATTTCAATTCAAATTTTTTAAATAAAATGTAAACAAAGGCTATTAAAGGAGGTAAGGGAAGCCATACTATTTAATTGTTTACGAATGATTTTGAATGCTTCTTTTGAGCCTTGTCTTTGGATCACAATCCCTACAACATGAAATGACAATTCATTAAGAAGTACAATGGTAGAGTATATGAAGGAACCATTTATTTCAAAATTACATTTAAAAAAAAGAAGAAGAAAAAAAAAAGTTAACGTGATACATATAAGGAAAAAAAAAAAGTAGAACTTAAAGAAAGTCAATCATAAACAAAAGAAAATAAAATAAAAAGGAACTTGCAAAAAATAGAACCTGAATATTTGTTTAAGTCTCTGATAGTAAATGTCTTTAATTTGAAGAAAAAGAAAGGAGGATGTAGAGCTAAACTAAATGTCTTTAATCTGAAGAAAAATGAGAGATAGAAAGTGAGATAAAAACTGCAAAGCGTATGTGAGTTTGTGGTTTTAAAGTATAGAAGTTTTAATTTACATATTTATCTCCGGTAGTTGAAAACTTGTAAGTGGGTATGATGAGGGTATCTTAGGCATGAAAAATATGGAATCCAAACAGGGGAAGCCCCTTAAATAATAGTATAGAAAAAAGAGATAATGGAAAACTCATAGTAAAAAAATGATCTAAAGATACTCAATTGGTTGTTGAGATATTGTAGCATGTTGAGTGCTGATAAGAATTAGGGGTAATTACATTCTCCTCCCTTGATGTTTGGGGGAATGACACTCCATCCCAAATCTAAAGGAAAAAAACACTCCCTCCTTTGAGGCTTGAAGAAATTAACACTCCTCTCTTTTGTTTATATTAGTAATGAAATAATCTAAATTTTTATAAGAATCTATTTACAAAAGTTTAATAATGGTTAGTAAAAAAATAACTAATAAATTTAGAATAAAAATGCAAAATTTATTAATTACCAAAACACTTGTAATGACAAATCTCTCCATAACTCATTAAAAAAAATACTAAACAAAACTCACTTAATATTTTAAAATACATTTTAATTACAATTTAAAACAATGAATTTTAATTACAAAATAAAATAATTTTGGGAACCTATCCTTGAGCAAAGGATAGGTTAATACGCATCATTTTTAATATTAATTTAACACAAGTTTGGTCAATTGGATAACAAGAGGGAAAAGTGTTTTTTCCCTTCAAATTTTGGGCGGAGTGTCATTTCCCAAAATCTCAAAGAAGGAAAGTATAATTACCTCAAAAAATAAGAGTGATTATATATGAGTTATGGATTAGTTTGGATTTAAGACTTTGTTTAAAGTAATGTATGAAGGCATTTAAAAAAAAAAAATACAAATGCATGAAGATACAAACACACATGCTTTTTTTTTTTTTTTTTTGAACATAGAATTAATATGAGGAGATTCAAATCCTAGTTTTCCTTATAAAGAATAATAACAGCACTACTGATCTATAAGACTCTTGGGGGTAATTGTTTTATTTATACATGAAAATAATAATTTTCTAATATATATTGCCTAAACCACTGTCAACCCATTTGCGAATATAATTTATCCAATCTAACATACAATTAGTCATTTAGTCCAAATGCTTGAGGTAATATGTGTATGTTGAAGATGCATGGAGGCTTTGAATCAAAATTATTTCCTTAAATTTGAAATTTTAAGGGCATGGTTGGTAGGTTGTAATAGGAATATAATAGTTACAGCAAGACTTAAGTACAGTGCTTAGGTACTATTCTTTAGGTTCTTCTCTTAAAATTCTGTCATGTAAATTTTTTCTCATGGGATGAAAGTTTATTTTTTAGTTAAGTAGCCACATAGTTAAATTTTAAGAGGGGAACCTAAGATATATTATGAATGTGATATTTTCCAAGTTGGTTGGAATTTTCTGATACGATCCTGGGATTTCCTAGCATTGTGGGGAATGCTAGATACCTGGCACAATATGCTGGAAGCCTCCTAAAAGTTGTGACAGACTTACAATTGGACTAATTAATATATATTATGAATGAGCTATTAAGTTATTTTAAATTGTTTCTCAAAAAAAAAAAAAGTTATTTTAAATTTATAAGAAAAGTGTGATGGTAAGAAGGCATGTTGAATGTATAATAAGTTTGATGGAAAGTTTATGATAAAATGTTTTATAGTCTATTTAAAGATAAGGTTACTGGATTATGTTAAAGTTCATTATTATATCCTTTTATTATTATAAGGAAGGAAAATGATGTATTTTCATCTGAAAGTTCATAAGTTATTTTAAGAATAGTATGAATATTATTGAAGACTATTTATCAAAGCTGGCATATCCATAAAATATTTGATTTACATGCATTCTTATTAAATGCTTGTTGAGAGTCATTTTTGAAAATCCAAGAAGAAAGAAGAAAGCCCAGCAACAAGGGTAGAAAAGGGTTGGCAAACAGATGACAAAACCATTAGGCTCAAGCAGTAGGAATAATGGATCATAGGCCCATGAAATAAACAAATGGGCCTTGAAGAGGCAAATGAGATTCAAGAAGCCCGAAAAGAGAGAAATAACATACCCATGGGCAGCATATAATAGAGAAAAGTGAGAATGGGCTACTGTAGGCCCAAGGTAATGTAAACAAAGAAAGTAAGGGGTTAATGGCAGACCCATGAACCCCAAGGATGAGAATAAGGTAATTGGGCCAAGGAAGCCCAATGAAGTAAGTAAAAACTCATGGGAATGCAGAGTTAGTAAAAGGGCCAAAGAAGCCCAAAGAAAGCAAATGGGCCAAGGATGCCCAAGAGAAAAACAAAAGGGACACAGGAGCCCATAAGTAGGAGAACCAATGGTCATGCCAAGCCACTGGGGGAAAGAGTAAGCGGCTGGCCTAAAGAGGCCCAGCAGGATTGAGTCATTATAGCAGGAATGACAGAGTAATATGGCAGGAAATGAGGGCAATCAAGAAATGGGTCGAAAGAAATGTAAGGCCCAGTATCAAATAAAGCCCAGCTCCTAAGGGGAGCGGGAAATCGAAAAGCAACTCACATAAAAGGTTAAAGAAAACAGACAGCAGATTATGCAGGCAAGCCTCTAGACCACAGCAGACAAATGAGCAGCAGACAGATTTTGGACACACACAGAAGGGAGGCACGCGCAAGGCCCAGACACCACCAGCCTATACCCAGCCAATACAGGACATGGTTAGGTTATGGGTCAAAGGTAAGAGAGCATGGTTTGGTGGTGGGGAGAGAGGAAAAATCTATTTTTAGAGGTTCCTGCTCAGGCTCTTTTGGGAGAAGTGTCCTGCTAGGATGACATACTACCCAAAAGAAGTAAGTTGAGTTGGAACCACTAGGTGCATGCCATGAGGGATAGGGGGAAAGAAAGAACCCAGACCGTAGCAGGAAATGATGCCACGACAGACAAACAAACAAAATACCCTTTTTTGTTTGGTGATGGGGGGGTGGCACACAGACGGACCAGTGGTGGTCGGCAAGTACACCCAAACCAAACAAAGGAGGTTAAGGGCTAAAACAGTAAAATCCGGTCACGGCAGACACTATAAAAAGAGACCCTTGCCGTGAACAAAAAGAACAAGGGGAACCATAACTAAGGAATATGAATTCGAAAAGATATACCAAGAAACAGAAAGAAACGAGTGTGAGGGAAAGAAAGAAAAGAGAACAACCAAAAAGAAAATAGATAGAGAGTTAGAACGGCAGGCATGCACCAATAGATTGATTCCCTTTCTCCCACACAAAATTCTGCTCTTTGTCAAAACTAAAAGGAGTCCTTTGTGCATCAACCATTCAGGTACGTTTCCTTCAAGGTAGTTAATTTCCACGGCAGGACTTTCCTGGGAGATTAATTGCGTTGAGAAAAACGTTCTTTCCTCTCTGGTTTTGCTCTTACGAACCAGATCTAATCTGACTTCTTTATCTTTTGATTAACCCATATATATTACCATTTGTTCCCTTTGTTCTTTTCTAAAAGTAATTATTATTACTATGATTATGTTTCTTGAATAGGGATCATTTGGTCATTTTCTATTAAGTAGCTAGGATATTTTATTTTGTTATTATTATGTCTATCTGCCACAACTTATTTGAAATAGCTCTGTTTGCCGCAAGCATGTTCCTGGCTAACAAGGCATAGTTTGCGCATAAATCGGACCAAATTGAGTTGCAGTTGGACCGATCCCAACTCCCTTATCTATAAAACTTGGGCGTAGTGTAGCAGGAAACAACCCAACACTACAAACAAGGCCCACCACTTTACAATGCTCATGGAACTTAAAACCTTATTGGACTTCGCAGCTCACCCTAGTATATTTTAGTGAGGATTTTTCCTATAAGCAGCGAGAATATTAGAGGTGACAAGGAATCTATGGTTCTCATTTGTTGACTGTATAGTTCTTTTGTTATATAGAAGTTTAGCGCTTTTGTTACATAGGAGGAATCAAGATGTACTTGATCCTTTTAAGCACAGATGTATTTCGGAACCTTTGTTTTGAACCTTGTAAGGTGGTGGGCTGTGCTAGTGGTGTTGGGCTGCTTCTTACGACACTAAGCCCAAGTTTTCTGGATAAGGGAGTTGGGACCGGTCCAGCTGCAACTCAAGTTGGTTCGGCTTGTGCGCAAACTAGGCCAGGTCTACTAGGAACATGCTTACGGCAGGCATAACTGTTTCAGGAAAGTTGTGGCAGACAGACATAATAATAATAATATAAACAAAAATATCTAGCCATTAAGGGGGAAATGACCAAACAGCCCTTGAACACAATTACAGCAACAATATTAATCATTTTTACGGAAGGGAAAGAACAGAACAGAAGTTAACAAATATTAACATGTATGGGTTAGTCAGAATGTTAGGAAAATCAACTAAAATCCGGTCCGCAGGAGCAGTGCCAGAGAGGAAAGAACGTTCCTTCTCAACGCAATTAATCTCTCAGGAAAAAGTCTTGTCGTGGAGATTAACTACCCTGAGGGATATGGACCTGAGTGGTTTTTCTGCACAAAGGCTCCTTGAGGTTTTTACAGAGAGCAGGATTTTATGAGGGAGAGAGGGAATCAATCTACCGGTGCATGCCTACCGTTCTAATTCTCACTTTTTGGTTGTTTTCTTTCTTTCTTTCCCACTCATTTCTTTTCTATTTCTCCATTTCTCTTTTTAAGTTTCTATTTCTTAGTCAAAGTTCCCCCTCCTCTGCTCATGGCAAGACCCTCTTTTTATAGTGCCTGCTGTGACCAGATTTTACTATTTTAGCCCTTAACTCCCTTTGTCTGGTCTGGGTGTACTGGACGACCATCACTGTTCCGTCTGTGTGCCACCCTCCCATCACCAGACAAGGAAGAGTATTTTATTTGCTTGTCCACCGTGGTACCCTTTTCTGCTACGGTCTGGGTTCTTTCTCTCTCCCTATCCCTCATGGCATGCACCTAGTGGTTTCAACTTAGCTTGCCTCTTTTGGGTAGTAAGTCATCCCAGCAGGACACCTCCCCGAAAGAGCCTGAGTCGGAACCTTCAAAATAGATTTTTCCCCTCTCCCTACCACCAAACCATGCCTTCTGAATCTCTGACCCCCCGACCTCACCATCTTTGTGTTGGCTGGGTACAGGCTGGTGGTGCTGGGCCTTACTCGTGCCTTCTTTCCATATGTGTCCAAAATCTGTCTACTACCTGTTCATCTACCATGGTCTAGTGGCTTGCTTGCATTGTCTGCCGTCCGTTTTCTTTAACCTTTTATGTGGGCTGCTTTTTTATTTCCCGCTCTTCTTAGGAGCTGGGCTTTATTTGATGATGGACCTTATATTTCTTTGGCCCACCTCATTTCCTGCCATATTTGTTTTGTTATTCCTGTTGTAATAATTTAATCCTGCTGGGCCTCTTTAGGCCAACCGTTTATTCTTTCCTCCAGTGGCTTGGTATGGCCACTGGTTTCTTTTCTTACTTATAGGCTCCTGTGTCCCTTTTGTTTTTCTCTTGGGCGTCCTTGGCCCATTTGCTTTCTTTGGACTTCCTTGGCTCTTTTGCTAATTCTGTATTCCCATGGGCTTTTACTAACTTCATTGGGCTTCCCCGGCCCAATAACCTTATTCTTATCCTTAGGGTTCATGGGCCTGCCATAAACCCTTACTTTCTTGATTTACATTACTTTGGGCCTGCGGCAGCCCTTTCTCACTTTTCTACATCATACACTGCCCATGGAATGCTATTTCTCTCTTTTCGGGCTTCTTCAAGCCCACTTGCCTCTTCAAGGCCTATTTGTTTATTTCTTGGGCCTTTGATCCATTATTCCTACCGCTTGGGCCTAATGGTTTTGTTGTCTGCTTTGCCAATTCTTTGCTGCCCTTGTTATTGGACTTTCCTTCTTTCAACCTGGATTCTCACAAATGGCCCTCAACAAACCCCAATCGTATGTCTTTCGGGTTAGGTTTGTAAATAAGAGTTTTGCTAAACAATTAGTTATGTAATATTTACACGACTACCTTAAGTTTTAGCCAAGTTGTAATCTTGCAAAGTTCAAAAGTAATGAAGTTTCAAAGTTTTACAAATTTTGTATATTATGGCTTTTATGTAATGAAATAAAAAGGAATATGAGGAATGATTTTCAATAAGCACCTTAATGTAGGGGCATAACCAAAAGTTATTTCAATATTTCATTTTAGATTTTCTGTGGATAATTTCATATTGTAACCTAGTTATTTGTTTAGTTTGGATTGATATTTGAGTTTGGTTAGGATTAGTTGTTCATCATTATCCTTTGTTTAGGATTATCGGATTAGTATTTGAAATTGTTTAGAATTTGTTTAGGAGAGTTTATCCTTATCTTTGTGATTCCTGGAAATTGCATATAAAGTTTCGGATGATTTCTTTTGTATTCACAGGCCATGATTATTATTATTGAGATTATTTGCAGAGATTGCATTGTGTTTGTTTGGTGGTGAATCCAAACACCTTAGGTGGGAAGCCTAAGGTCTATGGTGGGACTAATCTAGGTGGGAAGCCTAGGTTGTCCTGCATCAACTTGGTATCAGAGTTCAACTTGATTACCCCCTTTCAGCAACCCAAAACCACATCTGACCAGCCTAGATCCACACCAAACAGTAGTACAACCCACGATCATCAACACTCCAAGCATGTCTCACAAGGTCTTTGTAATTACCACCAATCAAGCCATCTCTACTCAGAAACAAAGAACCCAAATTCCACCATAAAACCCACAAAACCTGTAATCCCACCATTCTTCCCAATGCAAGGCTCTGAAACTTGGAAGCCTATTCCCTTCAAAACAAAATCAATAACCCGTCACAACTACTCTCACACCCTAAACCCATTTTCGATCCAACCCATAAAAAACCACAGATTCAAGTATGCAAAACCCACACTGCCAGGTCCGAAATACAAGAAGCCATCACTGATCTCTCCATGCCGTTACTCGCAAGCATCGATCTCCACCTTTGAGCGCTAATGACAGCCATCGCCCATAAGTCCATGCCGCCTCTTCTCCGATGAATCTAGCGCTGCTCTCTATGATATTTTTTCTCTGTGTTACTTGTTTAGTTTCCTCTAAAGCCTTAGTTTCTTTTAGCTTAATTTTCCGTCTCTAGTGTTTTAAGTTGTAGTTGTTCTTGAATATTGTTATTTAAAAAAAAAAAAGAAAAAAAAAGGAAGAAGTCAAAAGCAGAACGTTCCAGTAGATACGTAGTCCATCTCTTTTGCTTTAGCCTAGTGACCCATGTCCAGAGCAGCACCAGGTCACTAAACCAGCCTAATCAAGGTCCAACACTTATTGCTCTAGCCGTGGGAATCATGTCCACTAAATGTTCATTTCAAATTGTTGAAAATCTATTCCTGTGAATCATGGTAGTCTTAGAAGCGCCAATATTTGATGGACGTCCAAATCCATGGACCCTCATCAATTGGCTAGATGAGATGGATCAATTCTTTGATCAAATATGTTTGCCATATGCTAATAAGGTTAGGTTTGCCAGGTTGAAATTGAGAAGTAGAGCTAGAGACTTTTGGCATAGTATTGAGAATCATCGCAAAGGAAGGACCAAGCCTACCATAACTGGTTGGAATGAAATAAAACAAATACTTCAAGAGAAATATGTTCCCCAATGCTATCAAGAGAATTATCAACCTCAATCCTCTCATGGGAATTTTCTACGCCATAAAGACAGTATTCAGCAAGAAAACACCTCGTCCTTCCATCAAGAACTCACCACCATAGCTCAAGACTTAAGAAAAATAATAAAGGTTTTGCTAGACTTTTCTACTCATAAAAAGGATGCTCAGGTTCCACTAAAGCCTAATGTTGAAATAGAGGTACAAGTGCCAATAGATGATGTTTCAACACTCATGCAGCAAGAAGAACCTATTATAGAGTCTACACAAGAAGAGAAATTCAACAAGTGAGCGAAGATTTAGAGGGTGCACTTGATGTGGAGGTTGATTTTGATGAAAGTGCTACTAAGCCCTTCATGATCCATGAGGTTGATGAAGTCCAAAAGGTTGATATTATGGTTCAAGATAAAATTGTGCCTATTCAACACATTGATTTTGTGTTTCCAGAGGAGTTCTATGGTGTTATGGAATTGAAGGTTATTCTACTCCAATGCTTCCTAGGGTGATTTCTAATATGAAGGAAGTAGTATGCATCAAAGTCCTAATTCTTCATCACTACAAAACTCAAGGTCGAGTTTTCTTAAACCAAGGGAGTATAATGCAGGAGCATAACCAAAAGTTATTTCAATATTTCATTTTAGATTTTCTGTGGATAATTTCAAATTGTAACCTAGTTATTTGTTTAGTTTGGATTGATATTTGAGTTTAGTTAGGATTAGTTGTTCATCATTATCCTTTGTTTAGGATTATTAGATTAGTATTTAAAATTGTTTAGAATTATCAGATTAGTATTTGAAATTGTTTAGGATTTGTTTAGGATAGTTGATCCTTATCTTTGTCATTCCTGGAAGCTGCATATGAAGCTCTAGATGATTTCTTTTGTATTCACAGACTATAATTATGATTATTGAGATTATTTGCAGAGATTGCATTGTGTTTGTTTGGTGGTGAATCCAAACACCTTAGGTGGGAAGCCTAAGGTCTATGGTGGGACTAATCTAGGTGGGAAGCCTAGGTTGTCTTGTATCACACCTTCAATTTTTGTTGGTTCGTGTTAGTATTGAGTTAAACTTGATATTAACATGTCGGTCATGCTCTAAATTATGAAGTACAGGTTTGTGTCGTGACATATACGGTTGCATCAGTGATGCACTAGGTGCTCACTCAATTGTGGGGACTTTGATATATGGTCTTATGCTACCGAAAGTGAAATTGACTCAAAGCCTTTCATGTAAGTTAGATACCTTTACTTGTGGGATAATGCTGCTTAGCAACGAACATAATATCACATAGCATAGGATGTAAATCGTCAAAAAAAGCAGTATTGATATGGTCTTCCACCGATAGGTAAAGAAATAACAAACACAATGACCTTACGATGATCCCTAACAACACCATCAGTTTTGGACTGATTCTATTCACCAAATACTCTAACATTAAAATCATAATCTCCCAAAAGTCTTTGAACCATAACACGGCAACAATGGAGTTCTCTCCAAAGTTCAACTTTCATTGTTCCTCCATTTGGATGCCAATGAAAAATGAAAATTATTTCACTATACAACTTATTTTTGCTACTATTTATGGGCCCCATTGTACTATTTCAGTTAACTTTTACCTTTATTTATAGTACCTTCAGTAATAAGTTTTCAGTTTCAGCAAAATAGACGGTATCCAAATAGGCCCTGTATATTGTTAGCAAAATAGGGCACTAAATTTGTTGCTCTAGATGCAGTCATTAAAATGACTACAATGAAAAATGATGTTCGTGCCCCGAAATGAAAACAACTAAAGAATATGGCCATGTGAGGGTGGTAGGGGTATGTAGGGTTTAGGATGATTTGCTTTGCAAAATGGTTAATTATGTAAAATTCTTTTATAATCTCCCAAGTGGCTTGCATGTCAAGTAAAGCTTTTTTTTTTTTTTTTTTAATTTTTTATTAAAAGAAAAGCAAATCATGTGATTCTTAGTCAACAATTGAAATGAACAGTTTATGGTTACTTTTAATTTGAAAATGGGGTGGTGGGAGGGAGGATTATAGGTTCAAGCTCCATGGGGAGCATTATAGGATAGATTGGGTGGATTAGGATTTCTAACTCAAATTATAAAAAAATAAAAAAAAACATTGTAAATGATTACAAGATAATTGTACGTGTTTTCCTTAAACAATGAAGAGCTAATTTTGGAACACCTTTAGAAATACTAGCCTCTGAGCACGCGCTCACGTGCGTGCTCAGAGGCTCTTCTATTTTTTGGGTAAAGGTTAATTTAGAGCATTTATTATAATTTGGAATTATTACATTTTTCAATCACAAAAAAAAAAAAAAAACCTAGGGGTGTGATGAGTGTCATGTGTGAAGAAATAATTTTCCAATCACACCCCTAGATTTTTTTGTGATGAAAAATTATTGTGATTGGAAAATATTTCTCCACACATGACACTCATCACACCCCTAGGTTTTTCTTTTTGTGATTGAAAAATGTAATAATTCCAAATTATAATAAATGCTCTAAATTAACCCTTACCCAAAAAATAGAAGAGCCTCTGAGTAGTATGTGTTTGCAAGTGAAATAATTTTTTTATCACACCCCCTAGGTTTTTTTTTTGTGATTGGAAAATGTAGTAATCCCAAATTATAATAAACGCTCTAAATTAACCCTTACCAAAAAAATAGAAGAGCCTCTGAAATTATTTTCCAATCACAATAATTTTTCATCACAAAAAAATCTAGGGGTGTGATTGGAAAATTATTTCTTCACACATGACACTCATCACACCCCTAGGTTTTTTTTTTTGTGATTGAAAAATGTAATAATTCCAAATTATAATAAATGCTCTAAATTAACCCTTACCCAAAAAATAGAAGAGCCTCTGAGTATTATGTGTTTGCAAGTGAAATAATTTTTTTATCACACCCCCTAGGTTTTTTTTTTTTTTGTGATTGGAAAATGTAATAATCCCAAATTATAATAAATGCTCTAAATAATTTCAGAGGCTCTTCTATTTTTTGGGTAAGAGTTAATTTAGAGTATTTATTATAATTTAGAATTACTACATTTTTCAATCACAAAAAAAAACCTAGGGGGTGTGATAAAAAAATTATTTCACTTGCAAACACATAATACTCAGAGGCTCTTCTATTTTTTGGGTAAGGGTTAATTTAGAGTATTTATTATAATTTGGAATTATTACATTTTTCAATCACAAAAAAAAAAACCTAGGGGTGTGATGAGTGTCATGTGTGAAGAAATAATTTTCCAATCACAATAATTTTTCATCACAAAAAAATATAGGGGTGTGATTGGAAAATTATTTCTTCACACATGACACTCATCACACCCCTAGGTTTTTTTTTTGTGATTGAAAAATGTAATAATTCCAAATTATAATAAATGCTCTAAATTAACCCTTACCCAAAAAATAGAAGAGCCTCTGAGTATTATGTGTTTGCAAGTGAAATAATTTTTTTATCACACCCCCTAGGTTTTTTTTTGTGATTGGAAAATGTAGTAATCCCAAATTATAATAAACGCTTTAAATTAACCCTTACCCAAAAAATAGAGAAGCCTCTGAAATTATTTTTCCTGAAAATCCTATTAAAATTGTTCAAAATAAAGATAAAGATTTTTTAGAATTTAACTCTATGATGGACTCTTTAAAATCTTATCACCACATCATCAACTATTTAAATAAATAACTAATGGAGATCTAAAAAAAAAAAAGAAAAAAGAAAAAAAGGGGAGTTAACGTGTCAAAATTACATTTAAGAAAAAAAAAAGGGAGTTAACATTTCAAAATTACATTAAAAAAAAAGAGAGTTGACATTTCAAAATTACGTTTTAAAAAAAAAGGAGTTAACGTGATACATATAAAAAAGAAAAAAGAAAAAAGAAAAAAAGAGTAGAACTCAAGGTTGTTACATACCTAAATAAAAAAATTTAATCAACAAACCAAAGCTAGCGTGCGTGTTATTAAAGATAATAGCATAAGTTTGTTAAAGTTTGTGTTTGATTTAAATTTTGATGAGATCATTTTTCCTGAAAACCCTATTAAAATTGTTTAGAATAAAGATAAATATTTTTTAGAATTTAATTCTATCATGGACTCTTTAAAATCTTATCACCACATCATCAACTATTTAAATAAATAACTAATGAAGATCTAAAAAAAAAAGAAAAAGAAAAAAAAAGGGAGTTAACATTTCAAAATTACATTTAAAAAAGAAAAAAAGGGAGTTAACGTGATACATATAAAAAAAGAAAAGAAAAAAAGAAGAAGGTAGAACTCAAGGTTGCTACATACCTAAAAAAAAAAATAAAAAAATTTAACACCAAAAACATATACAATAATAGTAAAAAAAAAAAAAACTAAAAAAATTTAATGCCAAAAACATATACAATGATGGTAAAAAAAAAACTTCCTTAAAAAGAAAAAAAAATATGAAGAAGGGAAAAAAAAAAGTGAGGAAGAAGGAAATAGTAATTGATCATTTATATTTTGATCATTAATCAAGGAGTATTGTGGTAACTATTTTTATTTCAATTCCAAATTTTTAAATAAAATGTAAATAAAGGCTATTAAAGGAGGTAAGGAAAGCCATACTGTTTAACTGTTCACGAATGATTTTGAATGCTTCTTTTGTAGCATAAAACAGCTCCGTCTTTGGATCACAATACCTACAACATGAAATGACAATTCATTAAGAAGTACAGTGGTAGAGTATATGAAGGAACCATTCATTTCAAAATTACATTTAAAAAAAAAAAAAGAAAAAAAAATTGTTAACGTGATACACATAAAAAAAAAAAAAAAAATTAGAACTCAAAGAAAGTTAATCATAAATAAAAGAAAAGAAAACAAAAAGGAACTTGCAAAAGATAGAACCTGAAAATTTGTTGGAGTATCTGACAGTAAATGTCTTTAATCTAAAGAAAAAGAAAGGAGGATGTAAAGCTAAACTAAATGTCTTCAATCTGAAGAAGAATGAGAGATAGAAAGTGAGATAGAAATTGCAAAGCGTACATGAGTTTGTGGGTCATAAAGCGTAAAAGTTTTAATTTACATATTTATCCCCGTTAGTTGAAAATTTATAAGTGGGTATGATGAGGGTATTTTAGGCATAAAAAATGAGAAATTCAAACAGGGGAAACCCCTTAAATAGTAGTATAGATTGTGATAATTATTTTTATTTCAATTCCAAAATTTTAAATAAAATGTAAACAAATGCTACTAAAGGAGGTAAGGAAAGTCATACTATTTAACTGTTCATGAATGATTTTGAATGATTCTTTTGTAGCATAAAGCAGCCCTGTTTTTGGATCACAACACCTACAACATGAAATGACAATTCATTAAGAAGTACAGTGGTAGAGTATTTGAAGGAATCATTCATTTCAAAATTACATTTAAAAAAAAAAAAAGAGTTAACGTGATACACATAAAAAAAAAATGTAGAACTCAAAGAAAGTAAATCATAAACAAAAGAAAAGAAAACAAAGAGAAACTTGCAAAAAATAGAACCTCAAAATTTGTTGGAGCCTTTGACAGTAAATGTCTTTAATCTAAAGAAAAAGAAAGGATGATGTAGAGTTAAATTAATGTCTTCAATCTGAAGAAGAATGAGAGATAGAAAGTGAGATAGAAACTGCAAAGCGTACGTGAGTTTGTAGGTCTTAAAGTGTAAAAGTTTTAATTTACATATTTATCCCCGTTAATTGAAAACTTGTAAGGGGGTATGATGAGGGTATTTTAGGCATAAAAAAAATGAGGAATCCAAACAGGGGAAGCCCCTTAAATAGTAGTGAGTTTGTGGGTTTCAAAGTGTAAGAGTTTTAATTTACATATTTATCCTCGTTAATTGAAAACTTGTAAGTAGGTATGATGAGGGTATTTAGGCATAAAAAAATGAGGAATCCAAACAGGGGAAGCCCCTTAAATAGTAGTGAGTTTGTGGGTCTTAAAGTGTAAGAGTTTTAATTTACATATTTATTCTCGTTAATTGAAAACTTGTAAGTGGGTATGATGAGGGTATTTTAGGCATAAAAAATGAGGAATCCAAACAGGAGAAGCCCCTTAAATAGTAGTATAGACATGCATAAACATATGTTTATTGATATGTTTTTACAAATGTTAATCTTGTTTTGTTGTGAACGTTAATAATTTAAAAATGTAATTGATATCGCACAGAATCAGTAGGTTGAATGCTCCGGCTTCGGTGGGCTACTAGTGATTGTGGAAGGCCTACAAAAGTGAACACGCAATCGAAAGGGGGACTGGAGTAGACCGGCCAAAAACCCTCCGATGGCAAAGTTAGTCTCTCACAGGAATAGAATTCCAACTTTTTGGGAGTAAAGTATCAAAATGTTCTTACCCTCGTTTGGTTCAGACCGGTCCCTTATATGGAGACCCTGGAGACGGTTATTCACCCAATAACTTCCCCAGGATTCGTGGAAGCCAATGAGTTCGGACATAACTTCCTCAATGGCTATAGAAGTTGTAACCGCTAACGGAAGTTAACTCATTCTAGGAATTCATGGCGATATTTATGGGTTTTGTAACCGTTCCAAAGTGTTGAAAGCTTTTAAGTGTTGCGTGTTCGTCCATCCGTTGTATGGACGATTTGGTCGTCCCTGGACATCTGATCATCGTTCACAGACGACCACCATGGACGACCTAGTTATCGTCCATGGGAGACTTCTTTGTTCATGAGCGATATTATCATCCATGAACATCTTTTCTTGTCCTTGGGTGATTCCTGATCTTGCTTGTTTTATTGGCCCTGGACGATCCTTATGGATGAATCGGAGAATGGACTAATTTTTCACTATCCCATCAGTTGCCCCTTTGTTCAAAGGGTCGTCCAGGATATTTTCGTGATTTAACGCATGTTTATATGATTTTAACCAATTTTTACTCTTTTATGAGCCACGTGTCGCGAAGCTGTTGGTTGGCCAGTCATGTCAATCTCGTTTCCCAAAGGAACCACCACGTGTCAATTTTTGAATGGCGCACGTTGTTTCACTGACCCTGTTTCTGGGGCCTATAAATAGTGCATTCTCTTTCATGCCCCTCATTTTCCTCTCATTTTCCTTTCTGCCATCTTGTTCAAGAGCCTCGTCTAGTTCTCCTCCTAGTTCTATCAGGTATTTCCTCTTTCTTTTTAGGCTTTCATCTTAATCTTTCTTTTTAGGCTTTCATCTTAATCTTTCTTCATTTCAACCATGTCTTCATCTAGTAGTTTAGAGAAGGAGATAGACGAGTACCAGGACGATTCTTCTGGGAGTGAGGGTAGTGATGAGAGTAGCGTAGGTAGCTCGTCCTGTAGCGATTCTTCAGACGAGCATTATTCGTCTGGGGTTCCTGGCATTCCCTTGGAGGAATTTCAGGAACTACAACGTAGGATGGCTTCTGGATCTGGGGCTAGCTCGTCTAGACAGCCACTTAGCCCTCCTTAAGACGAGGAAGAGGACGAGGAGGATTTCATTTATAGTTGTGCCCCAGAGGTAGCATCCACCTTAGACGCTGCCAAGTTAAAAACTCTTGTAGATAGATACCAGATTCCTAGGGAGCTTAATCCTCGTCTACCCAAGGCTGGAGAATGGTGTTGTTCTCCTTCCTCTAGTTTAGGGGTATACACTTCCTACCTTCTAGCTGGCCTTAGGTTTCCTCTAAATTCCTTCTGCAAAGACCTCTTCCATAGGTTGGGTATTGGACCTAACCAGCTCAACCCCAATGGTTAGAGGACGATAGTCGCCATGCAAGTGCTATGGCGTGAGGCACTGGAAGGGAACTGTCCAATTACGGTGGACGAGTTCCTTTACTGTTATAAGCCCTCGGAGATAAAGAAGTCCGCTGGTTTTTACCAGTTCTCGTCTAGGGACTCTTATTACAGTTTAATAAAGGGTCGTAGCTCGTCTGACAGACTCTGGAAAAAAGAATTTTTTATTATTTTTGGAAATTGGGCTGGGGACCCAACTAATGTGGGTAATCCCCCCTTCCCACCTTTTACCAGCCCTCTAGGTCGTCTTCGTCCTAAGGTTATGTTTCCTTTTCATTTTATTTTGTTTCTATTCATGTCTTCCATCTTTCAATCGTCTAACCCTTCCCTTTGGTGTTGCAGCTCTTGTTAGTCCACGCTTGGACAAGTTTTACTTGGATCGGATAGATGAGGTTCGTACCTTCCCTGGGAGAACTTTTCACGATCTGGTAACTCCTAGTAGTCTAGCAGCCCCCAGTACCTACTACTGAAAATCTCAGTCACGAAGAGACTACCCGTTGAAGTAAGTATCGTTCACTTTATTTCGTTTCTTTTCTTTTTTTTTTTTCTTAAAATTTGATTTTCCTCGTCCCAGGGATACCTACAATGAGGGAAAACAAAGAAAAAACAATAACTAGTGGGGACGAAGATGCTACTACACCCCCAACTGCACCACTAATTGTCCAAGTGACTTCCGTCCAGACAGGGAAGAGAAAGTCTAAGTCGATATCTAGTGCCGTGGACCTGGACGACCTTCCAAGTCATCGAGGTCCCAAGAAGCAAAAGCCTGGTAAGACTTCTCTTCCCAAGGTTCCCAAGTTTACACCCCTGACGGTGAACCTGGACGACCCTCCAGTTGATGTGGAGCCTGTCCAAACAGTCCATCTCGTCCAGACTAATCCTCCTCCCCCTCCAGTCAAAGCTTCTCGTAAGCCTAATTCGTCAAAGCCATCTGATCGTCCTTCTAACCTGGTGCAAGACGAGAGCTATGCATGGAGGACGTTCAAAGGAATCGTCACTGAGCATGAAGTCAATGAATGCTACAACATGTCAGTGAAAGAATTTGAACGCTCTGGCATCCATGACCTCTTTAAGGTCAATGTTTCACTCGTCCTTACGTGTCTTCATTAATTTTTTTTTTTTTTTTTTTGAATAGGATGTCAAACTCCCCTTCGTCCATACGCAAGCTATGCCAAAATTTTATACAGCAACCTGCTAGGCTAAGGAGCTCGCTACAGAGGCTAAGACTGCTAAGGACAAAGCCAAGGAGCTGAACAATGAAATTCTACTAAAAAAGGGGGAGGTCCTTAGGTTGACTGAAGATTTTAATCGTCTACAAGGAAGTGAGACGAAACTGAAGAATGAGGTGGAAGAGCTTAAAGCTGATAATATAGAAAAAGATACTCGTATCGTCTATCTCGAAGGACAAGTCTCTGAGTTTGTCTCGTCCTTAGAGAAAGCACGTGAAGAAGCCATAGCAACCTTCAAGAAGTCTGACGAGTACAAGAATCGTCTAGACAGCCACTATGCAACTAGCTATGAGGACTTTCGTGCTGATGCTAAGGAAACATATCCTGACTTGGACTTCGATTCTTTCAAGCTTCCCCTTGCTAATGAAAGTTCCTTGCTGCAGACGAGTTCTGAGGACGTCAGCATAATGGATGATGCTAACAATGAAGTGACCCAGGACGATCCCAAGTCTAACTTACCCAAGTGATTGTATTTTCCTTAGAAAATTTATTTTACTTTTATTGGAAGTGCCCGTTGTTTTGGGCTTTATTTTTGCTTCTTTTATTCAAGTTTATTCAAGTACAATTATCTCGTCTAAGATTATGGATGAGTCTTATATACAATCAGTTATATTTTCGTAACTTCTTAAGGGTTTTTTGGACGTGGGTCGTCCACCCTTCTTTAAATTGTATGAACAAATGAATGTTTTCTATTTTCACCTTCCATTATGTTTGAATACGTACATTTACAGCTTTATGTATGAACTTTATTTACATTATCCATATCATTTTTATGGCTGTGTAGTTCGTCCACTTAGGAAATTAGTTTATCTCGTCTTGAGTACGTAGGTGAATTTCTTATTACATCACCGAAATAGAGCAAATTGATTCCTTTAGCCATTGAGGGCAGCTTGTCTATGAATGACGTTCTTCTTGGCTAGTTTTATTCGTTATTCAACTTTAGGGACGATCATATTTCCGTCCTTGGTAAAATTGTTCCCAGCAATTTCTCGTCCATGCATTGGATTGTTATGCTGGTTAGATTTGTCTTTGGGCTTGCGCTTTTGCACAACCTTTGTTCGTCCATGTTTTGGACGATCATTCCTTAGGTTTCATCTCGCCTTAAGCTTTAGACGGACATACCTTCGTTTTATTTTTCCTTTAAGGAAAGCTTATGGACGAGACATCCTTGCGTCCAAGGATTTTATTCGTCCTTGCTCGTTTTACCTCCCGTGGATCATTCTGAATGAATTTACAAAAATAAAGGATTCCCATACGATTGTGTATATACTTGAAAATACATTATATATATATTTGGAAATCCAAACTTATGCAAACATTCGTCCACAGACATGGCACATGCTTTAGAGCTAGTGCCTTTAGGGAATTAAAAATACTTACACACAAATTTGTCCATGAATAGTACAAAAGTGAAACACTAATGTACTTTCTAGGGGATTATTGAAATACTTAAAACACATAGTAGTAGTAAACAAACAAACACGAGAATACTAAATTCCACTCGTCTAGGTATCTTGTCCGTGGCCACTTTCGTCCAGAGTCAGCATTCATTAATAGTATTTCCTTAGGTGTTCAACATTCCAAGGGTGTTTTAGCCTCCGTCCATCCTAAGCTTCCAAATAGTAGGATCCTTGCCTCTTGCAGTTGATAACCCTATAAGGTCCTTCCCAATTTGGCCCCAATTTCCCGTAGGCCAAGTTTCTTGTTGCCAAGGTAACCCTCTTCAAGACAAGATCCCTAATATTGAAGTGCCTGGGCTTCACCATGGCATCATATTGTCTTGCCAGAAGATTTTTGTAACTTGCTGTTCTCTGTTCTGCATCCATCCCTACCTCGTTCATAAGGTCAAGGTTAAGACGGAGCTGTTCTTCGTTTTCTTCAGCTTGATACTTCTTCACTCTGTGGCTGGTCATATGTACTTCTACCGGTATAACTGCCTCACTTCCATAGGCTAGTTTAAAAGGAGTTTCCCATGTGGGAGTTCTCACTGTCGTTCTGTAAGCCCACAAAATACCCAGTAACTTATCTGGCCATAATGCCTTTGCCCCTTCAAGCCGAGTCTTGAGGATCTTCAATAAGGATCGGTTTGCTACTTTTGCCTGGCCATTGGCCCATGAGTGGGAGGGTGAGGAGTAATGGTTCTTGATTCCAAGTTGTTCACAAAATTCCCTGAAAGGTGTGTTGTCGAATTGTCGTCCATTGTCAGACACTAGTACCCTAGGTACCCCGAATTTGCATATAATGTTCTTCCAGACGAAATTTTTGACATTCTGTTATATAATTTTTGCCAAGGGTTCGGCTTCCACCCATTTAGTGAAATAATCTATTCCTACCACCAAAAATTTCATTTGCCTAGTTCTAGTTGGAAAGGGCCCCAAAATATCCAATCCCCATTGTGCGAAAGGCTAAGGGCCCATCATTGGCGTAAGATACTCTGCTGGCTGTCTAGGAATGTTACTGAAGCGTTGACATTGATCACATACCTTAACATATGCCTTAGCATAAGCTTGGATGGTTGGCCAATAGTATCCGATACGGATGACTTTATGGACGAGTGATCTGGCTCATGAATGGTTACCACATGCTCCTTCATGAACCTCTCTTAACATGTAATTCGCCTCGTCCAGAGCTAAACACCTTAGGAGAGGCTGGGAAAAACCTTTTTTGTATAACACTTCGTCCATAAAGATGTACCTGGCTGATTTAACCATGAGCTTCCTGGCTTCGTCCTTCTCCTTTGGAAGCCTTTTGTCCTTCAAGTATGACACTATTGGGGTCATCCAATTTTCATCACCCTCTATCTGCAACATTTCTGGGAGGTCTATACTTGGCATGTATTGTACTTCATCCAACTTGTCCATTGCTTCATTTACAGAGGCTTCCTTTGCCAGAGTATCTACTTCCACATTCTCTTCCCTTGGGATTTGAATGAAATCAGTTTCTTTGAATTTCTTTACAAGGCGTACTACCTTCTTTAAATATCTCTTCATTCTGTCTTCCTTGGCTTCACATGTCCCATTTACTTGGCCTATGACTAACTGAGAGTCTCCCAAGACAAGTATTAAGTCTGCTTCTACAAATTTAGCCAATTCCAACCCCTTTAAAAGGGCTTCATACTCCACTTCATTTTTAGTGGTTTGGTATTGCAAACGAACCTTGTGCTTTAATTTGTCTCCTTCTGGTGACTGTAGAACAACTCCTATACCTCCAGCATGCAGTGTAGACGATCCATCTACATGGATGACCCATTTTTTATTGTCCTCTCTTTCGCCTAAATCCTCATAACTTGGAGTGAACTCTGCAATGAAATCTTCCAGGGCTTAGGCCTTTATTGCATTTCTCGGTTGGAACCGAATGTCAAATTCACTAAGTTCGATTGCCCATTGAATCAGTCGTCCTGCAGCTTCCAGTTTTTCATTGCCTTCTTGAGCGGATGGTCTATCATGACATTGATGACATGAACTTGGAAGTAATATCTTAACTTTCTAGAAGCTGTTATTAGTGCAAAAGCCAACTTCTCTATCAGTGGGTACCTTCCTTCTACTTCTCTGAGTGCTCGGCTAGTGTAATACATAGGTTTTTGCACCTTTCCTTCCTCCCTAATTAGCGCTGAACTCACGGCATGTGGTGACACCGCTAAGTAGAGAAACAGTTCCTCTCCTTGCACGGACAGACTTAATAATGGAGCCGTAGTGAGTTAATCCTTCGAATCTTGGAAGGCCTTTTGACATTCGTCCATCCATTCGAACGCCTTCCTGAGGACTTTAAAGAAGGGTAAACATTTGTCTGTGGCTTTCGAAACAAACCTGTTCAAAGCAGCAACTTGCCCAATGAGGGATTGGACTTCCTTGATATTCTTCGGTGGTTTCATGTTCAATATGGCTTGGATCTTGTCTGGATTCGCTTCAATTCTTCTTTGCGAAACCATGAACCCCAGAAACTTTCCCGATGATACTCCAAATGCACATTTACTTGGGTTCAGTTTCATCTTATATCGCTTAAGTGTTTCAAAGGTTTCTTGTAGATCATCCAAATGGCTTCCCTCGTCTAGGCTCTTCACAAGCATGTTATTGACATAGACCTCTACGTTCTGTCCTATCTGTGGATGGAACATGTGATTAACCAACCTTTGATAAGTTGCTCCTGCGTTTTTTAGACCAAAAGGCATCACCTTATAGCAAAACAAACCTTGATTGGTAATAAAGGAGGTATTTTCCTGGTCAACCTCGTCCATCTTTATTTGATTATATCCTGAGAAGGCGTCCATGAAGCTCAACAACTAATGTCCAGCTGTAGAATCCACCAATTGATCAATGCGTGGTAAAGGATAACTATCCTTAGGGCAAGCCTTGTTCAAATCAGTGAAGTCTACGCACATTCTCCACTTATCATTTGCTTTCTTCACCATCACCACATTGGCTAACCAATCCGGGTAATAGACTTCCTTAATAAACTGTGCTGTGGTTAGTTTTTGAACCTCTTCATTGATTGCCTTATCTCGCTTAGGAGCAAACACCCTCTTCTTCTGACGAACAGGCTTAGAAAAAGGGTACACATTCAATCGATGAGTGATTACACTTGGATCGATTCCTAGCATGTCGTCATGACTCCATGCAAAAACATTGATACTCTTTCTCAGGAACTGGATGAGGTCTTTTCTTGCCTTCTCCTCCATACTTGTTCCAATTCTGGTATGTAGATATTACCTGTAGGGAATTTGACTGATAGATGGTAGGTAGATGTTATCGCCTTCCAACTACTCAAAGTTGGTCTTCCAATAATAGCATTGTATGAGGACGAACAATCCACCATGAGGAAATTAACTTCCTTAGTTATCTGCTGCGGGTATGATCCCACCACTACAGGTAACATAATGGTGCCTACGGGTTGTACATTCATTCCTCCAAACCCTATCAATGGTGAGCACATTGGATGAAGTTGATGCCGCCTAAGCCTCATCTATTGGAAGGCAAGGTAGTACAATATATCTGCTGAACTTTCATTGTCAACTAACACTCTCCTGGTTGTATAATCTGTAATGAGCAGAGTAATGACAATTGCATCGTCATGCGGGTGATGGATCCTTTCAGCCTCTTCGTTGGTGAATGAAATAGCCGGCTCGTCCATTGATCTCGTCCTTGGTGATCATCCAAAGAGTTGGACGTTTTGCACCACTTTGAGATATGTTTTCTTTAACTTAGAAGACTGCCCCGTCGAAGTCCCTCCTATGATAACCCATATCTCTCCTAGTGGGGGTCGGGATGATTCTTCCATCTTTCCCTTCAACTTCTCATCTTTATGATCCCTTCCAACAAAGTGCCTCAACTTTTCTTGTCTAATGAGATTCTCGATTTGTTGCTTCAAGTCATAACATTCATCCGTGTCATGCCCATGGTCCTTATGGAAGCGACAATACTTATTCTTATTGCGCTTATTGGGATCTCCTTTCATCTTCTCAAGCCACTTTAAAGAAGGGTCATCTTTGATTTGCATGAGCACCTGATCGAGTGGAGCGTTTAGGGGCGTGTAGTTCTGACTTCTTCCTGAGGGACCCATCTTCCTATTATCTCGTTCCTTCTTATCTTTCGTCCGTCCCTTCTTTGGACAAGGGCCTTGTTCCGAGTGGCGTGCAGGGTGCACTTCCATCCTTTTAGCTCTTTCCTCTTCTTGGCTATGATCGCATTTTTTGCATTCATAAAATTTTGAGCCGAATGGACGAGCTCAGCCATGGATTGAGGCTCCTTCTCATATAGCTTGTGGATAAATAAATCAAAATTAACCCCATTATGGAAGGCCGCCAAGAGTAGCTTGTCATCCACTTCGTCCACAGGTAAGGCTTCCCTGTTAAAACGAGTGATGAAGGAGCGCAGACTTTCATTCTCTCCTTGTTCTATGGTTAACAGACTGGACGAAGAGCGTTTGTACCTCTGCCCTCCGATGAAATTTTTGACAAACAACTTACTCAATTCTTCAAATGAACTCACTATGTTCGGGGGTATTTTGCTGAACCATACTCACGCCGGTCCTTTGAGAGTGGTAGGGAAGGCTCTACACATAATCTTGTCCGGGACTCCTTGAAGGAGCATGGTAGTCTTGAAAGTTGCTATGTGATCAAATGGGTCACGTGCTTCATCGTATGAGTCCAATGAAGGCATCTTGAACTTTGGGGGTAAGGGGTGACCGTTGATGGAAGCCGTGAAAGGGGAATCTGTTCGGTGGACTAGATCTTCCACTGGATTTTCCCTTCTCATGTTCTCCCTCATCTCCACCATAACCTTTCTCATCTGATCCATTTCCCTCTCCAGTTGTGGCACCCTTCTAGATGTGGTACCCCTTGATTGGCTTCCTGGTTCAGCATTTTCCCTATCTTCCTGATTTTTGGCTTGACCTTCAACGTACCCCTTATAGCGTTGCTTCTTCAAATTAATCTCCCTGGTCAATTCTTGATTATGTCGGGTTAACTCCGCCATAGCGGCTGCCATAGAATGCATGTGTTGAACAGAGGATTGTGGCATTACTGAGGCTGATTGATGGTCGCGTTGGGGATTGCTTGAAGCATCCCTACTCTCTAGATGGCTTGGGCTGGTAGCCCTTGACCTGGTTCGAACCATTCAACCCTTTATCGTAGAAAGACATATTGCAAGGCAATCGGACTCTTCCCACAGACGGCGCCAACTGATATCGCACAAAATCAGTAGGTTGAACGCTCCGGCTTTGGTGGGCTATTGGTGACTGTGGAAGGTCTCTAAAAGTGAACATGCAATCGAAAGGGGGATCGGAGTAGACTGGCCAAAAACCCTCCGATGGCGAAGTTAGTCTCTCACAGGAATAGAATTCCAACTTTTTGGAAGTAAAGTATCAGAATGTTCTTACCCTTGTTTGGTTCAGACCGGTCCCTTATATAGGGACCTTGGAGACGGTTATTCACCCAATAACTTCCCCAGGATTCGTGGAAGCCAATGAGTTCGGACATAACTTCCTCAATGGCTACAGAAGTTGTAACCGCTAACGGAAGTTAACTCATTCTAGGAATTCATGGCGCTATTTATGGGTTTTGTAACCGTTCCAAAGTGTTGAAAGCTTCTAAGTGTTGTGTGTTCGTCCGTCCATTGTATGGACGAATTGGTCGTCCCTGGACATCTGATCATCATCCACGGACGACCACCATGGATGACCTAGTTATCGTCCATGGGAGACTTCTTTGTTCATGAGCGATATTATCGTCCATGAACATCTTTTCTTGTCCTTGGGTGATTCCTGATCTTGCCTGTTCTATTGGCCTTGGATGATCCTTATGGACGAATCGGAGAATGGACTAATTTTTCACTATCCCATCAGTAATTGCACTTGATTAATTTAAAAACTATTGTTTGATGGTTAAGAAACTCAAAATCAATTATAATATATTAGTGCTCTTGCATTGACACTTAAAATTAATTGTAATTATATTAGTGTACTTGCAATCAACTCCTTGGTAAGCCTTTTCTAGGTCAATAGGTTAGGCAAAAGACACCTAATTCTAGTATTATTTTTGTATTGGTGAATGTGTTTGGCTCTTTGGAGTCCAACAATCTTGTATTAATCGGCATACATAAATAAAATAATATTTTTGTTCATTATGTTACATATGTTCCGTAAGTATTCTAAATATGTGGTAATTTGGAAGCATTAGTGTAGATTATTAGAGTTTTATTAGTGGTCTGTTTAATACTCTCGTGTCAAGAAAGTGAGATTCTACATTTTTTTAATAATAAACTAGCAACGAACATAATATAATAAAAAAAATTAGGCAAAAATATGACAAATGAATAATAAATAAGTTGTTTCCAAACGAATCCTAACATTACCTATAATTATTTTTAGTAAAAAAACAATACATTATTTGAGAGAGAATGTTAAAAAACAACATTGAGGAGTTCATCTCAAAGAAATCATGAGGTTTATAATAATATATGTTTGCGCTTTTGCCTCCCCATGAATGGATATCTTAAGTTGCACTTTTTCTTGACCATGAATGATCATCTTGATCTAGGTTGTTTGGGAACCGGATAATTAATGTATTACTGGGATTTTTTCATTTTCTTTAGTCTAATTATTTAATGGAAGTTAAAACGGTGAGGTGAGTAACCACACCTGTCAATCTAACACACCTATATGTTTTAAAATCTACTTAATGGTTTAGTTAGCTTTTGCCAAAACTAGTTGTGGTTAAGAAAAACCGAAAATTCATATTTAGTACAAGCAAAACTTAATGAATTATATACATTAACTATGTAATTAGATAAACTAACTAATCCTCCATTTAGCTTATATATATATATATAGAGAGAGAGAGAGAGAGAGGGAGAGAGAGAGACAGAGGCATGTTATCAATAAAATTTTCTAAACCCAAATAAAAACTATTTTCAACAATTTTACAAGTTATGGAGGAGGAACGTAAGAATGTTGTGGAGCGTCTATTGCAAATGGTTTTCCTACGTCATTTTTTTTATCATTGCTAGGATAGGGGGATCTTACTTATTCCTTGCTAGGATAGGGGGAACTTACCTATTCCCGCTTACTCAAGCTATCTAAAAAAACAATTTACATACACATAGGAAGACCTAAACACCATTAGTGTTTCTAAGGACTTTGGGTCTTGTTTAAGGGTGGTGACAGATTTGTTGTCACAACTGTGTCCACCCTAGTCTCTGTTCCCTGTTGCTTCAATAGCTAATTTACTTCATATGTCCTTATTTGGATGGTCCTACAAGGGAAGATACAAAAAGATATTTCGTTTGTATGTCTCCTATTTTGGTTAATAGGTTTTTCTAAAATTCTCTTATAATCTCCCAAATGGCTCGCACGTCAAGTAAAGCCTTTTTCTTTTTTTCTTTTTCTTTTTTAATTAAAAGAAAAGAAAAACATGTGATTCTTAGTCAACAATTGAAATGAACAATTTATGGTTACTTTTAATTTGAAAATGGGGTGGTGGGATGGAGGATCATAGGTTCAAGCTCCATGGGGAGCATTACAGGGTAGATTGGGTGGATTAGGATTTCTAACTCAGCTTTAAAAAAAAATAAAAAAATAAAAAACTGTAAATAATTACATGATAATTGTATCTGCTTTCCTCAAACAATAAAGAGCCAATTTTGGAACACCTTTAGAAATACATGCATTAACATATGTTTATTGATTTGTTTTACTAATATTAATCTTGTTTTGTTGTGATTGTTAATGATTTGAAAATGTAATTGCACTTGATTATTTTAAAAACTATTGTTTGATGGTTAAGAAACTCAAAATCAATTATATTATATTAGTGCTCTTGCATTGACACTTAAAATCAATTGTAATTATATTAATGTACTTGCAATCAACTCCTTGGTAAGCCTTTTCCTAGTCAATAGGTTAGGCAAAAGACACCTAATCCTAATATTGTTTCTGCATTGGTATATGTGTCTTGCTCTTTGGAGTCCAACAATCTTGTATTAATTGGCATACATAAATAAACATAATGTTTTTGTTTATTATGTTACATATGTTCAAGCTCCATGGGGAGCATTACGAGGTAGATTGGGTGGATTAGGATTTCTAACTTAGCTTTAAAAAAAAAAAATAAATAAAAAACTGTAAATAATTACATGATAATTGTATCTGCTTTCCTCAAACAATAAAGAGCCAATTTTGGAACACCTTTAGAAATACATGCATAAACATATGTTTATTGATATGTTTTACTAATATTAATCTTGTTTTGTTGTGATTGTTAATGATTTGAAAATGTAATTGCACTTGATTATTTTAAAAACTATTGTTTGATGGTTAAGAAACTCAAAATCAATTATATTATATTAGTGCTCTTGCATTGACACTTAAAGTCAATTGTAATTATATTAATGTACTTGCAATCAACTCCTTGGTAAGCCTTTTCCTAGTCAATAGGTTAGGCAAAAGATACCTAATCCTAATATTGTTTTTGCATTGGTATAGTTGTCTTGCTCTTTGGAGTCCAACAATCTTGTATTAATTGGCATACATAAATAAACATAATGTTTTTGTTCATTAAGTTACATATGTTCGCTAAAGTATTCTAAACATGTGGTAAGTTGGAAGCATTAATGTAGGTTATTAGAGTTTTATTAGTGGCTTGTTTGATACTCTCATGTCAAGAAAGTGAGATTCTATATATTTTTTTTAATAATAAACTAGCAACAAACATAATATAATTTTAAAAAAAAATTAGGCAAAAATATGACAAATGAATAATAAAATTTTCACAAATAGTTAATACAAAAACTAGATTAAAAAAAAAATCCACAAATGAACAATAAATTCATAAAAAATGCATCTAAACAAATTAGAAGGAAAAATTTAAGTTAAAAAAATATAATTTAATTAAATTTTAATATATATATATATATATATATTGTTAGGGACATATTTGATGTAATTGGCTATTCCTTTGACAAAATGCACTTTACTTGTAATTTGGTAGATCTAGAATGGGTTTAATACTTCAAGAAACAAGTGTTCAAGTCAAGTGTTAAAGCCATGAAGATCTGATCAAGAAACAAGTGAAGAAAAAGCTGTTCATTAAAGCTCGATAACAATCTCGATAGAAGTCTTTTCATTAAAGCTCAATTACAATCTCGATAGAAGTTTGTTCATTAAAGCTCGATTTAAAGTGGAAGCTCGACAAAAGCTCGATACATACCGAATCTGTCGAGACTATGGGGTTCAGAATATAGCTAGAAAAGTTTTATTCTACAAATGCTATTTGTTTATGGGTTTGTATAATCCTTATTGGACTAGAAAAGTCCAAAGTTTGTGTAAACCTATTTGGAGTAGGAGAGCTCTTTAAGCTTCTATTTAAAGGAGGTAGTAGAAAAAGAAAAACCTAACCCTAGAGAGCTTCATAAGGTTTTCTTTCTGAAACCCTGGCCTCCTCCTACAGAAAAAAAAATTTCTTGCTGCATTTCTTATATGCCTTTGGGTTCTGTAACCAAGCAAAGTCTCTTACACCATCATTGGAGATCTTATTGGTGTTTCTATGTGAAACTGTTACAATTCAACTACATCAATCAAAGAGTTGCTGTGGAGTTAGTCACGTACTGGGATCCGTGCATCATTGGTTAGTCACGTACTGGGATTCGTGCATTGAATGGAGAGATTGCTGCTATAATACAAGTCCAATTGGGTATTGGGGTAAGGTTCAATTGTAGGTTGGTATTTTGGGATACGCCTAAGAGTTTGGTAAGATTCTTTATACTTGTAACCGTTTGTGATTGATAATAGTGGATTCTCAGGAGTGGTGACTTTAAATTCACTTTGTGGGGTTTTACCTCGGTGGTTTTCCCCATTTATAAACAAATCACCCATGTCAAATTTATTTTTTCACTGCATTTAGTATAATTGGTGATTTGTTTGTACTACCACGTTATTACATGTAATTGAACTTAATTAATTAACTTGGGTAATTAATTAATTAATTGCAAGGGGTCAATTCATTTTAATCCAGCATATATAGGCTCCAATTTAAATGTTGTGCGACCCTAAGAAATAAAAAGCCCATGTCGGCTATTTTCCACTAACATCAACATCAATAAAAATAATAAACAAATAAAAAACAAAAAAACATTAAACATTTAAATAACCAGATAATGTGAGACTTGGTTATGATAAACCACACATGGCTTAGTAATGTATTGCCACCTAAATATGGTCAAGTTCTTTTAATCATATTAAAAAGAAAAGAAAAAAGAAATTCACAGTCAAATCACGAGACAAACATTTAATCAAACATGTAAAAGACTCACAAATAATTTGCGAAATCAATTAAACCAAGCAGAAAATTATTGTAAGGTCTCGATTTACAGTCCAAGCCCAAAATGTATGGGATATTGGCCTAATGAACCCAATACAATAAATTTGTAGAGAGTGGGTTGAAAAACTAACTCTAATGAATTGAACAACGGCTAATATTGATTTGAATGACAGTCAAACACAAGTAAGATATTTTGATCTTAATATACTTTCAGTCCGAGGATGTCCCCCTTGTATAAATTAATCACCGATGGATACAAAGATAATTTAGATAGCTACAGTGCTCTATCTCTCTTTTTCCGATCTCCCTTTCATGGAGGGTCTCTCACCTTATATAGCTCCCTTTGGGTCATCTTGGTCTTACACTTGTTAATCATCTGAGCCCCTACTTGAGTATCCGTCCCATCAGACACTCTCTTTGACTTTCTGTGAGTTGTGGTGGCCAAGGTAGCACTATTCGAAGGTCTTCTCCACATAAATGCGGCCAGAAAAGTAGTTGCAGTGCATTTAATGTGGTGATGACAACTTTCCCTTAGATATTTTAGGGTTTCCTTCTTTCTAGTATGTTCGTAAGGCATGTTCTTATCATGGGAACTTCTTGGAGGGTTACTCTAATTGCCGGAATGCATATTTAAGTTGCATTTATCATATCCGAGGAGGAGTTCGTCCTTGGATCACCCTCCATTCGTCCCCTACTTATGATACTTTAACTAGGAACTCTTAATAGCTGTTTGTGCCTCCTCGAACCTATCAATATCCTTGAACAAAACCCAAGGCCCAAGATCATATCCCTACAATTATAATACTAAAAAATAATAAATTTATTAAATATTAAACTAAATTCCAAAATCAATCCTAATTTTTTTTAGTAAAAAATAATACTTATTAAAATACACATAAAAATAATAATAATAATGTTTTATACCGAATTTATAATATGTTAGCCCAGCCCGCACTTGGGGTCTGGTTTCTCAAAAAAAAAATTATAATACGTTACATAATTACAACTGCCAAAGCTGATCACGAAAATGAGCAAGGGCGGAAAAATGTGACAAAGATCAAGGGGCGAATTACTATAAAACCCCCCAAAAAAAAAAAAAAAGGTTTTGATACTGCCTTGTCAGCAGAACGTACCCCACCAAAACTGTGGACCAATTGGCAATCGGTGCCTGTGTTTGTGCTTGGGAAAGGGGTCAACTTAGAAGAAGCGTGAGGAGCACGAGAAAAAGAGTATTAGCTCTTCAATAAATTCACCTCCCTTTTATAATCTCAAGCTAAACACTCGTACAGTCTCTCACTCCGATCTAAAATCCCTACCCTATTCAATCCTTGAAAGCTATTTCCTTTTTTTCCTTTTGCTATTTTTCTGAACGCAAAATTCGCAACCCAAAATGGGTTTTATCAGGAGTAGCTTCTCCTTCATAGCTGGCACAGTGTTCGGAGTCTACGTGGCCCAAAACTACGCCGTTCCGAATATCAAGAAGCTCGCCGACACTGGCCTTATCATCGCGAAGCATCTCGAAGAGTCCTATCGGAAGCCGAAGAAGAGGGACGATGATTAGTTTACCTTATACGACCCGTCGTTTAGGACCCAGGTTTTGTTTTGTTTTTTGGGAGAGAACCCTTTGTTAGGGTTCATGAGAATTGATGGAATTGTCAGTTTGGATTTCTAGTTATTTCAATTTTGATTTGTCAATGAAAACCTGAGTAAAATTTTTTGCTTTATAGTTCCAATTCTATCGCAATTTTGTATTTTTATTTTATGATTCCAATTGGTTGGTGAAATTAATATACAAAAAGTTCACATTTTTATTAGTAATTTCAGTTATCTATGTAACTATTTATTTTAATGCCTGGTGGATTGACTGATCTGTTTTCCCCCAAAAATTGTTGTGGCATTGTGTTGATTTCTCAAGTTCAAGTATTTATTCATATGTTTAGTGTTTTATTTAGTTAAGCCATGAAATCCAAGTTCTACGATTTGTTTCCGGGCTAATTTTCTCATGTTATCCTGAATTATGAGTGATGGTTTCGGCTGTGTTTCCAATCCCTGATGAGGGAAATGTAATGCTGTTTATTCAAGTCATTGTACAGGGAGCAAAATATTGCTGTCGGGCTTGAGTATAATGTTAATTGCCCCTAAGGAATTCAATACGGATTTCAGGTCCACTGTATTTCTTTTTATGGTTGAGTTAGACGCACACTCACTGGGTCTCGAAGCCATGATATCACCCTCCATCCCATTATTATGGGAGAGGAGGAAGTTTCAGTTGAGCTATATAGCTCATTGACATTTCGGTTCCCCTCTATTATATATGTTGAACAGTTTGTAGTCAGTTGTAACAAAACTTTGGAAAGCAGTTGTTAAATAAGCATGCTAATCATACAAGATTGGTGATGCTACTGAAACAACCTGTGCAGTCGATTGTTGATACCATCAAAAAAATAAACATTGGCATATCTATCAAAGAAAATATTTGGTAAATTAGACCATGGAAGGATTGGTGTGAGTAAAGATAATGATAGGGTTGATTATTATTCCATTGCACCTTGTTTGTAGATAGTAGTTTTAGGTGCCATCAATTTTTTGTGTTCTCTCTCTCTCTCTCTCTCTCTCTTTTGTGTGTGTGTGTGTGTGTGTGAGAGAGAGAGAGAGAGAGAGAGAGAGAGAGAGAGGGGGGGGGGGGGGGGCATTGGTTCCTAGAAGTAACTGGAAGTTGGATTTGGCAGATGAAAGATACAGTCTTAAAGGTCAAGCCTAAGGATCAATGGAAGGCTGCAATTTTAACCTGTGATTTACAAATTTCTTATCAAAATATTTAAATTATTAGTCTTTCTGTTTTTGAAGTTGCATATATGTGCCAGTGTGTTTGGAAGGGGGGGGAGTAAGTTTCAAGGATGAGTAGAAATTGGAATTTGGTGGCATTTAATGTTAAAAGCAATAATTCATTTGAAGGCTGTCAGTGAATCCTAGATTTTTATTTTTGAACTGATATGTCCAATGATTTTATTATTTATCATATGTCATTGAGTTTTATCTGTGCTTCTGGTTCATATAAGCTTTTCAGTTTTGTTTAACAGTTTTTCTTTCTTAAAATATATTTATTCTGTGAGGGCATGTTCGTTTGGGATGGTAGGAGGTTAGTTCCCAGAAGTTCCATTGACTTTGGTAGAAGTTCAAATGTATGGACCAGAAGCTTTAAGAAGCACTAGATTTCATTTTAATAATGATATTACTTATTACAACTTTTGTGTTACTTTTCATAAAAGTTGTGTGCTAGAGGTTGTTTATTGCCATTTTTTATATTATACCACACACATGGTTTAAAAGGCTTTCATGTCATTGCAAAGTGATAATTTTCTCATTGCTTAGAAATCTTGCTGAGATGGTGTGCTCATATTTGAGTTTATGTTTTGATGTTAACCTGTGTCTACATGTTCACAAATCTGAATTTCAAATCATTATAAAAAGCCTCCCCCTTATTTTTTTTTTCTTTAGGTATATAAATATTAATTCAAGGGAAATCCTAACTTTAACAACATTGTCTACACATAAATATTCACCTAAAATATCTAACCCAGTTCTGTTCTAGAATTCTGCAAAGGCTCAACTTATCTCTGACTTCTACATTTTTTAAATTGGTTTAATTGGGATTCAAAATCCTATTTTGGCATGAGACTAATGTTCATCCATATACTTTCAATTAGGAATCAATTTGAATTTTACATACTCCCTAGTATCAACTTTGTGGTTCTTATATTTGTTTTAATTTTTATGTTAATGGTGTACAACTTTGTTAATAGTATGATGCACACTACAAAAAGGTTTGCCACAATTTGGTATGGATGGTAGATATACCTTTCTTTTTTTAATGAAAAATTATTCTTATGGGTTTCCTGCTTGTCTCGTTATGGTATTCAGTTAATCACGCTCTTCACTTGGTAGTATCACATCATGTGTGAGCTTCCTTGTAAAGTAATAAGTGATTAAGAAAATAAACTAATGAGGTACTTGAAATTAGAATGGTGATCTTAACCATTTTGTATGCTGTAGCATAATGATGCTTATAATATCTCATTACTTTTGACTCATAGTCAATCAAAGCCTTCTCCTTCTCTGTTGTCTTCATCCCATGGAAGATTAACATCTACTCCATGGCAATTGGGCAAGTAGATTTTGAAGCAGTACTTGCAATCCCACGTTATGGATTTAACATTTGACTAAGTAATGAATTTCTTTGTCATTGAAATTTGATTCATTGTGATTTTGTTTAGTATATATGAAATTCCTTAGTCACTTAAGAATCCATTCAACCAATTGTGCACTAGGAAATCTTTTTTTTTTTTTTTTTTCTTTTGCATGCCTTATAAATCAGAACCTTATTTGGTTAGTGGTTCATAGTAGCTTTGTGATTGGTACATCCATAACTGGTCAGTACTTCGTATCAAGTAAGTTGTCCACACAAAATTTTCCACTAAAAAAAAAAAAAATAAACAAGAACAACAAGAACAAGAACAACATAAAATATATACAATGAAGTTTCCACTTTTACAACAAAACTTTATTACATAATGGGAGTAGTTGGAAGCGTTTGCGTAATCATCATGTGGGTAGGAAAAGACAAATTTCTGCATGAACATGAAAATTATAATCTGTCTCTGTTTTTGACTCCAGGCTTGTCATTCTAACCAATGGATAGGAGCAAGTCACTTGAATTGTTAGGAGCTTTCTCACTCTCCAATGAAGTGGGAAAGAAGGGCGAGGGCTTCTTCTGCATGTATAATGAACGCCACTCATCAATGTATGCCATTTGATGAGGCTCTAAACTGGGAGGTTCTCTCTGTTCTAGAATTTTCATAATTTTTTCAGTTTTACCAAGAATGTAAACTGCATGCCTCACACCTCTCTGCCTCTCTTCAATGGTGCTGCTCAAACACTTAATGGGTATAAGATCTTGTAAGTTAGTGAGGCAAGCTCCCAGTATATCAGAGATCATGGCAACCACTGCTGCAAATAACTTCTCACCCATCTGGTCATTTATGCTTTCACAATTCAGCAGAATGGTTTGACTTATTCTATACATGGAATTGGCAGCCAAGACTTTGATTGGCCACTTTGAAGGACTTTGCTTTAAACATTGATTGATTTGATTCATTTGTTTCTTGTGAAACTCCACAGACCTGTTCTTTGCAGTATCGGCAAGTTCTAGAAGTATTTCCTTTGGGCTTTTTCCTTGAAGGGACAGTTTATGGAGGTCCACATCCAACCACTTGTGATAGAGTTCAACACCTAACCAGACCACCTCTGCTGTCTTCCTGATGTTGGACAAATCTCTTCCATCCAGGTATTCTTCTATAAGTCTTACATACTCCAGGCCTTGATTCACACCACATATCAACTGTTTAATCGATTTAGGGCTGACATTTGGAATTGCTACAGCAATACTTGTCAGTGTCACCACAGGAAGCACCCAACAATTTGGTGGCTCCTCAGAATCTAGAGAAGGAACTTGGTTACTGTCACACTCGCCCACTCCCTTGAATCCTTGTGAAAATGTTGATGTCTCCAACAGGTTTATGAGGTATTTAGGCTCTTTTTTCCGTCCCATCCGTATCCAATGGTCAGTGGGGTCACATTTACATTTCATCATCAACCCAACCATAACATCCTCACCTTCAAGATGCAAAACAAAACGGCTAAGATCCAGCTTTGAGGAAAGCTGTGATTCCAAAGTCGATTCAGTATATGAAACACTGTTCTTGAGTTTGAACTTCTTCTTCAACTCTTCACAGCAATTGCAGCAAAGAAAGATCTGGCTTACAATGAAAACGGAAATGAGGTGAATCACTTTGCTTGTTATCACAATCCCAGTTTGCACTCGGATGCACAAGTGTAAGAATTGAATTTTTGCATCATGGGCAAGTTTCCTGAAGTGCCGATTACGGATTTGTAAAGTTAATGGGCATTCTTTCATCTCTACAAGCCTCTGGATCCAGTAGTGCTCTACTTTAAAATGTTTTGTGTGGCTTGTATTTCCTCTTTTTGGGCAACTGAAATTGATGGCTGTGAACCATCGACACGCTGGGCCAAGAGTACCAACTCCTACTGCAATAGTCTGTATAACAAGAACTATAGTGGTTGACCACTTATAGTCAGACTCTCCGCTGCAAAATTTAAATGACCTGGGAAAGAAGTATGATCTAAATATGGCTTCTGCTAAAGTTGCAGCACTCAGGAGACAGAATGCCCCAGAAGCGGTGCACGTCACTGAACGCCCCATCACAAATTGAGGGCTACAGGTATGAGCCATCATCCAATATTTCATAAGATCCTCTCTAAGTTTGTCAACAACCGTTTTACCAGTTTCTTTTGAGCTTTCTTTGAGAGCTAATTCGTGTTTTTTATTATACTTGTATTCTAAATACTGCTTGGTAGTTGGAACAGTTAAGGCAGAAAAAGTCAAGAATAGAAGCAAAACAAGCATGATAAACATGATGAAAGCATGTTCTTTCCAGAAAACATAGATTACCCCAGTACCTAATTGGGTGCAGATATTCACAATAACAGTAATAACAAGTATTCCCAAAGCAATAATGTTCATAGCCATTTCTTTATTCTCCATGGTTCCAATAGAAGGCATAGAATTACCCATTACTGTACAGATGAAGACGGTACTGCTAAGTTTTGCAAGCTGATCCTGGCGGCGAGGCATCGGGGTATTTAGATCCACTGCCAGCTTGGTTGCTGTGGCTATCAAGGTCAGGGAAGTAGCGTTGAGAGAGAAGAATCTGCAGGGGAACCAGAATTTTCGATAGCGGATTCCATTGATGCCATCCACAGCCATTGCAATGAGACAGGCTAGTGATGCTGCAGCCACATAGAGGCCAATCCATGGCAGTGGCTCACTGAACTTTGCAGCATCCAGGTTCCCATCAATGTTGCAGCCGAGTTTACCCATCTTCTTCTTCTGTTCCTGTATTTTTTTTTTTTTTTTTTTTTTATCCAAATAACTAGGAGGGCAGAGGGTTTGACTCTGCTTGCTCTATTGAGGAATGTGATATAGAATATCAGGTTCACTTTTTGAAAATACTAAATAAATAGAGAGAGTTGCATTTTGGTCATGATTGGTGTATTCTTTGTTGGACCTCTGTTAGATGCATTTGGGTCAGGAGTACAGAGGACTGTTGGATGAATTTCGTCTTTTAGCTTATGGATAAGCAACCAAGGATATGCTTTGTTTTATCTTCTCGGGGGCAGGTTAAACTTTCTTGTCTTTTTCTTTTTAAGCTGAGATTGGACTTTCTTGTCTTGTTATTATTAAAGTCGGTATTATTGTATAGACTTGAGAGGGACTGATTGTGGAGTCGGTATAATCTAGAGAGATTCAGAAAGTCTGTGTGGGGCCTGTGGGCACACTATCAATTTATTCAAGTTGAATCGTTGATATCATATCCATCCAAGGCTCTGGGGCCCCAAGATTTATCATTTCAGATTCAACTTGGAACAAAAGTCATGCTGAATGCTTAATTGCGTATGTTGGTTTTGACCTATTCAGCAAATTTTTTAAATAGCCGCCGCTGATGCATGAAGATTTTGTTAAGTTCAACTTTGATTATGATGGGGATCTAAAATGTTGCAGTATAGAGAGTAGAAATGTTTAGGTAGGAAAGAAAGATATTGAGTACATGCCTTTATGATATTTGATTTAGGATTGCTTACCTATTATTCTCAAGAAATGCTATGATATATAAAAATGTACAATTTTGTGCCACAACTTGTCATGTGGTAAGTTGTGATTGGTAGATGTGTGATGGTAAGCCATATAGGGACACACTTTCACCACTTACAACTCACCACAGCCACAGGGTAAGTTTTGCACAAAATTATGCATTTTTATATATCCTTAACATTACTCACTATTCTCATTTTTACTGCTAGCATATTTGATGAGGTCCCTCTGGAATTGATAAATTATAATTTATTCCTGATTTTTATTTTTATTTTTATTTTTATTATTATTTTTTTTCTAGATGGTCATCATGGATAAGTTATATTCTATTCCTAAGATAAAGTTTTGCACAAAATTATGCATTTTTATATATCCTTAACATTACTCACTATTCTCATTTTTACTGCTAGCATATTTGATGAGGTCCCTCTGGAATTGATAAATTATAATTTATTCCTGATTTTTATTTTTATTTTTATTTTTATTATTATTTTTTTTCTAGATGGTCATCATGGATAAGTTATATTCTATTCCTAAGATAAAGATTGTTATCATCTGGTATCACTTGTGAGAGAGTCCAGGAATTTAGGTTTGGTTCCTAATTAAATCTCGTATTTTTAGAAGATACAATTCAAATGTTACCCCCTTTTATTACTATTATTTTTATTTTATAAGAGTTTAAATTCAAGATCTCCAATCCTAACATGTACATATCAGCATTTCACAAATTAATTAATAGTGCTACACACAATTAGTTCTCAGAATTTCCATTAACTTTGGTAGAAGTTCAAATGTATGGACCAGAAGCTTTAAGAATCACTAGATTTCATTTTGACAATGATATTACTTATTACAACTTTTGTGTTACTTTTCATGAAAGTTGTGTGCTAGAGGTTTTTATTGCCATTTTTTAAATTATACCACACACATGGTTTAAAAGGCTTTCATGTCATTGCAAAGTGATAATTTTCTCATTGCTTAGAAATCTTGCTAAGATGGTGTGCTCATATTTGAGTTTACGTTTTGATGTTAACCTGTGTCTACATGTTCACAAATCTGAATTTCAAATCATTATAAAAAGCCTCCCCCTTATTATTATTATTTTTTTCTATAGGTATATAAATATTAATTCAAGGGAAATCCTAACTTTAACAACATTGTCTACACATAAATATTCACCTAAAATATCTAACCCAGTTCTGTTCTAGAATTCTGCAAAGGCTCAACTTATCTCTGACTTCTACATTTTTTAAATTGGTTTACTTAGGATTCAATATCCTATTTTGGCATGAGACTAATGTTCATCCATATACTTTCAATTAGGAATTGATTTTTATTTACATACTCCCTAATATCAACTTTGTGGTTCTTATATTTTTTTTTAGTTTTCATGTTAATGTTGTACAACTTTGTTAAAAGTATGATGCACACTACAAAAAGGTTTGCCACAATTTGGTATGGATGGTGTATACCTTTCTCTTTTTAATGAAAATTTATTCTTATAGGTTTCCTGCTTGTCTCATTATGGTATTTAGTGATGAGAATATGTATGAAATTCCCAGATCTATGAGATGCAAAAATAGAGAAAAAATATATGCCAAAGAAAAATAATTACACATTGATGTGCATAGATAATAACTTAATTTTGCATATTTATATCATTATTAGAAAGTAATATCATACTTATTTTGAATTAATTCATGCATTTTATATTTGGTTTTGGAATAACGGGAAATAATTAATTTTGTACTTAATTGAATTTTATTGCGTGAATTTGTCTTTTGTAGGAAAATGGAATTAAATAAATTGATTTGTGCAAAGAAAAAAGCTAGTGGACTTTACTTTTACAAGGGTCATGATGAAGTTAAAGAAGGCCAATCCAATTAAATTTAAATCCAATCAGAGTAAGGAATCTAAAGAAATTTGCACTGAATCCAAGTCCAATTTGGATTTAGATTTTGGCCTGCGCATCAATTAGTATTTTTGACATAACTTTCGGCTCAGATGTCCAATTATGATGATTCAAGTTTTTTTGGAAAGTTAACTTAAAGGGCTACAACTTTGAAGTTTACCAAAAGTTTGAATTTTGATGTTAAATGAACCAAAATAGTTGGTTAAGTGAAGCCTAAAAATATGAGATTTTCTCCAAACGGGAATTTAATTTGTAATAGGATTCCTTGACCTATTTAAAGGCTCTTTAGGGCAAAATTCAAAGGACGGCTAGGGGTTGAACATATAGAACGCGGCTACCTCTTTGGTTTTCTTCCATAATAGTTAGTTTTATTTATTTGTCTAGTTTAATACTTAGTATTTTATTTTTGTGTTTTCTTTCAATTACTATGAATAGCTAAATTTATAATTAAGGTTGAGAATGAAACCTTGTTAAGGATTATCAGTATTGTTTATGTGATTTGATTTTTCCCACAATAGTTGTTCTTTAATGATTTAAATTGTTCTTGCTTCATATCAATTGATTAAGATGAGATTTAGATATGAGTTCAATCATGTTTTTCTCATGATTTAGGATTTATTTTAATTAATTGAATGCTTGGTTTATTACTTCTTGATTATAAAATTGGATATCTCTTGTGATTTATTTGTCAATTGATACAATAGATGATTTGATTTTATACTTAAGATGTGAAGAAGAACATACCTTTGATTTTTAAAACAAGGATTTTAATGTGAATATTTTCCATGATAGCAAGATTGATTTCTAGATTATTATGTAGTAGTTTGGAAAAATTAATGATCATAAATATATGCTGATATGATTTACAAGGTGGATTCCAAAACCTTAATTCATTTCTCTAGATTGTTTACATCTCTTTACTGCTTTATATTATAACTTTGCTTAGTATATTTAATTGCAAACAACCAATTTTTATTAAACTAGATTAAGATTAATTTGGTTAAGATTTGATAAATTTTCCTACATTCATTCAAGTTCTTGTGGGTTCGACCTTGTTCTTGTCAAATTATACTTTGGTACAGTTCGTACACTTGCGAGTATTTTAAAATTTCACAACACACACAAACAATATCTATGTGGTTTAGCAATTTGCTTACGTTCATGGAGTTGCAGATATTTCACTATTCTAAGGGAAAAATATAGTGTGACAGTACAATTTTCTCTCACAAAACAACATAAAACCCTAATCTCCAAAACAACAGTTTTTATATTTTGCGCATAGGATTTACAATGGGTTTCATGGATTAAGACTCAGAAAATCTTCCATTAAAAACTGTAACAATATTATCTCGGGTCGGGTCATATTCTGGATCAAACACAACTAGCTCCACAAAACCCAACATTCAGTGCCTTGAATAAAGGAGCAATGTTAAATCACACTCTTCACTTGGTGGAATCACAACGTCTGTGAGCTTCCTTGTAAAGTAAGAAGTGATTAAGAAAATAAACTAATGAGGTACTTGAAATTAGAATGGTGGTCTTTTTTTAACCATTTTGTATCTGTAGCATAATGATCCTGGTAATATCTCATTACTTTTGACTCATAGTCAATCAAAGCCTTCGCCTTCTCTAT
Organism: Quercus alba; assembly: GCA_036321655.1. Classification (NCBI taxonomy): domain Eukaryota; kingdom Viridiplantae; phylum Streptophyta; class Magnoliopsida; order Fagales; family Fagaceae; genus Quercus; species Quercus alba. The sequence goes on along the minus strand of CM070309.1, from coordinate 11,029,433 downwards.
TGTCTTCATTCCATGGAAGATTAGCATCTACTCCATAGCAATTGGGCAAGAAGCTTTTGAAGCAGTACTTGCAATCCCACATTATGGATTTAAGATCTGACTAAAGAATTTCTTTATCATTGAAATTGATTCATTGTGATTTTGTTTAGTATAGATGAAATTCCTTAGTCACTTAAGAATCCATTCAACCGATTGTGCACTAGGCAATCCCTTTTCTTTTTTTCCTTCTTTTGCATGTCTTATAAAACACAACCTTATGTGGTAAGTGGTTCATAGTAGCTTTGCAATTGGTACATCTATAGCTGGTCGGTACTTGGTATCAAGTAAGTTGTCCTCACAAAATTTGCCACTGAAAAGAAAAAACTAACCAAAACAACAACATGAAATATATACAATGAAGTTTTCACATTTACAACAAAACTTATTACATAATGGGAGTAGTTGGAAGCTTTTGCATGAATCATGATCATCAAGTGGGTAGGATAAGACTATTTTCTGCACAAACATGAAAATTATAATCTGTCTCTGTTTTTGACTCCGTGCTTATCATTCTAACCAATGGATAGAAACAAGTCACTTGAATTGTTAGAAGCTTTCTCACTCTCCAATGAAGAGGGAAAGAAGGGCGAGGGCGAGGGCTTCTTCTGCATGTGTAATGAACGCCACTCGTCAATGTATGCCATTTGATGAGGCTCTAAACTGGGAGGTTCTCTCTGTTCTAGAATTTTCAGAATTTTTTCAGTTTTACCAAGAATGTAAACTGCATGCCTCACACTTCCCTGTCTCTCTTCAATGGTGCTGCTCAAACACTTAATGGGTATAAGATGCTGTAAGTTAGTGAGGCAAGCATCCAGTATTTCAGAGATCATGACAACCACTGCTGCAAATAACTTCTCACCCATCTGGTCATTTATGCTTTCACAATTTAGCAGAATGGTTTGACTTATTATATACATGGAATTGGCAGCCAAGACTTTGATTGGCCACCTTGAAGGACTTTGCTTTAAACATTGATTCATTTGTTTCTTGTGAAACTCCACAGACCTGTTCTTTGCAATATCGGCAAGTTCTTGAAGTATTTCCGATGTGGGAGATGCAAGAAAATTATTATTTATTATTATTTAATATTATTTATGTTTGTAAGTCAATTGTGTTTTTATATTTTAGGTCCTATTAGTTTATTGGGTTATTAGTATTTTAATTTAGAAGTAAGGGTATTTTTGTAATAAGGCAATTAGGGTTTCCTAGCCAATTAGAATTAGGGTTTAGCAATCCTTTATAAGCAACCTATTGTATCCTTTGAGGAGATAGCTGATATTTTGATGAATGAAACAATGACCGTTTGGTCTTTCTTTTGGTTTGGTTCTGATTCCTAGTGGTTTTCCCTAGGGATGGCAATTTTTGCCCGATCCGCGGGTACCTGGCCCGGCCCGACCCTAATGGGTCGGATTTTACCCGGTCCGATTAGAAATAGGGTCGGGTTTGGGTTTCAAAAAAAAAAAAATCCGAAGCGGGTTCGGGTCGGGTTCGGGTTTTAATTAAAAAACCCGAGACCCGACCCGAGACCCGGCCGAAACCCGACCCGTGTAAAAACCTGGAACCTAAAATTACAAAACTACCCCCCATATATATACACACCTTAATCTAACCCTAACTTTCTTCACTCTTTCACTCTTCAGCAACCTCCCTCCCTACTCAGTCCGACAGTCCATCACCCTCACTCCCACACCACACTCCGACACTCCCTCACGTCGCCGTCCCTCAGTCTGACCCTCACAAGCCTCCGTCCCTCAGTCCGACCCTCACAACCCTCACTCCCACACTCTGTCCCTCAGCGTCTCTGGTACCATCCGTTCCTCAGTACCTCAGTCCCTCAGTCCGACCCTCACAAGCCTCCGGCTCCGGCTACCCTCCCTCTACTCCTGGTTACGGCAGCCGTTCGCGTCTCTGGTATCGTCGGCATTTCTGGAACCGATCCGAACGTCGCCGCCTGCTTCAAGATCGCCGATCAGGACGGGAGTGATCTTGGACTTTCGATTTCATCACCTACTCCAACCGCAATCACTGAGGATCTTGGATTTGAAGCAATCACCTGCAAGAAGGTTCGTCCTTCCACACAACAATGCCGCTCTATTTCCTTTCTTTCTATTCAAATTCTTTTTTTTTTTTCCTCTTTTATTTTGCTTCGAATTGTGTTTGCATTTTGTAATTTCCATAATGTGTTTGTTGTGTATGATATTGATATGATCAGCCCTACGTTTCAACAACCTTGGTCTATGTTATGGTCTTGTTTAAACGCAGTTGAGGTTGCATTTGAAGCCATGAATGTTTTGTAGTGTAGTCATTTGCACTAATGGAAATTAATGGTTTCTGTTTAATCTTGCTAATTTTAGTTTAAACATTTAAAAAATGTTATTATCGACATTGCAATTGAATATTTTGTTGCTTTGGATTAACTTGTGATTTTTGATTTAGTAAAGCAAATGTTGAATTATCCAAAAAAATAGAATCAAATATTTAGTTTGTGGTTTTGGTTCCTTTGGATCAAAACTGATGTGTCATTCTTATTATTATGCTTTGGAGAGGTTGCGGCAGTTGGTGTTGATTCTTGCTTTGTTTATGCAAATTGCGTGTATTTGATTTCATGGATTTGTAATAGTTGAGCTTGCTCTGTTTTCCGTGGCTGTTATAGTGATGCTTTAGATTGCATTGAAACTTTTGATACCATGCTACTTGAATTACCATTGGGTGAACATTTCTTTCCCCAAGTTGCTGAGAAACTTGGTAAGTATGGAAAGTTAGAACTTGCAATTGGACAAGAGAAACTGTGGTGCTTTGGGTAGACAATTGGATTACCGTGTGGTGACCAAGGTTGCATCAGTTTGGGTGGTTTTAGTCTGGTACAAATCAAGGTTTCAACAAAGTTTATTTTCAAATTAACTTTGTTAACTTGCATTTCTTGTGAAACTAAGTGTGAAATATGGTAGTGAAATATTGTTTTTTGTGTTTGTTGGGAATGTAGAGCCTAAAACGGAGATGGAAGACACAAACATAAACACAAACAAATCTAATTCTTCCTCGCCAAGTGGCTCTCCTTTAAGAATTGGACGTTGTCCCTTGCAAACTATGCGGTCTTCTTTGCCATTTTCACGATCACCCTCACCATTGTCGCCTGGTAGCTCACCTTCAGGATCACCATCACCTTTATGTCCATTAAACAACGAGTAAGTGTTTGAATTTGTTGTTAATCATGTTTAATTTGTGAATTTGTGTAATTATGAATTCGTGCCTATTAATTAATGAGTATGTGTAATAATAAATTTGTTTTGATTCTAACCTCCAAACTTCTGAACCAATTAGGAGTCCGAAATCCCCGATGGTGGACTTAGAGGTAGAGGAAAAAGAAGGGAGTCAAGGAAGTCCAGGGACAGAGGAAGAGAGAGAGCAAGAGCCTACAAATGAGGACTTGGATACAAGTAAAAAAAGAAAGACCACTTCAGATGTTTGGGCTCATTTTACAAGGAAGAAAGTTGAAGGAAAAGTTAAAGCCCAATACCATCATTGTGGCAAACTTTACTTGGGTGATTCAAGCCAAGGTACAACCCATTTGCGTAATCATCTAGCAAGATGTCCACGGATGAAGTTTAAAAATATAAGACAACAAGTCTTAATTAAACAACAAAATAAGGTGAATGGAACTATGAGTTTAAGTAATTATCAATTTGATCAAGCTAGAGTTAGGAATAAGCTTGCTCGAATGGTCATCCTACATGAATATCCCCTTTCAATGGTTGATCACATTGGGTTTAGAGAATTTGTGACTGATCTTCAACCGATGTTTAAACTTGTCACAAGAAATACTTTGAAGAGTGACATTTTTAAAATCTATGATAATGAGAGGGAGAAAGCTTTGAAGATCACGGACAAGAATGGAAGTAGGATGACAATTACAACTGATATGTGGACTTCAAGTAACAAAAAGAGAGGGTTTATGGTCATTACCGCTCATTTCATTGATCATGCTTGGACGTTGCAAAGCCGGGTTTTAAGGTAATTTTTTTATCTATAAATTGAATGTTAAAGATTTTACATTTAGAATGTTTATTGAGTTATGTTAAATTGAATGTTTATTTAGTTATGTTATAATTATTCCTATTATTTTTCTAGGTTTGTTTATGTTCCTTCTCCACACACGAAAGATGTTCTTGTCGATGTCCTTGTTGATTGCTTTTTAGAGTGGAATATTGATAGGAAGTTGTCCACAATAACCGTAGATAATTGTAGTACTAATGATGCCATGATAAGACTTCTCTTGAATAAGCTTGATACTAGTTCTCTTATGTTGGGTGGGTCTATGTTGCATATGAGATGTGCTATATGAGATGTGCTGCACATATTTTGAATTTGATTGTTCAAGATGGGTTGTCTCTTATTGGTGATGGTATTGAAAGGATTCGTGATAGTGTGATTTATTGGACTGGATCACCAAAGAGGAGACAAAAATTTGAAGAAAATGCACGTCAATTGCGTGTTCAATGCACCAAAGAGTTAGTTTTAGATTGTAAAACTCGTTGGAATTCAACTTACTTAATGCTTTCTACTGCATTGATTTATAAAGATGTTTTCTCGCGTTTGGCTAAACGTGAAACATTTTATACTTGTTTGCCATATGATCATGATTGGGAGGTAGCCAAAGATATTTGTGGGAGGTTGGAGTTGTTTTATAGTGTGACTGAGTTTTTCTCTGGTTGTAAGTACCCAACAACTAATATGTATTTTTCTTTGGTGTGTGAGTTGAAAATTGCATTGAATGAATGGAGTTTGTCTTCAAGTGAGATGATAAGTACGATGGCCGAAAGCATGCTTGCTAAATTTAATTCTGTTGACACCTTGTTTTGCAACCCGTATTTAACTTTACATGGAGGGTAAAAGGGTAATTTCACATTGGAAATATGCATCTTGATTCTGGTCATTAGATTCTTAATCTCATTTCACCAAAATGATCTTAATGTTGTAACGATCAAATCGATTGGTCATGAGCCATAATCGGACCATTAGATTGAAAGTTATCATCAAATCAAGTTTTAATGGCTGAGATGCACTATTACAAATTGAGTCTGACTATATGTGATTATGAACAATTGATTTCAATTGGTTATAAATATAATCAATTTGAGATCGATGATGTGTCATAATTTGATTGGTTAGGACTACATTTTATGGTAGAGTTGCATACACCTAATTAACTAGATAGTTAAACATTAATTATTCAATGAGTAATTTGTGCAATTATCTTTTAATTAGAGTAAATTTAGAGCCAATTAAGTCTGAAATGGGAGTGATTGGAGCCATTTAATGTTAATTGGGAGCTAATTTGGGGACCTATTAATGTTAATTGTGCTGAAACCATTTTCTAACAAATGACCTCTGCTTACCATTTCATTGATATCTCTCAGAATATTTTGAATATGTGAATGAGGTTATTTTTCCCAGAAACTAGACATCCAGGGCTTCAATTTGAGCACAAGAATGAGACAATTCCGATCAGAATTGAGGCAGATATGATTTTTCAAAGTTGGCTCTATAGGCTGTGACAGCAGCTACGGGAAAACCGAATTTTGGCTTGCTCCTCACTCCCACCAATCTTTCCATTTAATGCACCAGATTTCCCCAAAAGCTAAAATGAGGTCTAAGTTCATGATTCCTTGTCAACTCTCATTAAATGGCCTTCCATTCATATTTCCTCCACCACTACTATATAAACCCCCCTCTCTTTCATTCCAAAGCACACAAAAAATCCCCCTCTCTTCTCTTCTCTTGAGTTCTAGTGAAATTGAGTAGTCTTGTCATATCTTGGTCTTCCTGAGACTCAAGATATTGAGTGAGACTCACTCTCCCTCTCCTAGCTCTTCTTTTCCTCCACCCTTAGGACCTCCATCAAGAATTCCCTCCTCCATCATATGGATCTTGCATGAAGGTATAATTCCCTTCTCTAACTGTTTGCTTATATTGCCATGATGAGAATTTAAGATTAAAGCATGATAATTCTCTTGAATATGTTTGAATGTTCTTAATTGTTTTTATGTGTTCTTCACATGTTTTTAGTTGTTCATTACATGTTCATGCATATCACTAGATTTAATCTTAAATCCACATCAAAAATATGAAAAACATGTTTGTTTAGTAATTCTTTCAAATCCTTGAATCTAGGTTATCACTATCCACACACATTCACTAGAGTTTATTTTTTAATCCAAATGTCATGCTTAATAAATTGAATTAGGGTTTATCACATGCACACACAGTAAATTCAACGTACAAATTGATTGACATATTGGATGATGTGATATGAATGTTGGCCACCATAGTCTAGAAGACCGGTTTTATCGGGCAAGGTAGGTGCCTAACACCTTCCCATCTTGTAACATAGCCTCCGAGTTTAGATCAAGGGTTAGTAGATCAAATACTTATCCATGTAATTTTTGATTTTTAGATTGTAACTAGGAAATAAAGCCATGTACTTTATCTTAGATTGTATCTAGGACCAAAGCCATGTAATTTTCCTATGATCAATGTAAATTCAATTTCAAATTAATAAAATGAGGAATTTTTCATTCATGGTTTTCTTATTTTTCCAATTATTAAATAAATGGTGACTCCATTGTAAAACCCTTAATCTAAAGGGAAAAATATAACTAGTCGAATCTCCATTTAGAGAGACAATAACACGACTCCACCCATTCACTTGGGTTTGGCCCAACCTCCTATAAAAACGGGCCGGGGGTGCGGTCTCTCACAAATTCTTATTGGGCTAATGTTAGTGTTGTTATGGCTGTTTCTGTTATCTTAGATCCAAGATATAAGATGAAGTTATTGGAGTTTTATTATTCTAGCATTTATGGTGTTAATTCTGATTTGGAGATTGAAAAAATTAAGAATCTTTGTTATGATTTGCTTGATGAGTATAGAGATGTAGATGAGTCTCCTTTAGATAATGAAGGAAGTTCTCATATGCCTGCAAGTACTTCAAATCAAGTGGCACAAATAAAATTTAGGTTGATTGGGTCAATGTCAAGGTTTGATGGGTTTGTGAACAATAGTTCAAGTAGTTCAAAGAAACATGGGAGTGGTAGAATGGAATTTGATCATTTCATTGATGAGGGAGTGTTGAAGAGGAGTGAAGACTTCGATATTTTGGCATGGTGGAAAAGTAATGGTCTCAAGTATCCTACTTTACAAAGAATTGCAAGAGATATTTTAGCCATTCCCGTTACAACTGTTGCTTCAGAAGCTGCCTTTAGCACTAGTGGGAGACTTTTAAGTCCACACCGCAGTAGGCTACATCCCAAGACTATAGAGGCAATGATGTATGCTCAGAATTGGTTATGGAGTGAAATCAACGGTTAGCAATTGTCTAATTTTTATTTATAAAATCAAAATTGTGTTTTTATATTTGCTAGTTACAATTTGATGAGATTTATTACATTTTTTAATTCATTGTTGTTGTAGGTTCTTCAATTATACCTGAAGATGGAGATAGTACATTTCAATCCATTCTTAATGATGGGGAGCCAAATGAAGATGATGGGAGTTGTGCCACAATTGATGGGAGTTGCATCACAATTGATGAAGATTAAATATTTTGTATTAATTTAGTAGGTTTTTTAATTTCTTGGACTTGTTGAATTAATTTGTTGGTTTGTAATTATTCTAAACTTGTGGCCTTGTGGGATTTATTTTGTAGCTTTTTAATTTCTTGGACTCGTTGGACTTTTGATACTTATTTCTTAAACTTGTTGGATTTATTTTATTTTTATGTTTAGCTAGTGATTATGATTATGATATTAGTTATAGTTTATTGGTTTATTGATTTATAATTAACAAGTGATTTATTGATTTATTATTAGTAGCCTATGATTTGGCATTTGAGCCATGTTATTTATTGGCATTTGGGCCATATTATTTAGGCTTGAATTGCATTAGAATATGCAGGCTTAATGTAGGCAAAAATAAATTTGGGCTTAAATTTTTTTTTTTTTTTTTTTTTTTTGGATTGGGCTCAAAAATGCAGGCATGATGTAGGCAAAAATAAATTTGGGCTTAAATTTTTTTTTTTTTTTTTTTTGGATTGGGCTCAAAAATGCAGGCTTAATGTAGGAAAAAATAAATTTGGGCTTAATATATATATATTTTTTTGATTGGGCCCAAAAATGTAGGCTTAATGTAGACAAAAATAGATTTGGGCTTAAATTTTTTTTTTTTATTGGGCCACGAATTGGGCCCAATCCCTAAACGGGGCCCGCGGGTCCGGGCCTCGGAAAAAAACCCGGTACCCTAAACGGGCCGGGTCCGGGTTACGGGCCTTGCCCCGCGGGTCGGGTCCGGGTATGGAAAAACCCGGCCCAAACCCGACCCGTTGCCATTCCTAGTTTTCCCGCTTGGTGCTGACTCCAAGTAAGGGCTAGGTGTTGACTCCTAGGTCATATCTTTTATTTTTCTGTTATTTCAATTTTGTTCTGGTTGTCCTGCGTAAATTTTGGTATCAGAGCAAACATCGATCTATCTGAAGCATCTCGTAGTCAATCCAGAACTAGAAAAAAAATCACCACAAAAAAAAAAAAATCCCTCCCCATCGTGTTTTCTCAACCAAAGAGTTGTCTTTGTCATTTTTCTACTTGGTCCAAGAAAGTTGACATTCAGTTGTGTTTCCCAGTACAAAAAAAAAAAAAAAAAAAAAAAAAAAAAAAAAAAAAAATACCCACGCAAGACCCATCACTCACCAGCCGCCAAAACCCATAAAATCAACACCCACCGCCATGGAACCCAACAACCACCAGCCACCAGCCGCTGCAAAGCCCAACACCTCACCTCACTCACCAGCCGCCAAAACCCAAAACCCAACACCTCACCCTCGACCACCACAGTTGAGGACGTTGACCACTGCCGATGCCAAAGCCCGAGACAAGCAGCCGCCACTCCTCCATGCCTTGTGCCACCGTTGTCTCCCCGTTTTTGCACCGCCGCTAGGCGTCGGTCTCCAACGCTGGCCGAGGACCTTCATCGCAGAGACTGCATCTGTCTCCGGTTTAATTTCTTTTGAGTTTTGTTAGTCAGTTTTGAGTTTCTGTTCTCTTAGTTTATCGCGTTTGACTCTTGTATTTTGTTATTTTCAAAAAAAAAAAAAAAAAAAAATTCGAAAGGAAGAAAAAGAAAGGAATTATTGTTGCTATGACAGCCCATTGGGCCCTTAAATTATTGTTGCATGTATTGGGCCTTAAATTGTTCTCCACAGGTTCTTGTTCCAACTTCCAACTATTTGTTGAAGCACTATTTTAGAGAATCATGGTAATATTAGAAGCACCTTATTTTGATGGTTATGAAATTTATCCGCGAGATTTTGTCAACTGGATGAATGGGATGGAGCAATTCTTCGAACAAGCAAATTTTGCAGATAACAAAAAGGTTAGGTATGCCAAGTTGAAGTTAATAGGTAAAGCACAAGGGTTTTGGGAGAATCTTGAATATTTCCGCTATATGAATTATGAACTTGCCATTAGTGTGTGGGAAGATATGAAAGAAAAGTTTTGTGATGAGTATTTATCACCATACTATCGAACTAAGTATCTACCCCAATCTCAGTGTAGTACTTTTCAAGTTGAAACAAATACGATGAATCCTCACCCTCATCCCATTTCATGTCCTCAGTGTACTTTTAAGCAATCTATCAAGGAATTATCTACCTAGGAACTCATAAAAAATGTTCAAGACAGGATTGCTTAGGTGAAGCAAATGAAGACTCAACTCGATTCAATTGGGAAACCAAGGATAATTGATCACAATGAACTTATTGCTGCCCCTATAGAAGACAACATTGATGGTGATATCTTGGTCGTGGAGAATCCTCTAGCAACACCAAAACTTAATGTTGACATAAACGTACATGCCTCGACAAGTGTTGCTTTAACATGCGTGCAAGGAAATGAATCTATTGAAGAACAGCAAGGAGAAAAGATGGTGCCTAAAGAGAGTATTATGTTAGAGGGTACACATGATGTGAAAGTTGAAGTTGTTGAATGTGCTTTTGATCAACCCTCCACAGTCTTTGAAGATCTACATCTTGGTGAAGTCGAAGAGGTTAAAACCACAGTGCTTCCTATGGTTCATAAGGTTCAAGAAGAGATTATACTGATTCCACACATTGATTTTGTTATTCCAAATGAGTTTGATGTGGTGGAATTCAAAGTTTTTCTTTTCCCTATGCTCCCTAAGGTGATTTCAGACTTGAAGCAAGTGTTATTTGTCAGCATCCTATTCCTTCAATATTATTATTTAATATTATTTATGTTTGCAAGTCAATTGTATTTTTATGTTTTAGGTCCTATTAGTTTATTGGGTTATTAGTATTTTAATTTAGAAGTAAGGGTATTTTTGTAATAAGGCAATTAGGGTTTCCTAGCTAATTAGAACTAGGGTTTAGCAATCCTTTATAAGTAACCTATTGTACCCCTTGAGGAGATAGCTGATATTTTGATGAATGAAACAATGGCCGTTTGGTCTTTCTTTGGTCTGGTGCTGACTCCAGGTCTATCTTAGGTGCTGACTCCTAGTAGTTTTCCCGCTTGGTGCTGACTCCAAGCAAGGCCTAGGTGCTGACTCCTAGGTCATATTTTTTATTTTTCTGTTATTTCAGTTTTGTTTTGGTTGTCTTGCGTCAATTTCCTTTGGGCTTTTCCCTTAAAGGGACAGTTTATGGAGGTCCACATCCAACCACTTGTGATAGAGTTCAACCACTAACCAAACCACCTCTGCTGTCTTCCTGATGTTGGACAAATCTCTTGCATCCAGGTATTCTTCTATGAGTCTTAACATACTCCAGGCCTTGATTTCACGCCACATATCAGCTGTTTAATTGATTTAGGGCTGACATTTGGAATTGCTACAGCAATACTTGTTAGTGTCACCACAGGAAGCACCCAACAATTTGGTGGTTCCTCAGAATCTAGAGAAGGAACTTGGTTATTGCCACACTCACCCACTCCCTTGACCCTAGAAGCTAGATTAAAAAGAATCATTAGAATCCTTCATAATTATCTCCAAGACTACCACATACTCTTCCTAGTTGTTTTCCTTGATATAGACCAACCATGGAAGACCCCTTTTGCCTTTTGGATAACTCAATGGACTGTTGCACATTATCTCTACATGTGGTATTTACTCAATGAGTATTAGTTGTGTCTTCATTTTGAGCCAGAATTTTACAGATATATTTTCCCGCGTGGAAATAGATATTTCCATAAATTTTGGCTTGAGATTTTGAAAAATGATGCTCATGAAGGAGAATGGATACAGTATCCTAAAGCAGAACATCCAAGATTTGGTTGTAAAATTACCTCAACTTGGAACAAAAGTCATGTAGAATGGTTAATTAATTGTGTATGTTGGTTGACTTTTTTGCTGAATGTGTATGTTGGTTAACTTAAATAGCCGCTGCTGATGCATGAAGATTTTGTTTAGTTCAACTTTGATTATGATGGGGATCCAAATTTTGGATTGTAATATGAGGGATTTTTGCTAAATGTCGCAGTATAAAGACATGTTTAGGTAGGAAAGAAAAATATTGATTACATGCCTTTATGATATTTGATTTATGACTGCTTACCTATTATTCTCACTCACTGCTAGCGTATTTGATGAGGTTACTTCGGAATTGATAAATTATATTTTATTCCTTGAAGTTTTTTCTTTCTTTCATAAAAACATTGTCATCATGGATGAATTATATTTTATTCCTGAGAGAAAGATTGTCAAGGGGTTTTTTAGATTTGTGGGTTTTCATCACTCATCACCCAAAATAAGTGGGTTCCATGGAAAAGGTGCTTGTTTGGATGGGTTTTGGGGTTTTGTTTCCATCACTCAGTTCTCAACAAACTGAGTAATGAATTACCGAAAACAAAAACAAGTTTTAGGTATTTTTGAGTTACAAAAACAGAGTAACGGGTGGCAATTTCATAAATACCCTTACATCAGCAGGCTCCACGGTCAGAGAAGAGTCAAATCTGCAGTTCCTTTTCGTACTCCCCACCAATGGCTTTAATGTGAATTTCAAATTATAAAAGGATTAAACTATGGTTTATTTCATGGTTTAGATTAAATTTTACAAACCTAAAAGTTAACATGTTTTTTTTTTTTTTTTGGTTACAATTTTTGTTTTTTAAAAATAATTTAAAACCAACTTAGGACATTCTGACAATTGCTTTGTCCATGAATAAACATCTGGGTTCTCTATCTCTTATAGACCGGATCATCAGATGCATACAAGAAACCAACAAATAAAAGGGAATAGAATAACCATTTCTTAAATAAAAAAAGATAAGTTTAGTTACAAAATTAGTTGTAGTTTAAGGTTATAATTTTATTTAATAAAATAAACATTACTACATATTTTGAAAATTTAACTGTTAAATTGCATATTTTTTACATTCTTAATACATATGTCAAGTTTTGTATCAATTGAATATTATTTACTATATGATCTATAAGTTTATATTTTATATATAATTTTGAATTATAAAAACTTGCAATTTAAATAATTTATTAATAACATAGTTATTGATTTTTAATTTTCTAGAAAATTTGCAAGAATGAAGGATAAGAATAAAATATAATCCAATGGTAGATTTGTCAAAATTCACCTCCAGCAAAAAAATATTAAATAAGGTTGTAACCTAAGATTATAACCAATTTTGTAGTTAAATTTTGTCCATATATTCATAAAAAAAGAAGAAGGAGAGAGAGAGAGAGAGAGAGAGAGAGAGAGAGAGAATAACCATCTAAGTATGTTTAATTGTGAGAAGGGCATTTCTAATATTTAACCGTTGAGGGCCATTTTCTTCTCTTCTTCTTAAAAAAAAAAAAAAAAAAAAAAAAAAAAAAAAAAAAAAAAACCCACCGGTTGGGGGCCATTAAATTTAACTTCCAGTTGAATGGTAGGGTGATGTGTAACCAATTTCTTTATTGATTTCTTCAAAGAAACCAAAACCTCTAAATTGATAATTGGATTATTTTGTAGATATGAGATATCTTTGATAATAATGACTTATACCACATGGGTTTTTTTTTTTTTTTTTTTTAAATTATAATTTGATAGTTAAAACAGGAAGAATTTAAACTATAAATATCTCTATTTGAAACCGTGTCAGATGAATTACAAAGTTCTTGGTGCATTTGACACTACACAAAATATGAAAATAGTTCATATCAAACGCAATGTTATTGTCGTTTGAAGGTCTTATTCTTATAAAATTCTATTATGACTTATTGTGGTGACAAAAAATCCAACTTAACAAACTGAAAATGCTGCCTCAAAAACATATTTTCAAGACAACTTTTATATATTTGTGCGTTTCTAAATGTTATTATTGTTGGATTGAGATTGATAGTTGCAAAAAGCAACTTTCAATCTCAACTATTGATTCAAAAAATTAAGACAAAAAATCCAACTTAACTAGCTAAAAATATTGCCTCGAAAACATATTTTCAAGACGACTTAACCTGTGCGTTTCTGAATGTTATGACTATTGGATTGAGATCAGGTGCAATATCTTAGGTGTTACACCTGATGCAATTCCTATAAATGATTGAGATTGATAGTTGCAAAAGGCAACTTTCAATTTCAACCATTGATTAAAAAAAGTTAAGAAAAAAAATTAAGGGAAGTAAAAAGTAAAAGTAAAAAAAGCTAAAAACTGAAAAAAATTTATGAAGTATGTGTATGTGGATGAATTGAACCTGTTGAATTGCACCGGATTCTAATCCATTATTGTTAAGACGAAAACGCCGCCTTTAAGAAAATTGTAAACGACTCTACGGAATCAGGGAAAAACGAAACGACAGATGATCCTTGTCTACCCTTATTAATATTTTCCCCGGAACGCACCGTTTCATGACCTTCTCTACCAAAATAAACGTTCAGACCTTCTCTCAATTCCTCTGGCTCGTGAATTTGTATCACAGAGAGAGAGAATGGGGACACGGTCGAATTTCTACAAGAACCCTTCCTTAGCGTACAAGAAAGACTTCAGTCTCTCCTCTGTACTACAAAACCTTAGAGGTATCATATTGAATCACTACTTATTAGCTGTTTTACTAAGAAAATTTCAATTAGCTACCAAACACAGATTTGTTTGTTAATTCAGTAATTCTTCAAAATCTTCAGCTTACAACATCGCCACTGGAAATGCTCCTCTCACTGAACAACAACCACCACCACCGCCACCACCACCACCACCACAGCGTGACGAGAAAAAGCCGTGCCAAAAACGACGCCGTAATCCCAAACCACCGCCTGATCGGAAACTTGAAATTGAAGATAACGATGGACCTATGTCTCACCAGGATTACATTGCAAAAAGAAGGTTAACAAAATTCAATTCACTGAATTTGACATTTTGAGCTGTAATTAATGCAATCGTTGTCCAGTTTGTAATTTTGTTACTTTTCCAGTTATGTTAAACTTTCAGTTTTTTTATGACCAGGAAGGAAGTTAGTTCGGTCCGGGTTTACGAGGAATTAACTGCAGACGTTTTGGTAATTCAAATTGTTGGCAGTTTGATTTATCTTATGTTTAGTTAGATTTTACTTTATGATTGAGTTTCGGTTATTGTTTCGTTGCAGAAAACTTCTAATTCGGGTGCAAATTTAGTAGGATATGAAAGTAAGTTCCTCCCACTCTCAATGTTAATTCATTTTATCTTATTGATATTTGGTGTTTCTAGAAATATTAAGTATTTGGGATTGAATTGCAATCGGATGAGAGTTTCAATATCAAAAAATGAAGTTGGCAGTGATATCTTTTCAATGTTATAAGGTGTTTTTATGATCACATTATAAGAAATCTTTATATGATCACATTATATACATGTGGAAATCATGTGTCTTATGATCAAATTATAAGAAATCTTAATCAAAATTTTAATTATATAGCTTATCGTATGATGATTTTATATTTCTTATTTGTCTGAATTTAGTACTGAAGCTTGGGAAATGGTCTCTAGTTTGAAGTATTCATCCTCTCTTGTCTCAGCATTGACTAAGAAGTTGGAGTGGTTTGAGTAGATGGGCATCCATAATATGTTATGTATTGAAGTCCAGTTATGCTTAAAATTGGTGTAGAATAAGATTTTTTCACCAGTCGCTAATGAGCTATAGCTCAATTGGCACTTCCTCCTCCTATAATAATGGGGTGGAGGGTGAGGTTGTATGTTTAAGATCCACCGGGTGCATGTGTAACTAACCAATTCAAAAAAAAAAAAAATGTCACCAGCCATGGATGCCTTCATAGACATTTTCATGATTTGGATAATAACTATGATGTACTTGAATTGGTATTTTGCAGTGGAATTAGGCTCATATTAATTTGTAACACTGTTCACTAACTCCAGGTGATGAAAGTAATTCTTCAGAATGTGAAGAAAAGCAAGATCCTCCAACTTCTGGTTTGTTTCTGAGCCTCTATTTGTTTTGCTGCCAGTTTATAGTCATATATAAAAATTTGACAATTAGTTATGATTAACATTACTAGATCTGAAAGTAGTTAGTCCTTGTAATTTATTTATTGGTGAAAAATAGTTCCTCTAATTATAGTGTTGATTTGACTTGGTTGATAAATGACAAACATTTCCATTTAGTGAAAGGTTCTAATCTGTAAAGTAATAATTATCAATCTTCATAACTTTTTAGGTGGGGAAGTCATGGATGTGTCTTTGATTATGCTAGTTTTCTTTATATACTTCTTTTAGGTTCCATAAATGAATTCGATCGCATCAAGAACAGAAGTGAGCAACGTTTTCCTGATCCAGGAGAGCCTGTTTGTGTAGTATGTGGGAGATATGGAGAATATATATGCAATGAGGTGAGATATGTGAGCTGCATATTTTCTTTTTCAAACTTCCGCTCACTTACTCTGCTTTCTCCCTGCCCACTCACCTTTTGAACATTGTGTTTCTGTGCTGATAGACCGACGATGATATTTGCAGCATGGAATGCAAAGCTGAGCTTTTGCAAATTCTTAAACTTGACAAGGTGTTGATCTGTTTACAAATTTATTTTGATATCTTAGAATATACTGCTTCCTGAATTCTTAATCTTTCCATTTAAAAATTTTCAGGGGTCCTCAAGTGACCGAATTTCAGATGTCTCCACATCTGGAGTTAAAGGTGCCTTTCCGTTGCCTGAGTTTGGGGAGGACACCTGGGATTATAACCGCCATCGCTGGTCCAAAAAGAGATCTAGTCTTTGTACTTATGAATGGTACATTTCTTGCTTAACATTTTGATCATGGATCATATATATAAATGTGTTACTCAGGCCAAATAATTGCATTACTGCTGAACCCATTCTAGGGTAAATTACAATTGGCGAGCATTAGTAACTTCTTTCTGCTACTTAATTATATCACTCTAGTGTACAATGTCAACACTCTAAATGAGATACTGTGAAGGGAGGAATCATTGCTTCCTGCTTGAGTAACTGCAGAGATATACTTCTGACACTTCGGTTTGGGCCTATATTTACTTGTGATTGTGAATTTTTTATTGTAGTTGGAAATGTCAGAGGCCTGGACACCTTGCTGAAGACTGTTTGGTAATGACTTATAACCAAGTTTGTTATAATTCTTTAACCACTTCTATAAAACACCTGCATGTTTTGGTGATATGACTTACCTATTTCGTGAGTTTGACATTATTTTAAAATTTTAAAGTTATCTTTTATGTCTAGGTTGCAGAGGGGCAAAATAAGTCAGGTTCAATATCCAGAGATCTTCTTGGACTGTACAGAAGGTTCGAAAATACTCTTTCCTCATCTTGTATCATTTTATCACTACTGTAATTCATGAATGGGATAGATAAATGGGGAGATGGGCCTAGTCATAGGGCTAAGTGCATAAAAGGATTCATGGAGCAGGCCTCAATTAGTTGGGATTAAGGTTTGGCTGAGTTGAGTTGAGCTATAAGAAACTTGTGCTACTGTTCACAACCCCTCTTGGCATATATTATAAAGAATCTTATTGACATATATTTCTCATCTTTCTGTTTGAGATCGCATAACATGCAAATGTGGATTATTAAATAATTTTAACATTCATTTTGGATTATTTTTGTATCTGCAGATGCCACCAGATAGGAAAAAACTTGTCAGCTGCAAATTGCAATGCATGCCGCAGTTCATTAACTTTGGCTACATGCCTTGACTGTAGTAATATCCTTTGTGACAAGTAAGCAGTAGAACCAAGCCTAGGGTTCAAGTTTTTTATTGAATTGAATTGAATTTTTCGTAGTTGTGCCTATTGACTTTATGTGGATGCTTTATTTTGCATTTGAAACAACTTATGCTGCTCTTGTGCGGATAATATGTCAAATGTCTCACTTTATATTGTAATGTCTCTAAGATTGCTTCTACTGGATAGGAGCAGGGTTTTAATGTTAATGGTTGGGGAAGGTTGTTACATTGTGTGTTATATCAAGTAAGAGGAGGGGTGGTCTCCATGCTGTTTGTTTGTGTTATAATGTAAGGTGGAGAATAATGGGACGTAAATTTAATGCAATATTGAGTTTTGGTGCACTTGCTAAAGAGGAGATATTATTGAAAGAGTGTTGACAAATACTGAGAAAACCAGGGGGAAGAAAAAAAAAGAAAGGGGAGGGAGAAGAAGGGGGGGGGGGTCTGAATGCCTTTTTGGCCCCCTTCTTCATGTTATGATATTTCTTGATGGTGTTTACATATGTTTGACGTCTGATCTCTGAGATAGAATGTATTTTCTAATTTATAGTGCAGGCCATTTGAAGGAGCATATCAGTATGCATCCATCCCATCAACATTATTACTCTCACAAACTCAAGCGTCTGGTGAGTATTTACTTTGCTTCACAGTGTAGTTCACATCTAGAGAAGAAAATGGTGCTGTTTCACTTTAAATATGTATAATAGTTGAGTTGAGAGGTTCTGGTTGAAAGTTGACATGTTAATAGTGTCTGTATAAATGTTTATTCAATTATTACAATAAAAAAAAAAAACTATAATAAGATTTGTGCATGTTGCTAGTTTGGAATAACAATATGAATACCAAACCTTATATTTCTGCAAACTCATCTTGACCAAGAACCTGCTTTATGTGACCAAATCTGTATAAAGAAGTCATTCAGTTTTTCTGTCTGCATATTTATTTCACGCTTTTTCTGTGTTATCTGCATTTTTTATTTTCCTTCCTCTTAGAAGCTTTCTTGTCAATATTTTTTCTCGTATGCTTCAAAAGTCTGATCAAATTAGTGTATAATATACAAAGTAAAATAAAAAATGTGGATAGAATCTTTTGGTTGCCTCAGAAAATAGAGGCTTTTTGTGTTTTGTGTTTTGTTTGTTGTTCTTTTTTTCCCCTTCTCAATTGAGCTGCCTTATGATAGAAACAGAAAAAAGACGACAAAATGTGTCTCCTAGGAGAAGTCTCTATGTGCTTACCAATTTCTGGATATATGGTGCTTATTTTGCAGTGACTGTTTCCTATGACGCTAAATAATGTTAAAATGTGATTGGCTTTAGGTAAAATGCTGCAAATCAACATGCAGTGTGACTGATATCAGGGATCTTTTGGTTTGTCACTACTGTTTGGATAAAGCCTTTGACAAATTCTATGATATGTACTCTGCAACTTGGTACGCAATCTATATTTACAAAAGCATTTTTTTAACCTCTTTTTGTTCATATCCTGACTGTTGTAGGGTAAAGGATTATGGATATCTGAAAGTACATGTGAAACTCAAGTTTTCTATTCTACATATGGAGAAATGTCTTTTTAGATCTCTTGAACATGGCATAAGTCTAACCAACATAACTTAGGAAAAAAAAGGTCTAAATAATTTAATGGTCTAGAATATAAATATAATAGGGGGTTTCTTTGTCTTTTTACTTTTTCCCCCACTCTCAAGGTTAATTTCTTTTTTAGTATCAGTTGTCATCAATAACTTAATATCGTGATTTTATAAACC
This sequence comes from Quercus alba, assembly GCA_036321655.1. Classification (NCBI taxonomy): domain Eukaryota; kingdom Viridiplantae; phylum Streptophyta; class Magnoliopsida; order Fagales; family Fagaceae; genus Quercus; species Quercus alba. The sequence continues at coordinate 11,010,394 of CM070309.1, read as the reverse complement.
AGACTAGACTGGCCAGCCCAACCAACTTAACCGCGAACCGGCCACCAGTCTGGTTTTTATAACCCAAAAAACCAGGGGGGAAAAAACTGCGAGCTGTTAGAACTACAGTCGGATGCTGTTCATGGGTTTTATAGTTCGAGCCAATCTTGCTGCCAATTTCACATTGATTTCAGTGCCACAAGATCTGACTGGCAACTGTTGAGCAAGGCCTTGCTCTGCGTGTTGATGTTGCTGCAACTGCAGATCTCTCTCTCCACATTCTCATCACCTTATCTTTTCTAGCTCATCCCTTGTTGCCATTGTCTTGGCAGCTGTAGATCCACATCCGCCAGGCTGATATTTAGATTGGCAAAGGCGGAAGTCCTTCTTGGTCGTGTTCCTTGTAGAGAATCAAGTCTCTTCTCTTTGGTTGTCCAAATATTTAAGTTAATCTTATCTCCATAGCATGACTGGGCTTCACGTTGGGCACTTGGGCCCTTCTACCTATCAACCACCTAAACATTAATGCCAAATAGCCTTATATATATATATATATATTTTTTTTTTAATACATCTTAAGTGGGGAAGAGGGATTCAAACCTTGGATGTCTCCGTTGGAAATACCAGAAAGTGCTAGTTGACCTAAAGGGTAGATAGTTTTAACTTGAATGATTTTATTTTCAATTTCATTGCACACCTCCTCGTTACTTGATGGTTTGTCTAGTTTTCTTTTCCTTGAAAATTTACAATTAATTTAACCTTTTAGTATTTACAGTAGATATTTATATGTCTCAAAAGAATTATCAATAAAATTTCTATTACTTATTAAAAAAAAAAAGTCTTAAAATAATTATACAATATAAATATCTATGTCTTAAAACAATAAAAATATTTTCTAGTCTATTACTAATTTTGAATTTTGAAATATTTATTTATTTTTATATTAATTAATCATGACATTATCATGGTTGGACCTCTGTTCCAATCCCTGCTTGTCCTCAAAACCTTGAACTTGTCATTTTTCTTATTTTTTAACAGTTCTGTTTTTAAAATATTAGTTAACACTTTTCCTTCATCTCTTTCAAACAAAGTTGCAATGTACCATGGGTTACACCCTTTGATTTGTCTAGGAATTTTGAATATGTAGCTGTGTTTGTTGAGTGCAGGAAAGGAACTGGACTTTCTATCATCTGGGGTTCTGTTTGCTGTGAAGATCATTTTGCTTGGTTAGTGCCATGGAAACAAATTTTTTTTTTTTTTTTTTTCTCTACTATGAATTGGGTGAGTCTCTCTGCTCATGGTCTGTCAATTGTACAGGCACAGGATGAATTGTTTGAGTGCAGGCATGGAAGACAGCGCATATATTATCAGTAGGAATGCCCAGAAAGACAATCGTGTTCAGCTTAGTGACTTCATTTTTTGATGTGATCATGAAGGCAAGTAACACTTCAATTGCTCATAACTCTCATATTCTCCCAGCAATACTTACTCTTGGCTGTTTGAGTATGCTAGCAATATAAGAAAGTGTTCAGCTTAGTGACTTCATTTTTTGATGGGGTCATGAAGGCAAATGACACTTCAGTTGCTCATAACTCTCATATCCTCCCTGTAATACTTACTGTTGGCTGTTTGAGTGTGATAGCAATAGAAGAAAGTTTGCAACTCGATGTCAAGTTGTCTACATCTGGTAGAAAGCCATGCTGTCTAATGAATCTAAAAGTTGGTGGTACTCTATCATAGGTGTTTCTGCAATTATAGTAGTATGATTTGATGAGAGAAGCGTTCCTTATTTATGCTCGCGGGTTTCTGTAATGTGGACTATGTCTCTGTCAGTTTACATCTGTCATATGGATTGGAATCTCAGGCTGGCACCACCACCTCAATGACTATCTGTAGTATAGGTTTTTGCAGATGTACCTTTAGTTTTTATTTATTTATTTATTGGTGGATGGAGGGGGAGGGCAGGGGAGGAGGTGAGGGAAAGATCTCCAATATCTTGTTAACCTTTAATGGCAAGAATTCAGACTTTGAAATGTTTATTTGCGGTCTCGTAAGCCTGTGATCTTCCTTGAATAGGCATGATTTTGATCATGTCCATGCTTGCAGGTTCATGCAATGTCTCTCTCTCTCTCTCTCTCTCTCTCTTTTAAGATCTTTTGCCGCATGAGTTTCTCTGTTTGTGAAATGTGATATGAGATCAAGTTAAATTTCTAGACATGCTGTACTCCTGGATCTCTTGGGTTGGTATATTGTCCATACCCATAAATTCTTTGCCTTACAATTTTTGTTGGTTTCTGTTTGGCTAGTTTATTTTTTGTCAATTTATTTTACTATTCAGCTTATTTTTGCTATTATTCATGGGTCTCACTGCACTTTTTAGTACTATTCATGGGTTCTACTGTATTATTTCAACTAACATTTACCTTTATCTACAGTACTTTTAGCAAAAAATTTTCAGTTTAAGCAAAATAAATGGATTCCAAACAGGTCCTAAGAGTTTTCTTCCTTTTTATTTTTTGGGATTGCCTCTATGAGTCTCATAACTCAGTTAATACTTTTTCACATTTTCAACAAAGACATTTAGGGTTTAAATCTCATTCTTCCTAACTATCAGATTATTATTTTTTTAAAAATTTATTGCTTTGCTAATACGGGCAATGCATGAAAAGCGTTAATATTTATGTAAAACACATATTTAAATAATAAGTTGATGAAAATGTTTTTACGGCATTTAATTAGAGTTCTTATAGAAAAGATTAAATATAATTCAATTAGAACTTGTTTAGTGTTGTGTTGTTATAGTTTGATTGTTTAGCGAATTTAATTGGAATGCCCAATATGATTTTCCCCCAATTTTAAGTAAACTGGTTAAAAATATATTTGATTGATAATAAAACTAATAAGCGAATTAATTTGAAAAATCTATTTAGTGAGAACTAAATTTGATTTTTCAAATTTTGATGACTAGGCCGGTAGAGATATACATAACACAGCTAAAACGGGCTACACATTCGCAGCCCATTTTTAATAAAATTCGAAAGCCCAATCTTAATACACCAGCAACCCTTGTATCCGGTACGCTTTCCCCGCTGTAATAAACTATAAAGTGTGAAATGACGACGGTGCCACTATCCAAGCCGACGTGGCGAGAATCAATTCGCGTATATAATACGCTTAGATGGAAGGAAAAACAATTCCCAGAACAAATTTAACACGAACTCCAAACAAGACCTCCTTAATCCGCAGAGTTCCATCACCGACCTTTGAATTTTGATCATATTACGGCATACTGTTCTTGATTCTCAGTATATAGATATCTACACTCTACTTTAATTTGTTCGTATACAATTATTTTTCGAAGCACACACAAACAAACAATCACCAAAAGCTAAACCCTAATTCGCATTATTTTTGGGAAATCCATTACCATCTGTGTACTGTAGGTAGGATTGGTAAATAGATTAGTAATGGGAGGTCATGGAGGTCTGAATATTCTGCCACAGAAGCGGTGGAATGTGTACAATTTCGATAACCGAGAGAAAGTCCGCCGCGACGAGGAGGCTGCGGCGAAGGAGGAGCAGCTCAAGCGCGAGCAAGCGAGGAAGCGCGACACCGAGTTCCGCATCGAGCGCCTCCGTACTGCTCGCGGCTTGGCTCCCACTGTGCCAGAGCCAGAGCCAGAACCAGCACCAGCACCAGAACCAGAGCCTGCTGAATCGGAGCCAAAGACTGGCCACATTAACCTCTTTGAAGGAATCAGGATTTTTGATCCAATCAAAGTATCGGAGAACAAGAGAGGTAGTGAAAAAGATGAGTTCAAGAAGAATAAGAAGATGAAGAAAGAGGAGGCGCCTAGAGTTGTGGGGCCGGAAGATGAGAAGTATAGGTTAGGGTATGGAGTTGCCGGGAAAGGAGTTAAGTTGCCGTGGTACCTTGAAAGGCGGAGCGATGATGGGAATGGTGAGAGTGGTGGAGATGGTGAGGTGAAGAAGGAGGAAGGGAAAAAGAGTGGGAAGAAGACATTGGCGGAGTTGAGGGAGGAGCGGTTCAAAAGAGAGAGGCGCGAGAAGGAGAGGGAACGGGCTTTGATGGCCGAGAAGAGTCGAAGAGATAAAGGGTTTTCCAGGAGGTGAGCTTGCACCATATGCATCATTCTTGTTATTATGTATTTTGTTGTATCTGTAAGATCAACTTTTTGTGCGCGTTTATGAATTTTAAATTGATGAATGGATGGATGACAAAGAAAGTTTTTTATTCTACATATTAGTAGTATTTGATTTGGCAATGACACAAATTGGTATTCTGTATTAAGAATTATGTGTAGTACTCCATTTGTGTTATGTTTTCGTGCAAGTCAAATGATTTCAGAGTCTAATAATATAGTGTTAATAGTACTGTAATTTACAGAAGAATTTTCTATTCTAGTTTAGTCTAAGTATGACTTTAGAGATTTTCAATCAGGTGGTTTGCAGTCAGCTCGTATTAGTAAATATTTAGCATAGCAGAGGAAAAATGGTGGACATAAAAAGAACTACCAAGGAGTAATTATCTTTGACTTCTAGGACTTTGTTGTGGGCTTTTTAGCAGTGTCAATAGCCATTAGGCTTGCATCTCTTAGATCTTTTTAAAGAGACTCTAATACCAAGTTTGCCTCTCTATGTGCACTTTTTGATTTTTGAAGCCCACAGTTGAATTATACATGCATTTTTTCACGGGTCCGGCTCCCCTTCCATTTTTATCAGGATGGAGGACGTGTGTCAAATAAAATATCTAAAGGCAGAAAACAAGCCACCCAAAAAACAAATTTATTTTTCTCTCAACTAAAATTTTCAGCAACCTCCATTGTCAAACCCACCGGACCACCAGCAACTTCCGGTGGCAGACCCACTGCCTCCATACATCAACATTGTTACAGTCTGCTGCCAAGACTGCAAACAGATTCTTGATGTTTGCCTTAAAAAAGAAAAAGATTTCTATCCTTCAGACACCCAGCGTACAAACCCATGATTCTTTGTTTCTCTCTTCATCCATTTTGTCTTTCTTTTCTTTGATCGGTTCACTTTCTGTTACTTTTTTCATAACTGCACCCAACTTTCATCCTGTACTCTTTCTTGTCTTTTTATTCTAATTTAGTAAAAACCCAAAAATAAAGCAATTGAAGGTAAAGAGAATGTGAGTCGCAAAGACAAACCAAGTGAACCCAAAACAATTTTAAAGCTTAAGAAAACACAATAGAAAATTTTGAGAAATGGGAAAAGAAGAGGAGAAAATTATCTAGAGAAAGCAAATCTTGAGAATCTGAGGTCATTCCGGTTCTAGGGATTGTCCTTGAAAGTGGCGAAGTAGTCTTTGGCTGTGTTGGTGTATGGGCGGCGGTGGGTCTGCTACTAGAAGTTGCTGGTGGTCCGATGGGTTTGCTTAAGGGAGGTTGGTTGCTGAAAGCTTTGGTTGAGAGAGAAATTCATTGGGTTTTAAGGTGGCTTGTTTTCTGCCTTTGTATATTTTATTTAACACATGTCACATGTCCTCCATCTAGATAAAAATGGGAGGAAATGGGAGGATTTCCAATGGGAGGGGAGCCTTGCCCTTTTTTCACTATTCATTTCAACTATGATTTCTTATTTGTCATATATGTTTTCGCACATGTTTTTTGGTCTTCTACTCATGATGGTTTGTATATTTCACAGACTTTGAGTTAACTTAAGTTGTAGTCACTGTGGTATGGATGCTCAGAAGCATCTATCTTTGGTATAGGTGGAACTTAAGATGATGGTATTACTTCTGCAAGGGTAGTTAAAAGTATGCACTTAGTGCTAGTGTTATTGCAAGGGAGTGGCATCCTGAATTCAGTTAACCATTGTTGCAATTGCTAAAGGGCCTCATTGCTGGTCTTTTTATTCTCCTTTCCCTTTCTATGGATTAAGTTGGATTAACATTTTTATTTATAAAAAAAAAAAGTTGGATTAACATTTTTAGTTTTCTGGAGAACAATTCAAATTTCATCATTAAAGGAGTCCATTAATAAAGAGAAGAGTCCCGTCAGAATTTTAGAGCCCTCTATAGTTGCAATATCAGATAAAGAGCAATAATCAAGAATTAATCTCCTTGTTCTATTGTTATTCCTTTTTTTATCTATGGCAGCTTGTAAGTGTGAACGTATAATTAGCATCTGTACTTGTTATGGTTTAATGCTTCTTCCCTTGCTTTAAACAATCAATTCTACCATTTAATATCCAGAGAAAAATTAAAAAGAATAGAAGAAGATAATGAAGAAGAGGTGATTTGTTTCTGTCATAACTGAGTGAGAAGTATGAGTTAATGGATTTTTAAAGATCCTAAGCTTGGTTATGGTTTTTATTATTGTCCATCTATGCCAGTGAGCTTCTTGCTCAAATGGCACACCCCTCGTTCATAAAAAATGGATGGGTTCAAGGAACCATTTGGTGAGTGTGTAATTCTTGCCAATCATAAAAGAAAATTATTGTTCATCTATTAATCTACATAGAAAGTTGTTCTTATATAAAAGTAAAACTATGGCAACAGTACTTGCATCAGCTAATGGTACACCAAAGTGGGAGGCGGGGTTGGGGGGATTTAAAAATCTTTATTGTCTAACTCTCTCCTTTGCCAATCCTGACTTCTGATCCTAAACTTGCCTAAATTTTTTGAGGTAGTTTTAAATTTCTTTACCTTTAGAAAGTAGCTAGTTAGTGTTGAATATTGAAGGAACTAGAGATGGTTTAGTTATGGTAGAAATTACTGATTGGTGTTCATGTTCTTCAAAATGGATGTGATGGTTGTAGCCAGATGTATTGAGTCAAGCTGAATAGGTTTGGGCTGTGACTAATTTTTTCTTCAATGTCATATGAACTAATTTAGTCTCAGGATGTCCAAGTAAAAAAGCTACGTGCCCTTGTGTTTTGGATATGTTTTGTTTCCAAAACATGCTTTGCTTTACTTCCATGGTTGTATGATTTTACAGTGAAGTGCCTAAGCAACAGCACCGGCATAATAACAAGGTGAACTCAAATATCACTTTCTTTTGACGTTCACAATATTTGTGTAAACATTGAAGAGGAATGGATTGAGCACAGAGAATTTAATGAGGTTTTAAGAATTGCATGAAATGGGCCAGTGGTTGAAATGTTGTGTGTGTGTTTGGGAATGGAATATAAGCCAGCTTTTTGATTTTTAGCTTTTATATTTAGCTTTTTATAACCTCACTTTTTCTTACTTTTTCAAAGTACAAGTGTCAAGTATACTTTCAGCAAAAAGCTAAGGAAGTTATTCCCCAAATTTACGCACATGTTTGGGCATTTTGCTTTGTTTTTCTTTTGATTTTTAGTTTGCAGATGTAGTATGTGAATGTGTATTTTTTTTTTTTTTTGTGTGCAGGGGATGATCAAGGCAAGTGAACAGGATTTTCAGAATATTTAACTCTCTCTGGTTCACCTTGTGTTGTTAATCATATCAGGATTTGGGTTGTCATGAGCTTTTTGGAATTCACAAAAAAAGAAAAAAAAAAGTATAAAGGCAATGCATTTTCAATGTCTCTCTTTAGAATTTTAATTCCGTGTGAAGTTCTATTGCATACTTTATTGTCAATGAGTTCTGGAGAAAGTTGCCCTTGCTTGTGCTTGGAGTTGGTCCTTTGAGTGTAAAGTGCAGTAGTTACTTGTCAATGAAGAAGAATGAATCTTTGTACATATCATAGTTTTTGGAGAAAATCGCCCTTGCTTGTGCTTAAAATTGCTTCTTGAGAGGAAAGTGCAGTAGTTACTTGTAAAGGAAGAATGAATCTTTGTACTTTGTCAATAAGGAATCTACCTGGGCTAATATATTTTGCAGAGGATGAAATTGAATTGATTTTATCCTGTTATCATTTTAGGTTCTGTTTGGCAGAGGATCATGGTTCTGATTGTCTGAGGATCACGTCTGCTAACTGACTGCTAGAAATTATTCCATTAGTTGAAAATTTTTTTCTCCTTATTTTATCTGGTGTGATCTATTAAAATTTTAAGTTGATAATAATGTTGAAGATGAGAAATTTCAGTGTCGTAATAGACGTTGAAAGTGGATTTCTGCCTTCTTTAATCTTACAGAAGATCGCATCTACCACAGCTACATTGTATTCCTCATTCGTTGTAAAATTGTTTAGATTATGTCCTCTCTCTCTCCCCATAAAACTTGAACTGAACTGATATATACCATATATAGGGTGTCGGTAGCAAAAGTAGTTTCAGCATTCTGTTATTTGATTGTACTGGCTTTATGAGTATCTATATTATTATTTAAGGAACTTTTCCTGTTTGGACCGGATTTTTTTTTTGGTTCCAAAATACCTCTACAGCTTATGTTTAACTAGGGGTAAAACTTGGTAAAAATGATTATTTAACTTTTACATAAAACACTATCTACAAAATAGGACCACACTCTCAGTACACTCACGTTGGTTTTCAAACTCAAATTGCTTCAGTTCTTCAATTCTCTCAATTCTGTGTTTTCAAACTCCTTTCATCCACCTCTTTGCTTCAGATTTCACTACAAACAATAACAACAATGGTTTCTCCAAAAAAAAAAAAAAAACAATAACAACAATAGACAGATTTGAGGTAAGTTCATTCTTAGATCAAATCTCAGCCCTCTCTCTCTCTCTCTCTCACTTTTTTATTTCTACATTTCTCACTTAATTTGTCTCTCTATTTGGCCATGTTTTGCTTATTGTTATTTTGAGACTTGTTGGATATTTTATGATCTATTGTTTTACAGACCTTCACAAGATGCTATTAAAAGATGTTTCATTTTTTATGACTCTTCACTAATGTGTAGGCTTTGAGGTTAGTACTATTGGGCTTCGTTCTTCTCTACATTATTTGTTGTAATAACAATGCCATTAACAAGACACTAAAGAAGAATTACCATACTGATGTGTCGGTAAAGGAGATTACCGTGAGAAGGAGAAAGAGTAAACTAATTTTGGGTGCAAGGGATTCTCTCAAAAAGACACATTTCAGGTTAGGAAAAAGCTCAAAACAAGCGTGTCTTCTATTTCCCTCAGGGCCACATCGAATAGGTTTGTTTTTAACTCTAAGTCTTATTTTTTTATTTTTTGTTTTGTTTTGTTTTGTCTTTCAATTTTGTTTTTGGAGGAAAATCTTTCAATTTTTATAATTATTATGATTTTGTTCTATTTTGGGCATGACAGCTGTGAAAGGTTGAGGAGATCACTGTCAAAACGAGCGTATCTTCTATTTCCCTCAGGGCCACATCAAACAAGTTTGTTTTTAACTCTTAAGTCTTATTTATTTATTTATTTATTTTTTTGGAGGAAAATCTTTCAATTTTTATAATTATTATGGTTTTGTTGTATTTTGGGCATGACAGCTGTGAAAGGTTGAGTTTTTTTTTTGGATAGTTTTAAGCTTTTGTTTTTGGCATTTGTTGTTCAAACTTCAAAGTGGCTAATAAGTAATGATTTTTTTTTTTGGTTAAGTCTTGGATTATCGTTTAGCAAAAAAAAGTCTTGGATTATTAGATTATGTGTTAATCTTCTTCTCCATGTGTTGGTTTACCAATGAGAAATTATTCCGTGCTTTCTTAATTCTTAATACAAGTTGCAGCAAGTATGTAATATATTAAGTCTTGGATTATCGTTTAGCAAAAAAGAGTCTTGGATTATCAGATTATGTGTTAATTTTCTTCTCCATGTGTTGGTTTACCAATGAGAAATTAAATTTATGTGGTAGATTTCAGGAATAGGATAATTATTGCTTAATTTGTAAAAAGTGGTTGTTTTATCTCCAACAAAAACTTATTATTTTATCATGATTTAGATTCTAAAAAAAAAAAAAAAAAAAAATCCCACGTAAAATAATACCTACAAAATAGGACTACACTTTGTTATCATTATTCTTTCCATATTATTATCTTATCTTCTTCTTCTTTTCTCTTTTTTTTTTTTTTTTTTAAATTTATTTGGTAAGTTTGATGGGTGTTTAAGTATTTTCTCTAATTAATTACTATTTTTTAAAGAATAGGAATGATATATATTGATTTTTTTTTTTTTTGGTGGTTATCTAGTCTCACTCATTATTTTAGTGTATGTGTTCTAAGTGGTGCCCTCTCTTCCTCTTATTATTTTTGTTTGTTGTTTTTCTTACATTTAAGCCTTACTTTCTATTTTTTTTGTATTTTTTTTAGGGTGATATATCAACAATTTGGTTTGATTGCATAGAAGACACATTGGATGAATTCGGGTGAGCGAAGTGGTAGTCAATCTATCAAATAGTTGTTAAAAAACATTTTTTTTTTTTTTTTGTAAATACCCTACCTTATGAAATTTAATATTGTTCTTTTTTGTGCCTTTCATTGCACATTTGATAATTCTGTAAGCGATTGCCATATATGCAAATTTGCTAAAGCAAGAATGATACTGGAGAAGTTATCTTTAAAGATAAAATTTAAAAATTGTGGTGTTTAAGTATTTTCTCTAATTAATTACTATTTTTTAAAGAATAGGAATGATATATATTGATTTTTTTTTTTTTGGTGGTTATCTAGTCTCACTCATTATTTTAGTGTATGTGTTCTAAGTGGTGCCCTCTCTTCCTCTTATTATTTTTGTTTGTTGTTTTTCTTACATTTAAGCCTTACTTTCTATTTTTTTTGTATTTTTTTTAGGGTGATATATCAACAATTTGGTTTGATTGCATAGAAGACACATTGGATGAATTCGGGTGAGCGAAGTGGTAGTCAATCTATCAAATAGTTGTTAAAAAACATTTTTTTTTTTTTTTGTAAATACCCTACCTTATGAAATTTAATATTGTTCTTTTTTGTGCCTTTCATTGCACATTTGATAATTCTGTAAGCGATTGCCATATATGCAAATTTGCTAAAGCAAGAATGATACTGGAGAAGTTATCTTTAAAGATAAAATTTAAAAATTGTGGTGTAAATTGCTTCTAAATAATAAACTAACTTTTAGGGGTAAAAACCTACACCCTTAAATATATCTTATATTTAATAGTTTAAAATTTTATGTATTTAAAATTTTAAAAATTAGTAAAATTTAATCTGATCCAAAATAACTTACCAAAAGACAAAAAGACTCCAAACAAACAATGCCTTTTGAATTTGCATTAAGTGTTACGTGTCCTCAGTTAATAAATTGTGAGTCCTTCAACATTTTTTTTTTTTTTTTTGGAGGGTGGTGAGTCCTTCAATGTTGGTTTCCTAGTTTTTTACAACTTCAAGCAAAAAAAAATCCCGATGATTTAGGTATTTTATTAATATGCCAGTATTGTTTTACATTTATTTATTTATTTTTGAATGTTTTAAGTTTTTTTATTCCTAAAATTTTGCCTATTATTTATATATTATTTAGAAGTAATTCTTTCCATGATTTTATAATTTTATATTTAAAGAAAAGAGGAAAAGAATAAAATAAAAACCCACGTTTTATAGATTTTTACCTAGGTACTTTTATTTATTAAACTTTTGGGCTTGGGTTCAAAAAAATAATACATGCACCAAAAAAGATTACATCACTTGATATTAAACTTAGAGAATAGGTGGACTCCTCAAATGGTATTTATTTATATAAATAAATAAATTAATTAAAAAGAAAAGAGAAAAGAGGCTCACCTAGAGATTCCAATGTTGCACAATATCTAGAAGCAATTAGTTGGTAATCACATTTAAGATCCTCGTGTCATTTGTTCACATTGCAGAGTGGTGCAAGCAAGAGAGAAGTGTGAATCACTTGGCGTATTTCATTGGGAAATTAATGATCTATTAGTCTAGGGATGACCATTTGAAATGCTTTGGATGATTTTCAAAATCCAAAACCAAAACAACAGTGTATATTTTTGGTGTTATTCTAAATTCAAATGCCCATCTTAGCCTTTTTTTAGTTATTTTTATGGATATTTTTACTAAGTGACTATCTTTTAAGATTATAATAACTTCATATATAACTCCCATTAATTAAAAAATTATTAAGAAAAATAAATTAATAACATGAAGCCTTTTCTGGACAATTTTTTTTTTCAATACCCTTCAATAGTTGGGGGAGGGAAATTTCAACCAATTGAGCTATTATTTAAAAAAAAAAAAAAAACACTATATTATGCCTAAAATATTGTGTTTACATATTTTTAGTGTCAGACCATTGCAACTCAAAAATAAGGGTGAAATATTATTTTGCAAAACTTTTATATAACAAAAATTTATAATTTACTCCAATGTTTATAGGTTTAAATACACCCTATTTGGACTAGGGAATAATTATTGCGCTAAATATGTATATATGTGCAACTAACTTTTTTTTGATAGGTGTATATATGTGCAACTAACACGATTATTTTTGTCTATTTTAATGCAGAAATGCGTTCGAAAAATACACCTATGACTCATAGTAATGACGTAGAACGTCGTCGATAACTACAAAGATATTATGATCGACGTAGTAGACAAATAGAAGACAATGAAAGCAGACAAATCCGATTGGCAAGATGTCATGCCAATTATGCAAGATGAAGACAACAAACTTTGGGTGGTGATATTACTTTAGTGGGAAGTCTAGCAAATTTAAATGAAGACGTTGTGCATTCTAATTCAACATCATCATGTGTATCACTAATACCACCTAATCGCGAGGCTACACCAAGTTGTCGTCTTACGCATATTCGTAACTTGGCGCGAAATATGCCAGTTGAGTGAAATGCTATGCAAGAAACTAATGATAAGATCATAATTTTGTACTTTTTAAAAAATATTCATTGATTGGACTATGATTATTTTGGGGAAAAATATAAATTTTGGCATGTTAGTTTTATGTCAAAATCAAGAACAATACTAATTTAATGTTTATAATAATTTTAGGTTTACCTCCAATAAATCCAATTATAATGCCAAATGATTTTGAGGTTGGACCAAGTCATATAAATTCTGATGTTAATGATGGTAAATTTTATGTCAAATATTTATAAACTTTGCACCATTATAAAATTTTTTTTTTAAATTAGCATTTTTTATAATTACATTGCAGATGTAGAAAGAACTGAAGAAGTTGAAAATATGTATGATCAAAATCATGGGGATGGCTACAGAGAACAAAGTTTGTTACTCAGTGTCTTCATTTTTATTTCAATTTACATGTTTATTATTATCAATTTTATTATTTGTTCACATGCTGCATATTTGAAACATTATTAATATTTTGCTTATTTTACAACATAATATTTGATACAATTTTTAATATTTTCTTTTACAACTATCATTACACTCTTTATCTCTAATTTTTTCCTCAAAAATTAAAATTAGGTGTTGACAACACATTTGATGGTACTGCACATGTAACAAATTGTATGCAAGGTAGATACAATTGTGCCAAAGATTTTAAAGAAGGTAGAGAGACCATTAGGCACCAACTACCACAACCAAAGACTTGTCGATTTTGTAATGTCAGTTTGTTCCATTGAGAGACATCCTTGATGTGTTGCAAGGATAGAAAAATATCCTTACCCAACATACTGATTTGTCCTGATTTTATGGAGCTCATTTGTGAGCAAACACCACGAGGCAGACATTTCAGGAAATATATATAGTTTTACAAAAATATGTTTGCATTTACCTCAATGGTTGTGCACGTGGATGAAAGCGTGACCTCGAATAGTTAAGGAATATATACATTCCATGCCCAAGGTGCCATCTATCGTAGAATTGGTAGTCTTTTACCACATACACCTCTAAGTATGCGGCATCTACAATTGTATATTTACGACACCAATCTTGAAATGCAACGCAGAATGTCTCAATCTATAGAAGCTCACGAAGATATTGTGCAACTTATTCAAAGGATCTTAGACATGCATAACCCATTTGTGGAGAAATTTCGTCAAATATCTCGAAGTCGAAATTTACATCAATGTAAACTCATTAAAGAACAACCTCTAAATTATCCTCAATATTGCCTTCCTAGTGCTTCCCAAGTGGCAGCTATTATTGTAGGAGGTGAAGAAGCTAGAAGTTTAAGTGGTAGAGAAATTTTGGTTTAAACGTTTGTTGGTAATTTGATCAATATTCAAGATACATCAGGATATTATAATCCATTGCAGTACCCAATACTTTTTCCATTTGGAACATATGGATGGGATATCAACACACACAACACTAATAGAAATAAAGTGTCATGTCGCGATTATTATGCACATGTCCTTCAGATAACAGTTTTATTATTTTCAATCTATTACTTCAAAATGCCATTTACACTATGAAATAACTGAACCTAAATCTATTTTTACTATTGTCGAAGATTCGCCACAATGATCTAGTATGGAGGACGCCTTTCACAACAGTATGTTGTTGATAATTATGTAAAAATTGAAACACACAAGCTTAGGTGATTTGAGTACAATTAAGATTCTATTAGGGCAGATCTGTACCAATGCCTCCAAGATGTTTTCCATGAAGGAGAGAGAGATACTGGTAATGTAAACTTCACACTTGAAATTTATGGCGAATTAGTATTAATATTCATTAATGGCCCAACTTTTTCATCTTATATTTAGGAAATGTTGGACATAGAACCATTCTACCATTATCATTTGTGGGAAGCTCACGCGATATGATCCAACGATTTCATGATGCAATGTCATTGGTTCAAAAGTTTGGGAAGCTAGATTTATTCATCACAATGATGTGCAATCCAGGATGGGAAGAAATCCAAAATGAGCTTTTACTAGCACAAACTGCACAAGATCGTCCAAACTTGCTTGCAAGAGTTTTCAAATCAAAATTTGAAGAATTGAAAGATGATATTGTGGTCAAGGGGGTTCTCGAAAGAGTTATTGTATATGTGCAGGTCTTTGAGTTCAAAAAAGAGGTTTACCACATGCACACATGCTTATAATTCTCGATGAAGATGAAAAATTGCATAATCTAGAGGATTAGGATCGGATTGTTAAAGTAGAAATACCGTGTAAGGAGGAATAACCTCAGTTACATAAAGTTGTACTGAAGCATATGATACATGATCCTTACTGAATACAAAATCCAAGATCACCGTGCATGAAAAATGGGTGATGTAAAAAAGGATACCCAAAGCCTTTCTCACCAGAAACCTACCAAGGCAATGACTCATATTTTGTTTACAAATGATATGATATTAATAATCCTGTGCCATTGAATGATCATTGCAGGATTATGGTAGATAACACTTGGGTTGTTCCATATAATCCTTGGTTACTACTGAAATATAATTGTCATATTAATTTTGAAATATGTTGCAGTATCAAGAGTGTAAAATACTTATATAAATATGTGTATAAAGGTCCAGATCGTGTCTTTGTGGAAGTTAGACCAGACCCAAATTATGATGAGGTCGAATAGTACATTGATGCAAGATGGGTATGTGCTCTAGAGGCAAGTTGGAAGATATTTGCTTTTCCTATGTATCGAATGTACCTTGTTATTTTTCGTTTGCAAATTCATTTTCTAGATAGACAATAGGTACGCTTTAGACCACATGAACCTATTGCTAATGTTTTGGAGCGAACTAAAAAGACAATGCTCACTATATTTTTTCATATAAATATGATTGATCATGATGCACGAAATTATCTATATAGAGAGTTTCCTGAGCATTATTGTTTGGATTATAAAAACAAAGCATGGACACAAATAAGATCTCATAAAAAACTAGTGGGCAAGGTATATACTGTCTCACCATTTGATGGAGAGAAGTTCAATTTGCGTATTCTTCTTAATCATGTCAAGGGGCCAACAGGATTTGACGATTTATTGACTGTCAATGGGATAACCTATCCAACTTTTAAGTAAGCAGCTGAACAAAGGGGTTTACTAGAGAATGATAACAGCATATGACAGTGTCTGCTTGACGCAAGAGACATTCGAATGCTGTCAGCTTTAAGAAGATTGTTTGCAACAATATTGGTATTTTGTCTACCAACTAGAGTAAGAGAATTGTGGAATGAGTTCTACCCATATATGGTAGAAGATTACCCATCAACATCTGTTACAACAAGGACACGTTGTACAAATAAACTTCTCAATGATTTAGAGGCATTGCTCTTGCAACATGGAAAACATATCACAGAGTATGATTTGCCGATTTCAACTGGAGAATGTGACAATGATTCAGCTGTACCAAGACTCATACAAGATGAGCTAACTGTTCCTAATGTAGATGAAGAACTTACTTTAATTGAGAAGTTGAATAATGACCAGAGAGTTGCATATGAGACAATCATGATAGTTATTGATCTTAAGAAAAGCATGATATTCTTTGTCGATGGGCCAGGGGGAACTGGGAAAACATTTTTGTATCGTACAGTATTAGCAACCTTGAGAAAAGCCGGTCACATTGCAATTGCCACAGCTACATCTAGCATAGCAGCAACATTACTCCCTAGTGGAAGAACAGTGCATTCCAGGTGTAAGATTCTTTTAACTCCCGATGCTTCATCTACTTGCTCAATAAGTAAACAATTAGACTTAGCTGAACTTATTAGATGTGCCATCATAATTATTTGGGATGAAGCCCCATTGGTAAATCAACGTGCATGCATTTGAATCTTTAGATAGAACATATAAAGATATTATCGAAGTAAATTTACCTTTTGGTGGGAAGGTGCTAATTTTGGGGGGAGACTTTCATCAAGTACTTCCAGTTGTTCCAAAGGGTACAAAAGCAGAAATGATTGATGCATGCATAGTCAAGTCCCCATTATGGAAAGATGTCAAAGTGTTACATTTGAAGCAGAATATGAGGTCTGTCAACAATGAAGAGTTTACTGAGTATATACAAAGCATTGGTGATGGGAATGAACCATTTATAATAGATGATTTGATTAAACTATCTCCTTCAATGGCAATGCAATGAGAGGGTTAGCATTCTATATACAACTTGATTGATCAAGTTTTTTCAAGTTTGCAAGAACATGCCAATGGTGCAAGATATATGGAAGTAAATTTACCTTTTGGTGGGAAGGTGCTAATTTTGGGGGGAGACTTTCATCAAGTACTTCCAGTTGTTCCAAAGGGTACAAAAGCAGAAATGATTGATGCATGCATAGTCAAGTCCCCATTATGGAAAGATGTCAAAGTGTTACATTTGAAGCAGAATATGAGGTCTGTCAATGATGAAGAGTTTGCTGAGTATATACAAAGCATTGGTGATGGGAATGAACCATTTATAATAGATGATTTGATTAAACTATCTCCTTCAATGGCAATGCAATGGGAGGGTTAGGATTCTATATACAACTTGATTGATCAAGTTTTTCCAAGTTTGCAAGAACATTCCAATGATACAAGATATATGGTTGATAGGGCTTTGCTAACACATATAAATGATGATGTTGAACTGCTTAATGCAAAGATAATTTCTCAGTTCCTAGGAGATGAGTTTACGTTACATTCTTTTGATGAGGTAGAAGGAGATACGCAACATCTATATCAACAAGAATTCCTAAATTCTATATCTCCAAGGGGTTTACCACCATATATATTAAGGCTGAAAAAGGGTGCTCCAATTATGTTGTTGCGTAATATAGATCCAAAAGCTGGATTATGTAATGGTACAAGATTGATATACCGTGGAAGTTTTAATAACGTAATAGATGCTGAAATTTTGACTAGACAATATGTGGGTACACACGTTTTCTTGTTAGGAATCCCTTTGAAGACAATAGAAAATGTACACCTACCATTTGTAATGATCAGACGACAATTTCCTGTACGTTTGAGTTTTGCAATTACAATAAACAAAGCGCAAGGTCAGACAATTCCAACTGTTGGAATTTATCTTCCTGATCATGACTTTAGTCATGGCCAATTATATGTGGCGTTGTCAAGGGGAGTCTCCCAATCCACCACAAAACTATTGGTGCAAAAAGGAACAATACCTAAGGAGAAAGGTGTTCACACAAGAAATATTGTGCATAAAGATGTTTTGTTCTCTTCATCATAGGTATTAATTAAAAATTGGAAAGAATTGTCTTACATATAGATTTATTTTAATAATTTACAAATTTTAATGGTTATGTGGTCTACGTTTTAATATTTTATTTCTTGATATTTTTTATGTATACAATTAGTAACAAGAAGGATGCCCAACTCAAATATGAGGATCGAGTCCACTATGCTAAATAATGGAGTGCATTCTGTTCCTACTGCTCAATGGGAGAATTGGAAGGATGATCAATCAATATTGAACATGGACGCCATTGATAACAAGGTATATTTCTTTTTAATGATATTTTTAATTAGCATCCCTTTCTATTGTTTTATCAAAATTAATATTAAAAATGTCATGCTGCGTATGGGTTGGGTTCGAAAATTGCAAAATTATTCTCCTGGTTAGGGATTCACTATTCGAGCTGACAAGAAAGAGCTTTGGAAAGAAGTGAAACGAGTTTTAGAGTCACAAGAATTGGAAAGATGTGTTACACTATTTTTTAAAATAGGACAATAACTAATTGATAATCTTAATATACAAACAATTTTTTTACTTCATTTTGAAGTTTTAAGAACAAAGACAAACAACAAATCATTGTCAAGAATAATGAGGTTTCCAACATCCATAAGAATAAAGACAAAGGAAAAATGAAGGACGATGTGATCTCTAACACTCATGCCAACAAAGACAAATGGAGAATTAAAATAAAGGACAATGTGGTTTCCAACATCCATGAGAAAAAAAAGAAACGAACAAAAAAAACCAAGGACGATGCAATTTTCAACATGTGGAACAATAAAGACAAACAGAAAAAGAGAGTGAAGGACGATGCAATAATAAAGAAAGTACAAATCATTACCACATCTACTTAAAAAAAAAAAAAAACTTAATTACATAGTTTGGATATAATTTTTTTTTTTTAATTTTGGTAATTAAATAATAGTTCTTCAAGTCCCAAGCTAAAGTAGACCATTTCACATACATGGAGCTATGCAATATCATCACAAGGTTAGTTCAAATATTTCATTTCACAAGTTTATGCTTGATGTTTATTGTACTTATCATTATTGTGTACGTTTTAAAGTCTCTATTAATAACACAAACACACACATTTTGTATCATAGGTTCATGGCAAATGCTGCTGGAAAGCAATCAGAATGTGGAACAAATAACATTGCTCCAACAACTTCTCCACCGTAGCCGGCATAATATTAATAAGTTCACATATTCCATGTTTCAGATGTAGTGAATTATTTTACAGTTTTGCCTGATATAAATATTTTACTTTTCTACATTGATCCATCAACTTTTCATAATAGCTTTTGTAAAGGTCACCACATGTATTTTGTAAGTAGTTTTATTGTTACGATTTCATTATGCATTTTCATTATATGCGCTATTTATAAGATTTATTCAATGGATCTTTTTTTCCTCCACCTATAGGTAAATACTAAATTTAGCATCATCTTCCAATTAATAACATGTTGATTACTAGATAAACAAAATTGGCAAAAATGGATAATAATTATGGAATACTAGCCTCTGAGCATGCGTGTGAGGCTTTTCTATTTTTTGGATAAGGGTTAATTTAGAGCATCCATTATAATTTCGGATCATTACATTTTCCAATAAAAAAAAAAAAAAAACCTAGGGGTATGATGAAAAATTATTTCACCACACATAATACTCATCACACCCCTAGGTTTATTTTTTTGTTATTGGAAAATGTAGTGATCTGAAATTATAATGGATGCTCTAAATTAACCTTTATTCAAAAAATAGAAGAGTTTGAGCGCATGCTCAAGAGGCTAGTTATAAATGAAAGTCCTATGATTGTTTTTTTAAATTATGAAATTATCTAGTCCTAAGGGGGTGTGATTGGCATTGGCAGGGCCATAATTAAATTGCTCATGGGTATTGGGTGGAATGATACATTAGTGCTTTTCTTTACTAGGATTAGATAAAATAAAATAAAAAACGTTTGTGTGCTCTTCAGGCTAAAGCACATACATCTGATTTATATTTTAATTGCTTGTCATTGTTAAAGAATAAATTGTCTATACGACAGAATGTCTTGCACGCTATATAGAGTGGTTGAATGGGTGACCACAAGTCACTTGGTGGATAATGGTGGCCTATGTAACTAGTTTTGGGGTAGATGGATGGGATAACCTTTTTGTTATTTGCTGGTAAGCTGGGTCCGAAATTCTTTTACTTGTTGCGGCAGGCTAACGACAAAGTCCTAAGCCAAAAAATTCTTATACTGTTTTATCTGTTTTCGGAACTTTAGAATCATTTTTCCCATACCTACTTTGGTGGGAGATCGATTTTAGACCACCAAATTTCTAAAATGTTAACTAGCTCTTTGATTCCGATCTTATCTTCACTTATAATATAAAAATACATGTGCAAGCAAGACAAGGACTTATTAGAACATGAAGCCCAAAGTCGGTCATATTAGGAATCTTTGGGTGCAAGAGCAGCCAGCTTATTAATGTGGTGGGCTTGACCATGCCTGATCCACTATAACAGCTCCCTTTTCAATAGCAATGTCAATAGAGAGCCTGGAAGATCGTTGAAATCAGTTGTGATGTTGATGGTGACAAAGTTGAATTCAGTTTTGCATGCGGGAATCTCGTGCACAGATATATACAAATAGAGTTGACCAAGCAAAGGAGAAGACCAATTAAGCTCATCGTTATTAATTACCACATAAAAGAAACAGGGAGAGAGCTCTGCGGCAACGCTATGATGCCAATACTAAACGAGAAATCACTCTTACACACGGAGAATTTGACACCCCCTTCGGTAGGATTCATCTTTCTCTTTTATTCTCATGTTGAATTCGTAATGAAATTTCTTTTTGATGTTCTACATGTTCAATTCTCGTGGCTCCAGTGTTATTCTTGTGTGGCTACTACAATGACTCTGGTTTTTGTAAATTGAATTTCTCATCACATGTTTCTCTGTCCCCGCTTGTTAATCAATTTATATTGAGAGACAAAAATTGTTTCGAAGTGGTAGTGATTCCCCTTGTGCATCTTAAGTTCCTTTGAATTTGAGTAACTGATTGGCTGCACAGTAATAGCCAATTCTTCTTTCTGGTTGTACAGCCACTCTATTTTCCTTTGTGCTTTTTGGAGATGGCCAACTTAGCAATTAAATACCCAATTTTATTGTACACATAGCATAGCTGTGTTTATGCTTTTTCATTAGAGATGTTCTAATTTCTATCTATAGTTTCAGGTTGTAGTGCTGACTGCAAACATGGGATGTAAACGTTGTCGGCAAAGAGTCTCCCAAGTTGCTTCTAAAATGACCGGTAAGAAATTTCGTTAATGTTTTATCACATCACATGTCCTGATGTCCAAGGCAAGAAACCAATAAAAGACAATAATTAGTGAGGGATGATGATTTGGCTCCGTCTTGTGGACACCCTGTCCCATTTGTTGGTACAGAGCGTGGGATGATTCTTCAATCTGAACTGGATTTAAATATAATAAAAGTATAAAAAATATATTTAATTTTTTCTAATTTTATATTTATGTTTTATGACTAGAAATTTTTTTTTTTTGGAATGATTCTCTTCTTATTTAATTGTTTATTGGACTGGCGGCTTGTAGTGTTGCAACTTGATTTGTAGTATATAATATTTAACGGCTTGTAATAAGATTAATTCTTAATTTGTTTCTTAAATAATAGAAAACTGAAAAAGTAGAAAATTATTGGTCTACTCGAGTCGACCTAAAAATATTGGTAGCTACTACTAGCTTGTAGTGTTGAAACTTGATATGCAGTGTATTATGTTTAATAACTTGTAATAAGATTAATTCTTAATTTGTTTATTAAAT
Source organism: Quercus alba (assembly GCA_036321655.1). Taxonomy (NCBI): domain Eukaryota; kingdom Viridiplantae; phylum Streptophyta; class Magnoliopsida; order Fagales; family Fagaceae; genus Quercus; species Quercus alba. Next base: position 10,988,581 of record CM070309.1, on the reverse strand, counting down.
AATAGTAAAAGACTAAAAGTATTGAAAATTACTGGTCTACTCAAATCCACGAGAAAAAAGAATTTTGGTGGGTGGGTGAAGTAATTCCAAGCATTTGAAAATCTTAAGTGACAAGATTAAGGCAAAGAAATCCCATCCGAAATCGGGTTGAATAAAGATGAGGAAATTTCGGATATACACATTATTTCTTTTATAGCATATGGATATATTGATTCTATATGATTGTGTATCTCACAAATATTGTGAGAATGAATATACATATATGTGATATGGAGTATGAGATAATTATTGGCAGGACTAAATCTCCTGAAAAATATATTTAATTACTGGCCTTGCAATTAATGTTTAACAATGAAATTAGTACATTTCTTTGATCAATACAATATCTATATAGTTAGCCACTAGCCACTAAATCTCTTAAAAAATATATTTAATTACTGGCCTTGCAATTAATGTTTTACAATGAAATTAGTACATTTCTTTGATCAATGCAATATCTATATAGTTAGCCACTAAATAGGGAAAGAAAAAAGAGAGGAAAAAAGATGTACACATGCTACATATAACAGTAGAAATCTCATTATCAGATATTTAGTTTGAACACTCGGTATGGAGTTTAATGTTTGTTATACACTAATATGCAGGATTAAAAGAGTATACAGTTGATGTGCACAATAGACAGGTGATTATGAAGGCAGATTTGGGACTTCATTGGAAAGTGGAAAATGATCCCCTTAATAAGAGCGAGATGAACCAAGAGTGTCGTCCATTAACTTACCTTCTCAAAACTTTCAGATCAACTTGCTTTGGCAACCATTTGGCTGATTAAACATAAACGTGTATAGTGTATAGTCTATCATCTAGGTACCATATGCTGAAGAATTTAATTTGTTTACACTATCTGATGGCCATCATAATCTATACCAGAAGCGGTATATGTCAAACTTTTTTTAATTCGAAGTTGGAAACTTGGAACTTGTAATTTGGTTTTATAAAATGACTTCAATTAGAGTGAAAAATGACACAATGCATTAAAAGGCTAATGAGCTTTTGCGTGGTTGGGCTGGAAAGTTATTTTATTATTTTCAGCTTCAATAAGCCCATGTACATACCTGATTTTATACAATTTTTCATAACTTGCAATAGGTGATAAAAGTTTTTTTTTCTCACACATTTTAGTATAAAAACTAGTAATGTGTTTCACAAGCACCACAATTGTTGGGTTTAGAGAGAATTTTGAGACGACAACATTACATAACGTTGTGGACAGGTGGCCCAGTTTTAATAAGATCATAACAAAACAAGGCGAAAGAAATGGACAAACAGGCGCATAATTGCAAAAGCCAAAAAAAGGTATCGCCGTTGCCGGGGATCGAACCCGGGTCACCCGCGTGACAGGCGGGAATACTCACCACTATACTACAACGACCCGTTGGTGTCTTAACTCATTCTGTTTAGAATATTATACAGAAAAGAAAAGAGTTATAAATTGGGTAAGGACTTTAGACTTTATGCAGAATCAGTAAAATAAACACTAGAGCAACTGAAACGATAAAGGAGCTCTTGAATTAAAAAAAAAATTATATTTTAGTACCCAAATTTGTAAATTATCAGATTCAAATTTAAAGTTTTTTTTAAAGAAAAATTTAATTTTTTATTTTGTGCTAAGTGAATTATTGAGTGTAAAAATCGAAGAGTCTAAATCCAATTAGATTATAAATTGGATTTCAATTGGAATCTAATTTTTCGCCATGTATTTATCTAAATTTTTTTTATTTTTGTGGCAATTGAATTATTAGGTGCAAAAACCAAAAAATTTAAAACCAATTAAATTCTAAATCATATATATAAGAAACCATTAATTTTTTTTAGAAATGTATGGTTTAAAAAAATGTAAACTGTTGCCATGTATAATTTGAACTTCTTCTAAAATTTTTAATCCTACCCATACATATGCATGAGGCTACCATCTTAATAAATGCATACTCTCTCTTCTTATATGAATAGTAAAACTTACCTTGATATTATATGAGAGAATGAAATAAACATTTATTATGATTCAGAAATATTCTATAGTTATCCTTACACTTTTAAACCTAAGACCAATTTAATAAATATAATAGTAAAATAATGAAACCGGAAAAGTAGGAACTCTAAAATTTATTAAGAAGACAAGGATGAAATCTATAAAAACTGAAATTAAAGAGAATCCTAAAAATACTATTACTATTCTTATATAATTTCTTCAATATCTTGTAGGTTAAGTGATATTAAGAGAGACAAATTAAGTTCAAATTTACTTTCTTTCATTTTGTGCAAGTTTTTTTTTTTTTTTTTTTTTTTTTTTTTAAATTTTAAAAAGTGTATATTTCCTTATCATTTATAAAAATAAAATAAAATCCAATTGAATCTACCTAAATTGGACTTTTGACATAAATTATCTAAACAAAGCTAGACAACAAATTTTTTAGGGTTTGGTTTACCTTAATTACTTTTTTAACTAGATATGTCATTTTGTTTAAATATACAATCGAAAATGGTAGTAATTTTTAATCTTTACCTTTTATTTAATTAGTAAGTGATGTGACAGTCTTTTATTAAAAGAAAAGGAGATTAGTTTTTAAAAAGTATTGGAGATAAGTCAAATCCAATTTTTTAACTCAGAATGTAGTAATACTTTCAAAATCACAACAATATGTAATATAAAATACAACCAAGTGCGTAAATTCACATCAAAATATTCAGAGATACAAACATGTTCCTAGCCAATTTATGTCCAATGACTTTGGGCTTTCAGCGTCAAACAAAAGGGTAAAGTAATTGATCGTCGTATCCACAAGCCTAGAACTTCCAGTGTCATTGCATCTTATATGCCCAAATATTTATCATCCTCAACAGATTGTTACGAAACTTATACAACCCAGAAATAAACTTAGGGGGACCCTCAAATCTACCAACAAACACAAAATGTCGGTTAAAAATGTTATGATTTGGATAGTTTATAGGATTCTTAAGAGGCCATTACAATGATCCACGACTTAATTTGGACATTCTTCCTCAAAAACAAAAGGGTAAGTTAATTGATCATCATAGCTACAACATCCAAAGATGTTAAAGCTCATTGTAAACACGAAAATTTTCAATTGAGAAAAATCAAACAACTGAAAAAAAAAATTGCTTTGCAAATATAAATTTGTATTGATGAATAATGAGTACAATCTCTATTTCAATTCTTTTACAAAATAATACCTTTTGATTCTATCTTCTTTGAGAATTGAATGGTTTTTACAACAAATCTCTAGTTTTGAGCTTATTAGAGATTTATTATTCTTCAACTCTTCTATGCCCTCTATTTATAGTGGTTTCAAAGGATAAGTCCTACTTGGAATTGACCTCCTTGTAGATAATTATCTTAATAGTGATAATGATTCACTATTATCGTTCCAACTTAATTAAGATATTTATTTCTATTTAATTAGAATAATTATCATCAAGATATTCTTCTCTATTTAATTAGGATAAATATCATATTAAATGACACATGTCAACACTTGATTTATCTAATTTAACGACATATTAATTCAGAATTTGTCACTAAATTTTGATATGGCATTTTATGATTGGCTTAAAATTTTTTCCTCTTACAAATGCCCCCTCAAAACTTGACCACAATTTTGGGTGTGGAAAGTGGTCAAGTCTCGACAGATTTCATGCTTCGATGCAATTAATTTCAACACCTTTCATATATACATACCTTTTTGCCCCATATCACAATGATCCCACTGTTGGTTCACTGCCCAAGTAGAGATTGTCTAATGTAATAGTAGCCATGTTTACATCCATTGGCCGATGTATATCAAGACTTAAAAGAGTTCTAATGTTACTCATTCATAGAGTTCCAATAGAACTAATGACCTGTTTGGATGGAGGGGGAAGGAGGGGAAGTGGAGGGGAGTAGAGTAGAGTTGGATAAAAATAAGCTAATTTTGTGTTAAATTTACTATACTTTACTCTACTCTCCCTCTCTCTCCCTCAATCCAAGCATAACATTAATTTTGGATAGATACCTTTCACCACTTCAGATCTTTACTCTAAATGGGACACTAACTTAGAGCATTCATAGTAGTGGAGCTAAAATTATAGCTATTTGACACTATAAAAAGTTACTTTATCTATTTTACCTACTCACGTTGCAGCAGTAGATTTATTTTAGCTTTCAACACAATAAAATAATATAAACATCACAATAAAATAATATATCTACTATAATAAAATAACATATCCACTACAATAAAATAATATGTCCACTACAATAAATAACAATCACAACCACTGCAACCGCTATCGCTGCCACTACCGCCGCCGCCGCTATCGACTCTTCCACCGCTGCCGCCACCACCACTGCAATGATATTTTTTTACTACTTCAATTTTTTTTTTTTTTTTTTTGGAGAAAATTTACCACTTCAATTAAATATCCCTTCTTTATTATTTTTTATTATCTCTTTCTCTCTCTTCCTCTCTGTCTCTTTCTCTTTCTTTGAACCAAGATGAACCAACAAATGATCAAACTTCCACTCTTTCTTCTCAACTTAGCAAATCTACTACCACCTAAACCCCTACATCACAACCCAGCCATAGCCACCTCCAAATCATCGAGACCCATGTCTTGGCTGAGTTGCACTGCGCGGTTTGCAAGGAACAGTTCCAACTCGGATCCGAGGCTCGCGAAATGCCTTGCCTGGTTTTTCGGCACGAGTTGCCAAGCGAGCGAGAGTGAAGCCAAAACAAGAGCAAGGTTGAGATTGCGATTGAGGCGGAGGAGACGGTGGGATTGACAATTTGGAGGTGGGTTTGTGGGTTGTGCTATGGGTTTGTGATCTTTCTCTCTACTCTAATCGATTTGCCATGGGTTTGTGATCTTTCTCTCTACTCTAACCAATCTACCATGGGTTTGTGTTTTGTGGTGGTTGTATGGAATTTGGATCGGCGTTGCTTCGATCTTTCTCTCTACTCTATCTCTGTGGGTTTGTGTTTTGTGGTGTTTTGTGATGTGGGTTTAGTGGATCAGCGTTGTTGGTGGTCTGATTTGGCGTTTTTCTAGTGGCTGGGTGTCTGATTCAGTGGGTTTTATAAGGATTTTATGAGCACCACTGTTGGCGAGCTAGCCGGTGAAGTAGAGAGGAGATGAGGGATGCCGGAGAGAGAGAAAGAAAGAAAAAAAGAAAATATTATTTTAATGAGAGAAGAGAGAGAAGTTTAATAATAATAATAATAATAATAATAATATTTATATATATATATATTTATATATATATATATATATATGTTTTTTAGCTTCTTGCTACAGTACACAACCATAAATAGCTATGCACGGTAGCAAGAAACTAAAAATTTTTACCTTTAGCTCCACTACTATAGTGTGAATTTTTGTGTTTTGGTGGAGCTAAAATTACTATATAACTATTTAGCTCCACAGCTGTGAGTGCTCTTATAATGCTTTATAGAGTAATGACTCCTCACAACAGTGAACAACATGGATTGCTAGATTCCATGATCAGATAAAGGAGAAATCTCTTGATAATTTCGATTTCCTTTCCTAGCTAAATTGGTATTTGACTAGATATCATCAAACATTCTCATGCCAATATGACTCCACGAAGAGGACTTCTTTTCCTAGTCAAACTATGACTAGATGACTTCGAAAAGGAGTTAGAGAGAACTTTAAAAAGCTTAATATCAATCAGCCAACGTCCCAGCTATATAAGGACTAAGACTCTATCCTTTGGAGAAGGCCCAACTTGCAATGATGATTATTTTTAAATTCTTATCTTCGTATCTTTTTATGACAAGTAGGAGTTAATGTCTGTTGCAACTAAAAATTACTTAAAAGAGTTTAATTCCAAGTAGGACAGTGGAACTCACAATGCCTTATCCCTTCCATCAGATACAAGAATTCTCCTTCATTCTGACTTCTTTTCCTGGCCAATCCGGTCTTGACTAGATGAGTTTTAGTTGCAATTAAACTCTCTCTGACCAGCACTATAAAAGGGCAGCCCCAGCCGCACATAGTTCTCAATTTCCCTCGCATAGTGCATAAGTTCGGACATCTCAAGAAAAAAAAATCTTGAAGAAGGCATAGGATTTTTTTTTCTTCCTTTCTCAGTCAGGTAGCAAGGTATGATCTCTTTCTTTCTTTCTTTTTTTTATTTATTTTTTATTTTTTTATTTTATTTTATATTTTTTATATTTTTTATATTTATTTTTATTTTTATTGTAACCTCGTGTATATTTTTTGTAAACTGTGCTTATGACTTTTTTTCTTCTTGTAGTATCCGGCTTCACAATTTTCATTGTTTCTAAAGAACCTTGCATCAAGTTTCACAAGACCATCGATCGCAACTGTGTCAAATTTTGCACAAGCTCGATTATGGAACCCCTCTTCGAGAGGTACATTCTTGTACTCAGTCTTTTTATTTATTTATTTATTTTTTATGTAATATTTTCTTTTTGCATGTTTATGACTTTCTCTTGACATATTTACTTGAGATGCAGGGTTTGGTGGTTTATCCATCTCTCTCAAGTGTGTAATTTTTTTTTTTTTTTTTGGTTTCTTTAGAAATAATTGTGAAAACTGACTTTTGCTTCTTTTCCTCTTTTTTTTTAGCATGTCCAAACCTTTTTCTTCGAAGATTCATATATTGGCGAAGAGCTGACCCTATTCATTTATTTGGAGAAAGACAACAAAGAAGTGAAGCCTACAACTCTAATCACCCATCCTCCCATTATTGGGGATTTTTCACCAAAATGGGATTGTGATATAAGTCCACCTAATTTGCCGTATTTGTCACAAGCTGCTCCCCAAAATATTGATGCAAGTGTGACACTTCTACTCGCTTCCCACCACACAAACATTGTGAGTAAGAGACCATACCCATCTCTAGGACGACAAATAATTACAAGTCGAACCAACTGGGAGTACTCCTTCAACATGAATGGAAGAATTTCCTTTATTCCATTATATTGGGAAAGGTTGGAAGACGTACTCAGTCGATGCAAGGGACTCCTTAATGATGCCAACCTTAGTGAAGCTATTTTCGCTTCCTTATTCATGTATGATTACAATAAACATCTTGTGAAAGCATTTTGTGAATGTTGGAGTCCAATGACAAATACTTTGCATACTTTGGTTGGAGAAATTTCTATTACAATGTGGGATTTGCATAAGCTTGGTGGGCTTCCAATTAGAGGACTTTTTTATGATGAAGTGCTCCTCATTGCAAAGAAGAATGAGCAACAAAATATTTATCATTGGACTCCAACATTCACAAAATGCTTTCACAAGATGTTCATTGTAATCATATGTGAACAAGGGAGTGAAAATAGCTTCACTAAGGTTGGCATCATTAAGGAGTCCCTTGCATTGACTGAGCACATCCTCCAACCATTCCTAATATAATGGAATAAAGGAAATTCCTCCATTCACATTAAAGAGTACTCCCAATTGGTTCGACCCGTGATTATTTCTCGTCCCAGAGATGGGTATGGTCTCGTACTCGCAATGTTTGTGTGGTGGGAAGAGAGTAGAAGTGTTGCACTTGCATCAATATTTTGGGGAGAAGCTTGTGACCATTGCAGCAAGTTAGGTGGACATATATCATAGTACCATTTTGGTGAAAACTTCCCAATAATGGGAGGATGGGTGATTATAGTTGTAGGCTTCGCTTCTTTGTTGTCTTTCTCCAAATAAATGAATAGGGTCGGTTCGTCACCAATATATGAATCTTCGAAGAAAAAGGTTTGGACATGCTAAAAAAAGAAGAGGAAAAGAAGCGAAAGTCAGTTTTCACAATTATTTCTATAAAAAAATAAAATAAAAAAAGAAAAAAGAAGAAGAAGAAAAAATCTACACACTTGAGAGAGATGGATAAACCAAATCCCACATCTCAAGTGTGTACTTTCAAAAAAAAATCACACACTTGAGAGAGATGGATAAACTAAATCCCACATCTCAAGTGAGCACTTTCAAAAAATACTAAGTTGCCTACGTACCCCTTGAAAGGGATCAAGTTACCACATAGTTCAAAGGGTTTTTTTGGTTTGAGACGTGACTGAACTTAGTACAAAATACTAAGCTACCTACGTACCCCTTGAAAGGGATCCACTCACCACGTAGTTCAAAGGGTTTTTTGGTTTAAGACGTGACTGAACTTAGTACAAAATACTAAGCTGCCTATGTACCCCTTGAGAGGGATCAAGTCACCATGTAGTTTAAAGGTTTTTTTTTTTGCTCTAACTTTTGTCTAGGCTGCATTTTTAAAGGTTTTCAACCTAACGAGCTTTTAATACCCTAACTTTTGCTTAGGTTTCCTTTTAAGAGGTTTTCAACCTAGCGGGCTTTTTTTAGGGGGAAAAAAAAATTTATGAACACTTTCAAAAGTAATGGGAGAACATCATGTACTTTTTAAGTGTTGAAATAGGTAGTTTTAGGCTCTTACCAAGGAGCATTTCAAACTTCAAGCATAGTAACGTTTCAAGAATTTGTCGCTGATAGGGCCAATTCTCAAACCATCTTCAGCAACCAACTTGTATGTGCCATTTGTATAGGCTTCTTGAACAACATATGGTTCATCCCATTTTGACACAAACTTATTCTTGGTGCGATGAGTGATGATGATGGGTCTTCGCATAGCAAGAACCAAATCTCCAACTTGGAAAGATCAAGGACGAACTTTTTTATTGAAAGTCCTAGAAATGCGAGCTTGATAACACTCAAGGCATTGTTGTGCCTCAAGCATTTTTTTCATCAAAAGCTTCTAATTCTTCAAGTTGTAGACGAACATTGTCCTCATTAGAGAGGCCTTCTTGAATGGAAATTCTTAATGAAGGGATTTGGCATTCAAGTGGTAAAACAGCTTCTACCCCATAAACAAAAGAGTAGGGTGTGTCTTGGGTAGGTGTTCAATATGTTGTGCGATACGCCCACAAAGCTTCTTCAACTATTTCATGCCAATCTCTTTTTGACTTCCCTACAACTTTCTTGAGTAGATTGCATAGAGTTTTGTTAAAGGCTTTTGCAAGACCATTAGCTGGAGCATTATACATAGAGAAGTTATGTTGCTTAAAACCAAAGTAATTGCAAAGCTTGTCCATCGACTTGTTGTAGAATTCTTTCCTACTATAAGTGATTATGTAACAAGGTACACCATATTTGAAGATGATGTTTCTTTTGATGAAGTTCACAACAGTTTCTTTCTTCACTTCTCGAAATACAATAGCTTCAGCCCATTTGAATAAATAATCTGTTGCAGACAGGATATATGAATGTCCACCAGAGGACTTTGGAGTCAGTGGTCCAACCACATCTAATCCCCAAGCATCAAATGGCCATGAAGCTACGGTAGGATGCAAGAGTTTTGGAGGTTGATAAATGAAATTTGCATGAAATTGACATGCTGAATATCTTTTTGCATAATCCATACAACCTTTGATCATAGTGGGCCAATAATAACCCTTCCGCTTAATTTGAAAATGAAATTTGGGACCAGATTAGTGAGCATTACAAATCCTTGAATGAACTTCTTCAAGTGCCTTGGTAGCTTCTTCATCATCCAAGTAATGAAGGGGAAGGCCATCAAGTCTTTGAAGGAGAAGGCCATCAAGTCTTTGAAGGTGCAGGGAGGTACCACCAAGTCTTTGAACATGAAAGGCAACACTACTTAGACTTTAAAGATGAGAGAGAAAGCACATTTTAGAGACGCCAAGTAACATTCTCATATTGATGTTTGCTTTCATGGTGACTTTGCATTCCTTTTGGTAGCAATGTCTTACAGTAATGTTTGCCTTCATACGGTAGCATTGTCTTTTTATAGCAATTTTCTCGTAGTGACATTCACCCAAAACTGTGATTGTATTTAGTGTGAGATACCAAGTTACTTGTGTACCACTTAAGAGAGATTGAATCATCACGTGGTTCAAGAAATATTATTATTTTTTTACATGTGACTGAACTTAGCATAGAATACCAAGCTGCCTATGTACCCTTTGAGAGGAATCAAGTCATCACATAGTTTAAGAATTATTATTATTTTTGACATGTGAACACTTTCAAGAGTAACGGGAAAACATCATGTACCCTTTAAGTGTTGAGGTAGGCAATTTAGACTCTTACTAAGGAGTGTTTCAAACTTCAAGCATAGTAATGCTTCAAGAACTTCTCCTTGATAGGCTAATTCTCAAAATGTCTTTAGTTGTATCAGTGTTGATTTCTTTCAATTCATCAACTGTAGCTTGTATGCTTTTTTCAAATATGGGTGGAGCATCCTCAACATTGTCTTGAATAGGGGGCTTCTCTGTTGTGTCTTCAACGATTGTTACATGATTCATTGAAGTAACAACATCATCTTCAACTTCTTGATTTGTGATCACTATTGTACACCTTTTTGCAATTAGGGCTTCTCTAGTATTTACTTTCCAAATGGTTCTACATTTCATACGAGAGGGAATGGAGCTTTGAATCTCATTTGAATCTCATTTGAATCTTGATCAACAATAAGTGTGTCGTTAGCATCTATAGGGAGGAAATTTGTCCTCTCGTTCTACTCTCTCTTTGCCTTCAAATCTTTTGAGAGTTGAGAAGAGATTGAATGACTGAGCCTTGTGAGAACTAAACCTTGAGTGCCAACTTGAGAAGGAGTTGAGTGACTGAGTCTTGTGAAAATAAAAACTTAAGTGCCAATAACATAGTTTATCTTCTTGTGTCCCCAACCTATCAAAGACTGAAATATGGGAAGTGGGTTGCCTAATGAGGTCAAAGACAGATGATTTCTTTGATAGGTTCGAAGATTGTTCTTCTTCCTCATAATTTGTTGAAATTATTGAAACATTAGCTTTTCAGATGGGAATATGAATAGGAGTTGGTGGAGTGTATCCAATTCCAACCTTAGAACTTGTTACACCAAAACCTTTGGCCTTTGACACCATATATTCTTCTTTTATAGAGGCTTTAGGGATGAACATACCCAAACCACTCAACTTCTCATGGTCATAACTTGCTTTAGCCATGAGTCTATATGCATTAGGGTCAAAACCCTCTTTGGTTTGTTTGGTGGGCAAAGTCCCATGCTCAGCAATCTGTCCTTGGGATGGTCTTGTGAACCTTTTCAATGGTTGGCTTGAGATTCTTGATTTTGTGATTTTAGCAATTAGAAGAGTTAGTCCTTGCAGATCTTCCAATACTGACTCTTCATTTCTTGAAAATGGGAATTGATCCTCTTTTCTTTTGGTGACTAGGATATAGTGTAACACAGGAGCTACCTTAGTTACTTTAGAAGCATGATGCTTCTCTCTTTTATGGAAGTCTTTATTTGCTTGGTTTCATTCCTCTCAATTGGAGAGTCAGTCCTTGAAGTTTTAGAGTGGAGGTTTACTTCTTTGTTAGATGGTGAAGCAACAACTTATGCTTCTTCTAGCGTATCATCTTCCAAGTAAAATTTTGCGATAACAAAATGTGATTCAGCTATAGTAAAGGGCTTGTAATCAACTACTATCTTTTTAACTTGTCCATCTTGGAAATATTTAAGGCATTGGTGATATGTAGATGGCACAACACCATACTCATGTAACTATGGTCTTCCTATAAGCAGTTTGTAAGTGGTCTTGGCATCAATGACATGGAAGAGTGCACTTGATTCCATTTCACCAATGAGCATATGAAGCCTAATCTTCCCAATAGCTCTTTGTTTGCCTTGATTAAAGCCTTGAATCATCAATTTACTGGGAAGTAGTTCATCCAAGGAGATTCTGAGCTCTTTCAATATTTTGAGTGGTAGAATGTTGACTGTAGATCCACCATCAATAAGGATACGATTGACTTTTTGTTCTCGAATGTAGCCAATCACAAATAAGGGATGATTGTGAATCTTGGATCCCAACAAACGATCATCATCAGTGAAAATGATTGAAGACCAATATGCTTTATACACAATAGCTTGTTCTGTTTCTTCCTCACTATTGAAGATTCTTCTTCACCACTCACTTGATAGCATGTAAGAGATGAAAAGATACAATCCTCGTGAAATGGTACTGGGGAGAAAGGTACTTTCACCTCAATAGGCTCAAATGAACCAAATTGAATAGTGAGAAAAGTAGAAATAGTTGTTGAGGCTACCATGGCTAGATTGGCAGTCGCAACTTCATCATCAAATGTGATCTTTCCTTGACCGACTAGCTCCATGATTTTATTTTTCAACACAAAGCATTGCTCTATAGGTTGGCCTATGAGGTGATGATTCTTGCAATACTTAGGGTCTTTCGTTTGGTCAGCCTCTTTAGGACGTTTCATCTCTAGTAGCTCAATCAACTTCAACTTAAGTAAATGATCCAGCATCTTGGAGATATTGGAATCAGGGAATGGATATTGCTTTTCTTGCATCTCTTGTAACATTGGTCTTCTTCTTCTCTTATCTTGAGTGATAGTAGATGTTTGTTCTTTCTTCTTGGGCTTAACTGGAACTTTGAGAGGAGTAGTAGTTATAATCAAAGATTGCTTGTTTTCTGGTTTAGGAGGGAATTTGCCCCTTTTGCGAGTATCTTGTCTTTCTCTCCCTTTGCGGGGTTCTTGAACAGGCGGGCCTTGGTGACCATTGGAAGCAATACTAAGCTCCATGTCATGGGTGCATGTTGCTAATTCTTCAAATGTTTTAGGCTTTATTCCTTGAAGGATATAACTTATAGCCCAATTTATTTCTTGAATACATATCTCAATTGCAGATGCCTCAAATAATTGATCCTTGCAATTAAGACTAAGGTTTCTCTACTGTTGAATGTAATCAATGACAGGCTCTTCTTTCCACTGCTTTGAATTGGTGAGCTCTATCATACTAACAATACGTCGAGTACCACAGAAACGGTTTAGGAATTCTCTTTCCATTTGATTCCAACTATCAATAGAGCTAGACGCTAGATCAGTATACCAATCAAACACATTTCCTTTCAAAGAGTGAACAAATTGCTTGACCATGAGATCCCCATAAGTACCGGCATTGTTACAAGTTTCCAAGAAATGAGCTACATGCTGCCCTGGATTGCCTTTACCTTCAAACTGTTGAAACTTTGGTGGTTAATAGTTTTAAGGCATCCTTAAGAGATCTATCCTTTGAGTGTATGGTTTGGCATAGGCAATGGATGATTAACTTCCACCCCCCAACTTGGTCTTTGATAGCTTCCTTGATTAACTCATTGAGCTGGTCAGAAGTGATAGACCCATTTGTAGAGAGTTTGAGATCCTTTGTTGAACTCTCGAGTTTTTCATTATGGGTTTGTTTTGGCTTAAAGATTTCATTTTCATGATTTAGTCCAAATGTATTCCCCATCTTATCCATCAAGAAAGTTATTTGTGTGTCCCTCAATGCTTCCCTTTCTTTCATGGACTTCATTAGCTCTTCTAAAGTCTGGGCTATAGTCAAGACTTGTTCCTCCAGAGATGTTGCATTAGTCATCATGACTGGCACGGCGAATGAACTAATAGAGTGAGGGGAGTCCCTAAGCTTGGAAGTAGGAATATTTTCTAAAAAAGAGAACTCAGAGCCATTAAGTGATTCATTCTCTTCTTCTACAATTGGAACTTTTTGGATTGGTTCTGGTGACAAAGCTGGTTAAGACAACATTTCTTTGACGAGGCTAGCTATATCTTTGCTTGCCCCTTGAGTAGATGAGGCTGTTTGTGACTTCTGGGTTTCAGAAGTGTTGAAAACAGGCAAGGATTGGGGTATGGGTGTTGTTTAAGCATAGACTTCTGCAAGGGCTATTACCCTTTCCCTTGTCATGGGTCCAGTATAGGGAGTATCAGAACTTGATGAAGAGTTTGAATCAATTGTAGGATCAACTTCACTTGTTCCAAAAAGAGGATTGTTGATTTTAGTCTTCTTTGAAGTCATAGGGCTTCAAAAGATATGACAAGTTGATGAAGAAGGGATGAGAGGCAGAGATGGTCCCACTGGGTGTGTCAGAAATTTGTAAACCCAAAATTTCTCAATTGTGGAAAATCAAACAACTGAAAAAAATATTCTTTGCAAATATAAATTTTTATTGATGAATAATGAGTACAATCTCTATTTCAATTCTTTTACAAAAGAATACCCCTTGATTCTATCTTCTTTGAACTTGACTTGAACAAGGAATCTTCTTAATTTTGGTTCGAAGATGAATTGAATGGTCTTCACAACAAATCTCTAGCTTTGAGCTTATTAGAGATTTATTGTTCTTCAAGTCTTCAAATGTGAAGGCTTTTAGATTGAAGTTCTTCGGGACTTTAGAGGCTTGATTCGTTGAGCTTCAAAGATTTGGGGTTTGTTGAAGTTTATGGAGACTTTTCAGCTTAATTCCAATAGAACTTCAAAGAACTTTGAATTTTCTTTGTGTGTTCTTGAGGCAAAATTTCTTCAAAGTTTTGACGTCTTAGAAAAATTGTGTCGAATGAGAGGAGGTATGCCCTCTATTTATAGTGGTTTCAAAGGATAAGTCCCACTTGAGATTGACCTCCTTGTAGATAATTATCTCTATTTTTTATTTATTTTAATAGTGATAATGATTAACTATTATCATTCCAATTTAATTGAGATATTTATCTCTATTTATTTAGAATAATTATCATCAAGATATTCATCTCTATTTAATTAGGATAAATATCATCTTAAATGACACATGTTAACACTTGATTTATCTAATTTAATGACATATTAATTTAGAATTTGTCACTAAATTTTTATGTGGCATTTTATGATTGGTTTAAAATTTTGGCCTCCTACACTCATGCCCAATGTTTTCCATCATCAGTAGATTGTTAATTTCTGATTTTTATTTTATTTTATTTCTAAAAAAATTACTATCTGAAAGAATTTTTAAAAAAAGTCTAGAGAATTCCATTAAAATTTCAATTTAATTCAAAGTCAAAACAACTTCAGCACCGTTTGTAGTTCGAAGACTGTTTTATTATTAGGTTACATATAGTAAAAGTAGTAAATACTTTTATTCATAATTCAAAGACTGCACCAAGATATTCAATTTTCAAATAGATATCATTACCTATTCGATTGTTCTCCTCATCAAAAAGGTTACACAAAATTCATCACATATGTTATAAAAAACTTCAGAGACATATACTAAAGAAAAATTGAGAGAGTGACAAGGATTAAAAAGAGAAATAAACCTATATATGGATACAAAGAAAATAGATTCATGTAATATCCATATGGCAATAACATCAAATCTGTTGTCCATAGATTCAGCCAAAAAAAAAAAAAAAAAAAAAAAAATCTCCAGAGATTGCAAAACAAGCATGCATTACCATTTTCAGTAATCCCCACATATCCCAAAACAGAAAAAGACAGGAAAAAAAATTGTAAGCATAATAAGCACTTAATAAGACCCACTTGCATGTCATTTCAATCTTCACCTATTTTGTGTAATTAATCAACATCCTCAAAACCCCATAGTTCACTTCAGCCTTGATATCGCCTAGCTTGCTCATATCAAAGGGTCCGAAGCTACCATCACAGGTCCTGCCACTCTCCACCTGATTAGAATCCATCCCAGCTTCACCGGCAAATAAAACACTATCATCTTTCACGCGACCACTCACCGTTTCCTTAGTGACTCCAGGCATGTCCACCCACACATAAAAGCCGGCGTTCACCTTTGTAGCTCCAAATGAATTTATGGGCCCTTTGGTTTAATTTGGAAAGGGTGTAAGAGTGTATATAAAACTCCTGGCTCTTCTGGACCCCGGAGAAACGCAAAAATATATTGTTATTAAATGCAAAACTGACAAATGAAACCATAGAAGAAAAAAAAGGAAAAGTCTTGTGCCACATAAAGTGACACAAAAAAGTCACAACTTGTCCATGTGATGAATTGTGGTTGGTGGAGGAGTGTCCCATCACCACCTCTCTACCAACCACAACTCGCTATATAGGCGAGTTATGACTTTTTTTGTGCCATTTCATTAGGCACTAGAAGGACAAAAAAAAAAAAAAAAGATCTCAGCAACATATAAATGGAAGCGTATGAAGCTTGATTAGACCATATTAATGAAAAGGGAACTAAATTTAACCATCAGAACATCATCCGTTGTAGTCTAGTTGGTCAGGATACTCGGCTCTCACCCGAGAGACCCGGGTTCAAGTCCCGGCAACGGAAAATTTTTTTATTCTCAAAAAAAAAAAAAAAAAAAAAAAAAAAAATTACCATCAGAAACTTCATCCGATGTACCAACGAGTGTCCACAACCGGACCATAACAGCAACGAATTGCATTCTTCATTTTTTCCTGTTAAACAAACGAGTAATACAATACAAGAATATCTATTACTAACATATTACTCGTGAATTTAAACATAAACTTATAAAAAGTGAACGGAGAACTGATATAATTTTTAAAATGATCGATCATGACCTTTGACGATCTCATCCTCAGCACACCGTTGATCAAATTGGCTTGAAGTTGTGTGACTTGACAACAGCGACAAGGCCGTCCAAAAAAACCTCTATACTTCCTTTCCTGATCGTACTCCCATTCCTTGGATGCTGAGCCTCCGAAAAATACAAAGTTGTAAGGATCGCCAAAGTAGAACATTTTGTCTTTGGGGACGCCAGGCATATCTACCCGCATGTATAAATCATCACTCTTTGCTAGAGCGATTTTCACCACAGCACCTTTTGGTCCACTCTTCTGAAAGGGGTTGTTCTTGGCGTAATACTCACCTGTTTCAACGTACAAGAAATGAACAGAAAGAATATGAAAAAAGAAAAAAGAAAAAAGAGAGAGATAAAAAATGAAAGAGAATGTTAAGAGAAGCTGGTAATAGAACAAATTGACGAAGGAAATGTATAAAAACCATAAGAGAAAGTAGAAAAAACCTGTGATGATGCCAAAATCGTCAGTTGGGTCACTCGTCCAATCCGGAGTTTTAGACGATCTTATAGGACCTGCAAGGTAAAGAGAGATAGATCGAAGAGACCACCGGATTGTACCCGGTAAGGGAGCCTCCGATGCTTAAGTTAGTATCAACCCATATTTCTTGTATTCAGATAGTGTTTTGTTGTAGCTTTTGACGTACCTTAGCAAATGGACAGATTGTCCCTTTTATAGGTGACTTAGGTAGCTATTGGACATAAATGAGGGTGATTATTACCCTAATTGTAACGTTCTTTGTCTTGATGAGAGAGTTTAAGGTCTTTGATGATCGTTACTGAATGCGTTGGGCGGTTACTCATCTATCTTTGATGGCCTACTAATGACGCAATGACCGTCCATTAAGGTGGACAACCTTAATAATTTTTATGGACTCATCAACCTAAATCAGTGATTCCAAGCCAGAAAAGAAAGGATCTCCGGGCTCGGGTTGACTTGGGAAGTACGGGTTAGGACAGTTGAAAAAGCCATTCTCAAAAGGGAGGTGGAGGTGGAGGTGGAGGAGAGGGTTAGTGGAAGTAGGGTTTTGTGGAGGAGAGGAAGGGTTTTTGCTTTGAACATGAATGATCCCTAGGGTAGGATATAGGGTGTGTGTGTGGATTGTGAGTAGAGCAGAAGGGTTTGGGTTGGGAAGTGAAGGTGTCTGTGTAGGGGTGGAGTTAGAAATTTATCTTTGGAGGGGTTAGTCAAGACTAAATAATCACATTGATTCACAAAAAATATATATGTGTCTATTTATGTATGTATGACCCACTTATCAATGCTCTAATCAATTTTTGTAAAGAGATTGAAGAGAGTTAGTGTAAGACTATGAGAACATTTACACTGAGTGATGAGTTCTTTTGGAAGGGACTAGAAAGTAGAACATTGGAAAATACATATTAAAAAGAGAAGCTAATAGTAAAAGTGAGCAAAACTGTAAAACTTATAAAAGTTGTGGACTTGTTGATGTGTTGGGGGAGGAGAGATGGAGGAAAGACTAAAAAAAGGTCAAAATAATTAACTAAATATGAATGAAATAAGTAGTTAAGGACATATTTTGGGGGGGGGGGGGGGCAGTTAGTTTCATTTGGAGGGCCAACTTTTACAACAATTATGTATAACCTATTTTTTAGCAGTTATAATAAATTTTTGAGCATGGCCCCCCATTGTAAAACATAGCTCCACCCCTGTGTCTATGTTTGAAGAAATGGGTAGAAAAACAAGGGTTTTGTGGAGGAAGGGGTTTTAGTTTTACACTTTTACTTTACTTTTCGACTTTGTATTGATTTAAATGATTCTTTTTCTCTGCTACTGTGTCTGTGTCTGTCACAGAGCGCGTAAGAGCAATCCCATTAGGGGTGTCAAATGCCAAATATTTGGCATTTGGCACACCAAACACCAAAAACCACTCTCATCAGCTGTTTTAAATGCCAAAATATTTGGTATTGATGAATAGTGCAATCTAAAAATTTGAAAGCGTACTATTCATGAATTGCAAAACTTTTATTTTTTTTTATTCGCGGTGGGCCCAGATAGATGTGGGATTTTTTTCCCTTTTTTTAATCAACTCTTCCTTCTCTCCTCTCTCCTCTCACACCTCTGAAACTCTCTTTCATGTTTGCCTTCATCTCTTCCTCTTCACTCTCATTCTCTTCCTCTCTCATCCTCAATCTACTCCGCCAACCTCAAGCCACTCCCATGTCGACGGTCTTGCCTAAAGCCGCCGATCTCGCCTAGGGCTGCCGATCTTACCTATCACCGATCTCACCTGGAGCCGCCTTGCCTAGAGTCACCGACCTCTCCTATCTCTATCTCGTTGATCTCTCTTTCTCTTGGTGCTTGTGGCAATGTTTGTAATAGAGGGTGGTTGATTTTGGTTGTTGTTGGTTGGTGGTGATGGTTTGTAACAATGGTGGGATGTGGTGGTGGGTTTGTAACAGTAGCTGGTAGTGGTGGGGTGGGCTGTGGTGGGGGTGGTAGTGAGTTGGGTGTGAGTGGCAGTGGTTGGTTTTTTTTAAATGTTATATTAATATTTCTATATATTATTTTAATATATAGAATTGAAGGACAAAAGATATGATGTACGGTAACAGGGGCATAGCCAGGAATAATTACTTGGGGGGGGGGGTTGTAGTAGAGATATACTAAAATATAATTCAACCAATTTTCATGTGATTCAAACCACAAAAATTGAAAACTACAACAGTAATTTTTCGGTCCTTTGTATGGATACTCTATGTTTTTAGGTTGATATGAACCTGTTATGAGATAAGTAGGTCAAATTTCATTTTGTTCGTTGATAGGGAATTCATATATTTATTTACATGATCCTAGATCATGGTCTATCCCTTTAGATTGAATTCTTGAACATTTGGAGAGACGCTCATCAGACATTGAAGTATCAACATTTGTTTCTACAGATTACTTAAGTTTTGAATGATATGCAACTTTTTCTTAAAAAATGCATTAATTGTTTGTCAGTTGCTCATTATTTGGCACCTAATTTCAATCCAAAAAAAAAAAAAAAAATCAATTCAAAAAATGATAAACTAAATTGGAAGAGAGATATAATAAATTTTCATATAAAATTCATTCTTACACAGTCTCATGGCCCTCACCCCACCTAAACCCACTCAAGAGACAAACAACACAAAAGCCAAAAAGGCTGAGTCATAGAGTAAGTGGGTCAAGAATAAAAAATCCAATAACAATAAACACAAAAAGATAAAGTCAAATAAATATAAATTGCTTTACTAGCAAAAAATATGATAAACACATACTTGATATTTCTATTATGCTATTTAGTATTTAGTTCAGTTCTAGAGAAAAAGAGGAGAACTAAGATGAGAATGACTGAATGAGATACCTTGAGGAATTGAGGTGAGGGCTTTAGGATTTGAGGTTAAGCAATGAAGGCTAGATTAGGTCAGCGGCTAGTGGAGTTACAACGTCATGACGAGCTGGAGAGGCGTGACCGCATGACGTGAGGACTGGGAATTCAGGCAACATGAATTGAGGCCGTCAAGCAGAGTGCAGAGGTGTGATTGCGTGAAGACTAGGAATTTAGGCAGAAGCATGAGGTGATGATTGTAGAGTTTGTTTTGTTTGATTAGGATTAGAGATTTCAAATTTGGGGTTGGGCTGGGTTGGAAGTGCCTTTAGTTTAGAGGAGAAGAATTTTGTATGATAAAGGAGCTAAGTAGCTCTGCCCCTGTACGGTAAATTGTAAAATGATGTATTAAAATAATAAAGTAGAATTTTTAATGTGTTAAATGACATTTTTTTACAACGCCTAATAGGAATGCTCTAAGAGCATCTGCATCAGTGGATGTAAACCTTCGCATAATATAAAAAGACACAAATTTTACACATTTTGCCTAAAAAATGCTCCACATCAGTGCTTTTAAAAGTGTGCATATTTGCACATTTGCTACTGGTAACTGTGCATATATGCATGGTCACTATAGTTTTGTATTTTATTTTTTTAATAATTTTTTCTCTCACTTCTCAAGTCATATTTTCTCTCTTCTTGTCAACTTTCTCTCCCTTCTCCACTTGACTCTCTTCCATCTCTATCTCCTCTATACAAATAATCAATTCTAGACAAATCATCAAAATCATTAAACAAATCCTAGATCTAGATCTTAACTCATCAAACCCATATGGTTTTCTTAAACCTAAATCTCAAACTCATCAAACCCATTTACAAAACCATATCATCAAACCCATATACAAATATATGTGAATCATCAAAGAAGAAGAAGTGGTCAAGTCGAAGAAGAAGAAGCAGCAGCTATAGCAGCAGCAACAACAGCAAACAATGATAGCAATAGATGAAGGAAATGGAGGCCCAGCCATGGAGGTTCGCCTTTGTGGTGGCTATTTGAGTTTTGGCTATGGAGGTTCAGCCAGGGAAGTTTTGTGGTGGTCTAAACTCTAAAGAGAAGAGAGCTGAGAGATGAGAGAACGTGTGAGAGATGAGAATGAGAGATAACGTGTGAGAAAAAATAAAGGTAAAAATAATAATAAATGAATAAAAAAAGGGTGTATATATAATAGATAGTCTGACGTGGGTGTTTAGCAAAAATGATTATGTAAAATAGAAAAAGTAGATTTTTATACTAAAATGGAAGAGAAATTTTACACATACTGATGCAATTGCTCTCAGGGAAAGAAATTTGGGAAGGGTACGTAAACGGTCACTACGAAATTAACATGGGCTAGCTTAGCTTGTCTGGCAGAGTGGCAGGCTGCAGGAGAGCATGGTAACGTTTCTCTTCTTAATTTGATGATACTTGCATATTTTAGAGCAAATGCACGTTTCACTGAACCACTATTAATTGAGTACCACTTAACCGAAAAATTTTCACTACGAACGATAGCATTGAAGAGAAACTAATGTCCTTAAGCTTACAGAATAGAAATTGATATTATGTGGTTATTAGATTATTCAATCATTAGAAATCAATTAATGTCGGGTATGCTAATAAATGCCCTTAAAACAATGGTTAACAACTCATTTTAGGTAAGTTTTGAGTTTTGACACAACTTTTATGGGAAATAGAAAAAGTTATCAAAACATTAATTACTTTTTTCTTTTCTTTTCCAATAAAATCTTTATTTTAATGGATTGTTAACCATTGCCTTAAGAGCATTCGTTAACATTTCCCATTAATGTAATACAAAACTTATTTAAGTATTTGATTACTTCTTGCTACAAGCGCCTACAAGTAAGAGGTTGAGTACAGTTAGACCCATACAGCTGTTAATGCTATCTTACTCCCTATAATATTAGTTAACATTTTAGACCTTTCTTAGACTAAAAACTGAACGGCAAAGTGTATAGATCATCCTTCTACGTGGGAAGAACGATAATTGCCTGGGCCTCCAAGATTTACTACAAAGTATTAAAGATTAGTTTCAAAGGGTCTCTCGAGATAACACTAATTAATAAAGATAAAGAAGACCAGCAAACAGGCTTTACAAATTCCAGTAGGCGAGCTGAGTACACTAGAAGTCTAGAACCATGGCCAATTAAGTCGATATATAGTTTGATGACTTTTTTCACCATGAAAATATTGTCATACAATATCATGCAAGGCAAGGGCTAACTATAGCACAGTCATATGTTGGTAAGAAAAAAATAATAATAATTGAGCTTTGGATGGCTTAATATATTCAAATTAAAACCAAGAGCTATTTCCAGGAATTTAATATATATATATAGAGATAATTTCAATGTGACATCATTTCAGATATATCTGCAAAAAAAAAAAAAAAAAAAAAAATATATATATATATATATATATATATTAGGGGAATCTATAAAATGAGTAATGCTATTGTAGGGACACGATTCCAGTGAGGCCCAGTGACATTTTTTGGGGTTCACGCGGGAGAGATCCCTCACAATACGATTTGTAGAGAGTGGGCTTGAAAAGCTTGGGCTTGGTCGCGGGGCGATGGTCCAGTTGGATTTCAGAAAGGCTCCTGCGGAAAGTTGACTGGGCCTAAACGTTTAAAGCCCCGCCAGGCTGCCACTTCTGAGAATGGGTTCCTCGGACTTGATTCGAGGACCCTTCTGGTCTTTTCCGGCTGTCCAACGGAGGACTTTCTCTATTCTGTGCACGGATCATTCCGGCGATCTTCTTTCCCCCCTCTTACTAGATTCACTTACTTCTCCTTTTATACTATCGTGCATTCGATGTCCTCCGTCCACGTGTAGGGTCAGTCTTTACAAATACTGACATTGGTCCCATCAATCTAATCCCGGAATTGTTGGGGATGACTTGATAAAACTGTAGAGTACGGTTCTGTCAGGCATTGGGCCTTATCCAGAAGGGTATTTAGGGTAATCGCCCCAAGGTATTTTGTATTTCCTTACGAATTTATCCCTTTATCCTGGGGGGATTATGGGCCTGCCGAGGACTAGGCTGTCCTCGGCTGCCTCAATAATTGATCTGTGCTCTGCGTCATGGAGTTTGGGCCACAGCTCTCCTCGGATTGGGCCCTCGGATTCTCTAAGGGCAAATGGGCCTGGTCCACGAATTGTTGGGCCCCACAGCTATAAACACAAACTATTTTACAATATTTTTACAAACTATTAATATGACAAATTCTTACTAGTTCTAATCTAGGCCATCATTAATATCACATTTTTATTTACCAATAATTATTTGATAAATGCTAAACCACATCAGCGATTTGTAAAAATGTTATAAAATAGTTTGTGTTTGTAATATTACTTCCACGAAATATATTGGTTTTATCAAATTGCCTAAAAAATTTATACAAAATTTGACAAATTACTTAATAAAAACTGGATCATAATGCTTTCATTAATCGAAAAAGATCAACATTATTAATTATATATAACTCCTAAAACACAACCTAATTAGATTTCGATAGATAGTGTGCCTATGCTGCTATAACAATACAATGCCAGAAGCAAATAACTCTAGAACCAGCAAAATCTACACTCTAATTCCTAATTTTACTCAATGTATATTTATGGAAATGCCCACAAGAATTTCTCTAAAAATTTCATTGGATATCATGCATATGTTTGAGGAGTTTAGCCTCATTATCACTAGGTGGGTGATTGATTTGAGTCCATCAACTCCTCCAAGCTTGATTCATCAAAAGGAAATGACTTTTTAGTATGGAAGAAGAAGTACCACTGCCTGATTTTTCACCTTCAAACAACAATCAGTGCAAGCTGGCGTGTTGAAGTAAAAGTAGGTGCTAAACTACTGTTTTATTATCAATTACAAAAGATAAAAAGATGGAAAGGCAAATCTCTTGGAACTTTCATTACTTTTTTAAACGCAGATAACAGAGAGCTAAAATAAAGACGAAGAAACATAAAAACTTCATTAAAAAAAAAAGACAAATCAAGAACCATCTTAAAAACAGAAAACAAAAAAAAGTATAAAAACCCTAAAGTTATTAACAAAGGAAGAATTGTCAAGCTCCAGTCTTCTTGGGAACAACGATTTTCAAGACTCCATTGTTGACTTGACACTCTTGAAAAATACAAGGAAGGTTGTTAGGTTCTAAGAAATTAGGAACTAATGTATTAGAACTTCAATTTGTATTATGTTGGCAAACCATGATCAAAACATAGAGTCTAGGTTTACGCTTGCTCAAAGTATGTTTATTTGTAAAATTGAAATCGAGTGATTGCAGAATTTATTGGACTAAATCTGCAAGGCTCGATCGATTGAAAATTAGACTCGATCGATCGAACCACGTGCAGATTTATTTTTCTGCAGAGTTCTAGTTCAGCCCAAACTCTACTTAAACGTATTAGGGTTCAAGTAAAACTCTCCTATATATAAGGGAAACCCTAGAACGTTTTTTAAAGTGGTTTTAGAGAGATTAGAGTGCATCTTGTGCCTCTTTTTATTTGTAGGGTTTTGTACCTAAAGACTCTCTAAAGGTTGCTCATATTGTGGTTTGTGTAAATCTCTTGTGAGATCTAGAGGAGCTTTCCTTTACACAAACTTAGGGTTTTCAAGGAGGAGATATTTTCTACATCTTGATGATCAATTCAGTTGCTGCCATTAAAGCTTAAAGAATACACAAGCGGGGGTACTTGTAGCTGGTAGGAATCCAAGAAAGAAGGAGTCCGTGGATTCGGAGCTTGCACGTGGTCGTGTCAGTAAGTTCTACTGGTTGGTAGCATTAGGAAGTCAAGCGGGGGTGCTTGTAAGTCCTTTTGTATGAACTTCAATTCTTTCAAGATAGTGGATTCAAGTTTACCTTGAGGATAGCTAGGTCAAATCCTCCCCAGGTTTTTAATGGTTTGGTTTCCTAGGTGATCATATCGTGTGTTATTTATTTTCCGCTGCTTTGCATGATTTGATCTTTATTATTGTGATAACCTAGACTTGTTTAATTGGACTAAGTAACAACTTGGCTAATTACCTAGGTTTAATCAATTGTTTAAGGGGTCTAAAAACCAACACAGGTAATGGACAGGAAGATAAAGCTTTATGGTTTACCTCGCCTCAAAACATTCGATCTGATCGATGCTATTCCATCTGTTCGACAATGGTTGATAACCTCTCTTGAAAAATACAAAGCAGGTAATGGACAGGAAGATAAAGTTCTTACAGATATTAGTGCCACTTTTTGGGTGATTTGGACCAACAAAAATGTGTGATCAGGATGGTAGAGATTAGCACGACGTGGGCTTGTGGTGTCAGTTAAGATTGGCGACGGTGGATTTTTGGGATTGTGGGTATTTGGTGGTTTGTTGATCGGGTTATTGTGGTGGGTCACCAATCTGTTTGCAATTTTTGGTTGTTGGGTTTTTCTTGATGGATTTTGGTCATAGTTGTGGGGTTGGGTTGTAGTCACAGTGGCTAGACTATGGGTTGGGTGAATCTAGATGTGGTTGTGACTTGTTTGTGGGTCGAGCTTGCGGTGGTAGTCATGGGCGGCGCTACACTATTCTCAGGGGTTCAAATCAACCCCTGACTTCCCCAAAAAAAAAAAAAAAAAAAAAAAAAATTATATATAAAAAATATTTTTTTTGTTAGTTTAATACTATAATTTTTTTCTTAAAAATATATTTACACACCTTAACTTAAATTTTACACACCCTTATTACAAGTATTTCCAACTCTAAGAATAAAAAGTAAGCGTTTGTGAATTGTAAGTGTCACTATTTTTTATAAATTTATATTATGTGTATGAGTGTGTCTAATATTGATTGTATGTATTACTTTTTGTTATAATATTATTTGTGTGAATTATGATGTGTGTGAATGTTTGTATATACATTATAATATAAATATATATAATTTAATAATTAGGAAATAGATATGGTTTGTTACATGTGTGTATTTTGTTATCATGTTATAATAACCTTTTGTTATAAAGTTGTTAAAATTCAAAAAAAAAATAAAAAAATAAAAACGTAAAGTTAGTGATTGTCCAAGCATTTGATTGGTTAAGTAGATACTAGTGTATAATTTTATGTATGAATGAGTGTGGTCATGTGCGCCAATAATTAATACAAAGCCAATGAGTTTAGTTTAGTCATTTAGTTTAAAATATTTTTATAAAAATAATAACAAATAGATTATAAAAATTGCATGAAAATAAAAATGTTAGATAAACTTAACAAAATAAAATTATTATAGGCTCATAGCTACCCACATTGGCAATAGATACTTATAATAAACTATCATATAACAATTCAAAATTTGAATACTTGTAGAAGAAAATTGTAAAACTTCATGTATTATTTTATTTTATTTTTTTTGTCGGTAACTCGATATATTCAAGTTGTTTTTTTATTAAAATTTTTTAATGACTCCCTTAAACAAAATTCCTGAAGCCGCCACTGGTGGTAGTGGGTATTTGTAGTTGTTGGTGGCATGTAGCTGGGTCGTGAGTGGTTGTCGTGTTGATTTTGATGATGGTTGTGTATTTGTTGTAGTTTTTGCGGTGGCTTAGTGGTTGATCTTGGTTCAAACTTCAAAGAAGAGAAAGAGATAGAGACGAAGAGAGAGAGAGTAAAAAATAATATATAAATGAAGTGGTAAAATAAAAAAACTATTAATATTGAGTGTATTGTAAAGTAGCATGGTAAAATAGATTGATGATGCCATAAATATCACCAGTGAGCTACACGATCCTCACATGCTCTTAACGATATCTGCATAGAAAAGAGAGGAGATCTAACAGAGAGCACCAGTGTGGTGCCGGCCGAATACCCTCCGAAAGTCAAGTTAGAACTATTCTCACAACTCTAGAGTGCTAGAGAAGGGTAAATTATGCGTACCTCGATTTGTGAGGGTATTGGGACTTTTATAATAGTAGAAGGTTGGCATTTCTTCCTTGGTGTAGAAGTCTTTTTCTTATAGGAATTTTCTTGAATAGTCCTAAACGTGATGGACAAGATATTTCCTTGTAGAGAAGATCTTCATTAACGCGTGTATCTTTCGGAATCCTCTTCATGCTAGGATTCCATTTACCTTGGGATTCTATGGTGATTAAGTGTGTGTCGCAAGTATTTCTCATTTAGGGTTTCTGATGTATCTATTCATAACAGACCTTTGCACAAGTTGGGCTTGCCCTCTATCGGCCCACGGACATGGATCCGTCAGGTCCATTTAATGGAGGTCCGTTAGGCTATATTTTTACCCTCTTCATAGATAAAATAGGTATTTAAGTTTTTAAAAGTTAAAGTTCTTTCAATTATCCTTGTGAATGCTCTAGTATCTCTAAATTCTAGAGAATATATAAACGAGACGTAGGTCTTTTGTAAATTATAATTCTTATAAACCTAGCAAATCCTTTTGGCTTTGTGAAAGGAATTTATTAAGGTACTATTTTATTTGGAATGCACACATCCACAATATCACTCACTATTGAGTATCGGTCAACGTACATTGTTCATAAACGTCCACGAAGTCTCATGCTAAGAGTCTATTTGGTATTGTTGTTTAAATAACAGTTTTCAGTGTTTAAATACCATAACACGTAATTCACAACACCTTTTTATTCATACGTATTTTTACAACATTTAAACAATATTATTAAAAATTTCTTATAAAAAACGGGCCATAAATCCTTTCAAATGATAAAAATTTGAAAAAAAATTAAAATTAAAATAAAAAAATAGAAGAAAAGCGAAAGAGATAATGCGAATTCAAATAAAAGGTACACAAATAATGTCCTTCAGCAGGAGGAGCTGAATAGTTGGCAGGTCGTACTGTATCACACAACAAGCAGTAGTGTCGAGCAACATATATTGTACTATCCTCGAGAGAGAGGATCAAGGGCATCCACCAATCCCCGTTCTTTCTATTTGTGTCTTTTCTTTTGATGTTTTGCTTTTCCTATGGTTTGACAAAATCCTTGTTACAAGTACAATAAATAAATATACAAAGACAAAAATAATGCATACAATTAGCATCATGAATCATGAATCAACCCTTTGCCACGTACTAGTCCTAGCTAGGTTGCACAACGATTTATGAGCGGTGAAACCTTTATTGCATGTAAGTCTCTCCTATAAATTATAATTGCATGGTACAGGTTCATATATATTTCCATAAAAAAAAAAAAAAATTATAAATAGTGCATGTCTACACTCTTTAATTCTTAGTTTGAGAAATAAAAGTAAAAACAAAAATTAATATTTCATTGATTTTTATTGAGATACAAATGCATTAATACAATCTGTCAAACCAGAGAAAATAAAGGGAGAAAATGACAAGTGTAAAATGAAAATACGCGAGTTTTCATGCACATAAGAATTGGGTACAGCACTGTTGGGTGATTATGATCAAAATTTCTAGTTATGGTATATAGGCAAAGGAGGTCAGAGTCAAGGTAGAACTGCAAAGTGCAAACCGACTAGAATTAGAAATCTCAGTCTTTTAATAAGCTTTTCCAGTCTGATCATCTTCTCTCTCTTCTACGTTTGCTTGTTTAGTTTGCCACCCAAAAAAAAAAAAAATTTTTTTTACTAGCTTAGGATTCAAGCAAAACTATCTAGAATACATTTCCTCTTTTACCACATATAGTTAAAGGGAAATGAAAAAAAATTGACCTACCAAAAAACATGAAAAGATTCTATCATCTTTTTCGTTTCCTAAACCTGATACTATATTGGTGATTTTTTACAACCCAATTCCAGGCATTCTGATACTCTTACACCTATATTCGTGTGTTAGTCCTAGAATAAAAGTGACTTTAAAAAAAAAAATCCATAACACAGCCATTGCGTTACACTCATCTCTTATGTGATAAATAAATACTCTTGCATAATATCATTTCATTGATAAACTCTGACAAGCCACAAGGGTTTTATTTTGGCCGGCGCAATTAAACCAACACAAACATTGGATATATGCTCTACTTTGGCCAACAGATAAAAAAGTAACAAAATTTTGGTAATTATGACTAATAGCAACGATTTGGAATTTATTGGTTGCAAATGTTTAATCATTTTGAATCCCAGCTAAAAAAAAAAGAAAAAAAGAAGAAGGTTAGACATTAGTTTAGAAACTATTTTTAAAAACATTTTATTGGAAAATTATAAAACAATTAATTTTTTTGACAATTTTTTATATTTTTCATAAAAATAAAATTAAAATTGTCCTAATATAATTTATTAACATTACTAACCTAGCCCTAAGAATATATATGCATCAGAAAAAGGTTGAATACCTTTTCACAACCATAACAATTCATTTTGTTGAAGCTCACGCCCAAATGTCTCATCATCAGCACAGACAAATAAAACTAGTAAATGCATAAATGACACTGAAACAAAATCAGGAGAAATTTTTTACAAGACTTAAGACCCATTCAGCAATAATAATGTCTAATGACATTGGACGTTCTGCACTTCTGGCTCAATTCTCAAATTAACAAAAGGGCAAACTAATTGATCCTCATAGCTACAAGCCTACAATATCCAATGCTGTTGCAGCTCATGCCCAAATCATTTATCATCAGCAGCAGATTGTTACAAAACTTACAGAAACCAATAAACTTAGGGACACTTAAATCTATACCAACAACAACAAAAAATAATTTGGAAACAAACAAATCTCTGATTTGGGAATGAATTGGATTCTGCCTCAAACAAAAGGGTAAGTTAATTGATCTTCATAGCTACAATATCCAATGTTGTTGCAGCTGATGCTCAAATGTTTGTCATCATCAGCAGGAAGTTACAAATTTACACATAACGTAGGGACACTTAAATCTACCAACAAAAACAGAAGAGAAGGAGAAAACACTTTCTGTTGGGTGATATATATTTTACTTTCTGAAAGAATAAAAAAAATTTTCAAAGTCAAAACAATTCCAGCTCTCATTTTGGCTCTATGACTTTTTTTTTACTAGGTTAAAAATTGTTAAAGTCGTAAATATTTTTATACATGATTCACAGCTTTCACGAAGCTAGACTTCTATTTTCAAATAGAGTTCATTACATATTCGATTGCTTTACTCATCTAAAAGGGCATAGAAAAAATTAATCAAATATAGTAAAAAAAAAAATTGAGAGAGACAAAGAGACAAGGATTAAAAAGAAAAATTAACAAAGCAAGAGTTACAAAAAACCTACATACATATCATTTCCATAAGGCAATAACATATTCAAATATTTTGTCCACAGAGTGAATGCAAAACAAGCATTACCATTCTCAGTAGTCCTCACATCCAAAGCAACAAAAGACAGAGAGACTGAAAATTCTAAACATAGAAGCAGTAAACAAGACCCACTTGTCATTGATATCACTCATCGGCTTTTTCTGGAATCAACATCCTAAGAACACCGTTTCTCACATCAGTTTTGATCTCCCCAATCTTGGTTACATCAAAGGGTCCAAATCTACCTTTATAGGTCCTACCACTCTCCTCATGATTAGACTCATTCACAGCTTCACCAGAGAACACAACAAAACCATCTTCCACGCCAACACTCACCTTTTCCTTAGTGGCTCCAGGCATGTCCACCCACACATAAAACCCTTCCTTCACCTTTTTAGCCCCGTATGTTTCTTTAGGCCCTTCAGTTTCGGATGGGTGTGTGACTAAATAAAAACTGAGCTCATCTGGACCCAAGAGAAACAGAAAAATTATTAATTTATTAGTACTAATTAATAAAGGTAAATCTAAGTAATACTAACAAATGAAACCCAACAAAATAGATCAGGGCAACATATAAAGGAAGCTTGATTATTTTTGACCATATTAAAGAAAAGGGTTTTTAATTTAGAGACACCTTTTTTCAATTCTTCATCCCATGAAGGACTATTAGAGCAACGAGTTCCAGTCTTCGATTTCTGCTGTCAAAAAAAGAAAAAAAAAAAGAAAAAGAAACAACAATATTTATTACTAAACTTAAAAAAAAAAAAAAAAAAAAAAAAAAAAAAAAAAAGCTGAAGCAAGCACGCAAATTTCTTTATTTAATTTAAATTTAAATATGATGATGACCTTGGATACTTTCATCTTGACAGTGGCCACACCGTTGCTGATATTGACTTGAGGTTTTCTGAGTTTATAAGAACGCAGTCCATAAGAAGCTCCATACAACCTTCCACGGTCACCCTCGCATACCATTGGTGCTAAGCCTCCGCAAAACACAACGTTGTCAGGAAACGTAGTGAGGTACAGGCATTCTTTGGGGACACCTGGCATATCTACCCGCACGTATATAACTTTGTCATTCTTTGCCATAGCAATGCGTTCCGTAGCACCTACTGGTCCACTCCTTTGAAATGGGTTGTTCTTAGCGTAAAACTCACCTGTTTTAACACCCAAGAAGATGGGGGAAAAAAAAAAAAAAAGAAAGAGAATGTTAAAAAGCTGCAAATAGAACAAAGGATATGCAAAACCCATAGGGAGATAAAAACCTGAATCAGTGATTCCAAAGTCTGAAAAGGAAGGACCTTCGGGGTTTGAGGGGCTCTGGGTTGGAGCAGTTGAGCTTGAAGAAGAAGCCATTTTGCAAAAGATGAAGAGAAAAAAGGAGGTGAGGGTTTGTGCAAGTAGGGTGTTGTGGAGGAGATGAAGGGGCTTTGTGTTGATTGGAAAATGGGCAAAGGGTGGGGTAAGGTCTGTGTCTGTCACACTCACATACACAAAGTATGTGAGAGAGGGAAAGGGAAAGGATAAAGTTGGACATTTACCGGTAGCTAGGCTAGCTGTCCTGCCGGTTAATCTTTTGACCAATATACCCACAGCCTTTTTTTTTTTTTTTTTTTTTTTTTTTTAAGAATAAAATATACCCACAATTTTTTTTAAACAGTAATACTTATGAGACAAATTGAGAAGTTATTTTGGATAAATTGTTATAGGTTATGTTAATGAGTGTTTTTAAAGTATTGATTAACAATTTAGTTAAAAAAAATTTTTATGAGAAAAGAAAAAAAAAAGTAATTAATGTTTTAATATTTTTTTTTTCATTTTTCATAAAAGTAATGTCAAAACTTTTTTAAAATGGATTGTTAACCAATGTCATAAAGATACACTAGTTAGCATTTTTCAATTATTATTGGAAAAATTATTGTGTACTCCCGAAATACTATAAATACATATTCCTTCCTCTCATATGAACAATAAATCTTACTAATTACCATTTCTATGAAAGGAGAAAATACACACCTATAATATTCTAAAAGTATCTAATAATTTTCGTTGTTATTAGTGTAATTGTAACATCAACTTTAATTAGTAATCATTATTTTTATTGTGCATGAATCGCAATGTATCATCTAAAAATATTGTAAAAGAAATAATGAAAAAAGAAGAGAATAGCATGAGAAAAGTTGTGTCAGTCATTAATAATCTTTCACCAAAGCACACAGTTTTTGTGCCATTGGTTTGCACTTTGCAACAGCTGATGCTCTCAGAAAAACAGATTTTGTGCATAACTCTGCCACAAGAAATTTACGTTGGTGGTAAAATGGCCACTTTAAAAAGTAACGTGGGGTTGTCTGCAATGGTAACGTATCGCTTCTTGATTGGATACTATTTTTTGTCCAACTGTCCTTGGAGTTGGACCCCCTGTTTGTGTATTCTCACAGCATTAGCTACGTACCCTATATAGAAGCCTACCCATTCCAACTTTATTTCTTTTTACAATCTCCTCAGGAAAATTGGTTTGAAATTGTGTATATATATATATATATATATATATATATATTTTTTTTTTTTTGAGAAGAAAGATAATTCATCAATTAAAAAACTAGACCCGCAAGTCGGCCAATACAAAAAAAGAAATGGTTGGAGGAACAGACTCTATCCAAATCTCTAAAGGAAAAAATAATCTAGCTCTTTTGGCTAAGGCATGCGCTACAATATTTCCTTGCCTACCAACATGAGAGAAAGACTAACTCTGAAAAGAGTTTAAATGAGACACTATGTCTTTTATGATATGCCCTCCCTGGGAGTGAGAAACCATTCTGTCTTGTAAAAGCTTGATAATTGAAGTGGAATCCCCCTCAAAGACTGAGTTGTGGAAGCCGGTTTCAATAGAAAAAAGCATAGCACGCTGAGCAACCATTATCTCCACCAACTCCGCTACCAGAGGTTTCACAATTTTTTCAAAAAGGGCAGCCATCACCTCACCCTCTAAGTTACGGATCACCACACCTAGCCCTGTGCATTCAGACTCCCCAAATAGAGTGCCATCAAAGTTGATCTTCACACAATTTTCGCTCGGTGGTCTCCATTTTACTACAATAGTTGCGCTTTTTACCAGTGGCAACTTCTGACCGTGACCAATTACAAAATTCTACAGAAAATTTTCTACAAAATCTGTAAGTCTGTCCAAAGGAATGGTGGCTGCTTAAAGGCGGGACTTATTTCGGTGATGCCAGATAGCCCAAGCCGTGATCGCAAACAGGGGAAACAGCCACTGCTTTGTCTACACAAGGTGAACTAGGTCAGGAAAGGATCCCTCCGCTATCCGATTGTTATCCAAGCAACCAAAACTCCTTTGCCAAACCTGACGGACCTTCGTACAACCCCATAGAGCATGCATGACATTTTCCAGATGTTCAGAGTAGAAGTGGCAGACATGCTCTTGTATGATGGTTCTCTTCAACAAATTTTCCTTTGTGGGCAACGAATTTGTGCAAGACTTCCAAAGAAAGTGTTTTATCTTGCCTGGGACTTTGAGCTTCCAAACATCCTTCCACAAACTCCTTTGTACTACCGCTATAACATCCCATCAGTTAAAAAAAAAAAAAAAAAAAAAAAAGATCAGATTGTTGGTTCCCACGTGCTCCCCACCTAACCCCACTACCCATCACACAATCCACTCCCTCTTTTCTCTCTTTGGCCGGTCACTCTCACTCTTGTTCTCCTTTTCTTTTTCTTTTTCAGTCAACACAACACACAATACACACACTCCTCTCCCTCACCCTCCCACCGGTACATTCCTCATCATCACCTCTACCATTTTTTCCGGCAAAATCACTAGAAAATCCTCAAGAACATCACACCTTCACATAAGTTAATTGAGGTAAAAGTTTTAATCTCTTTTGATGAGTATTATGTTCTTGTTTGAGGTTATTTTACCCAAACTTTAATAATGATTTTCATGTGATTTAAGATCTTTGGAAATGATATTCATGTGTTATACGTATGGGTTTTGGTCTTGGTGGATGTATTTGTTGAGTGAGTTCATGACTTTTACAATGTTGGGTATCTAAGGCTTGTTATGGTGAAAATTTAGGGGTTTTGAGGTGTATCTTGTGAAATAAATTGTGAATATAATTTTATGGTTTATTTGGAGCTAGTTAAAGATCTAAATTGTTTGTTTGAAAGGATATTGTGATTTTGGTGTCATGAGTCTCTTGATGATGTTGTGAAAACCTTGTGGAAACTATTTATAAATTATTGAGGTTTTGATGTTAGAAATAATACCTTGTATGATTCATAAGTATAATGGGAGTCTATGTCTTGTAAAGTAATTGGTTGAGAAACTTTGGAGATGGAAAATATTATTTGTGAGGCTAAATCTAGGCTTGCCTAATTTAGTGCTTATTTGGCAATTCCTAATATGTAGCTAGATACAATTTCAAACTTTATGCTTATTTTGATAGGTTTGCTTGGTATTGTTTAGGTTCTAGCTAATTTCTTTTGGAGCTTGGAAAATTAGGTTTTTTGCGGGTTGCAAGGTAAGTAGCTTTTTAATGGGATTTTTGGAAAAATAAAAAATAAATAATCACGTTGCATAAACATTATTTTTGAGTCAAACACATTTTGGAAAATTAATGGTGGAACTATGTTTTTCTAAAAGGTGTTGTGTTATGACCCTACTATATATGATTATATATGAAAATGCATATTCTTATTGCATATGGGGGATTTGCATGATTTGTTAGCAAAGAAAAGACTAGCATCTTTGATTAAATTCTAGAAAATGCGTATTATGGATTTATTGCATTATTTGCAAAAATATAAAGATGCTTTATCTTGGCCTATGTTATTTGGGAAGTTAATACAAAATCTCTTTGGCAAGAAATGAGTTGAAGGCTTTGAGAACTTTGTGAATATCTTGGGCATTCAAATATTTTATGAAACTACTTAGAAGTGAATTATGTATTTTGAATTAAAGTTATGTGAGCTCTTTATGTTCTACCCATGTGCTGTGACATGTGATTACTCGGTGATTACCTAGCTAGATACTATAGTCTGTGTGACATTAGTATCTTAGCACCCGTCTTTGTGATGGTTATTAGTTTCGGCTTTGTGTCGGCGATGAGTTCCGGCTTTGTGTCGGCAGTTTAGTTCTGGCTTTGTGTTGGCAATGAGTTCCGACTTTGTGTCGGCGATTATCATGTGGCCTTGGGTTAGATTTTCTGGTTTGGAACGGTGTTGTTATTGCTCACAGTATAGTAAGTAGTTTCATGTTGAGATATTGTGAGGAATATATAGTATGTAATCTCATGAGAACATTTTGAGAAGCTTTGTGCTGTGTCAATTTATTCATTCTTGTCATATTATTTTTGGGAAATGGTTTTGTAGAGACTATTTGGAAACTCTCGAATTAAAAGCATGATTTGTAAATTGTTACCATCATGAAACTTGCATTTCCCCCACCCCCTCTAATTATGCTACTTACTGGGCTCTGTCTCATCCCATTATTTTATAACATTTCAGAGTAGGCAACGGTCTTTTGAGACAGCTTTTTGGTGGCTAATAGTAGTTAGACTAACTACTAATGGAGGCTGAACTTTGATAATGGGTATATTAGATGATGTACATCTTAGAATAGGCTTGACTCATTCTTTTGTATATTATAGTGGCTGTGATGTTATTTCTCATTGATGAGACAAGCTGATGATATGTAATTAATTATTCAGACCTCTATTCTTTTGTGGCCAATGGTCTTTGTAATTATTGCTTAGAGCTCTGACTTACTCTGAGAGTATATTCAATGAAATTATTATGATAATTCTTGATATTAGAACTTGATATAATTTTGTGAATTGGATTGTCAAAAAGGAAAGAAAGAAAAAAAAAATCTACAGGTACTTTGAGATGTCTTTCTCATGCTTCAAACCCTTTGGGGTTTGGGGTGTGACAACTGTAGCTTCAGTTTCAAATTCACCAACCTGCAACTCCTCACATAGACACTTATACCCCATTTTCATTGAAAAAAAAACCACTTCTTTCAGCTGGCCAAACCAAGGAATCTGGCTAGGGAGTGATACACAGGGGCAAAGACTTAATAATCTGAGCATCAAGGGGGTAAAAACATTGGTCAATCAGACTTAAATTCCACCACCCCAAATTAGGATCTATGAGCACATCAGCTATAGCATTCGGGGCAAGTACACCTCTGTGAAATAGAATTCTGCCTTCATTTGAGTTTGGTAACCAAGCATCTTGGAAGATCCGAATACTTTTGCCATCCCCTATTCTCCAACGGGCATTTCTTTTGATTAAATTTTTAGAACGGAGAATACTTTTCCATGCAAATGAGCTCGTGGCAAACCTTACTTCAAAAACACTACCATTTGGAAAATACTTGGCCTTGAACACTTTATAAAAAAGGGAATCCATGTCGTGTGTCAATATCCATATATGCTTCACTAGCATTGCTTCGTTGAACTTACAAAGATCTTTAAAGCCCAAACCTCCCTCTAATTTTGGTTTACATAAGACCTTCCATTTCTTCCAATGAATTTTTCTTCTATCTCCCCTTTGTCCCCACCAAAATTTTCTAATTAGCATCTCAATGTCTTGACATAGACCCATCGGAAGACGAAAGCAACTCATAGCGAAGGTGGGAATAGCTTGTACAACTGCTTTCAACAAAACTTCTTTGCCTGCTTGGGAGAGTAATTTCTCCTTCCACCCTTGGAGTTTCCCCCACACCCTATCTTTAATAAAGTTCAAGCTAGCTTTCTTGTTTCTTCCCACCACCTCTGGCAAGCCTAGGTACTTCTCATACTCTTTAATCTCGGCAACTCCTAAAAGATTTTTAATAGTCTCTTTAGTGAAATCTGAGACATTATTACTAAAGAAAAGGGTGGTTTTTGCAGAGTTAATCATTTGACCTGAAGCCTTCTCATAAAGACTCAAGAGAGCCTGGATGGCTACCAAATCCTCTACCTGAGCCTGGCAAAAAAGGAGATTGTCATCTGCAAAAAATAAGTGAGAAATCTTTGGATCGGAGTGACAAAGAGCAAACCCCTCAATCTGTCCACCATCAACCGTGTGTTGAATAAGCCCATTTAAACCCTCCGAACATAGTAGAAAGAGATATGGAGACAAGGGATCACCTTGACGAATACCCCTAGATGGGATAATGTAACCTTTGGGTTCACCGTTTACCAAAATAGAATAGGTAACCGATTGGATACACTCCATTATCCATCCAATCCAAGTGGAATGAAAACCCATTTTCTCCATGATCTTCTTCAAGAAATCCCACTCTAATCTATCATATGCCTTACTCATATCTAATTTTATAGCCACATGTCCCACTCTACCCACCTTCTTCATCTTCATATGGTGGAGGGTCTCAAAAGCCACTAGGATATTATCCGAGATGGCTTTATCCGGTTGGAAAGCGCTTTGAGTTTCAGAGATAATTTGGGGCAAAACTCTTTTTAATTTGTTAGCCAAAACTTTAGAGACAAGTTTATATAGGACATTACAAAGCGCAATAGGAAGAAATTCAAAAATAAATTTCGGGCTCTTGACTTTCGAGATGAGTGTAATGTAAGTATGGTTCAAACCTGGTAGTACTTCTCTGGCATTCAAACAAAATAATACAGCCTTAACAATGTCATTGCCAATACTATCCCAATAATGTTGGAAAAAGATTGGAGACATACCATCAGGGCCAGGGGCTTTTAAAGACGCCATCTGCTTTAAGGCTGTTTTGACCTCCAAGCTTGTGAAATCCTTAACCAAATCATCATTCATGTCTGCATTCACCACCCTCTTAGTGTGTTGAAACACCCTTTCCATGTCACTCGGATTTGAAGAGGAGAAGAGCTTGGTATAAAAGTCTACAATCGTGGCTGAAACATTTTCCTCTCCTAAAACCAGGTCCCCATTTGAGTCATGGAGCTCAGATATAGAGTTGCAGTGATAGTGTTGGGACGCCCTATTATGGAAATATTTCGTGTTATTGTCACCCGAGACCAACCATTGAGTGTAGCTTCTCTGTTGCCACATTTGTTCTTCCATGCGGAGAAGCTCATTTACTTCAAATTTTAATTGCAGGAAAAAATCCACGCTGCCCCCTTGTAATGTCACTGCCTCTGCTTTACTCAACATCTTCTTCTTATCCACTAAGGTCCGTGAAATATTACACACTGAGTTCTTGCTCCACTTCTTGAGCTTTGCTTGGCACCTATCAATTTTTCCCACAATTGCTGCCATTGGAGAACCCAATTGGACTGCTGCCCGAGACTGAGCCACTGTATCATGGCACCCTTCCTTTTCAAGCCAAAATTGTTCAAAACGCCAAGGTCGCTGAGGTTTTACTAAGATGCCCTCAGGTAGGATTAAAATAGGGCTGTGATTGAAATTGTATATAGCATATACGTTTTTACTTCATCTCATATTTCTAGAAATAAAATCATATGATTAGTTCTATATTTAAATTTTGGAATAGAAAATTCTGGAAACTTCATATATCATGACAAATTAAAAGAAATAACTAAATATTGTCCCATATAATATGATTATTTATAATTGATTTTTTTTTTTTTAAATCTTCCAATTATCAGGAAACAACGGTTTTTAACCAATAAATTTTTTCAATTTCTTCATTGATTACGGTCACTACAACAATTTGATATCAAACAGCTATATAAAGCGCCACTACAATGATGTACGAATTATGTGTTGAACTGGACCGAATGATAATTGAAAGAGATCAGTGTTAACGGTCATTTCCGCGACAAATTTTATGGTTCGACGGAATGGCTAAGCCCAATTGCTTAGCGGGTCCGACTAATGTCTTTTATCAATGTATTTTGCTCTGTTGCGTGGCCCAAGCCCATGCGAATGGTTGAAGAATTGAATAGGAATGGTTTTGGTGGGTGTGGGTTAGTTCCCATTGGATCTTTTACATAGGCCCAGCCTGTATGTGACACGAAATGGGCTAGGGACACTGGGGGCATCTAGGGCCCATGAAGGAGGTCCAATGTCAGAAATTTCTACCCCAGATTTGACTCCATGCTCTGTGTGACTGTGCCCCTGATTTTCAGCCCAGTTCCATTTTCCCACACCAAGGCAGCTGACTCTAAGAAAAAGACTGAGCAGCCTAGCCCACTCAGCAACCTAAATATAGTCTTCCAAGGCCTACAAAGACCAGAGACAGCAGCTATAAAGAGGAAACAACTTTGTTTTCCAAAATCATGCAAAAAGCAATCAAACCTTTCCTTAAGCATAAAACATAACACACCAAGTCATAAAGATAGCATCTGAAAGGTCCAAGGCCTTCCTCCCACCTAAGAACTGGTCACAAGAATCCCCTAAAACTTGGTATAAATATGCATTACCAGCCCACAAGAAAGAAAAAACGTTTTCCACACAAAAAACCCAAAAACTTTGACACAAAAAGCCCAGTCAACTACCTAGTGTATGGAGGATTTTGAAGAGCTGGGGGTGAAAATATTGAGATAGAGGAACTCTCCCTCTTTTGCTCGAGACCTCCTTCAATTTTTTCCTCTGTGTGACTGCGAGCTGAAATTCCTGACTCATGAATATACAGTTTCTGCGTTTTCTTATGTTTTCATTTTTGTGTTGGTTTCTTTTTCCATAAAGCACCATTAGCCTTTGTATACCCCACATTGTGAATTTTGGGCTTGGCTCTCCAAATAACTAACGAATTTGATGAACCCAAGGGGAGTTTTGGGCTCATCTCTGCAATCTTGGCCCTTGTTGCACCCAAAAAAAAACGTCCCTGACAATCAGCTAATAACAGAAACTAATAACCCATCTCTCACAATTCCAAAGCAAATGAATAGAATCATTTTACACACCATTAGCTAAATGA
This sequence comes from Quercus alba, assembly GCA_036321655.1. Classification (NCBI taxonomy): domain Eukaryota; kingdom Viridiplantae; phylum Streptophyta; class Magnoliopsida; order Fagales; family Fagaceae; genus Quercus; species Quercus alba. Next base: position 10,948,619 of record CM070309.1, on the reverse strand, counting down.
GTCCTGATCTAGTTGATAGAGAATCATCATTGATGGATTTTTCATCCTTCTAATGGTTGTCATGGTTATGTTTCATTAGCCACATGAAAAAAAGAAAAAGAAAAGGGATTGACCCTATATGTATTTACTTTCATTTCCATCATAATATCTTCATTTCATTTTTGCATGAAAGACCAATCTTAAGATGAGTGGTTTTATTAAATAATAATTTTTTCTTGAGGAAAATATAATATTAAGATACTAGTAACTCTCAAAATAAAAAGAAAATTTGTACGTATGATGAAACTTCTTTAAAGATATATTTGATGGCTTTTCTTAGCAAGTGTTTCAATGGCACAAATTAAGATATATTTAGTACTCTATTAAATAATTTTTTATTTACTTTCTTAAAAATCAAATCAAATCAAATTTTGTACAAATATTAAAAAAGGTACACATTGCCAAAATGAATTCCTACTCGCCAATCAATAAAGGATTTTCAAGTGTTTTTTTTATTCTCGGAAAAATGTGCATTACAGCTAAATATTAGTATAGTAGGTCTTAATTTTCATATAGTCGAGTGTTATTATCTCCACTAAAATCACGCACACTTTTGATAGGATCAAACGATAAGTTTTTAGAAACTAAAAAATTTGATAAGCGTGTTAGACCCATAATTAAATTAGCGTTATCAATTTTGTGTTAGTCAGGATACATGACCAGCCTTCAACAAGAACAGTTGAAACTAAATCAAAGAGAAAATTTTGGGTATATAAAAAAATTATACAAAATTGTTTCAAAAATCACTTGAGTTGCAAATATAAGTTATATCAGCTCAGCGACAAATTAAATTACATCTATGTTTGTGTTACAATAATAATGATCCTGAGGTTATATATGGTGAGCACAGGTAATAGAGGTCCTAAAGTTGAATAATAACCAGGAACAAAAAGTACTCGATACATACAGTGAACTCTAATTCTCTAAACCCTAAGTCCATAATCCAACATGTACAAATTTCAATTTAATATTTTAACCATAAATAAATAAAATCCATTGAGAATGTGCAAAATAGCACAAAAAGCTAGCACTCACATCAGAAAGAGTATAATAGAAAAATGTATCAAATTTATATATTTTAGTCCAAAAACTATCCACATACAAGCCAAAATTTTGTAGATATGCATTGCTACTACAGTAACTATGTCAATTTATATTAGTACCATTCATTTTACATTTAGTTTTTTATTATTTCTCTATGTATTCCGATGATGGTAATTCCCTCTTCTTTTCTTATTCTTTATTGGTGTGTTTTTTAAGTTTTCACATGATAATGACTTACAGCTTTTGTTTAGTTTACACTTTAATAAAAAGAATTAAGATACATATCATAAGTCATAACTAAATGTCATACCTCTAAACTACAAGCTTAGGCGATGGAGGGAACAACACATACAATATTGGAGATAACATAGGCTCTACTTTGTACAACACATACAATATACTCAAATCCTCTGTCCCACTTTTCCTACTCCACCCTATACTCTACAAATAAAAACTTGACACATGTCTATCTATTTAATTAAATTCTACATAGTCAAAAAAAAAATTCTATTTTTTTTTTTAAATTTTCTTATTTCAAACACCTAAAATAGATAAATAAATAAATAAATAACCAAATACATTCCCACCATCACCACCGGTCATCGCTAGCAAAGATCGTCGGCACCACTAGAAAGAGATCGCCGGTGCCATCAACATTAGTGCTCACAGCCAACCACTGCCTCTCTGTTCAAGGCACTGCCTTTATGTTCAGCAAACCCAAATACTAAATCCCTATTGTTTTGAGCCTTTTGACAGAGGGTCTGCCTCTATGTTCAACAAACCAAAATAAAGTTCGATTTTTGTTTGTAACTATTCCTTGCCTTTACTGTTTCTGTAGGTTTCCTCCTTAATCATCAAGGCACTGAAATTTTCCTTTTTGCTTCTTAAATTTTGAATCACAACAGATTGCAAGCCTAGCTAAAAAAGTTTATACTTTCTAGGTTTCAATTCAAACCAACAAAGCAATTTGGTGGTTTGGTCTACAAGGATGTAGATTTGGAAGAAACGGTGAGGTGGGCTTATTTTGAAGGCAGGTTGACGACAATCTTATACAGAAGAGAGAGGGGTTCACGACGTTGGTGGTGAATATTAGACTCATTGGTGATGTGCAAGTTTCTTTATTTATTTATTTTAGGTATCCGAAATAAGAAAATAAAAAGAAATTAGTAATTAATTAAATAGGTAGACATGTGTCAAGTTTTTATTTGTAAAGTAGGAAAAGTGAGACAGTAAATTTGGACTCGACAATAAATGATAACGGCTAATAACAACGGTTTTGAATTAATGATTGCAACCCCTTATAATATTTCCTAAATACACACTCCCTCCTTCCATATGAATAGTGGGTCTTACCATGAATTTAATTAATTTCTCTCAATATTATGTGAGAGAAGGAAGTACATATTTATTGTAAATTTCAAAATATTCTATAATTACCTTTACCATGTACCCAAGACCAATTAAACAAAAATAATAAAACCTAGAGAGTTTACCCCAAATTTTATAAGAAAAACAAGGAGCAAGTCTTAAAATTTGAAGTGAATTATTCTTAAAAGACGGTTAAAATTCTTATATAATTCCTTCAATATCTATATGGCTATAATTCAGTGATATTGAGAGAGACTGGGGCAAATTTACCCACACTTTTTGTAAGGAAAAAAAATCCTATATATGTATATGATTCTTTATCATATAGAAAGAAATTAAAATTCAATTGAATCTGCCAAAATTGGACTTTTGGCATCCATTATATGAACAAGGAAGACAACGATTTTGAACAACGACATTAAATTTTAAGTCAGAATGTAAAAATTGCCAACTTTTAAAAAATCACAAAATATACATATATATATATATATATATATATATGAGAAAAATGAATAACAAGCAATATTGTTATACCAAAAGTGTGAATGAATTCACATCCAAATCTTCGAACATGAAATCTTGTTTCTAGAAATTAATGGGTAAATTAATTGATCGTTATAGCTACTAGGCTACAACGTCCAAACTTGTTGCATCTCATGCCAATGTTTATCATCATTAGCAGATGCTAGATAGTTACGAAAGTTAAAAAGTAAATAAACTTAGGACACTTCCTGAATCTACCAACAAAAACAAAAGTTAAAAAAATAAAAATAAAAACCACTGATTTTCAGTTTTTGAGAATAAATTGGAATTTTAAAGGGGCCAATGCAATGACCGATGGCTTAATTTGGACTTTCTGCCTCAGAAACAAAAGGGTAAATCAATTGATCAACATAGCTACAATATCCATTGTTTTTGCAGCTAATGTCCAATTGTTTATCATCAGCAGCAGAGATAGTTTACAAATTAATTTACACAACATTATAACGTAGGGAAACTTAAATCTACAGACAAAAACAAAAGAGAAGGAGAAACACTTTCTGAAAGAATAAAAAAAATTCTAGAGGATTGGGTAAATGAAAGAGAAGACCCAGAAGAGGTTAACATATTTCTAAAAAATAAAAATAAAAATCTCTCTATCTCACCGTTAGGTCTCATATATACATGAAGAGTTTTGAGAAAATTATATGTCACATAGGGTAAGTCTGTATTTCTTATATACTACATATTACAATGAACTTTCTGTACAAGATACTAAAATTACGTTTTATAATTATAGAATAAAAGAAGAATTGTAGGAACTAATTATGTAATGTATAGCTAGAATTCCAAGAATGACAATATCCTTTGCTGATTTGGTGCTCCTAGAATCATAATGAGTAATTTCCTCAACTGATTTGATTTTGCTAGAATTATGATGAGTAATTTCCTTAACTGGTTTGATCACACCATTAATTACAAGCGAATAACATTCTTTCTTGAGAGATGCTACGTCTACAACATTTTTACAATAAATCATAGGTGGTTAGTTGTTATTGGTTCAAATTTGAAACTAACACTAAGATTACTTTTTTGCCCTAACAATAATAACTAGTAATAACCTGCCACTTAGAATTTGTTGTAAAAATGTTGTAGACATATCATATATATATATATATATATATATATTTTTTTTTTGGGTAGAAATGTGAAATATCATTAACTAAGCAGAAATACAATTGGAGTGAACTCTCTCATACATCGCCCTTGATGCATCAAGACTGACCAATAGTGATACATCAGAAGGGGGAAAAGAAAAAACAACAAAATCTTGGGAAGGAGGGCTCCTTTGCAAGTGAGGGCATTCGCACATTTGTTGGCTTCTCTATAACAATGAAGAACTCTTACTCTGGGTATTTTCTTGAGTCCCTCTCTACACTCTGCAACTATTACATCATTGCTATTAGGCTGGCTTCCCTCTTTGCTAATAAGATCAACAAGCTTTGCATCAAGTTCAATTTCCACGGCTTGAAGGTTTAGTGGTTTAGGCCATCTCTCAACGCCCAAAGTTTTGCTGCAACACAAGTGGTGGTACCGATAGCTCTAGCATACCCGCTAACCCATTCACCATTGGAGTTTCTAATTATTCCTCCTCCACCAGCACGCCCTAGATTTTCCAAGGAAGAACCATCGAAAATAAGCTTGAACCAATTTTCTGGTGGGCGGAGCCACTTAACTTGAATGCTAGAGAAGCTATGCCTCAGTCTTCCATTGATGCTGAGGAATGCAAATTCAGTAGCTTTAACTAACGTTTCAGCTAGCAGTGGCTTATGAGGGGGGTCATTTCTGAAAATCACATTATTTCGTGAAGCCAAACACTCCAGATTCCGAAAGAGAACATAATACTCCAAGGAATGCCCACCAAGGAGGGACGTTGGGACTTACAGTTAATGCGAAGTCAATCTCCCAAGTGAATACCATAAAAAGTATTAGATTGGATTGGAGGCGGAAAGGAGTTCCAAAGCAGGTGCACTGTTGGGCAATCTCTCAATACATGAATAATGGATTCAGTGGCTTCATTGCACAAGGGGCATGAGGAAGATAAGTTGAAGTTCATGCCCAAAGGTTTGTCATCAATCATCATCATGCTTGATTTATGCAGATTGTTAGGAAACTTTACAAAACCAAGAACGTAGGGACACTTAAATCCACAAGCCAAAAAAATTATGAGAAAGCATTTTCTGTATTATTATATTTTATAATTTCTAAAAGAATAAAAAAAATTATAGAGGATTGCCTAAAACTTTAAATTTCCTCCGAAGTCTAACAACTCTGTTTCTGGTTCTATGACTTTTTATTAGGTTAAAAATTGTAATTATTTTTATGCATGATTCACAGATTGCCCCAAGACTTCTATTTTGAAATAAAGATCAATACCCAAATTATTATTATTTTTTTGGTTGGGGGGTGGGGGGGTGTTAATTGAGATTACTACCCATTCGATTACTCTACTCATCTAAAAAGGCATAGATAAATTTCATCACATATAATAATAAATAAATAAAATGAGAGAGAGAACAGAGAAGGATTAAAAAGAGACATAATAAAAAAGGGATACGAATAAAATAGATTCATGTCATATCCATAAGACAATAAGTCAATAGCCAACAATTCAAATACTTTGTCCAAAGAGTGTAAAACAAGCATCACCATAAGTAGTCCTCACATATCCCAAAAGGCCAAAACAGAAATAGACAGAAAGAAAATTTGTAAACATTAAGCCCTAAATGAAACCCACTTGAAATTGATCAGTATACTCTTCACCTATTTCTGGAATGAACATCCTCAGAACACCATTTTTAACATCAGTTTTGGTCTCCCCAGTCTTTTTCACATCGAAGGGTCCAAATCTACCTTTATAGGTCCTACCACTCTCCTCGTGATTAGACTCCTTCCCAGCTTCACCAGAGAACAAAACATGACCATTTTTCGCGCCAACACTCACCTTGTCCTTAGTGACTCCAGGCATGTCCACCCACACATAAAAACCATCCTTCACCTCTTTAGCTCCATATGATTCTTTGGGACCTTTGGTTTGGAATGGGTGAAACGCTGCACGTAAACGTCCTGGATTATCTGGACCCAGAGAAACGCAAAAATTATTATTATTAAAGCTCAAAATAACAAATGAAACCCAACACATTTAAATATGATGATAACCTTGGATACTTTCATCTTGACAGTGGCCACACCGTTGCTGATATTGACTTGAGGTTTTCTGAGTTTATAAGAACGCAGTCCATAAGAAGCTCCATACAACCTTCCACGGTCACCCTCGCATACCATTGGTGCTAAGCCTCCGCAAAACACAACGTTGTCAGGAAACGTAGTGAGGTACAGGCATTCTTTGGGGACACCTGGCATATCTACCCGCACGTATATAACTTTGTCATTCTTTGCCATAGCAATGCGTTCCGTAGCACCTACTGGTCCACTCCTTTGAAATGGGTTGTTCTTAGCGTAAAACTCACCTGTTTCAACACACAAGAAGATGGAAAAACAAAAAAAAAATGAAAGAGAATGTTAAAAAGCTGCAAATAGAACAAAGGATATGCAAAACCCATAGGGAGGTAAAAACCTGAATCAGTGATTCCAAAGTCTGAAAAGGAAGGACCTTCGGGGTTTGGGGGGCTCTGGGTTGGAGCAGTTGAGCTTGAAGAAGAAGCCATTCTTCAAAAGATAACAAATTAAGGAGGTGATGAGGGTTTGTGCAAGTAGGGTTTTGTGGAGAGTGAACCGATGGGAAAAGGGTAGGGTGTGGCAGTGTCTGTGTCTGTCACACTCACATACATGAGAAGGGAAAGGATAAAGCTGGATATTTACGGGTATCTAGGCTAGCCGTCCTGCTGGTTAACCTTTTGACCAATACCCATTACGTACCCACATAGCCTTTTTTTTAAGAGGAAAATATATCCACAAATTGAGAAGTTGATTTGGATAAATTGTAACATCAAATTTAATTAGTAATCATCATTTTTATTTGTGCATGAGCATGAATCACAGATTCACAATGAATCATCTAAAAAAATTTGTAAAAGGAATAACGAAAAAGAAGAGAATAGGATGAGAAATGTTGTGTCACTCATTATAATCTTTCACCAAGCACACAGTTTCGGGTTATAGGATTCATGGTTTGCAACAGCTGATGCTCTCACAAAAACAGATTTTGTGCATAACTCCTCAAAAAATGTACGTTGGGGGTAAAATGGTCACTGCAAAAAGTAACGTGGGGTTGTCTGCAATGGTAACCTATCGCTTCTTGATTGGATGCTATTTATCGTCCAACTGTCCTTGGAGTTGGACCCAGGTCTGTGTCTTCTCATAGAATTAGCTACGTACCCTATATATAAGCCTACCCATTCCAACTTTATTTCTGTTTCACAATCTCCTCTCAAGAAAATTTGTTTGAAATTGTATATATATTATATATACGTTTTTACTTCGTCTCATATTGCTAGAAATAAAATCATATGATTAGTCCCTACATTTAAATTTTGAGTATATTTTCTTTTGGATTAGAAATTCTGGATACTTAATAGATCATGATCAAATTAAAAGTAATAAATAAATATTGACCCATATAATATGATTATTTATAATTCATTTTTTAAATCTTCCAATTATCTGGAAACAACGGGTTTTAAACAATAAAATTTTCAATTTCTTCGTTGTTTACAACAATTTGATATCAAACAGCCATATAAAGTGCCACTACAATGATGTAAGAATTATTTGCTGGACTGGACCAAATGATAATTGAAAGAGATCAGCTAATAACAGAAACCAATAACCCATCTCTCACAATTCCAAAGCAAATGAAGAGAATCATTTTATACACCATTAGCTAAATGAGTCCTGATCTAGTTGATAGAGAATCATCATAGATGGATTTTTCATCCCTTCCAAGCTAATTGTCCTTCTAATCGTTGTCATGATTATGTTTCACTAGCCACATGAAAAAAAAGAAAAAAGAAAAAAAAAGGGATTGACCCTATATGTATTTACTTGCATTTCCATCATATAATATCTTCATTTCATTTTTGCACGAAAGACTAGGGGTGTCAAATACGGGTTTGGAGTGGGCATAATTGGGTTGTGTATATAAAACTCATTTACTCATTAAAATTCATTTAACTAATTGCTTCTAACCCAAACCCAACCCAACCCAACGATTATGAGTAAACCCCAATCCACCCAATTACCCAATTATCAAAATTACCAAAATGCCACTAAAGTGAAAATGACTAAACTACTCTAAAATTTTCAAAAATATCAAAATACCTCAAAACCTAAAAATTACCAAAATAACCTCGAAACCTACAAAATGACCAAAATACCCCCAAAAAATAGTAAAAGACTTGTGGAAATTGTTTTTTTTTTTCTTCACTATTTTCCTCAGTTTCTTAGCAAACAAATAGAATTATGCTCCATTCGGCAGCCTCCAACAACAAATTCAACCTCTAATAAATCACAGAATTACAAACTGAGAATCATGCTTTTGGATTTAACTCGGTTGAGTCAGTTACTTATCAAAAATAAATAAATCTCAACTCCCAAACGAGTGAGAAAAAACACAGAGCCAAAACTCTGAGTTTTGATGTTTCAGAAAATCCACACCCAAACAATTCCTAATTCCTTAAATCACACAAAAATAAATACAAAAGTGAGCAAGCGAGAGAGAACCAAGAGCCCTAAGGCGCTCGAGGAGGATTTCCTCGGTGGAGACCATGGTGAGCCTAGCTCCAACATCCTTGTGCACCGCATCGCCGAACTGAGGCCAAGATCGGCGCTCAATGGTGCACTTGCTAAGCCTAGCATTTGCGAGCTTGCGAGTGCGAGTGGTGGTTGTGATCTTAACCTTATTGTCATCATTGTTGAACTTGTACTCAATCACCTTCTTGATCCCGTTCTCATCGGGATCGATCAACTGTCGTTGGCTTCTTCATTTTCTCGGCCAAAACGTGATTGGAGGCCAAGAAAATGAAGGAAAGTGAAAGCCCTCGTGAAACACTGAAACGGTGAGGGTTGGTGTTTTTTTTTTTTTTTTTTTTTTTTTTTTTTTTTTTTTTAATATGTGAAGGGTTGGGTTGAATTTGGGTATATTGTTTTTGGGTTAAATGGGTCTCAATGGGTTTTTAGTTAAAACCAATAATCACTTGGCCTAATTGGGTTGATGCCCATTTAACCCAACTAATAATTGGGTGGGTTTGGGTGGGCAAATGAGTTTGGGCTTACTTTGCCATCCCTATGAAAGACCAATCTTGAGATCAGTGGTTTTGTAAAATGAAAATTTGTCCGTATGATGATACTTCTTTAAAGATATATTCTAAGTGTATATGTGTGTAAAGTTTTTTTATGGAGACTTGAATTCTGTACCTTACCCCCCACACCCCACAAGCACTTACGCTTGTGGAGTGACCACTGCACCAAGGATGTGCAGTGGTTTTGATGGCTTTTCTTAACAAGTGTTTCAATGGCTCAAATTAAGAAATATTTAGTACTCTATTAAATACTTTTTATTTATTTTCTTAAAAATCAAATCAAATCAAATCAAATTTTGTACAAATATTAAAAAAAGGTACACATTACCAAAATGAATTCCTACTTGCAAATCAATAAAGGATTGTCAAGTGTTTTTTTTTTCCTTGGAAAAATGTGCGTTATAGCTAAATATTAGTAGGTCCTAATTTTTCATATGGTCGAGTGTTATTATCTCCACTAAAATCATGCACATTTTTTATATAGGATCAAACAATAAGTTTTTAGAAACTAAAAAATTGAGATAGTTTCAATCTATGACGTCTGCTCTTGATAACAGTTCTTTATTATCAGATTAAGATACCGATCGATTTTTGGTGTAAGCGGAGATTGAACTCCAGATCTCTTATTGAACCATCAAAAACTTTACCATGTGATAAGTTTTTTAGACCCATAATTAAATTAGCGTTATCAATTTTGTGTTGGTCAAGATATGTGACCAGCCTTCAACAAGAACAGTTGAAACTAAATCAAAGAGAAAATTTTGTATATATAAAAAAATTACAGAATTGTTTCAAAAACTACTTAAGTTGCAAATATAAGTTATATCAGCTTAGCGAAAAAGTAAATTACATCTATGTTTGTGTTACAATAATAATGATCTTGTGGTTATATATGGTGACCACAGGCAACAGAGGTCCTACATTTGAATAATAACCAGGAACAAAAAGTACTCGATGATACATACAGTGAACTCTAATTCTCTAAACCCTAAGTCCATAATCCCATAGAAACGCTCCCTGATGACACCACCTCCATTAGCATGGAGGTCCGGACTAGCTTTGTCAACCAACCCCTCCAACCCATCTCCAATGAAGATCCTAATATGGAACTGTAGGGGCGTGGGAAACCCTTATTTCCGCCAAAACTTCTCCAACCTCAACCGCTCCCATCGTCCTGATATTGCCATTATCATGGAAACTCGCATCTCTGGTCAAAGAGCTGAAGATATCAGTTCTTCTCTTGGTTTCGAGAATGTTTGCCGCTCTGGTGCTGTGGGCTTTCGTGGTGGAATTTGGATACTTTGGAATGAAAGAAACAATGCTCTGGACATCCTATTTGTCACAGATCAAGCCATCCACGCTTTTGTTTAGGTATGTGCCTCCAATCCCAACTCCAACTGGATCCTCTCTACAATTCATGCTAGCTCTGATTAACAAATTTGCTTCAATCTTTGGGATGACCTAGCTGACTTTGCAAACTCCCACTCCCTTCCTTGGCTCTTAGTCGGAGACTTCAATGACATCCTCTCCCACCATTAAAGCCTTAGCTCTACCCCCCCTAGTCGTAGACGCATTGAAGCTTTTAATGATCTCCTTAATAAATGTAATCTCATAGACTTAGGTTTCAGTGGACCCAAGTTTACGTGGTCTAACAAAAGAAATGATGATCTTGTTATGAAGCAGTTAGACAGAGCCTTATCAAACCCGCAGTGGAAACTTCTCTTCGAGGATTCTCATGTGCATCATCTCCCTAGAACCTCTTCTGATCATCACCCCCATTCTCCTCCACACTTCCCCCTCCACCATGCACAACTTCAGTCCCAAGCCTTTTCGCCTCGAAACTGTGGTTCAATGATCCTACTTTCCCCTCTGTCATCCATCAATCTTGGTCAAAACACCCTAGAAATATCGAGGCAGCCATGGATGTCTTCACTACTTGTGTCAAATCCTGGAACTCAGATTCTTTTGGTAACATTTTTCATAGGAAAAAAAGAATTCTTGCTCGCCTCGCAGGCATCCAAAAATTTCTCTACAACCGTAACAGCCTTTTCCTCCAAAAACTTGAAACTGGCCTACAAACCGAATATAAACACATCCTTTTCCTTGAGGAAGAGTTTTAGGCCCTTAAATCCTGTGTTGAATGGACCTTGCTAGGGGATCGCAATACAAACTTTTTTCATCTCCAAACCCTTTGCCACCGCCAACACAATAAGATATGGTGCCTTAAGAATGCTGCTGGAGACTGGACACATTCCTTCCATGATATTAAGGACATGATATCAAACCATTTTACTTTCCTTTACACTACTGAGATGACCTCCTTAGCGCTCCCCTCTCAATACCCCACCCACCCATGCTTGTTATCTCAGGAAGTGCACAATACTCTTTGTAGTGACAAAATTGAACAAGACATTAAAAATGCCATCTTCTCCTTCAAGCCCCACAAAGCCCTGGGCCCTGATGGCTTTCACCTAGTCTTCTTCCAAAGGTACTAGAATATAGTGGGTCCATCGGTCACTACCTACATCAGAAATATCTTCCTAACAAAAACCATCCCCATAAATTTAAACTCAACTCTTCTTTGCCTCATTCCCAAATCAACTAGACCTGAAACAGTTCATCAATTTTGTCCCATTGGCTTATGTAACACCCTCTACATAAAACTGTGACAAAACTTCTCGTCCAAAGACTAAAACCCTTCCTCCCCGACCTCATTCATCCTTTCCAATTTAGTTTTATTGCGGGCAGAAAAGCCAGTGACAATGTGATTCTAACTCAAGATATTATTCATTCCATGACCATCTCCAAGAGCAAGAAAGGCCTTATGGCCCTCAAAATTAATCTTGAAAAAGCTTTTGACAGACTCAAGTGGAACTTCATTCACCATGTCCTCAAATAGTTTAACTTTCCAAATGATTGGATTGAACTTATCATGTCCTATCTTACCACCTCTAACCTTTCAGTCATGATTAATGGTGAGAGACTTGATCCTTTCCTTCCCTTTTGCGGCATCCGCCAAGGCAATCCTCTCTCCCCCTACATTTTTATCCTTTGCATGGAATATTTGGCGGAGCTCATCACTACTGAAATTTCTCTTGGCAACTGGTCGAGTATAAAGACTTCAAGAGATGGGCCATCCTTCTCTCATCTTTTGTTTGCCGACAACCTCATCCTCTTTAACAAAGTCACAAAGAAAAATTGTCTTGCTATCAATAAGGTTTTAGAGACTTTCTACACCATCTCGGGTCAACAAGTGAATTATGGCAAGTCAAAACTTTTCTTCTCCACTCATACTAGTGAAGCTAATGCTACCATGGTAGAAAAGGAGCTTGGCATGGAGCGTACCAAAGATTTTGGGAAATATCTCGATGTCCCCATCATCTCTGATGTTCGAAATAAGAGAGCTTTCAACCTTATTGTGGAAAAAATCCAAGCAAAGCTCTCAAGTTGGAAATCCCGCTCCCTCTCCATGGCGGGCTGACTCGTGCTCATCAACTCCATCACCTTGGCAATGCCCACCCACCTGATGCAATGCACCCTCCTCCCCGTAAAAATCTGCCACAAGCTTGACAAGATCAACCAAGATTTTCTCTAGGGTGATTTTTCATCCAGGAAAAAGATCCACGCTATCAACTGGACCGCAGTCACCAAATCAAAACATCTCAGCAGATTAGGTATTATGCGCAGCCTTAGTTGCAATAGAGCTTTGCTTGCAAAAAGGGTTTGGGAGCTCCGCCTTGACCTAAATAGCATATGGCCCAAACCTTTAGGAAAAAATATCCCCCTTCCTTGGATGCCACCAAAAGAAAATCTCCTGTTTGGGCCAGTCTTCGAAAAGCACAAAATATTTACGAGGTAGGCACTCGCTGGCTTATCCATGATGGAGAAACTCCCAGGTTTTGGCTTGATAACTAGACGGGCCATGGTAAACTCTGCAATCTTATCGAAGGGCCTCTCAATGAGAATGACATGGTTCTTAAGGTGAAAGGCTTTTGGGATAGCAACGGCAATTGGGACTTCTTTGTTTCATCTTTCGACATTCCCCTACACATCCATAACATCATTCGAGCCACCCTTCGCCCCATTCACTCTGTCCTCAACGACAACCCCTCTTGGAATTACTCTCCCAATGGTCAATTTACTTCTCGCTCAGCCTATCTCCTATCTTCGAGTTTGCCCTTTACCCGTACCACACCCAGCTAGAACTGGCTTTGGAAATCCCACACTCTCCCTTAAGTCAAAATGTTTCTTTGGCTCGCATGCCATGATCGCCTTTCCACAAAGAACCAACTCTTCAAGCGCCACATTCTATCTGAAGACTCTTGCCCTCTCTGCCTTTCATAAACCACCATCCACATCCTTCGAGATTGTCCATGCACTTCAACCATTTGGAAAAATTCCTCAAACCCCTCCATTCCTCACAACTTCTTCACCCTCGACCTTCCCAACTAGCTCAAGCTCATCTCATCCCCCACACCTCAAACTTCAAACCACAATACCATACCTTGGCACATCATCTCCCCCCTAACTGCTTGGTGCATCTAGACAGCCTGCAACAAGTTCGTCATGGAGAACATCCCCTTCTCGGCCCAGGCTATCTCAATAAAAGCCAAATCCCTAGCCCAAGACGTACGTGTTAGGACATATGTGTTTCACATATTAAGAACATATGTCATGATTTTATGTAATTGGCTTATCCTTTGACAAAACGCACTTTACTTGTATTTGGGTAGATTTAGAATGTGTTTAAATACTTCAAGAAACCATGTTTCAAGATCAAGTGTTGAAATCTTTAAGTCTGTCCAAGAAAACAAGTTGATAGTGCAAATTCATTAAAGCTCGACAGCTGTATCTATCGAGCTTAAGAAAGCTGTTCAAAGTTCGGTGTGCTCGACACCTGCTCAACACCTTCTATCTGTCGAGGTTTAAGAATTTCAGAATTCTAATCTGATTTACTTGGGATCTGTGAATATGTCTTTGGGCCTTTTTTTCTCCTAACCCTAGAAATATAAAAGGATTGTTTTAAGGGCCGTCAAACAGTTCACAAGTTGCACAAGTTTTGAGCAAACTCTGTTCAAGCAAATTATGACTGGAGACGAAGTTCTTGCCTTAGTTCATCTCTTTCTCTTGAAGAAGTTGTTGTGTATGTGCACCGTAGGGTTTTGTGACCAAACATCTTCTTGATCTTCATCGTGTGGATGAACTGAAGAACTTTGCAACCAACAACCTTCTTAGTTGGTGATTGAAGTTGCGTACTGAGATCCGCGAAATTGGTTTGTCACGTACTTGAGAGTCGTGCATCAGAAAAGGGAACTGTCACTACAGAACAAGTCCAATTGGGTATTAGGGTAAAGGTTTAACTGTAGGTTGGTAAGGTACTTAGGATTCCTTTACTTGTAACCGCTTATTGTGATAATAGTGGAATTTTGGGAGTGGTGACCTGAAAATCACCCAGTGGGGTTTTTGCCGTTAGGTTTTCCCCATTCGTAAACAAATCACCGTGTTATTTATTTTCCGTTGCATAATTAGTTTATTGGTGATTTGTTTGTGCTACCACGCGTTTGCATGATAAATTGATTAATTAATAACTTGACTAATTAATTAATTAATTTCTATCACAAGGGGTCATTCAGTTTGTGGCCTGTCAAGTGGTATCAGAGCAAGCACACTCTGATTAGGGTTTAATTTTTGCTGTGTTGATCCATTGACCCCTGTTTGTTATGGATAGAGGATAGTCATTAATCATACCTCCTTTATTTGATGGTATTAATTATGCATACTGGAAAGTACGCATAAGAGTTTTCTTACAGTCTTTAGATGAGAAAATATGGCAACCTGTGGAGATAGGCTGGACTAAGCCTACAAAAGTGCCAGCCGACTGGGATGATGCCAAGATTAAGGCGGCAAACTTCAACAGCAGAGCATTGAATGCATTGTTCAGTGCAGTCACCAATGAGGAGTTCAAGAAGATATCCTCAATTGAAACTGCCAAGGAGGCTTGGACCATCCTCCAGACAACCTATAAGGGTACAAAGGCTGTAAAAGATTCAAAGTTTCAGAGGCTCACTACAAGCTTTGAAGAGATAAAAATGAAAGAGGATGAGTCTTTCGATAAGTTCTATGCCAAGCTAAAGGACATAATAAACTCAGCCTTCAATCTTGGGGAAACCATTCCTGAACCCAAGATTGTAAGGAAGGTGCTCAGATCTCTACTTGAGAGATTTCATGCCAAGATCACGGCAATAAAGGAATCAAAGGATATTGATAAGATTCCTTTGACTGAGCTGGTTGGAAACTTACAGACCTACGAGCTAGGGTTAACTAAAATTGGCAAGATAGGTAAAGGTAAGAGCATGGCACTGAAGGCCAAGAGCAGTGAGACAGATGAATCTTCTGATGATGAAGATTCCAAGATGAAGTCCTACATCACCAGGCAGTTCAAGCAGTTTATGAAGAACACCAATGGAAAGGGTTTCGACAAGGACCGTAGGCAATCCAGTTCTTCTCAGTTTAAAGGCCAAGACAAAGGGAAGAAGGATGCTAAGGAAGGTGGTCAGTAGACTGTTCCCGCAGGACCTAAGTGCTTTGGGTGTCAAGGCTTTGGTCACATGAAGCATGAGCGTCCTACATATCTCAAGAGCATTGGGAAAAGCAAGGCACTTGCTGTTACCCTGAGTGACACCGAGCCTGAGGATGATTCCGACAATGAGGATGAAGGAATCTTGAATGCCTTCATTGCCACTGTTGATCCTACTGATGGGATTGTTGAAGATGTGGTTGAAAAAGAGGAATTGGTGGAATCAAAATTTGAGAAGATGGATGATCAAGATGGCATCCATACAGCCTATGAGAAGTTGTATAAGCTTTCTAAGAAGCATGAGAAACTGTATAAGCTAACTACCAAGAAGCTCAGTGACGTGGAACTCGATCGTGAGGAGCTTTCCACAAAATTTGATGAAGCGAATCAGACTATTGGAGTACTGAGGTTCAAGAACAATTTCTTGGCTGAGAAGACCAAGAAACTTGAAGTGGAGCTGTTTCAAGTCAGAGCTCAATTGGAGAGGACTTCAAGTGCAAAGCTTGATGAGATGCTCAGCATTCAGAAATCTACTTCAGATCGAACAGTTTTAGGGTATGGACTTTCTTCCTCTAATACTGCTTCTTCTAGTACTATTGTTTTTGTTCCTCCTACTAATAATGTTAAAACTGAGAACAATGAGATTAAAACTGAATTAGCTAGTGAGAACATAGACAAGGGTAAATCTATCTTAGGAGCACCCCCTAAGCTTGAGAAGAAAGATGTAAAAACCCTAGGGCTAAGAAGACTAACTCTCAAAAGCCTAAACAAAAGAAGTAGCATCTCTGTCATCATTGTGGAGTTGCCGGTCATACTCGACCAGATTGCTACAAGTGGCTTGCCACTCAATAGAGCAACGGCATGATGGCATCTGGGAACCAAAATCAGCTTCAATCCTCTCTTGCTCCCCTTAGAGATCTTCTCAAAGCCCTTATGTTCCTTTCGAACTTGAACGGTTTTTCTCCCTCACCCCCGGTTCAAGGGTTTAATCAAAGGAAGGGTTCTTCCAGGGTATGGAAGGAAAAGGGCTCTAAGTGATTCTGTCACTTTTCTCTCTCTCTTCTTGTTTTTGTGTGTGCATTACTTATGTGTTTTTCTTTCAAGTTTTGAGTAAGTCTAGTTTTTATGCTTTGGGTGTTTAACATGTTTTTGTTTGGTTATTTTTCAGTTTTGCTTTATTTTGTTTTTCATATAAAAAAAAATGAAAAATCAGAAAAATACAAAAACAATGTGTGTTTTGTGTACATTGGTATTTGTGTACCTTGGATGACCATTGAAACAAAGTCTTTTAAATTTTGTATCATTTTGTAGCTTAGATGAGCATCTCTATTCACAACTAAGCAAGTGAGTTTTGTGGCTCGTATTTGTGATGAGTAAGATTAAGTTGTCTCTTATACTTAACACTCATATCACTCTTTTTGACGGGAAGGACTAAAAAATCCTAAGAGAAAGACATAAATAACCATCTCACCACTGTTGCTCGCCAATCATAATATGACACCTATATGCTTCGGCATAGCAAAAGTGCAGTGTCAACGACATCTATGTGCTTAGGCATAGCAAAATTGGAATGTCAAATATCATTGGATATTTCTTTTCTCTCTTTTATATGCATGATATGCTTAAAAGAAAAATATGCAAAGCAAAAATTAAAAGCAAAAAGGTCAAAAATGCTTTAAATATGATTGCAAGCGTGTATTCTAGAAGATGTGGGAGTTATAGGATGTCCCTCAAAGGTGATAGTCCCCATCAAGCAGTTATGATTGTGTGTAAGTTAAAGTGATTTTCTCATATCTCAAATCATCATAACATGTGTGGGGGCCAGTTAATCAATAATTATTAAAACCGTGTTAACTGGGCCTGTGGCCCATCCGAGGACGTAAAACTATCCAAGGAGGTCCATATCAGGTTATAAGGGTAACCAAATGAAAAGAAGAGTAGATATCACATGGGGTGAGTTCAATATTCATCCGAGGACAAAATCATTCTCGGCAATATGTGTCCAAGGACGACCTGAACGCTATATTGTTACAAACACACTTCAGAACTACATTACCACTAAAGGTGGGACATGGGACCAAGGGTAAGAATGAAAAGGTAAACAAATATCTTTAACAACAGCTGCCTTTGCATTAATTGCCTCTCAACTAACTTTCTGGCCGCATTAACGTGGAGGTGATGCCTGAACAGTGATGAAGCAGCCTTACAGCTGCTGGTTGGAGGTTCCAGAAGGTATTGGATGGGACAGGAAGGGATCCCCCGAACTCAACCTACACGTGTGTGGTAAAGATGACACCAAGAGAGCGATATATAACATGGAAGAATGCATTGAGAAAGGGGGATCTGAATTTCTAAACGAGTAGTACTTAGAAGAAAACCTTATGAAATAAAGAACTTAACTTGTTTCAAGGAGAAATTGATCGTTATATTAGTGTTAATCCATCTATAAACGTTAGGTTTAATCGTTTTTTCTTTTGGAGTTAATCTAGTTCTTTGACATCCACGCTCTACAAATTTATTGTTTGGGCCTTTAACGTTCGAACCCAATACGAATTTAGGATCGTTACAAATTGAGTCCTTATAACATGTATACACTTATGCAATCTTGTGATGTTTTTCACATATAACACGCAATATTCTTTACTATTCTTGATACATGTGCAGGTACAATGTGATTTGGCCATCATAAGGTTTTACATGTGTTAATATATACTCACTAAATTGTCTTGACTTATTTTTGAAATATAAAATTGGTTAGACTTGTTTAGTGTGTGTGTGTGTGTGTTTTTGAAGATCCATGTGCTTAAAATCTTAATTGAGAAATGATTTTGAGAGCTTAATATGTTGATTGGATCGTTGGTTGAGTTGCATGTTGGATTGCATTCATGTCTGTGTTTTTCTCATCTCGAAAAACTGCTTTTAAAAGCTGGCTCGACACCTCCTCGATACCTAACTGTCTGTTGAGCTTCTTCAGCTTTTTCTAATCTCAATCTCGACAGCTTCTCGATACCTGGTGGATCGAATGAGCTTCTATTCTTGATTCTGTTGAGTTGTTCCTCGACACCTCCTCGACACCTCCCTTGACAGGTGTCTCGATACCTCTCGACACCTGCATCTGTCGAGATTTACTACTGGCACTATTTAAGCTCCCTATGCGATCCAGTTTTCATTTCATTCGATCTCTCTCTCGATACTTCTCTGTTTTCTCTCCCAAAACTTTCTCATCTCACTCCAAACTTTGTTCCTCAAGGTTTCTTCAAGCTTTTTCAAGTTTTTCTTTACTTGGTAAGCTTCTAATCCTTCCATATTCATGCATTTCATGTTTTGAAACCTAGGTTTTGGCATTTTTGAAAAATTTTGGGGTTTTTCAAAATTGATGAGTTATTATTGAAATTTTGGGATGGATTTTCACTTAAATGTGTTTAAAACCTCATACATTGCATCACATTAGCATTATAATGGTATTGTCTTGCATTTAGATGTGTGTTATCTATTTGTGTACTGATAGGTTTGGATTGGGCTGAGCCCATGATGCAGTTTCTTTTGCACGTCACATGTTCATGCATTTCCTATGCATACGTACTCCTTTTCAATATACTTGTTATATTTGAATTTGCTTGGGACTTTTCTGATTGTCATTCTTTCTCTCCCTCTCTGTTTGTTTACGTTAGTCGTGTCTATGGCACCTAAGCGTAAATCCACTCCAGCCCAGAATCCTCTTCGTTCCGGAGCTTTTTCATCATCTGATCCTACTCTATCTCATATCCGATTCCGTGATGATGATGCCTTTAAGGCATTTTCGGAGAACTTTTCTAGACGAGACATTCATTCGGAACGCCAAGTTATTTTGACGGACTTTGCCGACACCGACCTTCCCTCTGTCATTCATAGTAGGGGATGGTAGTCACTGTGTGACGTCCCGGTCACCTATCCTCTCGTGCTTATCTAGGAGTTTTACTCCAACATGCACGGGATTGATTGTTCAGTACCTTTTTTCTTCACTCGCGTTTGAGGTACGCGCATTCCTATCACACCACAACTTGTTGTGGATGTGCTTCGGGTCCCTAGGATAGAGTTTCCTGATTATCCTAGTTGTGAGCGTTTGAGGACTGTGTCCAGGGATGAGCTCATGTTTGCTTTTTGTGAGCGCCCTTCTGCTTGGGATGAGCGTCTGTTTACACATATCGACCTTTTGCTAAAGGTCCTAGATTCATGAACATGGTGATGACCTTTGTTTTGCATCCACTCTCTCACTATAACTCCATTACAGAGCCTCGTGCTCAATTTTTGTTATCGTTTCTTGAGCATCTTACTATAGATTTCCCTTCTCATTTCATTTTGTCTATTATAGATGTTCATCTAGATTCAGCGTCCCGTGATAATGAGGATGAGGATGATGATGATGGTGATGACGATGATGCTTCGGATGATGCTGATGGAGATGCTAGCTCTACCGATGAGATGTCTACTTGACACTCTTACCGTTTGTCACTTGTGACAAAAAGGGGGAGTAGTTTTGGTATGAGAGTAGTCTATTTTAGGGGGAGAGTTAGTATAGGACCTTTTTGTTAGGGGGAGTATTGACACATTTTGAGGGATGTAGTGAGGATAGTATGTATCTTTTTTTTTCTTTATTTTTAGATACATTACTCTTGTACATGAGGTCTTGTGACCATTTATTGACATACATTGTACTTATCTCTTTCTTTATATTGATGTATGTTTTTCTTTCACCTACCCCTTCATGTGTTTTTTCTTTTCTCTCTTAATACACATGTTTCTTATACTTGTATGCAATTTATTATTTCTGTTTCACATAAAGATGCCTTGATGAGTTTTGTTTCAAAGTGTTTCAGAAATACGGGTTGTCAAAGTCTACTTGCCATAAACTCTCTTCTTGCAAAGTTTTTCAAGAGTTTATGTTAGGATAGATTTTATTGTATTCAACAAGTGAATATGAGTTGAGTGATTTATGACTTCTCTCATATGTTCATTTGTTTGTTGTGGTTTTGTCACGGATTGCCAAAGGGGGAGATTGTTAGGACATATGTGTTTCACATGTTAAGAACATATGTCATGATTTTATGTAATTGGCTTATCCTTTGATAAAATGCACTTTACTTGTATTTGGGTAGATTTAGGATGTATTTAAATACTTCAAGAAATCATGTTTCAAGATCAAGTATTGAACCCTTCAAGTTTGTCCAAGAAAATAAGTTGATAGTGCAAATTCATTAAAACTCGACAGCTGTATCTATCGAGCTTAAGAAAGCTGTTCAAAGTTCGGTGTGCTTGACACCTACTCGACACCTTCTATCTGTCGAGGTTTAAGAATTTCAGAATTCTAATATGATTTTCTTGGGATCCGTGAATATGTCTTTGGGCCTTCTTTTCTCCTAACCCTAGACATATAAAAGGATTGTTTTAAGGGCCGTCAAATAGTTCACAAGTTGCACAAGCTTTGAGCAAACTCTGTTCAAGCAAATTGTGACTGGAAACGAAGTTCTTGCCCTATTTCTTCTCTTTCTCTTGAAGAAGTTGCTGTGTATGTGCACCGTAGGGTTTTGTGACCAAATATCTTTTTGATCTTCATTGTGTGGATGAACTGAAGAATTTTGCAACCAACAACCTTCTTAATTGGTGATTGAAGTCGCGTACTGGAATTCGCGCAATTGGTTAGTCACATACTTGGGAGTCGTGCATCAGAAAGGGGAACTGTCATTACAGAACAAGTCCAATTGGGTATTGGGATAAGGGTTCAACTGTAGGTTGGTAAGGTACTTAGGATTCCTTTACTTGTAACCGCTTGTTGTGATAATAGTAGAGTTTCGGGAGTGGTGACCTGAAAATCACCCGGTGGGGTTTTTGCCGTTAGGTTTTCCCCATTCGTAAACAAATCACCGTATTATTTGTTTTCTGCAACATAATTAGTTTATTGGTGATTTGTTTGTGCTACCACGCGTTTGCATGATAAATTGATTAATTAATAACTTGGTTAATTAATTAATTAGTTTTTATCACAAGGGGTCATTCAGTTTGTGGCATGTCAGTACGACATCTGATCGCTACAAAAAATGCTCCCATCAAGAACAGCACTACCCACATCGATTGGACCCCCCTCCCTCCCGTTGGCTTCTTTAAACTCAACACCGACGGTTCAACCAAAGGAAACCCAGGCTTAGCAACGGCTGGTGGGCTTATAAGAGATCACAACGGATCTTGGATCGCTAGCGAATGATACCTCTTTTGTAACACATCCTTATTCTAACCTCATTCTTGAATGCAGGTCCCTGCTTCGGTGTTTTGAAGATGCTCGAATCGGTCACACCCATCGTGAAGGAAACTATTGTGCTGATATTTTGGATAAGGAGGGAATTTTTAGTTCTAGTTCTTTTGTTTATCACTCTTCTCCTCCTTATTGTATTATGTACCAACTTTTGGCTAATGCATGGGGTGTTTACTTCCCCAGACATTGTATTTCCTAGCTTTCGTTTAATTCAAGTTTCGGTTTACCAAAAAAGTCCATAATCCAACATGCACAAATTTCAATTTAACCAAAAATAGTAAAAACCATTGTCAATGTACAAAATACCACAAAAAGCTAATACCCACATCAGAAAGCATATAATAGAAAAATGTATCAAATTTATATATTTTAGTCCAAAAATTATCCACATCAAGCAAGCCAAAATTTTGTAAATATGTATGGTTACTACAGTAACCATGTACATTCATATTAGCACTATTCATTTTATATTTAGTTTTTATTCTTTCTCCATGTACATTTATATTAGCACTATTCATTTTACATTTTATTTTTTATTTTTTCTCTATGTATTCTGATAGTGGTAAGTCCCACTTATTTTCTTATTCTTTATTGGTGTGTTTTTATATTTTCACATGATAATGACTTGCAGCTTTTGTTTAGTTTACACTTTAATAATAAGAATTTTTATGCGTATCATAGGTCATAACTAAATGTGATACTTATATTTATATATGATCTCTTTTATAAATATCATGTTATTGTTAAGCAATATACACTCCAAAAATATCATCTTTTATTTTTAAAAACCCTTTCTTTTGGCTATGGACTATTAAAAGTAGGCCTAAACATCCATAATTTATGCCAATTTCTTTGATATACTTTGAATTTACTCTTTTTACACTTATAAGTTCTTCTCATATATGTTTATAATTTTAAATATATGTTTTTAAGTTTACTGCAACCAAATTATTTTGGTATGTATTTTGTCATTTAATATCTAAAAATCTTTACTTATCAGTTACTCAAGCAAGAAAGAATGCCTCAATAGTCATCTTTTAATTCATTTGCATGCAACTAGATAAAAGTCTCAATTATCTTCTTCAAGTCATTGTATTTGAATGGCGCTAAATATAAATATATTTTTTTAATGGTGTTGAACAAAAATTATTTTCAAAATTTGATTTTTTTTGAAAAAAAAAAAATGAGCTTTATATTAATTTGTCAATTGAGTTTGGGTTGTGTAATGTAAAGCCCATAACAAACAGGTAAACCAACTATGTCTTAATTTTATTATATTTTACCCAAAAAATAAAAAATTTAAAAGACGGGTTGGGTCACGTGTTAGTTAGGTTGGGATGGGTTGACTAGCAAAAAAACTGGTCAGCTCACGCATCAACCCATTTTTTTTATTCAATTCAAAAAAATTGGGTTCGGGTTGAGGTAGCGAATTCTGACCCATTTTGCCATGTCTAGATTTAGTCATCTCATACATGTGACTGACCCTAACTAATTTGTTAAGTATCTATAACCGACCCAAAAATATGGAACTAGGACTTGTTGTAACGGTTCTCTAGTCATTGTTAATGAAATAACATCTAGTTAATGAATGTTTTAATTTTTTTTTTTTTTATTGGCATGCCATTTTGTAAGCCTATAGTAAAATTTATAGAATCTCTAACAGCACTCATGAGAATAAAATGCAGAATCATTTTTTTAAATTTATTATTATAAATTTTGGGACTTTCTAAAATGGGCGATGCGGCCTTCTTTATGAAGGGGTAGAAGTTTTTTGTAGTAGGGACCTTAGGCCTAGGCCTTGGGCAGTCCTACTCGTACATAGATGGATCATATAACCTTGGGGTAGGTATTGCGACAAGAGGGATCTTTTTTTTCAGCACAATCCCAAACTTTTCAGTAAGGTCCAGCTTCTCTCCTTGGGGAAGTTTCCAATCAAAAGAATGCAGAAGTGTAGCAAGTGAATACATCATCATCCTCTCAGCCATTGCAATTCCAGCGCATATTCTTCGACCAGACCCAAACGGAAAATAACTAAAGTCACTTCCACTATAGTCCCATTTACCATCCAGGAACCTCTTTGGATCAAAAGTTAATGGATTTTCCCAAATAGAGGGGTCCCTTTGTATCGCCCATGCATTCACAAAGATCCTAGACCCATTTGGAATGGTGTAGCCTCCCACGGTGCATGTTTCACTTGGGCAACGAGGGACTAATAATGGCACGGGTGCGTGTAACCGCAATGTTTCTTTTATTACAGCTTGTAAGTATGGTAGTTTGTGAATATGAGACTCTTCTACAATGTTATCTTTGCCAACTACAGCCTCCAATTCTTGTTGGGTTTTCCTCGTCACCTCCGGTTTGTTCATGATTTCAGCCATGGCAAACTCAAGTGTGTTGGAGGATGTCTCTGTCCCACCGACCACCATATCCTGTTCACATTATATACTACATTATGACATTATGTGGAGGCCTTGCTAGACAATTTAGCTATCAAATAAAATGACTCCACACAATTGTAATATTAATGCCAGAACTAGAAATAGAATATATTTTTTAATTGGTCATGGTTAAACACTGTGTCTATGGTACACAAAGTTGAAATCATGCTTTTAAAACATTATATCAACTAGAGTATGTGCCCGTTTGTTTCAGCTTTTAGAAGCTGAAACATACGTTTTGAAACCCCCAGCCCAAAAAGCCCGTTTGGTTAGGTTCAAAAAGCAACTTTTTGTTAAAAGTTTGTTTTGAATTTGTGAAGAAAACGTGCATTTGCAAAAAGGAGCTCAGGAGGTCCATAATCAGAAAGTCCGTGCGCGTTTCATCAATATTACCGTTGAGGCAGTGTTAAATTACTAAATTGCCCACTTTGCTGCTACAAAGGTCCTCTCCGTGCTGCTTTGCTACAGAACAAACACTACAAACACAACAATTTTTCTCTCAAACATCTCTAAACTCAAGCATAATCAGATTATCTGAATACAAACTCAAAAACAGAATTTTAAAATTAATCAAATCATAACAATAAAAGCAAAAAAAAAAAAAAAGACAGAAGACAGAAGCCATCTGGCCCATCTGGACTGGGTTGGGGACGAAGATGAGAGCTCCTTGGAATGTTCTTGAATGAGGGAGAAAAGGAAAACTTAAGGTTTAGCTAAAGAAATAGACCCATATGAGAGCTCCCTAGGCTTGATTCAGCTAAAGAAATAGACCCAGATGAAGAAAACTTATGGAAGTGAGTGAAAACTTGGATGGGTTTTCTTCTTGGGGTTGAGAGCTTACACAGTGTCAGCTAAGAAAGCAAAGCAAACCAAAAAAAAAAAACACACAGGTGGCTTTGTGGTTTTGGGTGGACAAAGAAGTATTATTTTATTGTTCTAATAGGGTCAAAGAAAGTGGTTTCTGGCTGATAAGTGAGGTTGAGAATTAGTGGTTGAGAGATCTCCATCGAAAAAAAAAAAAAAAAAGGAAAAAAGAAGAAGGAAATATGGATGAAAAGAAAAAAAAATAAAGAATAAGAAATTAAAATTGAGAAATGCTATCACAATATTTTTACAATAAATCTTAAGTAGTAGGTTATTATTAGCTAATATTGTGAGAAAAAAATAATTTTTTTAGAAAAAGAAAAAAATAATTGTAGTAGTACGTTCAAATTAAAATCAGTATAAATTATCACAATACTTTCACAATAAATCTTAAGTGGTAGGTTATTATTAGCTAATATTAGTGAGAAAAAAATAATTTCACAATATTTATTTAAGTATGAAATAAACTCCCTTATATATACATTGTCCTTTTTGGTAATTTACCCCTCAAACTGCCACTTTTATAAGTGCTAACCAAACACTCAGCTTTTTCAAAAAACACTTTTTAACAGTTTTTACCAAATACTCAACTTTTTGAAAAAACACTTTTTCATTATGCACTTTTTGAAAACTCAATTTTTTCAAAAAGCCCAACTTCAAAAAGCTGAACCAAACTCACCCTATATACAATATGTAGTATCCATTTGGAACAGTTTATTTAGCTGAAACTAAAAATTTTTTGCTGAAAGTGTAGAAAATATGTTAAAAAATAAGTTGAATAATACAGTAGGATCCATAAATAATATCAAAAAGTGCAGTGAGACTCATAAATAGTAGCAAAAATAAGCTGAAAGTGGAGATAAGCTAAAAAATTCAGCTCATCCCAAACTCACACATCATGTGCAACAATAATCACTGTATCATTTTTAAGTTGGAGCCTTTGTACCATGACTCCCTTTGACTTATAGGGCTTTCTGCTTAGTGATTTATTTCAAAATAGACTAAAGTAAATCTTTTATAGAAAAATGAAAAAGTTATTGATTTTTTTTATAACTTTGTTTAATTTTTCAAAAAGATTTTTCTAAAATAGATGATTAATATATACCCTAACTACACACATTTACATTACTCTAACCCTTAAAATTACGAATAATATTTACTACAACGTTGTGAACGAAAAGAACGTACCATGAACAAGGCCTTGAGGTGTATCATGGTGAGAGGTGTCTTAGAATCACCTTCATCCTTCAATTTCAACAAGAACTGCAAAAAATCCTTACTCTCTTTGTTCCCACCTTCTTTATCAATCTTCAGTCGTTGGTTTATCATAACATCAAAGATCCGATCAAACCGTTTGGCCAACCCATCCATCTGCCTCTTTATGCCTTGCAAGTCAAACCTGGCCAAACCCGGATAAAAATCCGAGATGTTGGGCTTCCCCATAAGCTCTGTCATCAAACTTCAAAGACACCACTTCTCTGAAATCAGCACCTAGTTTAGCCCCCTCTTCCCCTTCCATTGTTTCACCCCACATCATGTTCGTAATCACGTTCATCACAGTCAAGAACATCTGCTCCCCAATGTTTACGGGTGAGCCAACCCGATTATAAAAGTACCTAACTGTTTCTCGGACTTGTTTACGACGAATCATGTAAACGGAGTCCAACGTTGTATTATTAAGCATCTTGAACACTTTTCTCAACATCCGCCACTCAGGCCCATATGGTGTCCATACAATATCGGACCCACCATAGCTGGCTGCCCTGCCCGCTGCTGAGACGTCGTGGTTCGCAAAGGTGAGGTCGTGGTCTTTGAGAACTTGGCAAGCCAGGGAAGGTGAGCTCACCACAATTCCAATCTTGTTGCCGAGCTGAAGCCTGAATATGGGCCCGTAGATTTGGGCCAAGCTCGTGAAGTAGGAGTGAAGCTCCGAGTCAAGAGAGAGGAGGTTCCCGAATAACGGGACGCCACGTGGGCCCGGAGGCAGTAGCAAAAGCGAGGTTCTTTTCTTCATCCATGCGTAGTTGCAAGAGAGCGTAAAGATGACAAGAAGTAGTAAAAGAAGAGTGAGAAGTATGCGTGGGAGTTCATTTGCGGTGATAAGAGTAGCGTGGAGGAAATCTGAGATGAGGGTCATGTTGGTATTGGTTTGTGAATCGATGGATGGATTCGAGGATGGCAAGCTTTTCTACGTATGTGCGGCTTGCAATTGATAGACATTCAATGATTCTTAAAGAAGGACTAATAGGCTTCACGACAGGATGGAGTCAAGGATGGCAAGCTTATCTACGTATGTGTGGCTTGCAGTTGATAGACATTCAATGGTTCTTAAAGAAGGACTAATAGGCGTCACGACAAGGATCATTTGCTCCGATATGATTAGGAATCTCACGAACCGATCCATTTATTTTATTTTTTTCTTTTTTGGGTTTTTGAAGTTGACATAGTTATCACTTATCAACTTCCCCAATAAGAGCATTTGCATCTGGAATTTACAAAAAAATTCTATTTTACCATCTTAAAACTCACTTTATTATTTCTACCATACCATTTTTCAATACTCCCAACATCCTAACTTTTTTTTTTTCCTATTCTACTCATTAAACTAATATTTCTATACAATAAAATAATATATCCTAAAATCACCATCATTTACAATACAACACATTATTTATTCTTTCTCTCTCATTCTTTTTGTTCAAGAACAACCATAAATTTACTGAAACCACCATCACTGGCCACCATGACCACCGGCCACCATCAACACCATCACAACAGCTCACAAATAATATATCCCAAATCCACTCATAATCACCAGCCACCATAACCACCGGCCACCATAACCACAAACCAAATCCAACCAAATTTGCAACAAAAATCATCTAAAAAAAACCAATGAAAATTACACAAACCCATCACCACAAAGGAACAAAGAAAAAACACAACAGCATCACCACCTAAAACTCACCATCAACACCATCACAACACCATCCACAACCCACAATCCAAAATCAACCAAAGACCCACACCATAAACCCACAAAATCAACCCATAACCCAGAAACTCAAATCGGTGAGGGGTGAGACTGCGAGGCAGCGATGGCCATTGAAATCCATAGCAAAACCCATCGGAATCCACCACCATCTCCACCACGCACGGCCTTGCCATGACCTCGCCGTGACCCACACCGATTTCCACCAAACCCATCACCAATCTGAGCAACCCAGAAACCCAGCAACACCAGACACAAACATTGGCAATCTCCAACGACCAACAAAACCCAGCAACACTAGACTTGAGAGAACCACGACCCACAACCCACTTTAGCCATACCCACCTCTTCCTTTAAGCACTGGTCACAACAGCCAAAAAAAAAAAAAACCACAGAACTCATCGATCCACTGGCGTTGAGGCCCAACCACCGACGTCGAGAGAGAGAGAGTGAGAGTTGAGAACAAGTCATAGAGAGAAAGGGAGACGAAATGTGAGGAAAGAGAGAGAGTTGAGAAGTCTAATAGATGAGAGAGAAAGAATAAATCAGATTAAAAGACATATCCAATAGTCTACAGTGCCATTCTACATGTAGAATGGCACTGTAGCAAGATTGTAAAAAAATTTATAATTCTAAGTATTTGCAATTCCGAATGTGGGAGGTTTTTGAGAAAAAAATGCTAAATAAACCTTACATATGGCATTTAGCATTCCGGATGTGAATGCTCTAAGTCTAGCAAAGAATAATATAGTAGTATTTTTTTTTTTTTTTTTTTTTTTGAGAAACATAACATTTTCTTTTAACAAACCAACCAAGAAGAGAAACAGAGCAAGAACTAGCTGAAAAAACAAAAGTTGATTAGTTGAGGCACTCCAAAGATAATATAAGTAGATAACACTAATATTCCAAGATCAAGAACGGAGCCAGGACTTCGAGTTAGGGGGGCAGAAGTATAAACCAAAAAAAATTGAAACTCCAAATAAATATTCATTTAATAAACTATCAACAAAGAAAAATACACAAAATTATTGTTTTTTAAGATATTACAATGCAGTTATTTATGAAAATGGAACTCGCCATCTTTTTAAATCTTCGAAATCATCTATGATTGAATTCATACTAATTGTCACAACAATGTCCCTTTCAATGAATAACATCATAGCGTTTGACAAAAACTTATCTTCCATTTTGTTGCGAAGGTCAGTTTCGATGACATTCATAGCTGAAAATGCTCGCTCTGTAGTTGCAGTAGAAACGGGAAGAGTAAGCATAAGCTTGACCACTCTATAAATAAGTGGATAGTATTCTGATTTTCTAGTTCTCACCATCCATTGGCATAATTCAAAAATATTTTTCAAATTCTTGAACCCTGAATGTTGAACTACATCATACTTATAAAGATCAAGTTCCTTTTTCAAATCATTCTTTCCATCATCTGTGAAGTCTATTGGATAAAAATTATCTACCAATGAACAAATATCACTAACTCGAAAAGATTCATATGCCTCTCAAGGGTCTAGAGCTGAGTTAAGCGTAAGTAACTCCATGGCATGCTCACTAAACTGATGATTTGGTTCCTGTAATTGAGAATCTATCCTGCATTAAAAATATATACTTTATAATAATACTCATTTCTAAAGTCCTCTTGTTGATGACAAGATCGACCAAATCGTGCAACATAACGAGCATTCATATCAAGGACATCTGAACCACATTCCTTACAAAATGATATCACAGTAGCTAGTAAGTCATCCAATTTCTCATCTCTAAATTGTTGAATAAGTTTTTTAGTAGATGAAACTAAATGCATAGCGTTTAAAATGTCTTGTGATTGGTTTTGCAAAGCTTGACAAAGTTTATCCATGATTCCCATAGTTTCATTAACAAAATGCAAGATGAAGACAAATTCAAATGAAATTAATATCTCATAAGTGGACACTGCTTCTACTTTTTGTGAAAAATTTCCTTCATCCATAATTTTCAGTAGAACTTCACATGTTGGACTAAACAACTTTATCAAGTTAGAAACCGATTTATAATGCAAACCCCAACGAGTATCTCCAGGTCACTGTAAAGTGACCGTCTGATTAAGTCCTTTTCTAGTCTCAAGCTCTTCAATATCAATCAAATATGCAATGTCAGAAGCTCTAGCAATTTTTAATTGCTCAATACGTTTGCCTGAAGCACGAATATTATTGATAACCAAAATCAATTTATTGAAAAATCTATTAAGAGGGACAATTGCTTTTGATGCTCCTACTAATGCCAATTGTAAGCGATGTGCAAAACAATGAATGTAGTAAGCATATGGACAATCATTCAAAATCAAAGCTTATAATCCATTCCACTCACCTCGTATGTTGCTTGTACCATCATATCCTTGCCCCCGAATGTTTTGGATATCTAAGCAATAATTAGAGAACAAATAATATATCTCCTTTTTAAGGGTTACTGCTACAGTGTCAACAACATGAACAATCCCATAACATCATTCTCGCACAAAGCCATTTGTATCAACATATCTTAAAACCACAGTCATTTGCTCTTTCATGGACTCATCACAAGCTTCATCAACCAATATGCAAAACTTTACTTCACCAATTTCTTCCCTAATTGCCTTCTTCACTTTGGTTGAAATAACATGTAGAATTTCTTTTTGAATCTGAGGTGATGTGTAGGTGACATTTTTTGGAGCTTTGCCATTATTTCAACAATATTATTATTATAGCCCACCATCAAATCCAATGTTATAAGAAAGTTTCCCCGATTGGTTGAAGTAGAGCTTTCATCTCAACCTCTAAAAGCAATAGCTTGCAAGGCAAGATTTCAAACAACATCAATTGAAGTTTTCAATCGTACTCAATTATTTGCAATTTGTTCTGAAGTGAAATTGATCACTATCCTATCTATGTCTTGAGACTGGTTCATCAAATCTAGACACGCTTTATGAGCAATTTTATGAGTGGAGTTAAGATCTTTCCCCATATGAAGACTAAAAGAACAATTTTCACCATTTCTAACTTTCTTCCAACTCTTAAATCCGTTAATTGTGAATGCATTTTGTCCTTCATGCCCAGTTGGCTTATGAAAGAGAAAGCATGGTAGACAAAATGCGGCATTTTTTTTAGGAGAATATTCAAGCCACGACTTAAAGCGATCATCTTCATACCAAGAACCTTGAAAGCTTCGACCCTTCTCAGATTTTTTAAATTTTTTAAAATGAGGCTAGTATGGACCCAACTTAATGTAACGTCACCGGATCTCATCTCGTTGATCAACATGATAAGTATATATTTGTCTACGCAATCTAGGATCAAGTTCTAATTGCAACGAACTCATATCAACCTTTTGAAATTTTGTAAGAGAATTTTCCTCAATAGGGACATCAAGATTTTCCTCAACAAGTTCATCAGGATTTTCGTCAATTGGGACGTCGAGATTTTCCTCAATTGGGACATCAAGATATTCCTCAACATTAGTGGTTGGCAATGTTGCACCACTAGTATTAGCTTCTAAATCATTTGAAACTTTTCTTTTGAAAAAATCAAATATGGTAGTTGACTTTTTCATAATCTACAAATAAAATATAATTTAAAATTATTATGTTATTATATGGTCAATAATCTACAATCATTACACACAATAGACAAACACTATGCACACAAACATTTAACAACTAACTAATAAATTTTAAAGTTACAACTAGTCTCTTTAATTATTTATCCAACTTTAATGTTTTAAAAGACACTAACTAATAGACAAAAACACTATAGACAAAACTACAAAAAAAAAAAAAAAAAAAAAAAAAAATCATAAAACATCACAAGCTATTCACTATTGCTAAAGACAAAACTACAAAAAAGAAAATTACAAAATATCAATGGCAAGTGTTGATTGTTGCGTGTGGTTTAGTGGTTTTGTGTTTGTCTTTATCAGATGCAACCTTTTCATTTATAAAAGAATATAAAGTATGGGCTAAAGAGTAAAGAAAAAGATGGGTCTTGGATCATATTTTTACCTCTTTTTTAACTCTCTCTAGTCTTTAAGTCTCAGCCTCTCAGGTCTCTCCGTCCCACTCCTAGCCCCAGGCTCCTAGGCCCCAGCGTGACAGCGTCCCTGACTGGTTGTGGCTGACTCCCTGCGCTTAGCTAGTTGCTTAATTGCTCTGTGGCTGTAGCTGCCGAATTCCTCTTCTCTGTTTCAGCTGTAAGTTAGGTTTTCCTCCCTTTTTTTTTTTTTTTTTTTTTGAATAGCTTAGAAATCCCCTTCTTTTTTCCATTTTATTATATGTGTGAGGTAAGTTGGGTGTTTCCTACTCCTAGGCTAGGTAGATGTCTAATTAGAATCAGCTTTGATTTTTTTTTTTTTTTTTTTTTTTTTTTTGCTTGTGTTTGTTTTGGGGTGTTGTTTGGGCTTAATTTTTGTTATTGGGCTAATTTTTTTTATAGCATTTAAAAATATCAATAATATTGTTAAGGGGGGCAAAGTGCAATTTTATTGAAACAAATTGCTAAAAATAATATATTATATATATACTAATTTTTTTTTTTTGAAAATCTAGGGGGGGGGGGGGGGGGCCAGGTCTAAGAATAGCTCCGTCTCTGTCCAAGATGCTCATGATAGCTCTTTGACAACCAAAGCGATTATTCAGTGCAAAATATATATAGTTGCTTGGCCTATCAAACCTCAGTATTAAACTATAGCATCTATGATAGACTTCCAAATACAAAGGTTTTAAAGAGCATCTTTTGATATTACGTTTTGTGCTAATAGAGAGAAACTAGGGTTATGTTTGGTAACTGCTTTTATTTTCTATTTTCAAAAACTTATTTTTGGAAATATAAAGAAAAAATAATTTTGTTGTATTTTTAAAATCAAAAACATGTTTTCATTAAAAAAAACAAGATAGATTCATTAAATTAAATACATGTTTTCATTAACTTTTGAAAATTGAAATTAAACAAGTTGAAATTAAAAAAAAAAACAAATAGTTTTTGGAAAAAAAAATACAAAATACTAAAATATATTGTTATTAGAATTTGAACCTTAATGCTAACTCATTAAATAAGATAGATTCATTAAATTAAATTCGTGTTTTCATTAACTTTTGAAAATTAGAAACTGAAAACAGACTTTTGTATGTTTTTAGTTTCCTTCACAAATTGAGTTTTGAGAATGGTTTTTTTTTTCTATCCATTTTGAATTGCCAAACAAGTTTTTTTGTTTCAAAAATAGAAAATTATTTTTGAAAACTAAAAATAATAGAAAAAAAAAAAAACAGTTATCAAATATACTCTAGTTTTTTTATTTTTTATTTTTATTATTTAGAAAATGACATGAGGGAGAGCCAAGAACGAATGTGTAGAGAAGTGTTGTAAAATGGTCTAAGAAGCTTTTGACTTGGTCAAAATTAGTAGTGTATTATCTTCCTTTAACGAAGCTAAGCACCCAATAGTCCAAAGCTTGTAAAGGGTGTGCATTTGACCCATTGACCTAACAAAATTTAACAAAATTGACCTGACCCAAAAATAATATAACACTAGTATTCTAAGAGCACTTACATCCGGTTTCTATAAGTTATCCCATTTTTCTATCTCAAAATATACTTTATTAAGAGCATCCACAGTAGATGTGGCAAAAAAAATGTCATTTTGCCACATCAAAGACCTACTTTATTATTTTACCACATCATTTTACAACATCTCATTTATCAGATGTTTTATAATTCAATTCTATACATTAAAATAATATTTACTACCCATTAAAATAATATATTATCCCCTCCCCAATTATCATCATCAACAGCAATGGCACAACCACCTATCCAACCTAGTCACAGCCTCGCTGAACTAGCCACGGCCATAGCTCTGCCAAATTAGCCAGAGCCACCACCCACTGCACATCCCAGAAAAACTGAAGTCCACCCACTACACAAACCAAAACCCACACATGACACAAATTGAAACCCACAAAAGCCACACAAACCAAAACGCAAGCCACCACACACGGCACAAACCAAAACGCAAGCCACCACACACGGCACAAACCAAAACCCACCTACTGCATAAACCGAAATACAAGCCACCACACACGACACAAACCGAAACCCACCCATCGCACAAACCGAAACCCAAATCAACCAATAACCAAACACAATAAGAAAGAGTGAAATCAGAAATCAAGCTAATTAGCCTTCACGCTTCTGATTTCAACAGCCACCACAAGCTCATGAACTGCCACCACCACAATCTTAGCCGTTCACCACCATGGCAAACCCAACAAATCAAGCTAATTAGTCACCATCATCATACAACTGTGAACCCACAACCCAACAAATCAAGCTAAAGAGAGAGATCAAAAATCAGAAATCAAATCCGCTCCGTTCTGCAAATTCGCTGCCGCCGCCGCCACCGTTGCCGATTTTGACAAAGTTGCGGCTGCCTTTCCTCCTCTCTTGGCCGCCGCCACCGCCTTCTTCTGCGCTGCCTTCTTCTTGCTCGTGTCCGATTGTGAGAAGAGGAAGAACAGGTTGGGAAATTGGGAGAGAGAGAGAGACAGATTTTGAGAAGGGAGAGAGAAAATCAAATAAAAAAAATGAGAGGAGAGAGAAAAGTCGAATAAAATACTAATTTTTGGTTTACAACATCTCTCTGCACCGTTGCAAATTTGCAACGATACGGACACAAATGGTATAATTTTACAACATTTGCAATATCTGATGGGGAGCTGTTTTTTGTGTTTGGTGTGGGATATGTGCCAAATATTTAGCATTTGGCACATATCCCACATCTACTGTGGGTGCTCTAATTATACTATTCCATTTTATAACTATAAGTTATCTCATTTTGCTATATCAAAATATATTTTGTTAATTATACCATTCTATTTTACAACACACCCAACATTCCAAACTCTATTTTTTTTACCATTTTATTTAAATATTCTTTTTTATTCTTTTTTTTAATACTATTTCTCTCTATCTCTCTTCCTCTTCATCTCTTTCTCCCTCTTCCTAACCAACAACCACAACTATGCCACCACCACAATCAATCACCCATCCCCACCACCACAACAACCCTCCACCACCACCATGAACTTGACCCACAACGTAACAACAAACAAAGTGAAACACGCCACCCACACAACCAACACGGCAACCCCCGGCTCCACCACCATCAATCACCCACCACCACCACCACCAAACTCATCCAACCTAGAAACCCACTGATAAATCCATTAACAAAAATCCAAAATTAAATCAAATCAAAGTTAAATTCTTTAAAAAGAACAAAAATACAATGTGGGATTTTCAAAAGAACCTACAAGAGATTATCAATGGTTTCAACAGTGGCAGAGTCACACCCATACCAAACTACACTCACACTGACACTCATCAAACCCACCACCGCCATTGGTCTACCAAAGGCCCCAACCCAAATGCAGCCACACCCACACCCACACTCAAACTCAACCAAACCATGGCCAAAACCCATCACCAAATCCAATTAGCAAACCCACAACCATGCCGATCTCGCCTCTGCAACAACCATGCCGTCGCAAACCACCAGACCCATGCAAAATGACCTACGCCATTCGGTACAGTGACCTCCTAGCCAAAACCACCAAAGTTCTTGACCACACCGATCTCGCCACAGAAAATCACCCTTGACCAAACCCAAAAACCCTTGAATCTCGGTTTGAAGAAAGAGTGATAGAGTGAAGAGTTAAATGGGTAGAGCTAACAATCTGTTATGCTGGGTTTAGTGAGATAGGAAGAGAAAGAGTAATTTATATGCTGCTGTTGATCGGCAAAGGCATTTGGAGAGAAAGAGAGAGGCTGAGATGAGGCTCATGAGCTCTGGCGAGAGAGAAAGAGTGAAGAGAGAGAAAAGGCCGATATGTGGATTAAAATATAATATAATCTTTTACAATTGTGCTACAGTATCATCATAAATTTATGATGGTATAATTGTAAAAAAATTTACAATTGAGAGATCGAGTAATACTCACTTTTGGGGCTTTGATGCTAAAATATACCTACACAAGGCATTTGAGAGACCGGGTGCTAATGCTTTTACAGATCTCTGACAACTGAATGCTATATAATGGAGTGCTTGTTTGGTATGTAAGCTCAAACAAAGTTGTTTAAACATTGAAAATTATGGGCCCAAAAAGAAAAGTGTATTTGGTGGGAGTTTTTTTATCAAAAGTGTTTGAGTCACAATTCTCAATTTAGGGTGTTTAAAACATGTTTTATGAAAGTTGTTGAATGATTTTTTTGTAAATAAGTTGAAAGTTGTGGAGCCCATTGATAAGACTAAACTCTTTTTTTTTTTCCTTTCTTTTTCTCCCATCGGCTCTCCACTTTGTCCTTCTCTCTTTTTTTCTTTTTTCTTTTTTTTCTCCTTAAATAAAATAGTATTATTTTCATCACTTAAAAAAAAAAAAAAACACATACACATATCAAACGCAAAATTAATGTTTTTTTCCATATTTTAAAATATGTTATTTGAAACATGATACCAAACACCTTTTTTGCATTATGAGTACTTCTAACACATGTTTTCACAACATTTTTTAAACCACAATTTTCACATCATTTTGAACAATAAAACTTGAACACCTCTACCAAACAGGTAATCACTGATGTGAAACTATGTTTAAGCTTTGAAAGCTATGCTTTCTCAAATGTCCATAGAGAAGGTAATAAAGTTGTACATACACTTGCACAATACGAATGAAACGTTGAGACTTGATATGTTTCACAATGTTTAATTTTTTATTCATCTTTATTTGTAAGGAAAATTTCTATTTGCCCTTCTTTAAGTGATTTTGCTTTTAAATTGTTTGATGTTTTGTATCTTCATGTAAATTGTATAGTTATTAATCTCTCAAATAAAAATTCTTTTTGTATTGATTTTGATGGTGAAGTATTCATCATTTAAATATGATAGAGTAATTGAAGAATACCTGAGAAATATAAAAATTCATGATTTCAAGATTTCAATTTGGGTTACACTCATCCTTGAATGCATATCTACCCATTAATTCACCCAATATTATCTTTTTGCAATAGTAAAGTGGTTCTAAACATCAAATAATTCATTCGCCATTTAAAATTATATCTACACAAAATTTATTTGCTAATTCCAAATTTGTTAAATTTTTAAATCCTTCTTTTGATAAATCACAAAGTTTAAGCTTCATCAATAATTTTAAGTGTTGGGTATGTTTTAAAATTATTGGGTGAAATTTGAAACTTAAGCCCATGAACTTTGGTTGGAAAGCCCAAGCCCAAGCTCTAGAATATTCCTACAGGCATGTGAGTTGTTGGCAGCAAACAAAACCCCAAATTTTCTCCTCTTTTCTTAACAACAACTCAGCCAACACCTTCCCCACTTTTTACAAAAAATACACAATGGTTGTGCATCAATGGGAAACAAAAACTCCCCCAATTTCATCTTTCTCTTTGCACCCATTTTCCCTGGACTACTTCCTTTTAAGAGCCTAAGAGTTTTAAATTTTATAGAGAAGATTAGTTGTTAAAGATCAAAACTTACTTTGATACTTTTATTCTCTAGTTTTTACTGAAAAATTTCTCTTGGGCATTGTGATGAGTTTGAACTCTGTTTATGAGTGCACATTATCAGAGTTGTCGTTGTATCCTGGAGAGCGACCACTTGAGCCATTTGCACTGACGGATTCATTCCAATGGGGGCGAAATCGCTTCTTAAGGACCGTGGATTTAATTAGTTCTGTATCTCGGCGATAAATTTTACTTAATCCTTAATTTTATACGTTTTACACTTGTCAATTTTATTTATAAGTTAATCTGAGCAAATCTTGTTTTACTGATATATTATTGATATTGCCTTGTAATTTTGTTAATTAATTTGAGCAATCATCAACACTATATGTCCAACAATCTTAAGAAGCGATTTTTGTTCTTATTAATTAACAAAATGTATGATGTTCCTAATATTGTCTTAGAATATGAGATAGCACTTGTTTTGAAAATGAAGTTAGTCAATAACATAACTGATTGGGTAGTGGACACTAGGGCTACTAGACACATTTGCTCAAGCAAGGAGTTATTTCTTAATTATGAGGAAGTAACAAATGAAGAGAATGTTTATTTGGGAGACTCTGGAACTGCAAGAGTTGCTGAAAAGGGAAAGGTACTTCTGAAATTTACTCCTGGTAAGTCATTAGCCTTGTACTCTATTCTTCATGTTCCTAACATGTGTAGAAATTTAGTGTCTGGGTTCTTGCTCAATAAGGTAGGCCTAAAACTTGTTTTTGAATCTAATAAGAGTGTCCTTAGTCAAAATGGTGATTTAGTGGGCAAGGGATTTTGTCATAAAGGCTTATTTGTGCTTGAAACTGATTGTGAGAACATGAATATATCTAGTAACTCTTCTGCTTATATGGTTGAGTCTTTGGATCTTTGGCATGGTAGGCTAGGGCATGTGAATGTTGCAACCATCAAAAGAATGAAACAAATGGTCCTAATTCCAAACTTAACTAATTCAGAGCATTCAAAATGTGAAATATGTGTAAAAGCAAAACATTTCAAAAAACCTTTCAAAACTGTTGAAAGGAGCTCTGAACTTTTAGAATTCATTCATGGTGGCTTAGGAGACTTCAAAAATTATGAGTAGAGGAGTTAAAAAATATTATATGACATTTATAGATGACTACTCTAGATATACAAGAGTATACCTTTTAAGTAGTAAAGATGAAGCTGAAAACATGTTCATAAAATTTAAGACAGAAGTTGAAATTCAGAAAAATAAGAAAATTAGAAGGCTTAGGTTTGAGAAGAATATGGTTCAGCTTTGCTTAAAAAACTTTTGTGAAGAAAATGGTATTGTTCATAGAGTCATTGCATCCCGTACACCTGAGCAAAATGGAATAGCTGAGAGGAAAAATAGAGCCCTAAAAGATATGATGAATGCCATGCTCATTAGCTTTGGTCTTCCTTCCAACATGTGAGGGGAGGCTATTGTTTCTACATGTCATGTATTAAATAGAGTCCCACTATTTTACCACATCACTTTACAAAACACTCAACATTAGTAGTTTTATTTTAGCATTTAACATAATAACATAATATATTTACTACAATAAATAAAAACTATCACCACCAACACAATAAAATAATACAACTTTTAATAAATATATATATATATATATATATATATTTTTTTTTACTATCTTAGCTACAATGCACAGCTAAAGATAGTTGTGCACACAACCAAATTTTTTGGCTTTCCCTCCACCATTGCAGAATGCTTTTTAGTATTGATAGTGCTAAAATAGCAACATGGCTTTTTAGCACCACGAATACTAATGCTCTTAGGCGATGGAGTGAATAACACATACAATATTGGAGACAACATAAGCTCTACTTTGGACAACAGGTTGAAACGGGACAAAAAATGGTAATGGTTAATAAAAACCGTTTCAAATTAATTAATTCCCCTCAATATTATGTGAGAGAAGGACGTACATATTTATTGTAAATTCCAAAATATTCTATAATCTATATATATATATATATATAAAACCGAAACTTTTGAAACTCCCACAATTTTCCACTTCAGCACAATATTTAAATTAAATTTAAATTAAATTAAATTTTCCACCTTATCACTGTTTTCTTTTTCCAATGCAAATTAGACTTCTAGCCAAATAAGGACACTCTCCCACCGCCTCTACTCTCTCCTATTTAAGAATTGCTTACATAGAAAACCTAAGCCCCAAAAACTTATTTTTGCCGCAACACAATTTTCTCTTTAAAACTTATTTTTCTTCAAGATTTTTTTTGAGGGCGGCTCATGCTTCACAATTCACATATTCCACTTATGTATTGGACTCCTCTTCTTCTTCGGTCAATGCATCAAGGTTAGGGTTATTTGATTTGTTCAATAAAAATTATAGATTTGTTGCTTTTTCTTATAAGTTTGTCAATTGTTGTTTTGTTTATTTAATTGCTGGGCTTGAATCTTTTAATTAAATCTTCAATTTTTTTTAACCTTTTAAAAGTTTTAATATTTTGAATTTTAACATTTAAAAGGTAACTCATATTTCTCTAATATTTCTATGTTGTGTAGACATTTTTTTTTTTTTTGTTTATTATATTTCTCCATTGTGTAGTCACATAATTTTTGTTTTGTTTTAATAAATTCTTGGCTCAAAATCTTCTAATTGTTTGGTTTACATATGAATTTTTAAGTTCATTTTTTGCAATACATTTAATTCTCCGGCCAATTTCAATTGTAGAAAAGCTATAATCATGGATTCCCTTCTTTCTATTGTATTTTTCTATTGCGTAATTATATATATATATATATATATATATATTGTTTTATTTCAATACTTTGGAAGCTTTGAATCTTCTGATTTTTTTTAAAAAAAAAAATTTTTGGCCTTTTGGAAGTTTTAACATCATAACTTTTGGGTTTTATTTTTCTATTATCAGAAATTATCTAGAAGATTTCAATGAATATCCATGGATTATTCTTTTTGAGGGTAACCCATCTTTATCTTATATTTCTATTCCTAACTTTTTTTTCTTATATTTTTTCTTTAATTGTCCGTGTTTACGCCTCTTTTGTTTTTCTTATTTTTACTTTCATAGCGTATGTACATGTTGTGTATGTTCTTTGATTCTTTTTTTAATGATTTTTGTGTGAGTATGTGTCATCGTATTTGGGTACTTAGGCAAAATCTATAAAGACTAAAGATGCTTTTTTTTTTTTTTTTTTGGTAATGAATCCTGTGTTTTTCATGACTTTAGTGAGTCATATTCTTAATGATCGAAATGGTTTTGTTTGACGTGGATTTTGTTCATACATTAAAATAAACAAAGATTAAATTATATATTGTACTCAATACATTTCCCGTGCATCGCACGGGTTAGCGACTAGTTACCTTAATTATGTACCCAAGACCAATTAAGGAAAAATAATGAACCCTAGAGAGTTTACCCCAAATTTTATAAGAAAACAAGGAACAAGTCTTAAATTTTGAAGTGAATTATCCTTAAAAGACGGTTAAAATTCTTATATAATTCCTTCAATATCTCTAATTCAGTGATATTGAGAGAGACTGGGGCAAACTTAGCCACACTTTTTGCAAGGAAAAAAAATCCTATATATGTATATGATTCTTTATCATATAGAAAGAAATTAAAATCCAATTGAATCTGCCAAAATTGGACTTTTGGCATCCATTATATGAACAAGGATCGGAAGACAACGATTTTGAACAACGAATTTAAATTTTAACTCAGAATGTAAAAATTGCCAACTTTCAAAAACCACAACCAAAAAAAAAAAAAAAAAAAGAGAGAGAGAGAGAAATAAATAACAAGCAATATTGTTATACCAAAAGTGTGTATGAATTCACATCCAAATCTTCGGATACGAAATCTTGTTTCTAGAAATTAATGGGTAAATTAATTGATCGTTATAGCTACTAGGCTACAACATCCAATGTTGTTGCACCTCATGCAACAATGTTTATCATCATTAGCAGATGCTAGATAGTAACGAAAGTTAAAAAGTAAATAAACTTGGGGACACTTCCCTTAAATCTACCAACAAAAACAAAAGTTAAAAAAATAAAAATAAAAACAGCTGATTTTCAGTTTTTGAGAATAAAATGGATTTTTAAGGACCCATTGCAATGACCGATGGCTTAGTTTGGACTTTCTGCCTCAGAAACAAAAGGGTAAATTAATTGATCATCATAGCTACAACATCCAATTTTTTTGCAGCTGATGTCGAATTGTTTATCATCATCAGCAGATAGTTTACAAATTAATTTACACGACACTATAACGTAGGAAACTTAAATCTACAAACAAAAACAAAAGAGAAGGAGAAACACTTTCTGAAAGAAAAAAAAAAAAAAAAAAAAAAAAAAAAAAATTCTAGGGATTGGGTAAATGAAAGAGAAGACCCAGAAGCGGCTAACATAGCTCTAAAAAAAATCTCTTTATCTCCCCGTTAGGTCTCATACATGAAGAGTAAGTCAGTATTTCTTATATACTACATATTACAATAAACTTTCTGTACAAGATACTAAAATTACGTTTTATAATTATAGAATAAAAGAAGAATTGCAGGAACCGGTTATTTAGTGTATAGCTAGACTTTCCAAGAATGACAATATCTTTTGCTTATTTGGTGCTCCTAGAATCATAATAAGTTATTTCCTCAACTTATTTGATTTTGTTAGAATTATGAATTTATGATGAGTAATTTCCTTGACTGGTTTGATCACACTATTACGAGCGAACAACATTCAATGTTGGAGTTCATGCTTGTAACATGCAGATTGTCAGGAAACTTTACAAAACCAATAACGTAGCATTAAACTTTAAATTTCCTCCTAAGTCGAAACAACTCCGTTTCTGGGTCTATGACTCTTTTATTAGGTTCAAAATTGTAAATATTTTTATGCAAGATATTCACAGATTGCACCAAGACTTCGATTTTGAAATAAATATAATTTCCCCTTTTTTTTTTGTGTTAATTGGGATTATTTACCCATTCGATTGCTCTACTCATCTAAAAGGGCATAGATAAAATTCATCACATATAGTTTAAAAAAAAAAAAAAAAAAAAAGAGAAAGAGGGAGACAAGGATTAAAAAGAGAAATAATAAAAAGGGATACTAATAAAATAGATTCATGCCATATACATAAGACAATAGTCAATAGCCAACAATTCAAATACTTTGTCCAAAGAGTGCAAAACAAGCATTACCATAAGTAGTCCTCACATATCCCAAAAAGCCAAAACAGAAATAAAATTGTTAACAATAAGCCCTAAATGAAACCCAGTAGAAATTGATCAATACTACTCTTCACCTATTGCTGGAATAAACATCCTCAGAACACCATTTTTCACATCAGTTTTGATGTCCCCAATCTTTTTCACATCAAAGGGTCCAAATCTACCTTTATAGGTCCTACCACTCTCCTCGTGATTAGACTCCTTCCCAGCTTCACCAGAGAACAAAACATGACCATTTTCCACGCCAACACTCACCTTGTCCTTAGTGACTCCAGCCATGTCCACCCACACAAAAAAACCATCCTTCAGCTCTTTTGCTCCATATGATTCTTTGGGCCCTTTGGTTTGGAATGGGTGACACGCTGCACGTAAACGTCCTGGCTTATCTGGACCCAGAGAAACGCAAAAATTATTATTATTAAAGCTCAAAATAACAAATGAAACCCAACACGTACACACAAAAACACAAAAGAACTAAATTTGGAGACACCTTCAGCAAAATCTTCATCCGATTGAGGCATGGAAGTGTCCACATGATGAGGACCATGAGTGCAACAAGTATTATTGTTCTTCATATTCTTCAATTTCTTCTGTTAAACAAGTAATATAATTATATTTACTAACACAATATTGCTAATAAACTAAACATAAACTCGTAAAAATGAATGGAACACTCAATTTTTATCTAATAAAAAATGATATTGACCTTAGACATTGTCATCCTCAGCACACCGTTGCTGATACTGCCATGAAGTTTTTTGACTCTACAACAACCACAACGCAGACCAATAAAACCTCCGTACTCCCTTTCCTGGTCATCGTGCTCCCATTCTTTGGGAGCTAA
The DNA here is from genome assembly GCA_036321655.1 of Quercus alba. Lineage (NCBI taxonomy): Eukaryota > Viridiplantae > Streptophyta > Magnoliopsida > Fagales > Fagaceae > Quercus > Quercus alba. The sequence continues at coordinate 10,904,560 of CM070309.1, read as the reverse complement.
GCCTCCAAAGAACACGTTGTTATCAGCATCGAGAGAGTAGTGCATGTTTTCTTTGGGGACACCTGGCATATCTACCCGCATGTATAGTTTATCATGATTTGCCAGAGCAATGCGTTCCACTGCATCTATTGGTCCACTCCTCTGAAAGGGGTTGTTAGTAGCGTAAAGCCCACCTATTTTAACACACAATAAAGAAATGAAGAAAAAGAAGGAAAATAATGAAAGAGAATGTTAAAAAGCAGCTAATAGAACAAAGAATATGTAAAACCCAAAAGAGGAAGGGAGGTAAAGACCTGAATCAGTGATTCCAAAGTCTGAAAAGTAAGGACCCTCGGGCTTGGGGGGACTCTGGGTTGGAGAAGTTGAAACTGAAGAAGCCATTTTTCAAAAGTTGAAGAGAACAAAGGAGGTGAGGGTTTGAGTAAAAAGGGTTTTGTGGAAAGGAGAGGAAGGGTTTTGCTTTTTGAATATTTTGCTACTAGAGAGGAAGGGTTTTGCTTTTTGAATATTTTGCTACTAGAGAGGAAGGGTTTTGCGTTGAATGGTTGTCTCTTTTTATCTGCTATAGTACTGTGTCTGCCACACTCACGCACACAAAAAGAGCGTGAGAGAGAGGAACGTAGGGGGTAAAACGGTCACTGCGAAATTAACATGGGCTAGTCTCTTGTTTGGGAGGAAGAGCATGCATGGTAACGTATCGGATGATGATTGGATGATATTTGTTCTACAAGTACTGTCCTAGGGGAGTTGGACCATGGTCAGAGGATACTGTTCTCATGAGTACCAGTACGGCAGTGCGCATACCAATACCATTCCAAATTTAATTCTGTTCTACGTTCAATATTCGTACTGCTCCTCTATCGCCCTCTGTCATATTCTTAACCACGGTTTGTTTGAAAATGTAATTGGCCGGTTTGATTTAATGTCTATAATCTATATAGCTTTCCTTGATCTCGTATTCGTATAAATCCTTCAGTCCTGTGTCTTTCTCAAAAAAAAAAAAAAAAAAATCTGGATAATTAATAACGCATCCTATTATTAGAACAAATAAATATAGACCCATGTAATATGGTTTATTTATAATTTTTTTGAGAGTCATTGATTGTTTATAATTGATTTTAAATCTACCGATTACCAGCTGAAAAAATAATTTTAGCGGTGTTCGCCATAATTCTGAGTGGAAACATTATATGGTGATATTTAATTAGTGTTTCAAGGGCAAAACTTAAGGGGTTTTTTGTTTTTTGTTTTTTGTTTTGTTTTGTTTTGTTTTGTTTTTTTTTTTTTTTTTTTTTTTTGTTTTGTTTTTTTTTTTTTTTTCTGATAAAAAAGATAGGAGAAGGTGACTTGAGAGTTACAGTATTTTTAGTACTCTATTAAATACCAAAAAGAATTTTTTAGTGTGAGAGCCAAGGAAAAAGATTACATGAAACAAGTCCATTAAATTATTGGGTGCAAAGATGTAAAAAGGCTATAGAGAGATAATTGTTTTAAAATTTACTTTAACAATCAAAATTAACAATTAAGGTTAAAAATAGAGCTTATCAAAATTTATAACTTAAGTGTATGTACCTGTGTGAGAGCCTAATTGCTAATAAAGCATAAAAATTTGATGAGATTTTTGTACGTTTTTACCATTACGAGTAAGCTTGGCTGATGGCTCCAATAGAGAAAGAGGAGGAGAGTGTAAGCCTTTACCATTACCTGTACTAGATAAGTTCTCAGCCTCTCATAGGATTGAAGAAAGAAGCCTGTCTTCATATTCTCCTTTCCCTTCAATTTCGTAATAATGTGAAAAAGCAAAATTATCACATTCAATAGTTAGCATTTAGCATTGTAATGTACCTTACATCCTTTAATTTTCTCATAAGGGGGCGGGGGTTATGAAAATAAAATTAATTAGAATATCACCAATATCTAAGGAAGTAGTATTATTTTATGATAGAGTAAAGCAGACAAATAACTAACCCTATGTTTGGATGAAAGCCTTCACCTTCCTCTATCCTCTCCTTATTTTTCATCTCTCTCCATTCCAAACATACCTAAGTGAAATTCTATAAACAAAAGAAGATAGATTAACTGCAATCTCACTATTGTGGCCGGAAGAAAACCATCTATAAGTTAAAATGTGTTGAGCAATTCTACAGGCACAATCTATTTTATAACATTTTTACAAATTGTTGATGTAACTAATTTTTATTGGTTCTCATCTAAGCTCATCATTAACATCATATACCAATAACCACCCACTACATCTGCAATTTGTAAAATAGTTTGTGATTTTATTGTTTTCCTAAAATGTTATACAAAATAGAGTTTTTCCTTTAAGATAATTAATTTGTGGTGTGCACTGCATTCCATTTTAAAAAGAGGTTAAGAAATGTGGAGTGACAAGCTTTCAGAAAAGCTCAAGTTTACATTGGATTGGAATTTAACTATTTTCCAAATGATTAAACTTTTCTTTTTATTCTTGAAATAATTAAAACCAATCACTTAAAAAACCTTCATCAAAACCACTAGTTATCAGTGCTATCGAAAGTTAAGACAGGGACCATATATAAAATAAGAATATATTGTGAAACAAATCAATGGGAGGGCTTAAAACTACATTATCGATTTAAATAAAATCAACTATTCTAGACAAAGAAGAGCAGAGTCAAACAAGAACCGCAAACTGACTTGATTTAGGACAGTTATTAGCCTTTTATTAGGAGTCTGATCATCTGCTCCCTTTTCTAAGTTTCTCTATTTTCTTTCTTTTCTTTTCTTCTTTTTAAAAAGTGTCCAACTTTAGGGTTCACGTGATACGTACCATGTCTATATATGTACAAGGCATTTCCTCTTTCACCACTGTTTTCGCAGTTGGTACGAAATGAAAACAAATTGACCTATCCATAAACAAAATGGAAATATTCTATGGAGAATGTTAACCAGCACCAAGCGGTGCTGGTTAAGGGCAGAAAAAACAAAAAATATTTGTCAGAAAAAGTAAAAAATATCTTAAAATAGTACCTGTAAACTAAAAAAGTAACATAAATTAAGAAAGAAAACACAATTTTTTTCAGAAAAAAGATGCCCATTAACACAACTCATATTCTATTATCTTTTTCATTTCCTTAACCTGATACTATATTGGTTTTTTTTTTCTTCCCTATTCCAGGCAACCTCATGACCTGATAGGCTGATACTCTACACTTTTGTCATAAATATTTTCTTTTGTTTACAATCATGTTTGTAATTCTCTCTGGTTTTCCTTGAATAAAAATGTCTTTTTCATGTAGAAAAAAAAAAAAAATCAAATAAACCCAGCAGACACAGCCATTGTGGACTCATCTCTTATGTGATGAATATATACTCTTGTACGTATAATATTACTACATTTTTCTTATAAAAAACAAGGTATAAATATTATCTTTTCATTGCTTTAACTCCAACATGCTACAGGGTTTTATTGAAGAATACATGAGTCTTCTGGGATATATGTGTGTGTATGGTGAACTCTAATTAAGGTCGTAATCCATCATGCAATAATTCCAATTTTTCAAAAACACAATCAATGTGTGAAATAGCACAAAAAGGTAGCATTTCAAAAACCATAAGAGTAATATTGGAATTCATATTCACAGCCTAAAGGAAAATAATACTAATAATAATTATTTAAAAAAAAGGTATCAACATTTTTTTTTTTATAATTTGATCATTACAACAATGAAGAAATGAAAATTTGAACTCCATTTATCATTGTACCGAAAAGTGAGGCAATTCCTTCAATGTCTTGCAATCGAACGATATTGGGTTGAAATCCTTCATTCTCCAATTTTTTGTAAGCAAAAAACATAATTTCAACATAAAATTCTTTATTTTATATATATAGAATCTTTTTTTATAATAATTAATTTCATAGTTACAATAAATAAAGAAAGGGAGATTTGAATTCTAGTTTCCATTGAAATTTATCAAAATTAAATCGAATATACCTAAATTATTTTTTTTATATCCCATGTACCTAAATTACTAGAGTAATACTAGAAATATAAACATTTTTACAAACAAATTTACAAACTATTAATGTGGTGAGTGGTTATTGGTAAATAAAAAAAATGATGTTCATTATGGGTCTAGATAAAACCAATAATCAGTTGAATACATCAACAGTTGATTTGTAAAAATATTGTAAATATTTTATAACTATAGCATTACTCAAATTACTAATGAACTTCAAATTTAAATTTGGAATTTAATTAATAAAGGCCAACTTTCAAAACCATGATATAAATGAGGAAAAAATAAAACAAAAAACTAGCAATGCTGTAAAAAACATTGTATACGAATTCACACCCAAATCTTCGGATATAAGTTTGTTCCAAGCCTAGCTAGCAATGTCCAATGACCTTGGACGTTCTGCCTCAAATTAACAGGGTGATATGATTGATCATCATAGCTACAAGCCTAAAACATCTAATGTTATTTGCAGCTCATGCCCAAAATTTTATCATCAGCAGTAGATTGTCAAGAAACTAACACAACCTAATAAACTTAAAGGATACTTAAATCTACCAACAAAAACAATAAAGTTGAAAAAAAAAAAAAAAAAAAAAAAAACTCTCTGATTCTGAGAATGAAATGGATTATTAAGTAGCCATTACAATGACTTATTATTTAATTTGGACACTCTGCCTCAGTAACAAAAGTGTAAATTAATTAATTGATCATCATAGCTACAACATCCATTGTTGTTGCAGCTAATTAATGCCTAAATGTTTGTCTTCATTAGCATATATTGTTACGAAACTTAACACAACCTAATAACGTAAGAACCAAATCAAAAATAATAATAATAATAATAAAAAAAAAAAAAAAAAAAACGTAAGAACACTTGAATCTATTAACAAAAAGAAAAAAAAAGTAGGGGAAAACACTTTCTGATTTTTTTTTTTTTATATATATTTTACTTTCTAAAAGAATAAAATATTCTGGAGGATTCCATAAATTTTCAATTTCCTCCAAACCAAAACAATTGCATGCTCCATTTTTGGTTCTATCATCTATGACTTTTTTATTAATTTAAATTTTGTAAATATTTTTATTCATGATCCACAGACAGAATGCAACAAGATCTTCTATTTTCAAACAGAGATCATTATATATTGTCCTACTCATCCAAACGGACAGAGATAAAATTCATCAAATATAGTAAAAGAAATTGAGAGAGAGAGAGAGAAGGATTAAAAAGAGAAATAATAAAGCCAAGGATACAAAGAAAATAAATTCATATCATATCCATAAGTCAATAACCTACAATTCAAATATTTTGTCCAAAGTGCAAAACAAGCATTACTATTTTCAGTATTACTAACATGTCCCAAAAGGCCTAAACAGAAAGAAGACAGAGAGAAAATCATAAACATAAGTCCTAAATGAAAGTAAAACCCACGTAAAATTGATCACTCTGGGCCTATTTCTGGAATCATCATCCTCAAAACACCATTTTTCACCTCAGTCTTGATCTTCCCAATCTTGTTCACATCAAAGGGTCCAAAGCTACCTTGATAGGTCCTGCCACTCTCCTCGTGAATAGACTCTTTCCCAGCTTTACCTGAGAACAAAACCCAACCATTTTCCACGCCAACACTCACCTTGTCCTTAGTGACTCCAGGCATGTCCACCCACACATAAAAACCATCCTTCACCTCTTTAGCTCCATATGATTCTCTGGGCCCTTTGGTTTGGTATGGGTGTGAGGCTGAATCCAATAGAAAAATATTAATAATAAAGGTAAAAAAAAAAAAAAAAAAAATCCTAAGTAAGAAACAAATTAAACCCCCCAAAATAAATCCACTAAAATTATTTAGAGATACCTATGTCTTCATGCAAAAAAATAATGGGAGTGTCCACTGGGGGAGGACCATAAGAGCAACGGGTTACATTCTTCAATATTTTCTGTCAAACAAGTAAATACAAAAATATTTATTACTAACATGTATATTGCTCATGAACTTAAACAAAAGTTAAAGAAAAAAAAGTAAACCTTTGACATTTTCATCCTGAGTACACCGTTGGTGATATTGCCGTGGAGTTTAGCGACCTCACAACAACCACAACGTAGTCCATAAAGACCTCCGAACTCTCTAACTTGGTCGTCGTGCTCCCATTCTTTGGGTGCTGAGCCAGTGAAAATGACATTGTTGAAATGGTCGAGAAAGCAGGACATGTTTTGTTTGGGGACACCTGGCATATCTACCCGCATGTATAATTTGTCATTCTTTAGAGCAATGCGTTCCACGGCACCTTTTGGTCCACTCCTCTGAAAGGGGTTGTTCTTACCATAAAGCTCACCTGCTTGTTTTAACACAAAAGAAATGAAAAGAGAATGTTAATTAAGAAGCTGTGCTAAAAGAGAAGAAATTAAAGAAGGACATGTAAAACCCATAAGAGAAAGGAAGGTAAAAACCAGAATCAGTGATTCCAAAGTCAGAAAAGGAAGGACCCTTGGGGTTGGGGGAACATGAAGAAGCCATATTCTCAAAAGGTGAAGAAAACAAAGGAGGTTGTGAGGGTTTATGCAAGAAGGGTGATTGTAAAAAGGAACAAGGGTGTGTGTGGGGTTAATCTACTAGTTTGAGTGTATGGAGCTAGAGAGGGTGAAGGGTAAAGCGGCACATTTATGGATACAACTATACAAGCTATTGGAAAATGCTAGCTGTCCTGTGTGTGTGTGTGTGTGAGAGAGAGAGAGAGAGAGAGAGAGAGAGATATTTGCGTCCTCCTCAAGAAATATTGGGACTGAGAACTGTCACGGCCAAATTAACATGGCCTTGACTGGATGCTGAGAATGGTAACGTTTCGCTTTTTGATTGGAAGATATCTGTTGTCCAAACTGTCGTGTGTCCTTGGAGTTGGAATCAGGTCATAGCATATATTGCATTTTCATGACTGCGCAGCGCATACTAGCTACTCATTCCAACTTTTTTCTGTGACAGACTGCACATATTTGTAATTTTGTATAGATAATATTATATGATTGATTCTATATTTAAATTTTGGATAGTATGGTTATTAATAATTGATTTTAAATCTACCAGTTACCGCCTTAAAAAATAGTTTAACCGGTGTTCATCATCACAATCATGGTTGGAAACAATAGTTTTGAATCTTTTTTTTTTTTTTTGATACAACAGAATGTTCAAACCGAAGACCTATTCAATTTCTTCCTTCGTTACAGTTGGCATCAAACAGCATCACTACAATCAATCATGTACAAATTTTGAATTACATGATTGTAGATGTTAGATCAATAATTGATAATAAGAAAGATAGATCAATAGTTGTTACGGGCACAACAGCTGACATATAACATAAACAACTCTCCATTTTTTTTGATAATCTAAACAACTCTCCATTTCAAACCAAATGAAGTGAATAATTTTCTGTACACCATGACCCCACCATTATGAGTTCTCAAGTTGATAGAGAATCGTCATAAATGGATTGTTGATCTTCATGGTATTGCTTATCCACCCAAAAAAAAAAAAAAGTTTGACCATATGTATATACTTGCATTTACATCACAACATGACAATATCTTCATTTCATCTATGCATGTTAGACCAACTTGAGGATTAGTAGTTTTATACAGAAAAGTATAAGGTTTTTGGCTTTATAAAAATAAAATTACTTTTATGAGTTCTAGTAAGCTCAATTAGTAAAAAAATTTACTACCAAATAAAAAATTTAAGATTCCAATCCTATCTAAACCAAAAACCATAAATTAAAATTTTATTATTTTAAAATAATAATAAACTAAAATTACTTCTATGTTTGTGTTACAAAAATAACGATCATGAGAGCCAAGGCAAACATTACATGATATGTGTCCATTAAATTGTTGGTTGCACAAATGTAAAGAGGATAAAGAAAATAATCTTATATTATTTAAAATTCACATTAATAATTGAAACTAGCAATTAAGGTTACTCAAAAACACTTATGACACTAAAATTTATGTCTTATTGAATAGGTTATCCAATTTTTAAATTAGTTTATTTTGCATCAATAAATATTAGTACGCCAAAAAAAACCCTCATTTATCATTTGAGTATATAAATATTATGTCAATGGTCTTATAGTTGAATTGGCATCTCCCTTAACTCACTTGAGAGAGTGCATATGATACCATCCCCATCTAGATTCATAAGGGCATAAGGCATTGGTTTTTAAAGTGATAGAAGAGTTATAATGGTCACACTCAAGTAGAGAAGTCAGTGTAGTTTGGACTAATGATCCACTTCCTTTAATTGTTCTAAATTTTTCTTCCTATTTTTTGGGGTTTTCTGCCTCAATGGATGTTTTGATTGATTTCTCTAAAACATTTAGAGGTTCAAAATTTTCTCTTATATATTCTTTCGCCTTATTTGCTACATCTAGATTAGCCGTTTACCTTTATTTTTAATAAGTAAGCTTGGCCCCAATGGAGGGGGAGGAGGAAAATAGCCTTTTACCATTAGCACTAGAAAAGCTCTTAAAAGCATATACTTAGGACTAGTCTGATCTTACCTTTGGATTTTCTAACTGTCAAGAGTTGTCGTCCATAGGATTAAAAAAAGGAAGCCTGTCTTCATATTCCCCTTTCCCTTCAACTTTAGTAATGATGTGCAAATGCTAAACTACCACATTCAACAGTTAGAATCATAACCTACATATAGCAATGTAATGTACAATTACATCCTTTAATTTTCTCAAAAGTAGGGGTGTGTGGAGTTATGAAAATAAAATGAGAATATCAACTAAATCTCAGGAAGTAGTATTACTTTGTAAAGTAAAGCGGACTAATTAAATGACTAACCCTATGTCTGGATGAAGGCTGATCAGCTTTTTCTATCTTCTCCTTATCTTTCATCTCTCTCTATTCCAAACATACTCTAGCTAGGTGAATTCTATAATTGAAAGGAGCTACGTTAGCTTGCCATCAACTACAAGCAGGCTATTGTGTCCAGGAGCAAACCATATATAAGCTTAAATGTTATACAAGATAATTTGTGGAACATTGCATTCCATTTAAAAAAGAGGTTAGGAAATATTGAATGACAAACTTCCAATAAAGCTCAAGTTTAAATTGGATTGGAATTTTTCCAGCTGCTTAAACTTTTCTTTTTAATGCTATAAATTATTAGAACCAATCACTTAAAAACCTGCATCAAACTGCTAGTTATCAGTTCTATCGAAAAGTTTATACAAGGGCCATAAAATCAGAATATTGTGAAACAAATTAATAGGAGGGTAATTGAAACAACATTTCAAATTTTAAGAAAATCAACTCTACTAGAATAACCTTATTATGATTAGAAGGATTCTGCTGGATTTGTATTTTTTGCTACTCCTATATATGCATGAAGGAAAGAAAAGAAAGGATCAAAGGGCAAGTATATGGATTCAATCTGGTGTATACTAAAACATCCTTCATGGCCACTATATGGAGATGCAATCTTGCTTGGTGATTTTGAATTATTAAAGAAACACAGCTATTTAATCTTTTGAGACCATCCAATGATTAAGGCTCTATTGCATTTTCGTTTTCACAAATCGTAATTGAGAATCACAGAGCTCTGTTTCACTGTAGGACATCTAAATTCAACCTCCACATGTCAATTGCAGAACTATTTCTAGCTACAAAAGCATCAGGAGCTTTAGAATCCTCTTCATTCAAGATTCCGAAAGCCTACAAAGACAGCAAGAGCCCCAAAATAAGCAGCCTCTTTTATTTAAGACCAAAAATCCATTCACTCCGTAAAGTTGCTTCGACGTCTTAAAGAGAACAACCAAAATGAATGAATACCTTAACATTTGTAAGATGTTAGAGCCCACATCACATATCACTCCCAAAATTACTCACAAACCAGACTCTAGAATCCACAACAAATGATTCAATAAACAGTAATTTGATAAAAAATATATATACAAGAGCAATTATGAAGATTGTTATGTGCTAGAATGAAGGAAAAAACCGCACTAGTATGTCATAAATTGTCATACTAATCGCCATAGATATCAACAACTGCTTACCATTCTAAAAACTTTCATCAACATTTGTGCCAATGGCCACTAATACCATCAAATCAACTAGTACTATATATTAAAAAACCTTTAACACCGGAAGCAACAAAATCTTATAAGGAAAAAGGGAGAGGCAGGCCATGAAAGAAGCAAACAAATATCAATGATCAGTTAATCAATTTGTGGTCACTCTACCCTGATCTGTGAAACAGTCTTGGACTCTTTTTGACCGTCCTTCATCTTGGGAATGATCAACCTTAGAATCCCATTACGCATCTGAGCCTTTGTCTCATCCAACTTGAAGAACTTGGGGCAGAGATCAATGCTTCCAACATAGGTCCTGCCACTACTCTCGTGCTCTGATTGTTTAAGACCTTCTCCTTTTATAACCAAGCTATCTTCTTCCACATTGATCTTAACCTCACTCTTATCTATGCCCGGCATGTCTACCCTAACAAACAAACCATCATCAACTTTCTTTGCCTCATATGTCCCTTGTGGTCCTTCCAGTTGCCATGGATACTCTGTTATCTGATCATGTGTACCTGTAAAAGTAAAACCCATAAGCTTGAATTAAACTATAAAAAAAAGGAAGATGGTGAAATATGAATAATACCACGACGAGCGTGGAACTGGTCGGTGCGAGTCATTGAACCGCCGTGACAGTTGATAGAGCAGAATTCATCGCTGGAATCGAACGAAGTCCAAAGGTTGGTGCTGAAGGAACGAACAGAGAGTGGAGCGAGCAGAGTAGAGGTTTTATGATTTAGCAAGTTGGAAAAAAGAGGTGAAGAAATCAGCCTTCTGATGATAGGAGCCATGAACGCAGCCACTAGGAGATTTTAGAGGTTTTAGTTTTGCGCTAGGGTTTTAAGTTTTTCTTCTTTGTTGTAAAAAGTAAATGTACTGGTATAGCCGAAAGAGGCTTTAGATATGGTTTTTTTCAACGTTTGCTTGTTTATCAAGTAATATATATTATAATAAAATAATAATAATTTTTGTTTTCTCTTATCCAATATATATAGATATAAGATAGTTCAAATGAAACTCTATTACCAAGTGATTTCTTAGTTGTTAGAAGTTAGGATAATTTACTTGAGGCAGAAGTTTCTTAGCTAATTTTTAAATTCTATTTTAATTATTTTAATATGAACTTTTTTTTTTATTATTATATATATATACAAGATAAAAATTCTGTTCTAGTCTAATCTAAGTGTATATGTACGTAAAATTTCATCCGGAAGACTTGAACTCGACCCTTACCTCTCATACTCTACAAACACTTGTACTTATGAAGTGATCGTCACGCAAAGGGTGCGCAGTGGTAATATGAACTATTCTTAGTTGTTAGAACTTAAAATAATTTACTTTGACCATTGTATACCGTAGACGCAATGGTCACTTTATAAGTATAAGTGCTTGTGGAATGTGGGGGAGCAAGAGGCAAGATACAAGTCTCCAGGAAGGAGATTTACACACATACACTAAGATTAGGCTAGAATAAAATTCTATTTTGTATAAAATAAAAAAAATAAAAAATAAAAAAATTTACTTTGAGGACCGTAGTACTTTCTTATCTAAATTTATAAACTCTATTTTAATTATTTTGATATGAACTATGGGAAAATTCTTAGGTATTTCCAAAGTACGGAAAAATGGTGCTCCCTCCTCTCACATTCAAGATGGATCTCATCATGAATTTATTGAGTAAACCCTACCATAAATATGAAAGGAGGGAGCATCATTCTCTGTACTCCATGATTACCTAAGAATTACTCTAAAATATGTAACTCAAATATGTACATGAGCCTAATTGTGTTTTTCACAAAACTATCATTTGGGCTTAAGCCGAAACTTATTTCTAGCATGTGGGCTTTAAGGGCATAGAAGGCCTTTTTTTTTCATTACATATTTTCGGTGTCATTGAATTGGAGGCCTTAAAAATGGGTTTGGAGTGTTTGAAAGCCCATGATGTAATGCAAAGACGTTATATGCACTTGGGAGCTCACTGATGTGCTAGATAATCGGTTGCTACACTCAAAATCTCAAATATGCATTTTATTTGATTTAATCTCAATTATTTGATTGACACTTGTTTTCATGAACTTATAAATTTAGTAGCTCTAGAAGTTTTCATTCACCTTATACTAAAGCAACACACCAAATAAAACCAGATCAAGTGGCAAAGCTAGACTATTTTCTTAAGGGGCTAATGCGCAAAAATTAGTATAATTTTTTTTTTCATAAAAAATACAAGGAGGAGGAGGGGTTTTTTAAAAATCTAGGGGGGGCCATGCCCCCGGCCCCCGCCCGCCTGCTAGTTCATCAACCAACTTAACATGTTCAACACAAAACAAAACAACCCAATCTTTCAAGAATAGTACTACCAAATGTTCTACTAATTCCCACTATTTCAAACAAAATTCTTCCTTAAAGGATTTAAGCAGAAAATCCCAAAGCTATAAAAAGCAAAGCTATCAATTTGTCTTTGACATTTAACTCACTATCCACCAAACTTTGTTTCAATTTATTGGGATTACATTTTCTTCTTATATTTTCCATACTTGCAAAATTTTCATAAAATCAAAAATCAATAGCTATGTCATCAATCAAATGTTTAAATTTTAAGTTTTTGTAGTATAAAATTATGCACAAAAAGTAAATTTATGGATTGAATAATAAATATCATCTTATTAACACGAAATTTGACATGCATATTAAAAACATAAAGAACATGTAATATATCTATTAGATTTTCAAATGTGTAGTTATATTAATTTTTTTTTTTTTTTAGTATGAGTTGTAACCATTGGCTATAACCATGCTTGTAACCAAATTTCTTTATATAAAGGCAAATTTTCAATACCTCTTCTTTATTGGATTTCAAGGAACTTCTTTCATGGGTTTTGAAACAAAACAGAAATCTGGAGTTATTTGCAATAACCGCCTAGTCGATTTGGAATCAAAGAAACCAAGTTCGTTTGGTTCAACCATGATGCAACGTTGATCAATTCGCTCAGCTTTCCAAGGATCAGTTTGAGGAATTCATTGCTATACATCCACCTCAGCATCTTCATCCACCCAGAACTCATGTTTCCTGGAAGGCTCCACCTACGAATAGCTTTAAAATTAATTTTGATGGTGCAATCTTCCCCAAGGAGAACAAGTCTAGAATCGAAGTGGTAGTTCGTAATTCACAGGACTTAGTCATTGCTTCTTTATCCCAACAGCTCCCCCAAGCCTTTCAATCTTTGGAGATTGAAGCTATTGGGACAAGCCGAGCTCTTGAATTTGGTATAGAAGTCAAAGTTCATCAAGCTATTTTATTTTCATCACTCATCACTCCTCACTCAATTTTCCTCACTCGTCACTCATTATTTAAAATACCCCAATTTCCTAATACCCACCCGTTTGGCAACTATTTTCAATTCACATCACTCAATTATTTCTACTATTTTGTGGGACCCACACACTGACCCAAAGAAGACTTTTCTCTCCTTTTTTTTTTTTTTTTTTCCTTCGTCTTTCATTGGAACATCTACGGGATCGAGAGGTCGAGCTCGTGAAATTGACCTGAGGTAGTTGAACCTTGTGATCAATTTACAAAGAAATACTACCCAAAGCACTACCAAAGAAGCAACAATCAATACCCATGCCATTTTATTCCCCTCAAAATTTTTCCAAGTGCAATGTTAATTGGACCTTGTGATCAAAATTCAAAGAAATAATAATTGCTTCAGTTTTCTTATCAGTAAGGACTTTTGTCAAACACCTTATGGGCACTGAGGAAATTCCTTTCATCATAAACTATGACAACGAAATCCAATCACAAGTCATTTCACAGAGCTTACAAAATCATTTTCTAAAGTTGTAGCAAAAAAAATCTATATAAACAAAATTCAAAATCTTCGAAAACCCATTTATGACTTGGTGCAACTCGGACTTGCGACAATCTCCCAAAACCAGGCATTCCCTTTTTTTTTTTCTTTTTTCTTTTTTTTTCCTTTAACCCCCAATACCCACAACAACCACTTCAATTCTGAGCTTGAAGCACAAACCCAGAAAATTCATTAGCATCCTTAAAGCACCTAGAAAATTCACAAACCCACAACAACCAATTCGTCGCCCCCATTGTTGATTTTTTTTTTTTTTAATGGGTTTGAGATGAGAAAGGAAAAAAAAAGAACGAACTGAGATGAGAAAGGCAAAAAGGAAGGAAAAAGAAAAGAAAAGAAAAGAAAGAACGAACAAACTGAGCTGAAGAATAGAGAAAGAAGAGAGACAAAAAGAAAGAAAAGTGGAAAAAAAAAAGAAAAGAGAGAGTGACCGATGGGTCCCTTAGTGTGTGTTTAATTACCAAAATGCCATTGGAAACTGAGTTTTGGAAACTGAAAACACCTAAAATGTGTTTTCAGTTTCCATAACTCATCACTCAAAAATTAGAGAATTGAGTGATGGAAACAAAAATTGAAAACAAATCCAAACGGAATTTTCTTTCGTGGGACCCACATATTTTGAGTTATGAGTAATGGAAACAAAGTTATGAGTTATAGAAACAGCAAATCCAAACAGCCTTTAAGCCTCCATTTGGATATCAATGAAAAATGAAAATTATTTCACTATTCAGCTTATTTTTGTTAGGCGTAAATGCACTTTTCGTCCCTACATTTTGGGGTCATTTCTATTTTGGTCCCTACATTTCTATTTTACCACTTTTAGTCCCTAATCCAATTAACGCGTATTATTTTAGTCCTTTCCGTCAGCCAATAGATGGAAATAGCTGATGTGGCTAACGGACTAATTAAAATATTAATAAAAATCCACCGTGGCTCTCGTCACCCATGCCACATGGGTTTCCACCCCTTTATGTCACACGTGACCCTCACTACAACCACCTACGACGCGTGTGAACCCCCAAATCGATCCACTTTCTCTTTCTGTGAACCCCCAAACCAAATCAATCCACCTTCTCTCTCGATTTGAGATAGCCATCAAACCACCATAGCAGACAAACAAACCACCATCGCAGACAAACAAACCCAAAAATATATATACCCAAACCTATTTTTCTTGGAATAGCAAAGAAAAGAAAAGTAATGAAATATCTATCTCAGTGAGATCTCTATCTCTATGAGATAGAGACCAAACACATAGGTATTAGCTCTCTCTATGTGTATGCCCTTATATATAGCTAGCTTTATATTATGCGTAGAGGCCACAATGTTGCTTTTGTATATTCATTGTTTGGGTTTTGACTTTATTATGTTTGTTTAGTTACTTTTGATTGTTTGTTGGTCCTTGTCAGGGTATGTGTTTCTTTGTGACTTCCAATGTGGTCCTCGTTTTCCCCTGTTGAAGATAATGGTTAATTTTGTGTGTGATGTATACTGAATTAGTGGGCCAAAATGCTTATGATATATAATGTTAACATGTGTTTGTTTGTGGATTACTATGCACATGTCTATTTTTTATGACATTATTGTTTAATATGTGTTTGTTTGTGCTTTCCAATGTGGTCCCTCTACTCTCCTATTGAAGATAATATGCATTACCATATTATATAATTCAAAACAGCTGAGATGGATTGTGGAATGATGAGTGTTAAGTTGGTAAATAATTAATATGTGATATTTTGTTAACTAATGAGTGTTGTTTTGGAATGTAGTCAGTATTATTTAACTAATGGTTTATATTTTGTTAACTAATAAGTGTTGTTTTGTTAACTAATGGTTTATATGTGTTTTGCATGCAACATGAGTAAGCTATTTAGTTTGTCTGTGCATCATGGTGGGTATTTTACTGATAACCCTCGAAAATATGTGGGAGGAAAAGTGGATATAGTGGACAATTGTGACCCTGATAGGTGATCCAAGACAGAGATTAAGGGTATATGAAGGAAGTTTGGGTACACCTCTGTGAGCAGGATTTGGTATAAAATGCCCGGTAATGATCTAGAGAAAGCTAATTTCCATTTGATAGTTGATGATGATAATGTCATGTTTATGGCAGATTTAGTGATTGGTCATGAAGAAATTCATGTGTTTTTAGAGCACCCTGTGGATAATCCTATACTAGTGGATGAAGGTGAGCATGTTGGGGCAAATGTGCAACCATTGGCAGTGGAGCAAAACCTTTTAGGATATGGCAGTAATGATAAAGGTAGTGACAATAGTAATTCTGGTAGTGAAGATTATAACAATAATAATGAGGATCACATTGAAGTAGATGCTGAACAAGCCTAGTCTAGGAGAGAAAGTAACACTTCAATGGTTGAGGAGGTTGATGATTGAAGGGGATAAAAATATAGCTTGACGGGCCTTATTAAATGTGTGAGGGATATTTAGTAATTTCCATGATTGATTATAGGTCCTATTTAAGAGTGTTTTGAGGCTTTTTGGAGGTTGTTTCGGCTGGAGGTTGTTTCGGCTGGACTTTCAGAGTGATTCAAGTACTGTAAGTAATTATGCATAATATGCACAAGTTTTATTCTTTAGGTTCTTAGAAGTCAAAAGTTTTCAAAAGTTATGTTTCTAAAGCTTACGTTTTCTAAAGTTTATCGAAAGCATTATTTTTATATCATTGAAAGAGAAACTTCAACTTTTAGACAATGTTTTAAAGAGAAACTTCGGATTTTAAATGACGTTTTGAATGTCCCAATCTCTTTTAAAGGATGATTTCTAAACTAAACTATTTTCTAAAAATAATTAAGTGTCAAAGTAAGTTTTCTAAAAAGGTTCTTATTCTTTAAATTTGTTAAAACCAAGTGATTTTAGTCATATTCCTATTCTCCAAATGGTATTTGAAATGTTTCTTTTAGCAAATTAAATTTTCAGATTTACTCAAGAATTGTAATATATTTATATAAACTCCTCAATTTCGATTCGTTCCCCAAGAGAGTCAAGAATCCTTTGATTTATGTTCTATTCGATATTGTGATCTTTGAGATGCCTCTATATTTGAAAAGAAATTGTTAATATCAAGTAAATGATTGTATTTTGTATAAACTTTGCTTTGTGATATGTGACTCAAAATAAGTGTTTTTAAAATTGATCAGTTATATCAGATATATGTTTAAATCCGCTCACAGGATTGTATGTGAGAATATGTGTTGATCCTTCACCAGCAGGGGTTAGATGTTGGTATCCGCTCACAGGATTGTATGTGAGAATATGTGATGTGTATATGTGAAACTGTGCTCTGATCAATTTTATGAATGTGATTTCAAATGATTTTAAGATGTGATTACAATTGTATTAAGTGATTCATTATATGTTTTGGAATAATTATTTTTGATATCATTGAATGAGTTTGTGAAAAATCAAAATACTCGTGCCTGCTTGACTCTATTCTGTTGTGTATTCTGTATAATTACTTACTGGATGTGTGGCTCACCCCATCAATTACAATTTTTCAGATTAAAGTTTAGTTGGGTAGCAGAACCTTTGGATTGCTTCGTAAGGTGCAAGGTAGAGCATGGGAGTTTTAGGCAAAGTCAATAATACTGGAAGTCTTAAAAGATTATTAGTTATATTTTTTTTGTTATTCCGCTTTAGATTTCACTATATTTTGGAGAATATTCTAAATTTGTGGAGTTTGGATTTTGTAAGAGGTTTTATTTAAGAGTATTGTTTTTTTGGAGTTTTTAATTTATTTTGGATTAATTATGTTTAGTAAGTTATATTAGTTCAGCAAGTTAGTCATGTATCTAAATTCATGTTCCATGGATTTGGGTCGTGACAAAATGGGCCTGATGGATCCAGGTCCGTGGGCCGACGGAGAGCAAGCCCAACTTGTGCAAAGGCCCATCATGAATGGATACAGCAAAAACCCTAGATGAGAAATACTTGCTAACCACACCTGAATCATCATAGAATCCCAAAGAAAATAGGAGTCCTAGCATAAAAGGAATTATGGAAGATACGCGCACAGAAGGAGGATCTTCTCTACAAGGAAAGGTCTTGTTCATCACGTTTGAAACTATTCAAGTAGAGTCCTATAAGGAAAAGACTTCTACACAAGGAATAGGTGCCAGCCTTTTGCTACTATAAAAGCCCTAATGTTCTCACAAATCAAGGTACGCATAATTAACCCTTCTCTAGCACTCAAGAGTTGAGAATAGTTCTAACTTGACATTCAGAGGGTATTTGGCCGGCACCACACCGGTGCTCTCTGTTGGGTCGCTTCTTTCTTCTTGCAGGTCGCTATTTCAAGCATGCGAGGATCGTGTAACTCACTAGTGATTTTTACGACATCATCAGTTGGCATCGTCTGTGGGAAATCCATTTAGCCAGACTAATCGCTTCCCGAACATAAGAGTTGCATGGTACTCACTCACTTGATGGCTACCACTAATAACATTCAAGGAGACGAGCCTCCGCAATCCACTGCATTAAAGAGGCAGGTCCAAACTCTCATGGCAGCAGTGGAACGTCTCACAAAATAGAACCATGATCTGGAGGAACAGCTACACCAAAGGGACGCAGGACACAATGTTCAAGAGGAAAACCAAAAAGGTACCAGTGCTGAATGAAGGGACCAAGAGAGGCCAGAGGGCAGTAACGCCCCAAGCAGACCAAAGCGGCAAAACATGAGCCTTCCATCTCTCATGGATACGGCCCCTCCACCTATTGTCGCAGAGATGCAGGCGATAAAGGAACAAATGGAGGTCATGATGAATGTCCTCAAGGGACGAGTGTCCAATAATCTTGATGACCTAGTAAACAGAACCGACTCACCGTTCACTACCTCCGTCAATTCCTTCCCCCTGCCACAGAAATTTCGCATGCCCCAGATTGAAAGTTACGACGAGGTCAAGGACCCCCTTGATCACCTAGAGACTCTCAAGACCCTGATGCACCTTCAAGGAGTACTGGACGAGATCATGTGTAGGGCCTTTCCTACGACGCTGAAGGGTCCTACGAGAATTTGGTTCAGTAGATTAACGCCGAACTCCATCAACACTTTCAAGGAATTAAGTGCCCAGTTCACCTCGCACTTTATTGGGGGATATAGGTACAAGAGATCTACTGTGTGCTTGATGAGCATCAAGCAGCGAGAAGACGAGACGTTGAGATCCTATATAACTCGTTTCAACAAGAAGGCTATTTCAATTGACGAAGCGGATGATAAGATACTCATAGCAGCATTCACTAACGGGTTACAGAAGGGTAAGTTTTTGTTTTCCTTATACAAGAACGACCCAAAAATCATGTCAGACGTGCTCTACAGAGCCACCAAGTACATGAATGCGGAAGATGCATTGCTGGCCCGAGAGAAGAAGCCCAGAAAGAGGAAAAGGCAGGAGGACACATGACAGGATAGGGGGCGAAAGATGGCTAGAACCGGAGATCAATGAGATAAAAGGCGCTCTAGACCCCCACTGGGAAGTTCACGAGCTTCACCCCATTAACCTTCCCGATAGATCAAGTCTTAATGCAGATCAAAGACGAAGGAGACCTGACGTTCCCTGGTAAGCTAAAGGGAGATCCCAGCAAAAGGCTAAGGGACAAATATTGTCGCTTCCACCGTGACCACGGGCACGACACAGCCAACTGCTATGATTTGAAATAGCAAATTGAGGCTCTTATTAGACAGGAAGCTACAAAGGTTCGTCAACAAAGAAAGAACCGATCCGCCCTAGGAGCAGGCCCCACGACGGGAGAACGAGCGCCCTAGACCACCTATAGGGGACATAAGAATGATCGTAGGGGGCACAACCGTTGCTGGATCTTCCAAAAAAGCCCACAAAACCTACCTTAGAATGGTCCACAGCGTCCAACTTACAGGATCCGTATCTAAACTGCCACGAATAGACAACCCCATCATCGGATTTTCAGAAGATGATGCTCGGAGACTTCACCATCTGCATGACGACGCACTTGTGGTTAGCTTGCAAATAGGAGATTATAACATGCATCAAGTCCTTGTCGACAATAGCAGCTCAGTGGACATACTATACTACCCGCCATTCTAGCAAATGAGGATTGACAGGGAACGGTTAACCTCAACGAATGCCCCTCTCGTGGGATTTGGAGGAACGAAGGTGTTCCCCTTGGGCGTAATCACACTATTTGTGACGGCAGGTGACTATCCTCAGCAGATCACTAGAGAGGTAACATTTCTTGTAGTCGACTGCTCGTCCGCCTACAATGCCATTCTCGAGCGGCCCACTCTCAATTCCTGGAAGGTGGTGACTTCAACATACCACTTGATGATTAAATTCCCGACGGATTATGGGATAGAAGAACCGCGAGGAAATCAAGTAGCAACACGGGAATGCTATATTTCCATGTTAGAGATGAAGGATCAACAGCAAACGATGTGTATCGAAGAACAACGAGCTCTAGCGAAGCCAGTTGAGGAACTGGAAGAGGTGAGCCTTGATAACGCACGGCCAAAACGGACGACTAAAATTGGCACACTGGCTAGTTGGCCGGTACGCTAAGCGCTCACGACTTTCCTCAGAGATAACCAAGACATGTTCGCCTGGAGTCACGAAGACATACCAGGAATTGACCCCTCAGTCATAGTCCACAAGTTAAATGTGTCGCCCTCATTCCCTCCAATCCGACAAAAGAAATGAGTATTTGCCCAGGAGCAGGACAAGGCCATAACAGAGGAAGTTCGAAAATTACTAGAGGCAAATTTCATCCGAGAAGTATACTACCCCGACTGGTTGGCAAAGTCGTCATGGTTAAAAAGGCCAACGAAAAGTGGAGGATGTGCGTAAATTTCACGGACCTCAACAAAGCTTGCCCTAAAGACAGCTACCCACTCCCACAGATAGATTCCTTGGTAGATTCAACTACAAGACACCAGCTCTTAAGTTTCATGGACGCTTTCTTGGGCTACAAACAGATCAAAATGGAAGAATCTAATCAAGAGAAGACCTCCTTTGTTACAAGCCAGGGACTATTCTGCTACAAGGTGATACCATTTGAACTCAAAAATGCTGGGGCAACATACCAGAGGTTAATGAACAAAATGTTTGCACACCAAATTGGTAGAAACGTATAAGTTTATGTTGACAACATGTTAGTAAAAAGCCTGCGTGAAGATGATCACCTAGACGACCTTAGGGAAACCTTTGACACACTCCGATTATTTAACATGAAGCTGAATCCAAACAAGTGCGCGTTCGGAGTGACGACGGGGAAATTCTTGGGCTTCATGGTGTCCCAAAGAGGTATAGAGGTCAACCCAGAGAAGATACGTGCCATAATAGAGTTGGAACCACCAAGGACGGTTAAGGAGGTCCAGAGTTTGAATGGAAAAATCGCAACCCTGAACAGGTTCGTCTCGAGGGCGACGGATAGATGTCTGCCCTTCTTTTGCACCCTAAGAAAATCATTTAAGTGGACGGACAAATGCCAGACGGCTTTTGATAACTTAAAGGCATATCTTTCCTCTCCACCGTTACTCAGCCCATCCAAGCCAGGAGAAGAGCTTTACCTGTATTTAACCATTTCACAAGCCGCTGTAAGCGCAGCTTTGGTAAGAGAGGAAGACGGATCGCAGAGACTAGTCTACTTTACGAGCTGAGTGCTCCGAAAGGCAGAAGAGAGGTACCCTTAGATGGAGAAGTTGGCTTTCGCGTTGATAATCGCGACGATAATCGCGGTGCAAAGACTCAAACCGTACTTCCAAGCACATACCATCGTTGTCTTGACGGTCAAGCCCTTAAGAAAAGCTATGAGTAGTCCAGAAGCAGCAGGAAGAATGGCTTTGTGGGCAGTAGAGCTTAGCGAGTTTGACATATAGTACTGTCCGCGAACAGCTGTGAAAGGGCAGGTAGTGGCTGACTTTATCACCGAATTCACCCTTGGAGACGGCCAGGGGACAGAGGAGAAAAGACAGTGGAATATTTATACAGACGAGTCTTCAAACAGACGAGCCGGAGGAGCCGACGTGGTTATCCAAACCCCGGAGGGAGATAAGATCCATTGTATGATCTGACTAGATTTCCCCACAACCAACAACGAGGCAGAATATGAAGCCTTGGTGGCAGGGCTAGACCTCGCAAAGGCTGCAGGTGCGGAAAAAGTAGTCGTACATTGCGACTCACAGGTAGTAACGAGTCAGATCAATGGCAGCTACAAATGTAAGAATGAAAGGATAAAGAGGTATCTAGAAGAAATGAAGTACCGAATCAGCGACCTCGAAGTCAAATTCGTTCAAATCCCAAGGGAAGAAAACGAGTGTGCCGACCATCTAGCAAAAGCTGCCTCAGCCGAATTTACGCTTGTCCCCGAACAGGTATTATCATTCGTTCAAATCTCCTCACTTATTGATGACGGAACGAATATGCAGGAAGTATATTCTGAATGCAATTGGACTACGCCATTGATGGCCAATCTGAAAACCGACGTGTTACCAGACGGGAAGGACGCTGCAAGAAAGTTGAAGGTCCAAGCATCACGATTTGTGCTGATAAAAGATGTCTTATACAAAAGAGGGTTCTCTCGACCATACCTGAGGTGTTTAGGCCACGAGGAAGCAAATTACGTAATGAGAGAAATCCACGAAGGTATTTGTAGAAACCACTCGGGGGCACAATCATTAGTACTCAAGCTGATCCAAGCAGGATACTATTGGCCTACAATGCTGAAGGACACACAAGCTTATGTCAAGTCCTGCGACAAGTGTCAGAGGTTCAGAAATTTCATCAAGTAATCGTCCGAAGAGCTGACCCCTATGACGGCACCTTGGCCGTTCGCACAATGGGGATTAGATGTCATGGGCCCGTTCTAGACAGCGGTTAGGCAGCTAAAATTTTTGGTAGTTGGCATCGACTACTTCACTAAGTGGGTAGAAGCAAAGGCCCTAGCCACTATCACGGAGAAGAACATTCGAAGTTTTTTCTAGAGAAATATCATCTGCATGTACAGGATACCCAGAGTGCTAGTCTCTAACAACGCGAAACAATTCGACAATAGCGCATTTAGAGACTTTTGCTCGGAGCTAGGGATCAAGAACCACTACTCGTCGCCTGCACACCCGTAAGCTAATGGGCAAGTGGAAGTCACGAACCGATCCTTACTTAAGATAATCAAGACCCAGCTCGAGGGGGCAAAAGGTATCTGGCTGGATGAGCTACCAAGCGTTTTGTGGGCATACCGGACTACGGCAAGAACACCCACTAGAGAAACACCATTCCGACTAGCATACGAAAGTGAAGCTATTATTCCTGCAGAAGTGGGGCTCATAAGCTATTGGGTGGAGAACTACGATAAGGATAAGAACGAAGAGGCCATGCGCCTTCAGCTCATCCTAGTGGACGAAGTCAGAGCGGCAGCAGAGTAAAGGATGGCGCGTTATCAGAATCTCATGGTGAAGCACTGCAATTCCAACGTCAAGCATAGAGACTTTCAGATCAGTGATTTTGTACTACGGAAGGTAATGGGCGCCACTAGAGATCCTTCGCAAGGGAAGCTCGGCCCCAACTGGGAAGGATCCTACAGGATCGCATCATGGCAGAGGAAGGGCACCTATCACCTCGAAACGCTAGACGGATAAAAGTTGCAACACCCATGGAACACGGAGCACCTACGAAAATACTACCAGTAGAGATAATATGAAGAACAGCAACGATCCCTAATTTCCTAGTTTATTTAAATCTTAGCTACAATTACTAAGTTTTTCTTTGACAATTTTTGCTACAATACTCTGTGCCTTTTTAAGCCCAAGGGGGCAGGTACTTTTTCCTACAAACGCTTTTTTTTTTTTTAAGAAGAATATTCAGACACAACCGTGTTTTCCTATTTGAATTCTTACAATGTCCAAAAAGTGGACGGACCACCCATAGGGTGGAAACTATTATAAAGTCCACAAAGTGGACGGATCACCCATAGGGTGAATCTATTATAAAGCCCACAAAGTGGACGGACCACCCATAGGGTGAAAATTATCACAAAGTCCACAAAATGGACGGATCACCCATAGGGTAAATCTATTATAAAGCCCACAAAATGGACAAATCACCCATAGGGTGAAAATTATCACGAAGCCCACAAAATGGACGGATCACCCATAGGGTGAATCTATTATCAAAGCCCACAAAGTGGACGGACCACCTATAGGGTGAAAATTATCACAAAGTCCACAAAATGGATGGATTACCCATAGGGTGAATCTATTATCAAAGCCCACCAAGTGGACGAATCACCCATAGGCTGAATCTATTATCAAAGCCCACCAAGTGGACAGATCACACATAGTGTGAAATTTATTATCAAGCCCACAAAGTGGACGGACCACCTATAAGGTGGAAACTATTATTAAAGTCCACAAACTGGACGGATCATCCTAGACGGGTGATATTCGAGGTCAATAAAAGTGAACGGATAACGAATAAATTCCACTAATAGGCGAATCATCCAAGACGGGTGAAAGCTTCTTAAGTCCATAAAAGTGGACGGTTGGTGCAAAGTCCCCAAGCTGGACGGGTAATCCCGGACGGATGAAAACACTAAAAAAGTCCACAAGTTGGACGGATCATCCCAGACGAATAAAACTTCTTAAGTCCATATAATGGACGGATAACAACAAGTTCTTTAAATCCATATAAATGGATGGATACAAGCCCACCAACTGCATGGATCATCCCATAAGGTGAAAATTCCAAGTCCACAAGAAAGGACGGGATAAACTACCTAGTATTTAAAGATGGACGGTTCTCCATAAAGCGGACTGGTCATCTGCTAAGGATTAAAATCCTAACCCAGGAATTAGACAACTGAAGAGGATGGATATTTATACATCTCGTCCAAATAATAAACATAAATAAGATGGGCATAAAATTGTGAAACAAAGCAAGTTACATTGACAGATAAAACCCTCGAGGGGCAATTGTTCAATACTAATGACGGATTGTTTTCAAATATACACAAAAAAAAGGGGAAAAATCTCTCTACTCTTTAGGGCCGGCATCTTGAACATTCTGAGCTTGGGCTGACTCTCCATCGTCTTGGGCTGCTTCCTCAGCAAAAAGGTTATCTGTGTTCTCTGAGGTGACGAGCATAGCGGACGTCTGGGCTTGGTTGTCAACTTTTATCATGGACACATCCAGGGCAGGGTAGGCTTCCTTAAATTGACGGAGTGCGTCAACAAAACCTTGTAGGTATGAGTCTCCCAGCTCGGACAATAAGGCGTCAGAGTCACGATATTCTTGGACCGCTACCTTCTTAGCTTGACGGAGCTTTTCCTTCAGGTCTTGGATCTCCTTATCTTTGACCTCCAAGGCCTTCCCCGCCTCATCCTTCTTTTGCTCAGGCTCCTTCCTAACCTGCTCTGAAAGGTCAAACTTTTTCTCCATAGTGGACTTCCACTTGTTAAGTTGACCCCGCTCATCCTCCATCTGCTCTGCCTTTGCTCGCACACGTTCCAAAGCCGTCTCATGGTTAAGGCATCGATCCATTAGGCCCTTCATCATAATCAAGGACTGAAACAAAAAGTTAGAAGGGTTAGACAAAAACAAAATGGAATGGACGGACGTAAGTCAACGGACAAGGATTACCTATGCAATAGCGAAGAGCCCCGTCTCCCCCATTGCCTTCGTCGAGTGATTGCCTAAATCCTCGTAATCCTCCGACGTGATGATAGATGAAAGTTTCTCCAGGGCATGTTTGGAGTCATCACGGAGGAGGGGAGGTGGCTTCTCTTGGCTAATGGACGGGGCCTTCATTAAGCCCTTGCCTGACCCATGCTTCGCGAGGGTAACCGTCTTCACACCCTCAGCCATCAACCCTACGACGGGTTCTAGAGGGACCTTTTGTTGTTTGAGAGGACGGTCCCCTTTGAATGGTTGCTTCCTTTTTATCAACGGAACCGTCCCCTTGGGAACCACCTCGCCGGACTCCTTTCTTCTGGCAACCTGTGTTTTTATCAGCGCCCTCCTCTTAGCGGCATCCATCTCTGTAAAGATGGACGGATGAAGTTATTAACTAACAAAGCTAAAAGCCATTTAAGCAAAATAAGGTCGACGGACTTACGTCTGCGAATTTTTGCGTTGTATCTGACGACTTTCGGTGTTGGTTCAGGACCATCACAGTACCAGTGGATTGTATCAGGATTCACTAACTTTGCCCAAGTCCTTTCCTCCGGCTTGGTCTTTTGGAAAATCTTCTCGAGAAAACCAAACTCCTCAGTACTAACCTGTGGACACCGTCTAACTACAAAAGAAAAGTTCGGTTAAAAATGATGGGGGAAATTATAACTGAACGAATATAAATAAAATCTATAAACTAGGACGGGTGCATACTCAACGGATTTAATACTCCCCAAGTAGTGTCAACGGGCATGTGCTCCGTCTCCCCTGGACGACCCATCCACTCGTCACCCTCTAGGAAAAAATAACGACTCTTCCAATCTCTATTTGAGTCGGGGGTCTCAAAGATAACCTTCAACAACGGACTCCTACTAGCAAAACTGTACATCCCCCTTGATCTGTCTATCTCATCTGGACGGTAGCAGTGGAGGAATTCCCGCACCGTCAGTCTCCTAGCATCGTCTGTCATAGCGTCATACAGAATCTCCATTGCTATGAAGACCCTCCAGGCGTTCGGAGATATTTGGCTGACGGACAGACCCAGATACTTGAGAAGCTCTCAATGAAGGGTACTTAGTGGAAACCTAAGCCCCACCTTCAGCATCTGTTTGTACACCCCGACACCCTCTACCCCTTTGTAATAATATTTCTCTGATACATAGGGTCGACGGATTGCAATATTATCTGGAGTTTGAAAATTAGCCCTAAAAGTATTGAAGTGTTTCTCCTTGATAATGGATGTAAAGTTATGCACCGTCCACTCTAGTAGCATGATGAACTCCCTAAGTCCATCAGCACCTACGATGGATCTTATTGGCTGTTCTTCGCCGTCATCAGAAACATCCTCTGGTTTAGCCATCTCCATATCCTCATTTGTTGAGGACGAGGAAAAGGCGAACAGACTCCTCTCTTCACCTGGACTCTCTTGGTCTTTGTGACCGGACGGGTATACTTCCTCATAATTTGCCCCATCTCAAACAACTAACTGATTACTTGACGCACTAGACATTGCCTACATGTGACGACAAAACCTAAGACTGTCGGATCTAGAGGTGCTGACGAGTGTGTATAAAAGTCTATGAAAATAAAAGTACAATTGCAGGACTTGTGAAAAGAAAATACTCACCAAATCTGTGAATAAGTGAAATACGACGGATGAGTTGATGACGAGTACAGGTATTGAACGGATCGCTCTCTGACAAGGTTGACAGTAGCGCTCTAACAATATGTTTCAATTGAAAATAGAGAAATGAGAAAGGAGGAAGTGTGATATATATATAGGAGGTGCACGGAAGATGAAGCGACGCTTCGATCCAGGGAAAAGTCCAATCAAAGAACGGCATGTGTCGTACATCATAAATGCTCAACAACCTGTCAGGGATGGGCGCAGTACGCATCGTCCTCTTTTTTGCTCCGTCAAACCTAGAATATCGGACCGTCACCCCATTGGTCCGTCCACTCAACTTTAATGGACCCATAGGGTGAAGGGGGCAACTGAAGGGGATAAAAATATAGCCTGACGAGCCTTATTAAATGGGCCTGACAGATCCAGGTCCGTGGGCCGACGGAGAGCAAGCCCAACTTGTGCAAAGACCCATCATGGATGGATACAGCAAAAACCCTAGATGAGAAATACTTGTTACCCACGCCTGAATCATCATAGAATCCCAAAGAAAATAGGAGTCCTAGCATAAAAGGAATTCTGGAAGATACGCGTACAGAATGAGGATCTTCTCTACAAGGAAAGGTCTTGTTCATCACATTTGAAACTATTCAAGTAAAGTCTTATAAGGAAAAGACTTCTACACCAAGGAAGAGGTGCCAGCCTTCTGCTACTATAAAAGCCCCAATACTTTCACAAATCGAGGTACGCATAATTAACCCTTCTCTAACACTCTAGAGTTGAGAATAGTTCTAACTTGACCTTCGGAGGGTATTTGGCCGGCACCACACCGGTGCTCTCTGTTGAGTCGCTTCTTTCTTCTTGCAGGTCGCTATTTCAAGCATGCGAGAATCATGTAGCTCACTGGTGGTTTTTACGGTATCATCAATGATTATGATGTTGTTGAGGTTGATGCTACAGAGGTGTATTCTAGGAGAGCAGGTAAGGAACCTGTGACTCAGCACCTATCTAAGGACAAGGATGTAGTTGATAGCAGTAACAGTGGAGGAGGTAATGGTGAAAGAAGTGGCCTAGAGGATGAAGATGTAGTGAATCCTGATGAAAGGGAGTTTGTGGAGGACAATAGTGATAGTTGGGATGGTTCTGATGAGGATGTTACTGAACCAGTACAAATAGGTGTTGGTGTAATGAATTTTGATTATGAGAGTGAGGAGTTGCACAGTCTTGAGAAATCATCATCTGATGATGATATTAGGGATGATACTGATGATAGCTCTAAGGATGAACTAAAAACACTTGTGGGAAAGGGAAGGGGACAAAAGAAGACATTCCTAGTGTTTAAGCCAGTTGCTAAGGCCGAACATATCAGATTTGAGAAAGATATGTTGTTCACAACACCTAAGCAATTCAAAGAAGCTATAACTGATTATGCAGTGCACGATGGCTAGGGGATTAGATTTGCAAAAAATGATTTGCAGAGGGTAAAAGCAATTTGCCAGGAAAACTGTAAGTTTGTGGCATATCTAACAAAGCTACCAAGAGAGAAGAGCTACCAACTAAGAATACTGAACCTGAAACACACATGCTCTAGGAGTTATAAGAATCCAAGGTGCACTTCTTCATACATTGGGAAGAAGTTGATGAAGAAAGTGAGAAGACAATCTAACATGAAACTAAAAGACATCCAAGATGCTATACATAAGAAGTTTACACTAAACATAACTCTAGGAAAAGCCAGCAAGGCTAGGGAGAAAGCAAGAGAATATATTGATGGGGCTTACACACAGCAGTACAATCAACTTTGGGAGTATTGTGAAAAGTTGAGGAGGGCTAACCCTGGCAGTACCATACTTATAAAGGTACACACCTTCAATAAAGGTGATTTGGCTACTGAGATGGACTTGGTCTGTGGGATTCCTTATTTTGAAAGGTTGTACATATGCCTAGAGGATTGCAAGAAAGGGTTTATGGCTGGATGTAGGCCAATAATTGGTTTGGATTTCTGCCACTTGAAGACTAAGTTAGGTGGGCAATTAATCACAGCAGTTGCTAGGGACCCTAATAAAGAGTACTTCCCACTTGCATATGCTGTAGTGGAGGCTGAAACTAAAGAATCCTGGACATGGTTCATAAATTTGCTACTTGCAGACATAGGTCAGAACACAAGATGGACATTTATATCAGACCAGCAGAAGGTATATATGTTTATTACCATATCTATATGCATTACCATATTGGATGTATAGAGTTACTAACACCACAATTATTGTTATTGTACTCACAAGGGTTGGTGCAGACCTTCATTGATAATTGGCCACAATATGAGCATAGGATCTGCTGCAAACACCTCTACAATAATCTCAGAAAGAACCATCCTGGTGTTCTGATTAAAGAGTTGTTTTGGAAAGCAACCAAAGCTACTTACAAAGCTGAGTTTGATAGGTTGATGGATGAACTGAAGGGAATTGATGAGGATGCACACAGTTGGTTGCAAGATCATTCAACTACCATATGGGCCAGACACATGTTCAGTGAGGATGGGTTAAATGATACAGTATTGAACAACATGTGTGAGAGTTTTAACAGTAGGATTCTGAAGTTTAGATCTAAGCCTATAATCACAATGGAATGAATCTAAGCCTTTGAGTAACAGTTAGTCAGATACATTGTTTGATTAACACCTTGTGTGCGATTGTAGCTGGAGTCCATTAGGTTATATCTTATGACCAGGTTTCAAGAGAACGGACAAAATATCATGAAAGTGGAATCAGAGATATGCCCTAAAGTACTTAAGAGGTTGCATAGGGAAAAGATTGCAAGCAGCAGGTGGCTTGCTTCTTGGGTAGGTCATACACAATTTGAGGTTAAAAATGGACTGCAAAGCTTCATTGTGGACTTGGAAAAAGGTCATTGTGGACTTGGAAAAAGGACATTGTAGTTGCAGGAAATGGGATACAACTAGCATACCATGTGCCCATGTAGTTTCCTGCATATTCTTCAATAGGCAAGATGCTAAGCAGTATGTGCACATGTATCTTCATGTCTCCACATATAAGGCCTGTTATGAGCCTGTAATTGCACCTATCAATGGGCAAAATATATGGAGGCCCAGTGGTGTCCAACCTGTTCAGCCTCTTATCAAACGAAGACCACCTAGCAGGCCCAAAAAGAAAAGAGCAAGGGAGGCTAGTGAACCAGCAGGTAGGAGAGCTGGTATCTCCAAACAGTGTAGGACCTGTGGTAAAATATGACACAATAAAAGAAGTTACAAGGATGAGATTGGAGGAAACTCTTCCCTACCAGGCACCACAAATAGAACCAGTGCAACCAATAAGGTAACATTCTACCATGTTTGTCAAGTAAATGTGTGAGAGTTTTTACATATTACATGTCAATAAATGTGGATTTCTTGTTTGTAGACCAACAGATGCAAAAACTATTCCAACATCAATCAGCCAACAGGACAAGCTCAAGCTCAACCAAGCTCTGCCACCCCATTTGCACCACCTCAGCCATTTGTATCATCCCAGTCCACCATGCACACCTTCATTCCTGGTGCACCAACTCAACTATGGACAAGCTCTCCCAGTCCAGCATGCACACCTTCACTCCTTGTGCATTTCCTTAGCTATGGACAAGCTCTTCCAACCCAAGTGCACCATACCAAACCAACATGCACTTCTCATCCAGCCCAAGTGCACCATACCAATACACCATGCATAGCTCTGCCACACCTTTTCCACCACCCCAGTCCAACATGCACAACTCCAGTCCAAGTGAACACCAGACCGCCACAGGATCATCCAATCTAGTTCAGGCCAGTAGAAGCTTAGTTTTTCAGGCTTATGAAGTTTAGTCCAACTCCAATCCAATTGCACCACCCAACTTAGGCAACAGTCCAATTCCAAGACTGAGGAGGAAAAGAATGGTTATATCAAAGACCCTGAATGCTTCCAAGAATGCATCTAGATACATGGGGGCTTTCAAGTTTGCTGGGAGTCGGTCATCAATGCATGCTCCAAGAAAAAATGAATAGCTTGTTTTATATCTTTTGATGAATGGCTTGTGTTTTGTATAATTATAGCCAAGCTCTTATTTTGTATAATTGGTATTAGTTAAACAATGCCCTGCTGTTTAGGTTAAGATTGGCAGTTGAACAATGCCCTTTTATTATTTAAACATACTTTTGCTTTTTTTAATGATAACTATGAAGATGTTTGGGTTAAGTTTGGCAGTATGTTAATTAAGATGTTTGGATTTCAAGATTGAGTTTGTTGTTTCCTTCTGTCTTGTTTTATATGTGTAGTATAGTGCTTTCTTGGAATATGTTATTTGTTAATACCAGTTTTATTTGTTGCATGCACTTGGAAATCTACTACTTGGTTCAACAGGGACATTTCCAATCCACACATCCACACATTGAATGAGAGAGGTACTCATTTATTTCTCAATAGAAAGAGTACAAAATAAGTAGCAGATGTGTCATTGCTAATAACTAATCCTACCAAAATAGAGCACATTGCCAACCCTCCACATATAAACATTGAAACCCTCCATACATAAACACTACAATCCTACATGCACTACCAAGCACAGCAACCCACACAAGTTATTTCCACCCCTTACTTCAGCAAACATAGAACTGCAAATATCACCAGTAACAATGCCACAACTACAACTAAAAACTTCTCTCTCTTCTTGCAGTTTGCAAGCTCAACCTCAAGTTTGATGATCCTTTGCCTTTGCTGTGGGATAAGCACCTTACCACATTCACATATCTCATCATCACACCATTGGAAGAACCTACACTTTCGCCCCACTTGAAACACAGATAATGCTCTGAAAAATGAAAAATGGAAATCCATAAACTATTGTAGCAACAATTTGAAACAACATATTGAAATTAACTAAAACCCACACAAACAATTTACTGAAATTGACATACCTAGTAGTTTGGACAACCAAAGAACCTTCTGCCAGGGTTGTCTTTAGTCCACGCCACAACTAGGACAGGTTTTTTATTACAATAGCACGTCATTGATGCTCTCCTCCTCACATTGGAACTTGTTGAACAGCTTGCTTCCATTGGGCTTCGAAGATTGTTTGTTTTGATCGTGGTTTAGGGAGATGAGGATTAGCTATGTGGGTGGAGGTCCAAGCTCGAATTTTGGGAGTTTAGGGTTTCTGGTACTGATTTGGGGGATTTTGGGTTTTTGGTATTGATTTGGGTTGTAGTGAGGGTCATGTGAGGGTCACGTGTGACATAAAGGGGCAGGAAACCCATGTGGCACAGGTGACGAGAGCCACGGTGGATTTTTATTAATATTTTAATCAATCCGTTAGTCACTTCAGCTATTTCCATCTGTTAGCTGACGGAAAGGATTAAAATAACACGCGTTAATTGGATTAGGGACTAAAAGTGTTAAAATAGAAATGTAAATAGAAATGACCCCAAAATGTAAGGACGAAAAGTGCATTTACGCCTTTTTGTTACTATTCATGGCCCTATTACACTTTTTGGTACTATTCATAAGTCACACTGTACTATTTTAACTAACTTTTACTTTTATCTACAGTACTTTACTTTGACTAAGCATTCTCTTAATGTCACAAATTATGCTGTGTGGATAGAGAATATTCTACCACAATTTTATTCTATTTTTTAAGGCTGATATAACCGATTTTCTTTAATAAAGTTTTTAGGTTTTCTCAAATAAAAAAATTAAAAAAAAAAATAATCCCCATCCCCCTTAAATTTTTTTTAATTTCATTTTGCGTCAATATCTAAGCATATATCAAAGGATTCTATATCATGCATAAACATGATTTATGACGGTTTTACTATCTCTCATTTTTGAAATTCATTAATTAATATCATTTAAGTACTTTTTCTAATTAAATGTCTGTAATTACACTTATAAGAGAACCCCATAATCTCACATTTGTCAAGTTTGAAGGGAATTCAAAATTTGTGATTGTCTAAATTCGAGGTCCATCCTCAGGTCTATAAACCATACCTTTATCACTCTGATTCCTAAAGTTCACAATCCTGAAAGAGTTTCAGATTTTAGACCCATAAGTTTGTGCAATGTGATTTATAAGATCATCAGTAAGGTGATTGCCAATCGCCTCAAGCCTTTGCTTAATTCCATTATTTCTGAGACTCAGAGTGCCTTCATTGCTGATAGATTGATTACAGATAATATTTTAATTGCTTTTGAATCTCTGCATCATATGAAGAATAGCTGCACAGGGAAGAAAGGTTTTATGGCTATGAAGTTAGATATGAGCAAGGCTTATGATCGGGTAGAATGGGTGTTTATTGAAAAAATTCTTCTCAAGATGGGATTTCCGCCTGCTTGGGTGGCTTTGATTATGGAATGCATAACCACTGTATCATACTCTATTCTTGTGAACGGTGAGCCTAAGGATTTGATTGTTCCTTCTAGAGGTCTACGACAGGGTGATCCTCTTTCTCCTTATTTGTTCCTCTTTTGTGCTGAGGGTTTGAATGCACTCTTAAGGAATGCTGCATCAAAAGGAGACATACAAGGTTTCTCACTTTGTAGAAATGGGCCTAAACTAACTCATCTATTCTTTGCAGATGACTGCTTAATTTTTTGCAGGTCTACTTTAGAAGAATGCAATAAAGTTCAAGAGCTATTGGCCTACTATGAGGTAGTTTCGGGCCAAGTGATCAATAAGGAGAAAACCACTCTTTGCTTTAGCAGAAACACAGATGAGGCAACTCAGGAAGCTCTAAAAGTGGCCCTGAATGTCCCTGCTATTAGACATTATGAGAAATATTTGGGCTTACCTTCTTTTGTTGGAAGGAACAGGACGGCATGTTTCACTCAAATCAAAGAAAGGATATGGGGCCGTATGCAAGGATGGAAGGAAAAGTTGCTGTCTCAAGCAGGAGGGAGGTTATGATTAAGGCAGTGGTTCAATCTATTCCAGTTTACTCAATGAATGTGTTCAAGCTTCCGATGGGTCTCTGTAAAGATATTGAAGCCATGATTCGTAAGTTTTGGTGGGGAAGTGGTGATGCGAAGAAAATTCAGTGGGTTAAGTGGAGTTCTTTATGCTCTTCAAAATCAATTGGAGGCATGGGATTTCGGGATTTCCAAAAGTTTAATAATGCGTTGTTGGCTAAACAAGTGTGGCGCTTTCTTCATCATCGAGAATCCCTTCTTTTCAAAGTGTTTAGTGCTAAATATTTTCCGAATGGGAATATTCTTGAGGCCTCAGTTCATCCTAAATGTTCTTATGCTTGGCGGAGTATTTTACAAGCTCGTGGGGTTATTGAGAAAGGGGCAATATGGAGGGTTGGCAATGGCCAACTGATTGATGTGTGGCATCACAGGTGGCTGCCTGATTTGAACCACAGCAAGATCATATCTCCAAGAGCTAGTTCATCAGTTCAGCGAGTCTGTGACTTATTCCTCCCTGATACTAGAATTTGGGACCCGGGTCGACTAGCGAGTTGCTTTCTTCTGTGGGAGGCAGATATGGTGAGTAGGATTCAGGTTTGCGAGGAAGGAGCTGAAGATACTTTGATTTGGCCTCTAACCAGTGATGGTGCGTATAGTGTCAGGAGTGCTTACCGGATGTTGGTTTCTGCTGAAGCTTCTCTTATGCCGAGCTCATCAACTTCAGATGAAAATGGTCTGGTTTGGAAGAAGATTTGGAAGATCCGGACACCGAATAAGATACGGCATTTCATTTGGCGCGCTGCAAAGGATTCTTTACCAACAAAACAAAACCTGCTGGCTCGGCACCTTCCAATCAGTCCGGTGTGTGCTGGCTGTGATGACCACACGGAAACAACCTTACACTGTTTGTGGCTGTGCGATCAATCTCGCTCGGTCTGGACGTCAATCCCAGAGTTCCGCTTGCTGTTCAGAAGAAGTGTCGGACTTTCTTTGATCTTTTAGGGGAGCTTTTCAGTGGTGGATCAAGTTTTAGGATTGCTTTCTTTGCCACGGTGGCTTGGTGTTTATGGCAACGTCGAAATCGGTTGCGGGAACATCAACCTGTTTGGCTGCTGCATGAGCTGGGTGATCGGGCCAAGGCGTTGGTGATGGAATATGAGGAGGTGAATTGGCTGGAGCAGAGTGTGTCTATTCCACGGCCTAGAGTGCGTTGGTCTCCACCACCTGCAGATTGGTACAAAGCAAACTTTGATGCTGCTTTTTCCATAGAATCGGGGTCAACTGCGATTGGTGTTGTGTTTAGAGATCAAGCTGGGGAAGTCATTGCTGCTCTATGCCAGAATTTGGGTCAGGTTCAATCGGTGGATATGGCTAAGGCTTTGGCAGCTCGGAGGGCAATGATTTTTGCAAGGGAGCTAAGTTTGTTTAATATTATAGTTGAAGGTGATTGTCTCCACATTATTCAGGCTTTGCAGCGTCCAGACCCTTGTAATCTGTTGTTTGGGCATATCATTGATGAGACTAAGAGGATGGGTCAGTTGTTGAGAGGATGTAGGTTTCAGCATGTTAGGCGGGAAGGGAATAGCTTAGCGCATAGTCTAGCTAAAAAAGCAGTTTTAACTGCAGACGTGGAGGTTTGGGTAGAAGATCTACCTGAGGAGGTGGTTGATGTTTTTCAGTCTGACTGTTCCTGAGTTTGTTGGGTGTATTTTGTGAAGTTTGTTTTTTAAATAAAATTTCGCTTACCTTTTTCTCAAAAAAAAAAAAAAAAAAAAAAGCAATCTCCACCCACTGTCCCAGATTTTTTTGTTGAATGCTACAGGGGATGAGTGCATTGCTATTTTTTCTATTCCTAATTGAATTTCTTATGGGAAGTAAGAGATGGGCCAAGCCCTCCTCTTTATCCTCTTACTTTATATATATAATATAGAGTGGGGGGTATTTTTTATTTTTATCAATTGACTTTTACATTTTAATTTGAGATAAATTGCACTGATTAGCAAAATATTCGGGCGGATTTGCTGTCGAAATTTCGTTGGATGATTACAATTGGGTTCCTTGGTGATCGCATTCATCTAAATAAAGTACAGATCTGCGCATAACCTTGTGTAGCTACAGAGTTTAGACTGACCCTCTCCACTCCTCAACATCTGATGGTCCTTTTCAAATTTCAATTGACCTTCGCTTCCTGATTAAAAAAAATTTCAAAATTCAAAACAGACGCCTAAACAAAACCCATATAGGTCTCATATTTCAAGCCCTTGGTCCATCTTAATTGATGCTTATCACTCATCGGTGAAGTTAAACCAGATTTGGTCCAAACCAAAATTTATGAGTCTTACCCAGTACCCAAAAATTCACACAAATATGATAAATAAATTGTCAATATTGAGTTACAGACCATAACACCAGAGACCGACCCAAAGGTTCAAAGTTAAAACCATGCCTCTCCAAGTTGAAAGTTGAAACAAACCTGCTTCTAGAATAGGTTAATAGTTATACTTGAACCAACTTTTTTGTCTAGTCTAAACAAATTAGCATTTCATTTAATCAATAGACGATAAACAAGCAAACATCATTACTTAAGACTTCGACCAAGATTAGGTTGCATTAGCACGAAAATTTACAAAAACAGAGCCAAAGCAAGTCTCAAAGCAGAGCAAAACAGAGTCAAGCAACACTATCACACATTCACTATCGCAGACAGACCTCACTCACTCAATGTTAACATGGAACACATCCTTCTTCTCCTCTTCCTTTATTTTCGGAACCAGCACCTTGAGAACCCCATTTTTCATCTCAGCCTTGATTGAGTCCAGCTTGTAAAGCTTCGGAGGCAAATCCAACCTACTTGTGTACTTTCTCTTACTCTCCTCGTCCTCCTCAGATAACTTCTCGCCCTCTCCTTTGATAATCAGTGTGCTCTCCTCCACAGAGACCGTCACATCCTCTTTGCCCAGCCCAGGCATGTCAAGTCGAATGTACAGAGCATCGTTATCTTCCTTCACGTCCCAGGAGCCTCGCTTCGACCCAGCTCCCACGCCTCGTGACGCTGCGAGAAATGGGTCCTCTATGAACTGGTCCATCAGGTTCAAGACCTGGCTCAGACTCCTTGTTGTAGAGAATGGATCAAACACATCTACAATTTCATCAAACACCCAAAATCAGAAAGCTAATAACATTAAACAACAACGCAAAAGCCCAGAAAACAACAAAAATAAGAAGTAGATAATTTGTAAATTGAGGAGTGAGATAACAACTACCTGTGAAGAAGGCAGGGCCACGGCGGCGAGTGATGAACTGGTCGGAGCGGCGATCCACGTCGTCGTGATCGTCGAATTTGGAGAGTTGGGTGTTGGTGTTGAAGGAGCGAGAGAGAGAGGGAGCGAGAGAAATGGAGCGAATGGGGTTGAATAGCTTGGACAAGAGAGCTGGAGCGGCGACCCTTCTAAGAGCAATAGACGATGCCATCGTTGGAATAGTAGGCCTAGAGTGTTTGATTGGTGACTTTTTGGAGTGTGTGCGAGAGAAAGGGAGGGAGAGACTTTTTCTGAGCTTGTGATGTTTTGGGTTTAAGGGTGTGGGGGTTGAGGGTTTAATATAGGGACCAAAGACGTGGAGAAGGGGAAACACAGAGAGAGAGAGAGAGAGAGAGAGAGAGAGGAGTGGAGAAAGTTCGAGAGCTGAGGGGTGCGAGAAGGTTCTAGAATTGTAGAGAAATGAGAATCTCTTCCCAATAAAATAGTAATATTGGGCCAGGCCTTTTTTTAAAACTTTTTTATTTTGATAACAAAAAAATAAATAAATAAAAAGAAGGGATATATCATATATTATATACCCTCCCACGTTATTTAGCTCGTTTTGATTATCTTCTGAGATTAATTTTGTTATATGATTGTAATAAATTAATAATCACCTATGTATCTACCATTAAAATTTTAGAACAGGCAATTAAAAATAAAAATATAGAGTTGAGAAATCAAATCCCCTTTCTCATTTTATTGAGACCTCATTCTCATTAAAATTCCTCCCATTCTCTACCATTTTTACATGGATGAAAAGATACATTAGCCACATCAAACATAATTTTCCTCTCTCTCTCTCTCTCTCTCAACTCCTTTCAGTAAGGAAAAACCACAGCTATGATTTTCTCTCCGATGATCTGAGTTGGCGTCAGAGCTCATTGTTGTTTTGTTCATGAAGGTGACTTCATCAAAATCGCATTGACTATGCTGCTATGGGGATGATGATTAAACCCAAATCTAGAAGGTTCCCCATTCGTTTCCATTCTCCCATCAAATGTTAAGAGCTCCTACAAGAGTTCTTGTCTTCTTGATCCTGCTAGAGATGGTTTTAGAGTGTGACTCATGGAAGGGGACGTGGCTTATTTTTTATGAAGGGTAGTGAAACATTGGGTGTTAAATTGAAGAGCAAGTAATATTAAAACATTGGATGTCAAATACGTACCAATGATTATCATATATAAAGAAGAAAAAACAATGAAATTGCTTAAATATTGAAACTATTAACATGTATAGTGTTGTAGGCTTTAGGCCCAACTAAATTACTTGTATAACACACATTCTTGTACTACATTCTTATTTGTACTGCATTTATATGCCTCCTATATAAAGGCACTCATATATATTTTTTCATTCTTGAGAAATACAATATACAATCATTCAATATTTCTAACATGGTATCAGAGCTACTGCTCTGACCTTTTCTTAGCAGTCTTGTCTTTATTGGTGTGACTCCATTCTCAATATCGCTTTCACCATCACAGTAGCCGTCGCAGTCTCTCGTCGTTGAACCTCCGATGTCTTCCCGCTGTCGTCCTTGGGTTCCGGACCTG
Source organism: Quercus alba (assembly GCA_036321655.1). Classification (NCBI taxonomy): domain Eukaryota; kingdom Viridiplantae; phylum Streptophyta; class Magnoliopsida; order Fagales; family Fagaceae; genus Quercus; species Quercus alba. The sequence goes on along the minus strand of CM070309.1, from coordinate 10,865,552 downwards.
CAGCTGCCATCGTTAAGGAGTTTCACACTGCACAGGCCACTGCCCTTTGCATCACCACTGCAAATATTGCTCTAATTACGTTTGTGAAGGTACCATTGAGATTATCTTGCCCCGATCTACACATTAGTGGAAGCCTCGACTCCATCGGAGATTGCACGCACCTCCACACGCCGCTCAAAGGTTCTATTCCGCAACTCACGTGCCACATGTACCATCCACACGCCACTGCACAACTGGGTTTTTCCTGATGCGCTCCTACGCGCCGCATCTCCAGGTCACGCACCGCGCACATGCTCTCACACACCTACACACGCATTAACCCTCCCCCGACGTCATCCATGTCAGCCCTAGTTGTGCCGTTGCTGACGTCACTTGCTTGTGTCAGCCGCTGACATCATCATTTGACTTCTGAGGGTTTGACTGTTGATTTTAGCAGGTTTAACCGTTGACTTTCGTAAGGTTGATCGTTGACTTTTTGCCATTGTTGACTTTTTGCAGTTCAAGTGCTCCTTATCCAGTTTTTAGTGTAGATTTCATTTTTGTAGTCCATTTTGCTTCTAAATGAAGAATAAAGACAAGTTTTCTTCCTTTTGCAACAACCGTCGCCGACAATCCAGCAAACGTTTTTGCAATTTTTGTAAACGTTTTGGCCACAGTATTGAGACTTGCTATCATCACAACAAATTAGTTATTTCAATTTCTGCTGCTACTGTTGCTAACACTAAGAGTGTCCAACCAATGGCTCCCGTGTCTACACAGTCTCAGTCTTCTGGATCCACTTTCACCATTTCTAGAGATGACCTTATAAACATCATCGCTAATGTCATTCGTATGGTTGGTAATGCATCTTATTCCTCTTCTCTCTCAACTTTATCTGGTATGTCTCCTACCTCTTGGCTTATGGATTCTGCTTGTTACAATCACATGACACCTCACTTGTCTTTATTTTCTGAACTTAAACCTACACCACGCCCTCTTAATATTCACACAGCAAACAATTCCACAATGTCTGGTCATAATATAGGTTCTGTTTCAACCTCCAACCTCTCAATTCTTGGGGTTTTTAATGTTCCTGACCTTTCTTACAATTTATTCTCTGTGGAACAATTAGCTGAGTTGGGTTATCACATTATCTTTGATTATTCTGGATGTATTGTGCAGGATCTAAGGACGGGACAGGAGCTTGGGACCGGTCCCAAAGTTGGGCGTATGTTTCCTGTAGACAACCTTCGTCTTTCACTTGTTGCTCCTGTTTCTGTTGCCACAGTTTCTTTTGTTTCCTCCCTTGCACTTTGGCATGCTCAACTTGATCACGCATCTTCCTCTTAAGTACAACAATTGGCTTCTAGAGGTTTGTTAGCTTCAGTGTCTACAGAAAATTTTGATTGTGTCTCATGTTAGTTAGGAAAACAACCAGCTTTACCTTTCAATACTAGTGAATCAATATCCACTGATATCTTTGACATTATTCATTCTGATGTTTAGGGGCCTTCCTCTATCTCTAGTATTGGTGGGTCTTGATATTTTGTTGTCTTTGTTGATGATTACTCTCGCTATAGCTGGATTTTTAATATGAAACATCGTTCTGAATTATTGAAAGTATATTCTAATTTTGCAAAAATGGTTGAAACTCAATTTTCCAAACGCATCAAAATTTTTCGATCTGATAATGTTCTTGAGTACACTCAATATGCTTTCCAAGCTGTTTTGCATTCTTATGGCACTGTTCATCAACTAACTTGTCTAGGTACCTCTCAGCAAAATGGTAGAGCCGAACAAAAACTTCGTCATATTCTTGACACTGTTCGTGCTCTCCTTCTCTCTACGAAAGTTCCTACTCCTTTTTAGGGCGAAACTGCTCTTCATGTTGTTCATACTATTAATCGCATTCCAAGTCCTGTTATCCAAAATAAAACTCCATATGAGCGCCTTTTTGGGTCACCTCCAGACTATCACCATCTTCGCTCCTTCAGTTTTACTTGTTTCGTTCTTCTTCAGCCACATGAGCATAACAAACTTGAGCCTCGGTCAAAACTTTGTTGTTTTCTTGGCTATGGCGAAACTTAAAAGGGGTATCGGTATTATGATCCTATCTCTTATCGTCTTCGTATCTCCCGCAATGTTGTCTTTTGAGAACATCACCTCTTTGTCGAGCTCTCTCACTTCCGTGCCTCCCTATTTTCCTCCTCTGTCTTAGATCTTTTTCCAGATGAGGCACATATTCCTTCTATAACTACTCCTGATCCTCCTGTAGTTGCTTCTGATTCTCTTGTAGACTTCTCTGTCCAACCACCAAATATCATTGATCTCTTTCCTAGTTCACCTTTTAATGAACAGATCAAAAATGAGCTACCTAACCCCAACCCTGAGCTTGGGTCCCCTGCTCCTGCTCTGCCTGAAGATCTTGCACAAGACATTCCACCTCGTCACTCAACTCAGGTAAGATCTATTCCTACACATTTACTTGACTATCATTGTTACACTGCCCTTGCTACACTACACGAGCCTCACACCTATCGTGAGACTTCCACTGACCCTTTATGGCAGATTGCAATGAAAGAGGAACTTGATGCATTATCTAAAAACCATACTTGGGATTTGGTGACACTCTCCCCCTAGGAAATCTATGGTTGGTTGTAAGTGGATCTACAAGATTAAGACTCGCTCTGATGGGTCCATTGAGCAGTACAAAGCTCGTCTCGTTGCAAAAGGTTTTACACAGGAGTATGAGATTGATTATGAAGAGACCTTTGCTCCGGTTGCTTGTATCTCATCTGTTCGTGCCCTCTTAGCTGTTGCTACTGCCAGTAAATGAGACCTTTTTTAGATGAATGTCAAAAATGCATTCCTTAATGGGGATTTAAGTGAAGAAGTTTATATGCAACCTCCTTCTAGTCTCTTTGTTGACTCCAATAAGGTTTGTCACCTTCGACATGCACTTTATGGCCTTAAACAAGCTCCACGAGCTTGGTTTGCCAAATTCAGATCTACCATCTCTCGCTTGGGTTACATGGCCAGTCATTATGATTCTGCCTTATTTCTTCGTCGTACTGACAAAGGTACTATTTTACTTCTCTTGTATGTGGATGATATGATCATAACTGGTGATGACCTCAGTGACATTCAAGAACTCAAGGATTTTCTCAATCAGCAATTTGAGATGAAAGATCTTGGACATCTCAGCTACTTCTTAGGTCTTGAAATCACTCATTTTACAAATGGACTTTATATTACTCAAGCCAAGTATGCCTTTGAACTCTTGTCTCGAGCTGGACTCACTGATAGCAAGACTGTTGACACTCCAGTTGAGCTTAATACGCATCTGACTCCCTCAGGGGGGAAACCATTATCTAATCTCTCTCTTTACAGACGCTTGGTTGGTAGCCTAGTTTATCTCACTGTCACTCATCCAGACATTTCCTATGTTGTTCACCAGCTGAGCCAGTATCTGTCTGCTCCATAACCGACTCACTATGCTGTTGTTTTGCACATTCTTCGATACCTAAAGGGCACTCTCTTCCATGGTCTTTTCTACTCTACTCAGTCTCCTCTTATTCTTCGTGCATTTTCTGATGCTGATTGGACAGGAAATCCCACTGATCGCAAGTCCACCACTGGTTATTGTTTTCTTCTTAGTTCTTCTTTGATTTCTTGGCGAAATAAGAAACAAACTCATGTGGCTCGTTCTAGTACTGAAGCAGAATATCGCCTTTGTTGACACCACATCTGAGCTTCTTTGGCTACGATGGCTTCTCAAAGACTTAGGTGTGTCTACATCCTCTGTTACTCCTCTTTATTGTGACAACCAGAATGTCATTCATATTACTCACAATGATGTCTTCCATGAACGGACTAAACACATCGAGATCGATTATCATTTTATCCGTTATCATCTTGTCCATGGTGCTCTCAAGCTGATCTCAGTCTCCTCTAAAGATCAACTTGCAGATATCTTCACCAAGTCACATCCTAAAGGACGCCTTCGTATTTTGGTTGACAACCTCAAGTTGGTCTCACATCCACCTTGAGTTTGAGGGGGGCTGTTAACATGTATAGTGTTGTGAGCTTTAAGCCCAACTAAATTACTTGTATAGCACACATTCTTGTACTACACGCTTACTTGTACTGCACTTATATGCCTCATATATAAAGGCACTCATATATATTATTTCATTCTTGAGAAATACAATATACAATCATTCAGTATTTCTAATAGAAACGTTGGGCTCCGAGTCACCTCAACATTGTCAAAAATCAAATGGGTTTTGCTACTATAGTTTCAAAAAAAAAAAAAATTGTGCTTAAAATCACAAAACCCATGCTTGGAAATTATGCGGAAACAACAAAGAAAGAGGAAAATAAAAATTAAAGATTGAAACTTCTCGTTAAGAATTAGCATAAAATTGGTAAATCAAATGTGTTTTTTGGAATAGCTTCAAAAACATTCTCATTTGTGCTTAAAATCACAAACCCGTGTTAAACAATTTACTAATAACATGGTTGAGTCGTTATAAAAAAAATAAAATAAAATAACATGGTTGAGTCTGAGTTTGACGCTAGGCGGGAGGGAGGGAGAAGGAAATTTTGGTTAAGTGGAATTGTGATTTATGTCGCCACTCGCCAGCGACTATTCCCAGACTTCAATGAGATCCGTTACACTATTTTTGACCTATCTTTTCCATCCGCTTCCAACGACACTGGTATAGGGGTGATGACGTTGAAAGTGCGAAGATGTAAGAAATTAATTATTGTGTGATGTTGCTTATATTTTACCATTATATTTTTTTTATGCCACGTGTCTTTCATCTTCATTAAAATGAGAAAAAATATGAGGAATTTAAATGAGAGAGGAGCGGAACTCTTCTTCATTATGTTGGATTTCATTCTAATAAAGGATTCTAAAGAAACACTTGCAAACATAATAAACGCAAACTCAAGATATTCAAAAATATATAATACTCAAATTAGTGACAACTACCCATCAAACTTACAAATTTAACACCCAAACAATCGTGAGCCACCAATTTTCTTCCAAGCCATGTATAACCACAACCCCGTAACACCAAAAAAGCCACTAAAGCCTACCCAAAGCTACCAAAGCCACTAAATCACCCCTTTGGTCAATACATTAAAATATTTCAATGCCTAAGCTATGATGCTATGTATTTTTGGATAAATATTGTAGCTAAAATGCATTTTTGCTATTAGCTATATTACAAAATTCTCATTGTCATACTATTTTAATCAAGGGTGTCAATACCGTACCGGAGGCTGTACCAGTTTAGCCAGCGGTACGATATATTTCGGGTACCGGTCAATACCGGTATACCGTTTCGGGATTACCGCTAATATATATATATATATATATATATAATTTTAAAGTGACAAATTCTATATAAATTAATATATTTATTTACATTTCAATTTTTTACCTCTTTTGTTTAAATTATTTTAAGCTAATGCCTAGCCCATTTCACTACTCAATAATAATTATAAAAAAAAAAAATTAAAAACCATAATAGGACTTCTGAGTGGTCAAAAAGAAAAGAAGAGTAAATAGTAAACTAGGGGCAGATAAACCACGTTGGTTTGTCCGCCCCTTAATAACTTTTGTTAAATAATAATTTTAAAAAAAAAAAAAAAAAAAAAACCTTTTAGTAAGAAGTAGAAAGTGGGTAGGCGTAAAACAAGTGGAAGTCATCTCATCTTGAACTCTGTTCTCTGGGTTTCTCTGCTAACATTTTGTTTAGAAACCCAAACCAGAAATGCCAAAAGAAAAAGAGTGACAACGAGGAAGAGAAGAAAACTCAAGAAGCTACTATGCGATGGCAGCGAGCTCAAGCCTCAAGATCTAACAATATTTCACTGGTGGATGAAGGTTCAATAATGGTGAAGAGGCGCTGTAAGTAGCAATTTTTTTTATGAAAACCCATTTCAGTTTGTACCGGTCCGAAACGAAGATACCGCCCGAAAAGCACCGGAATCCGCCGAAATGGCCAAAACAAGCCGAAACACACCAGTATTTAAGACGGTACGAATCAACCCAGTTTCTGTACCGGTCCAGGCACCGGCACGAAAAATTCCGGCCGTACTGGCCGGTACGGTACGGAATTAACATCCTTTATTTTAATGGATGCAAAGAATTGAAATTGAGTAAAAAATTTAGAAATTAAAACATTTCTTAAGTAAATAAATAATAGAATCAAACTTGGTGTAAAATTTTGCTTGGATTTGGGATTGTGTGTAATGATAATCAAGATTATCCCTTAATAACAACAACATTTCACATTTGTTCACCGACCCTTGAAAGTTGAAACCCTGATGCCAAGCCCATATATACATACCATGAAATATGAGGGCGATTTTCCACTCAAATACGGTCCGAATGCCAAAACCAAGGCCACAGTCCAGTTGATGTTGAAATGAAATGGTTGAGTAATTGAAGGAATACACATTGAAACATCTAAGATTGAGCATTACCAAGATTTTGCATTAGTGCTCAACTTCTCTCTTTGAAATAATGAATATAACAGGAAAAAAAAAATGAAAAATTAACAACGCTTGACCATTTAGATTTCCAAAAAGAGGTTGTAAAAACAAGGCATCGCATTATTGAAAGGCAGCATACCAGCATGATCAGAAAGCAACCAACGTTTAATCCCTTACAGAATTCCTTATTTAATTTTTGTTATATTTTAATTTTCATTCAAACCGGCTGACTAAGGACCTCATAAAAAAATGTATGAGGCTTTTTATCAAGAGACTCCCTTGGGGTGTATAGAGAGAAAAAGAGAGAGAGTCAGACACAGGACATGCTATTTATATCCAAGATAAATTTCTTATGTTGAAAAGCAATGATAAAGCTCGTGGCACTTGTTATAGACAAAGATTCTTGGTAAAGCGTAGCATTATTCTGCAAAAGTCATCACGAAAAATAAAATTTAAAATGGAAAATGGTTTAGATCAAGGATATGAATGCTTTTGAAAATAAAAGAAAAGAGAGGAACAGATTAACTGTTTAGAACAAACAAATTAACAGGTTATTCTATTTTAAGTGATGAGAAGTTGAGTACTAATGAAATGAAACATTATGAATAAGTGAATAAACAATGATATGCACTTCCGAATTCTCTCTACTAAAAGGAAAAAAAAAAAAAAAAAAACCCACAGGTGAGCAAGGATCAATATCTCTTGCTCTGTCAAGCTTTGTATTATGTAACAATGGAGGTTTCCCTCGTACAGTGGTAATGTTTTCATTAAAGGAATAACATTTTCTATATCTCACTTTCTTACAAACTTTCTACCCCTTTCTCTATTGTTCTCTCCTGGTTCTTACCTTAATAGTCCAGCAATATGTTCCTTTTATAGTCCAAAGAATGTTGCTGGGTACAGGACAGATGTCACATTATGATTCCCCCATTTGAACCCTAATACAGCTACTGTACTATGTAGTGGCTGGAGGAGAGAGAAAGGGCAAGCCGAGGTGATGGCAATTAATTTATCTCATTCTCAATTTCATTTTAAACTTCATTTTTATTTTTATTTCAATATGAAATTCGGTCACAACTTCAAATTTGGTCATTAATGCTTATTTTCAAAAAAATGTTATTATAGGAAGATCATAATTGCACTGAAAGAAGGTCGTCCCCTCTTGCCAACCATCTTGTAGTTGCACATTGTAGTGTTTATAATTATATCTATAATGTTATTGTTATGTTTATGTTCAAATATATGTTAACTCTAAATCAATTTTTCTCGAATCTACTCATTATAATTTTTTATCTATCATATAAGAAATGGGGTAGTTTGAGAATCAAAATTTAGTACGAAAATAGGGTTTACCTTGAACAAATATTGCTACTAATATGTTTATTAACATGTGTAGTATAGGACAAAATTTAGCTACAAAATTGATTATAACCTTAGGCTACAACCTTACTCAATATCCTTTTTATTAGAAATAAATTTTGACAAATCCACAATTGGATTAAATTATCTTTTTATATCCTCCATACTTTCAAATTTTCTAGAAAATTAAAGATTAATAGTTATGTCATCAATAAATTATTTAAATTGTAAGCTTTTGTAGTTTAAAATTATACATAAAATATAAGCTTGAAGATCATATAGTAAATAATTTTTGATTGACACAAAATTTAACATGTGTATTGATAGCATAAAGAACGTGCAATTCAACAGTTAAATTTTCAAAATATGTAATAATTTTTATTTTATTAAGTAAAATTGTAACATTAAGTTACAACTAATTTTGTTACTAAACTCTGTTGTGCAATATATAGTAAGTGAAATATTTTATTCCAAAGTTTAAGGATTGAGTTTTATGACATCTCTTCATCTGCATTATGAGTTACTTAGATTAATTCGATACTACACCCATTTTCCTTATTTCCTCTAATCTAATAATTTTAAACTTTCCCATTGGACGTAGTGGAGTGACTAATTCGCTAGTCACAGCATTGCTCTAATTCTCTCAGAGAGAAACGGCGGAGGAGAAGTAAAGGTACAGCAGTGGAGGAGTAGGAGGGGAGGAATAGTGGAGGTGGAGTCGAAGCTGATTAAAGGGCTGATTTCGAAGGTGGTGATAGGCTTTGTGGAGAAGTTGATGGTGAAGTTGGTGTACCAATACTACACTATCTGTACCTCATTATTATGTTAGGGATATGAGTCCATTTCAGTTTGATAGTACCAAATGCTAGGCTATTATATATGTCCATGAAATAAGTTTGTGAATGTGATGATTGATAACACTACAATGGATTGAATGACATCTGATACATTTGTGAGTAGCTAAAGATAGCATCAAATAGACAATATAAGATGAGCATCATCTAAGATGGCTTGGACATTTGCAGTGAAGTTGATTGTGCTGGCTAGGTGTATACTTTCATTTACACTGGAAGGTAGCACAATGAAAAATACAAGATTGACTCTTAAGCAAAATGGTCATATGATTTGACCTGCGTTACATGGGCTCCTGAATTCTCTGCACTTTTTAGAGATATTCCACTCTTTGGACTGTTGCTAAGCCAAGTTTGATAGTATATACTTTGTGTTCATCCCATATTATGCTGCAGTTTTTTTTTTTTTTTTTTGGCTTGAATAGTATGCTGCGGTTGAATCAAGAATTTTGACTAATATGTTGCATAAATCTAGAGAGAATCGCCATGTAGTTTATTGCTATTTTTTTTTTACTTATTATTATTTGGACATTGCTTTTAATTCTTGGTTCTAATATACACATTGTTTTTTCACAGGGAAAACTGTGATTGTCTGATTGTTGGAAATCTCAAAATGAATTTGAAATAGAGAAACTGCAAGAGAAGACACATCCATGTAAATATTATACGGACCTCTTTGGTTTGTAGAACTGGCTCAATATTGTATATGTAGATCTTCCAAATTTAAGCAGAAATATAAAATTGCAATAATTCCTTCGGTGACATGGAAGTGTTACTCAACAGGAAATTTATTATTAAAAATAAAAAACCCTAGGAAGAAATGATCAGCCCACCAAATAGTTCTTAATTTCAAGCATGTGAGAGTTGGACTATGACAATATGATATATGAGGGTTCATTAACAAATTTTTCTTTAGAGAGAGAAGTCAAAGAACTCTCACATATTTAAAAATTTTGGAAATTCAAAATGATTGTTTCTCAATATTTTTTACATTTTTCCCTATGGGACTAGGGAGTCCTACAATTTAATTAACATAACAAAATTAACAAGCACCGTCCAAAAACAAAATGGTTTGACGAATTAAACACAAAGGCATTGCCCAGAGAGAGAGAGAGAGAGATTATCTTATTAATGCAAAGAAATGTATGTACTACAATCAATACCAAAAACTAAAAAGAAAGAAAAGGAAAGAACTTAGCCAAATGCACTTTTATTGAATTAGCCACCGTTAGTCTGGTGATATACCAAGGACAACAACACTTCGCAGCCACTAGCCATGGAGGCAAAAATCCTTACGCACAAATATCCTCCAGTATAGTTTTAGAGGACGACCCACCATCCTGATCACATGGTCAATGAACAAAACATTGTACTCCATCTTCTTTGTCTTCTGCTTTTGAACTTGCAAGAAATTGGTTGCATATGTTGGGTTTATATAGGCTTCAGCAAAGGTGAGAATATTTACGAGTCAAGCTTTCAAATATCACAATTCATATTATCACAACCAATATATAATGATATGTTTCCATACTAAGCAAACGTAGAGAGTACACAAGCTTTAGCATTCACATTATCTAGATAGAATTCTAAAAATAGTAGGGTATAAACATGATTTTCCACATTTTTGTATTAAATAACTTTCCATTAAATTGTAAATATAACAATTCTTAAAGTTATATTCTTAATTAGTTGGCTTTTTTATAGTAGATTTTTTTTTTTTTTCCTTCACAAATGTGTCCAAGTTCCTTTGTATTTATAGTTGTCATTGAATTTTCATGTTAAATTCTTGCCATCTCAAGCAAACCTATTAAACAAGTAACGAAAAACTTTTAATTTCGTGCACATAATAATAATAATACGAAACTACTAGAATTTATTATTTTTTTAAGGAAACTAGGATGGAGATTTTTTTTTTTTAAGATTTTAGGATAATGATGCAAAGTTCTGCTGTCGGATATGCACCTAAGGTGACGACCTTCATTTAGTGCAATTATGATCACCACCAAAGAATTCCCTTTTTGATGGCTACCACTAAAGAAAATTAATCATAAATTTATCTAAATTTAGGGGTGTCAAATGGGGGGTTTGGGTAGGTTTTGGGTTGACATAATTGGGTTGGATATATAAAACATATTTACCCATTAAAACCCATTTAACTAATTGCTTCTAACCCAAATCCAACGCAACCCAATTATTATGGGTAAAACCCAACTCTCCCAATTACCCAATTATCAAAATTACAAAAATGCCATTAAAGTGAAAACTTCAACACTTTCTTGGATTCCCTTTTCCACTCTCTCTAGTCTCCACTCTGCTTTTCCAAAAAATCAAATTAAACAAAAGATACAAGCTTGAAAAGAAAATCGCTTCAAATTGGATCATCCTTCTCCTTTTATTTTCCCACACTTTCTTGGCATGCAAATAGCACTATCTAAACAACAAAATTTTAAAAATAAAAATAAAAAGGGGCCTAATTTATTAAGCATTTAGCTTCCATTTCCTGCACTTTCTCAGCAACCAAACAAACAAACAAACAAAAAAGCACTGTAAGAAGCAAATATGGTTCCTAAGAAGCGAGACTCGGTGATTTGAGACCAAAAAAAAAACGCAGATCGAAACCAGATTAGAAAAACCAAAAAAACAAACAGATCGGAAATATGAGCAAAAATGAGCAGAAAACTAGATCAAAAAAACCAAAAAAATAGCAGAAATATGAGTAACCCAAATCGAAACCAACAGATCGAGAACAACCAGCCCGAAATGCAAAGAGAGGCCAAAACCCACGCCCGAAACACAAACCTGAAATGCAAACAAAACCTAAAATCCAGCTCGAAATCACGCCGAAACACAAACACAAACGCCGAAACCCATACCGAAACAGAAAGACAACCCAAAACCCAGCTCGAAATCCATTCTAAAACACAAACACAAATGCCGAAACCCCCACGCCGGCACATCGAGAAATCCACTAGTCTTTGTGCTGTGTTTGTTGTGCCTCATTGTTCTCTATGAGAGAGAGAGAGAGAGAGAGAGAGAAGTGTTTAGAGGCCAAGAAAATGAAGGAAAATGAAAACCCTGAAACACTAAAATGTCTAAGGGCTTTTTTTTTTTTTTTTTTTTTTTTTATGGGAAGGGTTGGGTTGAATTTGGGTATATTGTTTTTGGGTTAAATAGAATTCAATGGGTTTTTAGTTAAAACTCAATAATCACTGGGTCTAATTGGGTTGATACCCGTTTAACCCAACTAATAATTGAGTAGGTTTGAGTTCAATTAGAGTGGGTGGGTTTGGATGGGCAAATGGGTTTGGGTTTACTTTGCCACCCCTATCTAAATTCCATGAGAACTTGAAAGTTTAGAGACATAACAAAATTTCACAACATCTTCGTTTTGAGTTGAAGCGAGTCACTATATAATCTTACTTTATTTTATTTTGACTTATAGTGATTTAACATGTCACTTGTTGTAAAAAAAGTTATAAGCTTTTGTTGGGGCAATAGACTAGTGAATTATAAATATTATTAGATTAATTCTATGAACCATCAAATTCACTAAACATTAAGCATAATAATCTAATAACATCATATAGTTTTCACAGAATTAAAGCATAATAATCTTGTATTTTTTTTAAAATTCGATAAAGAATGCTAAGCATGTGTTTTCACAGAATTTGATATTAGCTTATTATTTAGTTTCTTCCTGTTTTTTTTCTTCAAAAATGTGCTAAAATATAATTATACTTCCAAAAAATGGGATTTTAAAAAACTATACATAAAAGCTAGTAAAAGTTAAAAACTAACCAAATATACTAGAGACAAGCAAACACTAAAGCAGCGTTTGGATACAGCTTATAACACCAGCGTCTTGCGTCTGGCTTTTTTTTTTTTTTTTTTTTTTGTGTTGAGGTGTGTGTTTTGTGGCTGTCCAGTAGGTCTCGTGCACTATTCACGGGACCTAAAAATCTCTTTTTTCAACAAAACTTTTATTAAAAATGGGTCTCACAGCACTATTCACACATTTATAAATTATTTTGCTACAGTGTTTTCAGTTTTCAGCAAAATAAACGATATCCAAATGGACACTAAATGTGTCCGTTTGGCAAAGATTATTTTTATTGACTTATTTTACTATTCAGCTTATTTTTGTTACTATTTATGGATCCACTATACTTTTTGGTACTATTCATGAGTTTCACTATACTATTTCAGCTTACTTGTACCTTTATCTACAGTACTTTCGGTAAAAAAAATTTAGTTTCAACAAAATAAGCAGATCCCAAACGGACCCTAAATAGTAGATTTTCCTAAGATATAGGGGAGGAGAAGTAAAGAAAAAGTGGTATAGGAGTTGTGAAAGAAAAAAAAAATTATATAGGAACTGCTATAAGTCAAAATAAGAATGCTGTGAAACTGTCACGAGATTTTATTACGCTCGCAGATTTTCTCACATTTGGTTAAGTACAACTTTAGTTTTTTAGCTTGCTCCTGGCCTTTAGTTTTTTGAAAATGCTACATTCTGTTTTCGAATCAATAATTGTAGTGCTGGCAGTCATGATGCAAGTGAGCAGAGAATGAAAAACCATGTAAAATATTTGTCATGGTAAGAACGTGGAAACACATACTTACAAAGATGCCCTTAAATCAATGTCATAACTGTGAAGCTAAAATTTTCTTAACAATGACTTATGAACAATTACGAAGCATAAGACATATACTTCTCTTCTTAAACATATTACTTATTAGTGAAGTATTTCATTTTACCCTTAAACAACAAATAAATCATTAAGCAAACTTTTTTCCAAAATCAACCACATAGATAACAAATACTCACAAAGCTTTAGAAATATTGTTTGAGAGCTTCTCAAAATCACTAAAGAAAATAGAAAATCAACCACAAAATCTGGATTGTTCTCATTTTGCAGTAGTTTCTGAAGTTGTTTAAATTGGTCATCCAAATATCCTTTTTTATCACCAATACCATTAATTAGTATTCCTCTACTAGTCCAAAATAAATAAATTAATAGACCAATACAAATTTTGTTTAATTCAGTGGAATGGCTAGTTTTCCAAGAAAGTAACAAAACCAAATAAATACAACATAAATATCCTTTCGAAAATAACAAATCCCAAAGGAAAAAGAAACATTCCCAAAAACAAATAAGCGCTTAAAGAGAACAAAATCCACCTAGAGTAGAGATCCACTTCACACCCAATTTTTGAACAATCTCTCAAAAGCAATTATAACCCCACCAAAAAAAAAAATCACTTCATCTAGATAAGCAAAGTGTTCCGGCCAAGGTGCTAATGATCTTTACATGGTATATATGGAGTCTTCTTAATATTTTAGTTTTCACTTTAACAATGTAGAAATTGTTTCATCAATGATTGAGTGTTTATATGTTACACATTTTTGCAAATCTTTTCAACGCATTGCATAGATTAACGACTACTACAAATAATAATTGTTCAATCACTTTAAATTTGGGTTTGGATAAGATTGAAATCCAACTTATATATGATTACTTCTCAAATTATTTCTTTATGGGATATACAAATTTACTCTTATATAGCTATTTAAATAAATAAAAAAATAAAAGCAATCTCAAATTCATCTTAGTTACAATAACTCGTTTAATTTTGAAGTTTTTGTTTTCCTCTCTGATGGTGGCAAATTCGCTGACTTGTGGAGTCTTCACAGGAATAATATTCAAACTTTTCTGTTGAATTTTTGCGTTGATTAATTTCTTTGTCATATATTATACATGTAATGCCTTTGAATGTTGGACTAATTTCTTGTTAGGAGAGATTTTTAAAAATTGAAAATACAATATATGTGTATATATATATATATATATATATCCTCACCCGTATCTTATATGTCTTGGTTTTAAAGTATTTAAAAATAATAAAAATAGTAAAACAATTCACGATAATATAATAAGCTCACAACCAATGGTATGAATTTTCACATATTATTTTAGTGCAGTCAAATGAATAATCACATAATATATCATGCCGTAAATTAATTTATAATATTAAGAATAATATCACTGTTATATGACTTGGTCTTAAAACGTTTTGCTTCGTTGTGAGAGAATATTCAATATATATCTCAATTGTGCAACAAATTAATTAGTACTTGTCCCTCAAAAAAAAAAAAAAAAAAAGTTAACTTTTACCTTGCCTCAGTATACAACAGTTTACCGCATATGCTATAAGTTCAAAGGCCTCCAACGGACTCTGCAATGAAACTCCTTTTTTGCCCATAAAATATTCTAATATAAAAATATGCCAATTCTATACGCACATTTCTCACCCATCAATGTTACAATTTTTGTGCACACAACTGACAAAAGGCTTCTAGGTAAACCTCTCAAGATTGGTAAGACTCTTTTATATAGTTAAATACATTTGAGATATAATCAAAAATTAATCACAACAGAATGAGTTTATAACAAAAATGAAGAAATGCAGTATAATATTCTATAATAAAGTTTATAACAACAAAATAATGAACAAATTTATTTATTTTTATTAAAATTCGCCAACAAACCCCACTTATTTTGATAAAAATGCAAGAATCAAATATCATTATGGTTTATGAAACCTTGAGAATTAGATAGAAATTTCAAAATGAAAAAAGTAATTGTTGCTCATACATAGCAACGAAGGTGTTGACATAAACTTTTTAAGTTAGCACGTTTCAGCCTTATGCCTGATCCCGTTTCATGAATATTCTAGAAAATTAATCCAAATTCTTAAAGAAAGTGGCCCCACTTCCACACACATAGGTGAAATTTGTCAAAGTGCTCCTTTAATTCTACTGCCCCACATGTAAGAGCATCTCATCAGTGTTCTATTTATATTTCATTTTGACACACCAAAGAGTCTACTTTATTATTTTAGCACATCATTTTACTATACACCCTACATCACATGTTCTATTCTTCAATTCCATATATTAAAGTAATATATACAACACATTAAAAAAAACTAACAATATATAAAATACAAAATAAAAAACCCACCACCCCTACCGCTCCACATCCCACCTCACCAGTCACCACCGTCCATCACCCCACAACCCACCATCAAAGATACCAAAACCACCACATAAACACCCAAAATCAAACCCACCACATCAGAACACCACAACTCAAAACAAAAACCCTTTGCCTCGATGGTGAATCGGCAATACCTTCAATGAATCGGGGAAATCGAAATACAAACCCAATAAGATGAGATGCTAGACGAAACAGTAATACTTTGCTCTGAGATGAACTAAACCAAACCAAGTAGCTTTGGTGTATGAGAGAGAGAGAGAGAGAGAGAGAGAGAGAGGTGAAGGAGATTTTATAGATACTAATAATGGAATTTGTGAGATAGTAGAGAGGAAATTGGTGGTGGCTCATGAATGGGAAGAGAAGAGAGTAAAAGGGAAGAGGGGAGAACAAAAGAGTCTATGAGAGTAGAGAGGGTGAAGTAGTGAACGTGTGGCTCAAAGTGAAGATAAGAAGAGATATTTTATTTGAGATGAGAGAGAAAGATGAATAAAAAATAATAAAAACCAAATGGTATTTCCTTCCGTACCGTTCCAAAGATGAGATTCTATTGTAGCAAATGCCAAAACTTTTTAGCATTTAACACACCTCATGATAGTTTGTTTTTGGTATTCGGTGTGCCAAATGTCAAATATTTGGCATTTGACACACCTGATGAGAATGCTCTAAAAGTTACAAATTTCATTTATTAAGAGTTGTGTAAAAACTCAACCCCTCAAATCCCAATATTTGTAGAATAAATCCATTAACACCATATGGATAGTGGATATATATTCTGGTAGAGGCTCACGTTGGAAGATAGTGGATGTATACTGTGGAAGACATGGTTCTTTTTGCAAAGTTTTATTTGTTGAAATCTTTGTTGGGCCGGTAGAGACGCTAATAGGGCTGCCCGTGTTTTGTGTAGTTGGACTGTTAGGTCTTCTTTTTTGGGTTGGGTTGTTTTCCTCTCCCTTTGTAGCTGTTTTCTGTTCAGAGGGAGGAAGGAGCCCAGCCTTCCTGAACTTCTTGTATTTTTCTGGTCTCTCTAGTTTCTAATAAAAGTTTCATTTTCAACCATTAAAGAAAATTAATCTATTTATAAACATTTTTCATAACCTCTTCACAAAAATTATACATCTGAGATAATAAATGAAAAATTATACAAATGAGATAATAAATTCATCATTGACACTATTTTTCTTGTGCATCATCCATAACTTATAATCTCAATAATATGAATAATTGTGAAGAACTTTGTTTATCTAGAATTATTGACAATTTCCAATTGCATCCGCAATACAATAGAATGCTTTACAAATCTTAAGAGTAATTTTAGATACTCTTGGAAAACGGTGGTGACATAGTGCTCCCTCCTCATTTATGATGGACACTCATACTACTAATTAAATTTATGATAATATCTACCATAAATGTAAGAGAAAAGAGCACTAACTCACCATACTTAGAGGAGATCTAATAATTTTCCATATCAGAGACATCTCTATTGTTTTAAAATGATATCCACAAACTCCGTAGAAAGTAGTGAAAAGAAGCATTAGTGCACAACCAATTGGAGATCTTGTTGACCTATTCATTTGCCTCATAGTTGACCCTCGTCCTAAGAGAAAAACTTATTAAGAGCTAATAAAGGGCGGAGGGGGTCAAAAGTGAAGGACTATCATGGACCTGTTTCTTTGGATGGACAATGTAGTCATTATCCAATCAGTCGTCGTGGTTGTGCTAATAGGATTATATGGGTTATGCTATCAGGATTAGATGGGTTTCAGACTTTTGAGACTGCATGCTATCTGCATGCTATCCTATTTCCTTCGAAGCAGCACTCCATTAATAAATCATAATCGAAGGGGGGGAAAGAACAAATGTGTTTTCCAGCAAACTGAGGATGTATAAGATTATTGATGGTAATCACTATTACCAAACTACCACTATCAGAAAGTCCAGAACCTCCCAAGTGGAACCACAAATAAAACAAAGAAAATCATCCTCTTTTAAGTTACAAAAAGAATGCGCGTTCCCAAAAAATGAGTTACCGCACAATACTTTGATAGTTAAGCAACTAGGACCATGAACCCATCCTTGACTGCACCTAAATGAGTTTACTACTTCAACAAAGCTAAACCAAGAAAAGCACCGTCCTTTGCGAGTTACCTTCTTTTACTTTTTTCATCATCGTCCTTCAATGATCAGAAACAAAAGGGAATTGTGGACAATATATGCAAAAGATCTATAGCTGGCACAATTTTACTTCTTCTTCATAAGATACCCCAAAATTAAGCCAATCAATCCAACCAAGATGACAATCATGAAGGAGACACCAGAGCCACCACGATTTTTATGGCCTTCACGCCTCAGCAGTTCCTACACATTGTGATTTTTGTGAGATAGTAGTTAAAAGTAGTACATGATACATGGCAACTGCAAATATCAAAAGCACAGCCATATTTCTGCAACAGAAAACTTCACAAAATTTTATCTGTTTTATTATTATTATTTTAAAAAGGATTTTTCAATATATATAAAGGCCTGAAATACATGCAGAAAAGCATTACCAGAGCAATAGTGGAGCACAAATGATGCCTACCATTCATGTGAAAGAGTAAGCAATAAGTATCACTCCCAGAAATTTAAATAATTTTTCTTTCCCCTTGCCTCCTCCCCCCAAAAAAGAGCACATTTGACACATCTTTTATTGGTTAGCCTACCAAAAAGTTGGGTTAATAAGGTCAATCAACGCAGCATACAAATGATTGTGTCCCATATCTAGTCTTAATATGTTCGTATCAGAACACCAGTCAAATGTTGGGACCTACATATCATGGAATCTAATGTTCCCTAGAGATACTCAAAAGGGGCAATGGATAGTACCATAAGCATCATTGCACTGCAGACCATTCTCTTACGCAAATGAATATGTTAACTACACTTTCCACCAGTACAAACTCCCCTGATCTACTATAAGTAATGAAACATTCTACCCTCATCATGAAGAAAGCCAAGTTCATTAAGTAGTCTTAATAACAAGACCTATTACTTTTCACCCATGTCCTAAAACAGTGTCTAATAATTCAACTCATGATTGGTTTTTCAATATAAATAAACACAGCATAAATTGAAGCCATTTCAGACATTATTTAACAATTTAACTTTTGAGTTGTGACATCCAAAGGGATATATAGAGAAACCAATGTTTTCAAAAGAAAATATGGTGAGAAAGGAGCACCACATTGGACATTCTGAACCCATTATTTATCACATTTCCTGAATACTCCTAACTCAATTGGTAATAGACCAACTATGTCATAAGTATATTTTTACTTTTTACTTCTTTTTTCTCTTTTGCTGGTAAAAGTCACTAATATGGCACTGGATAGACAATGACTCGAACAAATTTCAAAGGGTAGTTTGACATGGAAAAAAAATAACAACCAATCCTTTTCAAACAGTTTTTATACATACAAGTATTATATAAAAGATATCAACCAAGTGCCCTATCAAGCACTTGCAAATTCTGCATAACTTGATAACCGTAGAACTTAAGAATGACAAGATTTATTTTCTTTATCATGCAAACCACACCCACCCCCCCCCCCCCCCACCAAAAAAAAAAAAGATAAAGTAGTTGAAGTTTTTTAAAGATGAAGTTGCAGTAATCTCACCAGTTCCTGACGAAGCCTGTTATTTTGTTGATTTGCATTATTCTTTTCTTCAGTCAGTTTTGAAATTAGATAACTTGCCTGCAAAAATTTCCAGTATCATCAAGCATAAGTAACCTCTCAAATTTTTTTTTTTTAATTTTAGATAACCATTCAATATGTAGCAAGCCTAGGAAGATGAATTTTACACATAAAACGTACACAATGAATATCCAACTCTAGCAGAGCTGCAAACCTTACATGCTATGTCGCACTCTATCATGGTTGTTACAATTATATTTAGCAAACACAACAAAAACAATGATAGAAAAACAAATCCTTGTTACTTAATTCACCTTCAAACTGTGTATATTGCCACATGTGGAAGGAAATGAAGCTATTCAGAAGAAGGGAAGAAATAGGTCTCATCAAAAAGAAAAATGGCGGGTTGGAGATCTCAAATATGCAAAGCTTTTTTATATAAAGACTTTCCAAAATTTTCAGCAGGTTGTCTCTGTCTGTTCCACCCAGATCCATTATCTATGCAAGATGGTCAGTAGGTAAAAATAAATCCTCCATATTCCAGAAGCTGAAGGATTTATTGATTTTGTATTTTTTAATTAAAAAAAATTACGTTAAAAAAAATAAAAATAAAAAACCCTTCCAGACACACCTATAGTAGGAAGAACCCAATTGTAATAACTTGTAAATGAAAGACGCCAATTTGTAGTCCTATAGTAGGAAGAACCCAATTGTGATTTGTGAAAAACAAAAAAATTTCAGCCCCTGATGAAAGAAATTACTGGCTCTCTTAATATGTGGAATAATAATGCAGCTTTGATGGGAGGCACCTAGATGATCTCTCTTAATTTTTTTTGATAAGTAATAAAAAAAATCCATAAATGTAAATAAAATCAGAGGGCTTCACCCTAGTTCATGGGATGTATGCAATAAATAAGAATTATTGCTAACTCTCAAAGGAGTAACACTACAAATAAAAGATGAAGTCCGTGATAAACCTTCCCATCAAATTTTGACTAGCTAGAAAGATCAGGTGAGGCTAAAATGAAAGCAAGTGGGGAATCTCATAAACAAAGGACATACTTTTTTTTTTTTTTTTGGAGCCATTAATGTCAAAGTGAACTTCATGAAACTAAACTATCTTATTTAAATCACCACAATTATCAACTAACGTTATATCTATGCATATGTTTGTTTTGTTCTTGTGTAAGGATAAATTTACACATATGGACAACCATTATAAGCATAAGCTACAATGATAGATCCTCCCTATAAGAGAAAACTGAAAAGTTACACACATGTTGTGGTTTAACTTTGAAAACACCACAAAAGGTTTAGTAAATTATCCCAAAGCAGCTGTATCAAATCATTTGCTATTCAAGTATGAATACATATCACATAAATAAGTATAAAGCATTCGCACTATTCAACTACATCTCAAGTTAATGCAGACAATAGAACATAACCTTACATAGTATTATTATTTTGTTGACAGCAATTAAAGCACATCAAGTTTATTTCATGGAAAGAGATGGAATATTTAGATCGGCATAATAGTTAGTTTCACAAAACAAGCACATTGCCATATGACAAACAATTTCAAACTCCCAAAAAATGTAACTCAGAAAGAGTTGGAAGAAAAAAGTGACATGTTTGCCTCAGTTTTTTCTTCTCAATGACTGCAGATTACTGAACTTGGGAACTTTGAGAAAAATCAGATACTATTTCCTCCAACTTCCAACACCAGAATCTTGTTTTCAAAATTAATAACCAACAGAAAAATTGAACATGGAAGAGAAGAAATTATAAATATTCAAGTAATGCACAATTACAGATAATAATCAAGACACAAACAAAGTGTCTTGCATAAGGAATTATGCATTTTTCTTGTTGAACAGGAAGGATCACAGCAATTGACAGCATTGAAAAAGATTAGGGAAACTAATGCAATCTTTTTTCCCAAGTGTCTTCATTGTAGAAGAAAGTGTTGGCAGTGCTAGCACATTTTATGAATTTAGAGAAATCATTACCTCTGTTATTTTAGGCCAACAACGATATGTAGTAGACATTATTTAGTCTTAAACTCAGCTAATAATTCAGCATGGAATACAGCTATTATAGCTGTAAATAGCTCTTGTTTGGGCGGACAATAATTGAAGGGGAGAAAAAAATCTAGAATACAGTAGAACAGATATCTGTACCTTCATATCAAACATTATGACCTTTACAAACAATAAAAACCCAGAAAACTATCTAAGATCCAAGTAACACAAACAAGAGCACATAGACAGACACTCAGGGAGAAGATTTCTTTTTCCAATGGTTACCTCTGCGGATTTCTCTTGAGGCTCAAAGGCTTTTGTAGACTGTAACAATCAATACATGGCAAAACAATTAGCGTTCCCATGTATATAAAGAATAGAGCCTTAAAAACTACTACACCAATACATGAAAAACTACTTATGTACTCACAGTAGCGAAGTCAGCATTTCCATTCTCAGAAACAGAACCCCTTGGTGAAGACCCTTCTTCCGACCCTTCTGGTACCGGAGAAGGTGGTTGAGGTGGAGATATATATAACACTCTCAATTTGCACTCCTCAACCATATGTCCAGCCTCTTTATTGAACTGAAAAAAATAAATAAATAAAATTTTAAAAACCCACTAGCTTAAATTATAAAATTCAACCTAAACCTCCTAAACTACTCATAGAGATACATCACAATGCACTAGATCTTTACCATTTCTGGGGTAATCTCCTTTATGGTCACACCATCGTTTACTTTTACACTCTGAAGGAGAAACTTGTCCTTGCATTGCATGTCAAGAGGAGCCTCTTTCTGTGCTTGCATGGTAACTAAATCAACACCAAACATTTACAAAATCATTAAAAATACAAATCGAATTTCAAACAAATACAAATCAAAATGATCAGTATAGGCACCTATAACATCACATGTGGACCGTGGCAAGACGATTCCAGTGTTCGGACGAACACAATACTTCTTTGGATTCGTTGTTTTCACCTGAGACCATACTCAAATCGTCACGAGAGAAATCAATATCCAAATCCACATTTCTAGTTTGAGATTTGTATGTCATATGCCTTGACAAGAAACAAAAATTCAGCTAGTTCAGCTCAACTAAGTCAAAAATTAGCACTTGTTAAGCTTAATTAAATGGAAATTACAAATCACACTTTCAAGCTTCCCTATTTTCCTACATTTTCTCAGCAACCAAACAGAACATAGAGCATCATACAATCAAACAACAATAATTGATACAACGAGGAAAGAAGAAATTTAAAAGATTTACCTTGAAAGCAACATAATTATCTGTCTTATTTGACAATTGAAGCGAACACGAGATCTGCTTCCTCAATTCAACTAATTTAAAAAACAAGAAGGAAAAAGACAAAACAGAAAACAACAAAAACAATCAAAACAGAAACAAATAAAACAGCGACAAGAAACCCTAGAAATCATCAAAAAAACAAAAACCAAAACCAAAAAAATTTAAAACAAAAACAAAAACTGATCCGTAAGAGAGAGAGAGATAGCGAAAAGACACACTCACAGGGGAACTTGAGTTCGATAGGTTCGATGCTGAGGAGCTCTCCTGTGCTCATTTTGATGAAATGTGAACACAAAATTTAGAATCGAAAAAGAAAAAAAATAATAAAAAGTTAGTTTTTTTGGGAAAAGCAGAAACGAAGGGCGAATAGAGAGAGAGAGAGAGTATCTGTGGAGAGGAAGGGATCTGAAGGGAAGGAAGGAAGTGAATGTGAATCTGTTGTTGGTTTTGTATTTTGAAAAAGTGTTTCGTGAAAACAATAAAAGATCGGCGGAGAGATCGAGAGGGGTTACACAAATAATGATGGTCTTGCTTTTTTATTTGTTTTGTGTGTTTTCTTTTTGTGGAATTGAAAAAATTTTGCTTTTTTTCTGTTTCGATGCTTCTCTGCTTTAATTTTGAGAGAGAGAGAGAGAGAGAGTGTGTAACTGGATATGGGGTGTCCGTGGAAGAAAGAATGGAAGAAATTGCAAGTATGATTTTTTTTTTTTTTAATTTAAATTTTTATCCATTAAAACGAACTACCTCACCGTCTTATTTTGGCATTTACTATTTTCTTTATTTAGTTTTTTTATTTTCCTTTTTCTCTGTTTCAAATTTCAGTTCCTTTTAGTGGGGTTTGAGCTTTAAAGAGGTAGGTGGCTTTAAGATTGACCTGTAAAAGAAAATTCATTTGGACTTTTTTTTTTTTTTTTAAAGAATTATAGGGAAAATTCACTTGGACCGATAAGTGGGATCAGTTTTAAAATTTCTTTCTCTACTCTAATATGTCTCATTCTCATTTATACAAATTTTTCCTACATTAAAAAGAGGACAAGATGGAAATAAGACACTTGTATAAATCGATGTTGTTATGATGTATTACAAATTTTAAGAAAGGAAACTAAATAAATTCAACAATTTGAATTGGGTTTTATTGGGACATTATGTATTTGTGGGTTTGGATTTTTTTTTTTTAAATTGTACCTTATTAATTTTAATATTTAGAATATGTTGGATTTGAAGTGAATTTTTAGTCTCATCAAAATGCAATTAGGTGGAGGAATGCCAGGGCAAGGCATCTAATTGATGGACCACCTTATGTTTAAGAAATGTAATTGCCCTTTGAATCCATTCTTGTTCTTGCAATAACTTTGTAATGGAATCCTTAAAATTTTATCCATCTGTGTTTTAAAAATTCTCCAAGACTCTAATCCATATAACTTTCTGATGGCACTACACCTCTTTTGTTGTAATTATCTTTGATATGTAGTGTGTTAATTATTATATAAACCTCTCCTATTTTAATAAGAAATAAAAAAATATAAAAAAAAAAAAACTCTCACTCGCGGCCGAATTGGCCAAAACAATTCGTAGCTGAAAACTTAATGATATTACCGGATAAGAGGATTTGCAAGCAATTGCTAAATTAATGCTATCGTAAGGAAAATAATCAATTTCTTACTTTGGCTTTAAAAAAAAGGGTAAGTCATTGTCTTCTTCTTTTCTTTTCTTTTTTCTTTTTTTTTTTTTTTTTTTTTTTTTTTTTTGAGAAAGAAGTAAAACCATTGTCAAATGTTAATCTTATTACCAGATAAGTGGATAAATATAAATATATATATATATATATATATTTTTTTTAATTTGGAATAATGAGATTTCTTCCACCCATAAAAAATTGCAAAAGTTTTTTTTTTTTTCTTATAAAAGTAAATGTACCTAAGTATCATCATCACGCCAGTTGCCCGATGTAGATGGCATTAACCATGCCAACCCATGCCAATCATTACTGCATACTGCTATTTTCAGCAAGAGCTGCGCTGCACAATTAGGTACATCCGTCACGTCAAGATTACCCCTGAAACTTCAACAAATGTGTTTACTCTCAAGCTCTATTCGAGTGCCTATATAGAATAGACTATAGAGCATGGAATTTAGCATCCTACTTATCATCCAAACAAAGAAAAAATAGAATTAAGCATCAATTATCCAAAAGAGAAGTCGCTTCACTCAAATCTCCCACCAACTTCATTTTTATTTGGCACAACTTGTTTCAAGCAAAAAAGAAAGGACGATAGGGAGAGACATGGAGGGGCCACAGTTGAAAATCAATGGACCCAAAAATGGACTCGTATGGTTTAACAGAAATGTGATGATAAATTCATAATTACAAAGTTCATAAGAACTTGAATTATAACTCGGGTGGGTTGGTCAAGTGGTTGGGTACTTGATTTTAAAGTGCTAGTTCAACTAGGTGTGCTCCCCAATTTGAGTCTGGGTACCTGCACTTTAAAAAAAACCCGGCCAGCGATTTATCCCGCTAGGGTCCACCAATCGCAAACAGTGATTAATTTCTAATTAAAAGTTTTGAAGATATACTGTGGGAAACAAAAAAAAAATAATAATAATAATAAGAACTTAAATTATAACATAGTCCTTGTCTTTTGTTGAGAACTTAGTGTATAATGATTTCCAATTATGAGAAGTGAGAATCTGAAATACTGCTGTAGGGGCAGGTTTTGGTTCTTAGGTCCAAAAGATGAATGAATTAAGGCTCAAAGAGCCCAATACAATATATTTGTAGAAAGTGAGCTAAAAAGTTAGGTTTTAATGAAGTGGACGACGCCCTTAATGGGCTAAGGATGGTAAGAGAGCGAGGCAAAGTAATAAATAGCCAAATGTGATGCACATAAATTCTTCTTTAGCAATGTCCGAAGAGAGTAGTTCTTGAATATATTTCTCTTAGATTTGATTACAGTTACTTTTCTTAATACTACAGTGTTTTTTCTATAGATTTTGTGTCCCCCGCCCTTTGAGGGGTCTCTCCTATTATATAGCTCCCTTCAGGCGATCTTAACCCTCCATTTGTTGATTGTCAAATCCACCACTTGGGTGTTTGTCTCATCAGACACCTTCCCAAACCCCTTGTGAGTTGCGGTGGCCAAAATAACACTATTCAAGGGTTTTCTCCACATAAATATAGTCAGGAGATTTGGTGGGATGCATTGAATGTGGGGGCAGCCACCATCCCTCCAGTCATGTCAGGGCTAATCCCTTCTTCGAAGTTTTTTCTCAACAGTAGGAACTCCTCTGGCAATGTGCCACTAACGTGGTCTTACTATCCGAGTGTGTGGCCTCCTCGGCATGATAATGGGCTCCTCGGCCATGGATACGACACGTGGCACAAGTACCTTATCTGAATTCTTGTGCCCCACAACTGCAATTACCAACCCCTATAATCGAAATCAAGGCTGCTTAATGATATTGTCTTGCTCATAGAACCTCTTTATTTGCCTTTTTAATTGGCTATTTCTTAATATTAAAAACAAAAACAAAATAGCTAGCTTTGTAATCATATGGATTCATGGTTTTCTTTAGTGCAATAATGCAAAACTCTATCATTTTCTACATAAAATGTTAGAATCAATTGTTACATTTTTCTTTTCTTGCTCCAACATGATTCAATTCTCTCATTGTATTTTCATCCTAAAAAAAAAAATTCTCTCGTTGTATTATTGTATACATGATCTTCCTAACCAATACAAGTAATAAACTATTTTGGGTTTCAATGACCGTGCACCTAAAAATTTGCAATGAATAAAAAATAATTTTTTTCATTGGTTGAGAGCACCACATGACTATCCTCCCGTAATATAAAATAATTTCTAGACACACACACTCTTTCTTATTCATACTATAGTTAAAATTAGTAGAAAAAAGTAACCATCAGAGCCTTATCATAGCTTCCCTCTATCCAAATTTTATAAAAGCACTCATTGAAGTGAAGGCACACGTTCTCGTTAAATTTTGACTCTATATGCTATTTGATTATATTTTATTAGAAGAGCTTCGTAAAGTTTGACCTCGTGTCTAGTAGATCTATTTGAATTTAAGTTGATTTTCCACTAACTATATAGTGTAATAATGCTCTATCAATTGACTTGGTGTGGCATAGCTTTACATGCCAAACAGTACTGGACTACTGGTGGCCTTGCTCATTTTCAAGAAGTTTGAAGCTTATATTCTCTTACCCAAAAGATGAGGCAACTGTAAATTCTGCGAGTTTGGGTAAAAAAATTATACTTGGATGCATTATATATAAAACTAAAAACTTTTAAGTTCTACATATACGACAGGATAAAAAGAGACCATTTAGTTATTTTTAACATTCGATAATAAACAACGTAAAAAGTGTATATATTTTAGTTATTTTACATCAACATTGCCATTTTGGCTCCAGCCGTTTGCAAGTGCCTATAAATGTACATGCACATGAGACATACCATTGTTAAATTCTAATTCTGATTGGTCACACCAATCTTCAATCTAGTCTAGAGAGAATGTGAAGGCAATTAACATATCAGTTTATTATAGTTTTGTCATATAGTCGAACATCACAAGTTCAATCTCAGCTCTTCTATAATTTGTGAAAGTCCTTTCAAGACCTATGAGAGAAAAGAATTAGTAAGTCGAACAAAAGATTATATGATATAGATTGCTAGCAACACATTCCTTAAACATCTTTCAGACTCACCATTTTGGTGTCCTCAAGGGCAGTTTCCAGTGCCTCAATTTTCTGGTGATATTAAAAAGGAAATAGAGAAAGAATCAACAAAATTCAGCTCATGATTTAGATTTTAGATTAATAAATGTGCTGTATTTGTGTAACTCACTGTCTTTGCATTTCCAAGTGCAGCTTCCAATGCCAGGATTTTTTTAAACTCTTCATATCTCTGCATTGAGTTAAATTAAGTCTTAATTCTCAGTTCTCACAACCACAAGTAGAACAGAAGCGAGAGGAGCGGGGGAAGCTGCTCCAGTGATAAACGGAAAACAACCTACTGAGTACTGCTATTTACTTGTTACACATGAATTTGCTCGCAATGCACGTCAATTGACATTTTGGATTCTTTTTCTCTTTCTTCATATATTGAAAAGATTGAAAACATCATGACTATCGAATATCACACTAATTTTTTTTTTTTTTTAACCAAACAGATGAACTCAACAATTTAATTGAGAGAGGAAATTGCATTCATGAATCTTAAATAAGTTATAAATGACAACCTGCTGGGAAGCAAGATCATTGGAATGCCTAATGGAGCAAGACGGGGATTATATGCAATGTATTCTAGCATAGTGAAGTCCATATAAGCCTGATGCAAAATTGAAATCATGTATACCCTGAGAGGAGCCTTTAATAGCTGGTGAAACATAGATTTTTATCCTCGAACAAAAATATTATATGTGTAGTGTGTGTTTCAGAAAATGACCATGCCAGTTTTGGAAGTCATTAAGCACAATGTGAGATATAGCCATATAGGAAAATTGGTGTTGAGGCCCTGTAAAGCAAGACATTTTTTGATGATCTTTAAGCTATTTTATCATATATTAGGCGTATAATTTCTTAAGCTAATTTTAGGGAACTAAGATAGCACAGATAAAAGGATGATTGCTGCCATGATCTAACAACACTTTGTAGTGTAAAATAGACACCGTTCTATATCCAAAACATTATACAAGAATAAGATTAAGGAATTCAAATGATGCAGTGCAAGTGTTCTTACATTCTTGGGCCTTCATTCAGTCGGTAATGGGGGTGAACAAGAGGGGATATATTGTTGGGGTAAATCTTTGGTTAGAATCTTAATATTATTTGAATATAAGGTTGCTTACTTGCTCGAAGGGATCTTCTGAAACTTCACCACCATTTTCTCCATTATCAGATACATCTTCTGCTGAAGAAACTGACTGTAAAAAATAAGTGAAACATTTATCTTAAGCAATTTAAGATGACACAGTAGCTGAAGGTCAAATATCCATACAGGATAACTCTTTTAGATGTCTTCCAGAGAACTGAGAGGTTAACCTGAAGCATTTCCACGATCTCTAGATTGTTCCAGGGTCCTTTGTCACTAAACAGGCAACCTCCATAGTCAGAACATGTGCAACTCCCACCCAGAAAAGTTGGCAAGCTACTGCAGAATTGAATAAAAGAACTTAGTGAGCCAACATAAGCAAGTTACTTAAGAGATATTCATATGCTGAAATATATACTGGAAATCAACCAACCATCTGTACAAATTTTTCAAATACATATAGGTGAGCACAGACATTTTACCTTGGATCAATAACTTCACGCAGTTTACTACCATAATCGTATCCAAGCACCTGAAACATCACATGGTAAAAATAACCACTGCAGTCTTGAGAAGGAAACCAGAAGCAAAAGACTGCCTCTACCCAAAAAGGAGTTGACAAGAAAAGTTCTTACTAGAATTTTTGACATTGTTCGTGCATCTAGAAAGGTCTTGATTACTTTCCACACCATCCGAAACCCAGATCCAGCATTGATGATAAAGAGTTTATTTAAAGTCTGTGAGAATATCAATGAGCAAAATTTAGTATGATGTATAATTGCACACAAGCCACCAGGCACATTCTCAGGCATCGGTTTGTCTATCCTCCTTAATGAAAATTATCAAATAAAGATTTATATAATTCTTCTCTTTAAGGTTACCCCCTCCTACCCTTTTTTTATCCCATCAAAAAATTATTAGGCAGACAGAATATTGAAATGAGGGTTTTTCTTTCTTCATCAACTTGTTTAACAATCTTTAAATTACTTCCCTGCTCAATTTTCATACATATACAGCACTAATTTTTGAATACAATCATTTCATGTCTTTGTCTTTTCTCAATGTCTCATAGTATAACTGATAAGGTATAATCACAACCGTCAATGATGCTCCCATATATTCCTAATACTGAATCTCACTGTGTCACAAACATAGTCTTATATCATACTTTATTTAAATTTTCTTTAGTAGTATTTACAACAAAATTGAAGCTCATCCCATAAGCCACACAACGTTGTACATTCATAGCCCTTTCAGTATCACACAAATTCATTGATATAAAGCTGCATTGGACCATTGAGCACGTTTACTCATCTGGCTTCTTTATAGGTCATTCATGAATCAAGGTGTCTTTTTGGGGTCAGCACATAACTCCCCAACTTATTTGTTACAGTGACCATTAGTCGCTAAATGTTCGCTAGTTCATTACCCACGATGATCAAGAAGGATGAAACAAAATATCAATAACTGACAGCAGAGCAAATGCCAATTGCTGTACAATTAATTTGCATTTAAGGCTTAACAAGTGAATATGGTCGTTTTTTAGTTATTGTCTTCTATTAAGTAAGTAGTTGCTAATTAACTTGTGCCTAATAGGTAGGGATATCTTTGCTTGGTCTCAGCGCTCACAAGCATTGACTAGTCAATAGGTCCCCCACGGAGCATCAATATTAGACTATAGCATAGCACGAACATTCAACTCAACTATACTAAGCCTTAATCCCAACTTGTTAGGGTAGGCTACATGGTCCTTTCCGGAATTTATAGGATTTACCTTCATAAGCCATGACTTAATTTTATGTATGACCAACAATCTACTAGAACCCTCTTCTTTTTTAGGAGCTTGGAACTACCCTAAAAAGTTAAGACAATGAGCATGACAGAGTGAAATTTCATGCACTTACCTCTGGGTAGTAATTGCTATCAATCTTCATAATTTCTGTAAGGAGAAATCTTGCAGGCTTTGAGAAATTGGACATTCCCTAAGCAAAAACAATATTAAAATAATTTAGCTGCTGCTATATATGAAATAGTATTGAATTGATTGATCACTAACCTATGATCTTGAAGGATATAATTATAAACTCAAGTAAAAACGGAGAATATGAGAAGAAATGCTCACAACTCCATTCACATCCAAGATACTTGTGGTGGATGCTATATGTCTCTTAGCTGCAATTGAGCACGCAGGGTATCTCAAATTTAATGATTTCTCTTGTTCTGACACATGATACTTAATAAATCTTTCTATGGTAGTTACTTGCAGTAGGGAATTGAGGTTTACTATCCCAATCCTTTCAATGTATACTGGTCTACCACATCTATCAACCCCATGATATCCATGAGGATAGTAAATCTTTACCTTTGCATACTCCTCAAACTTAAATTCCTGCATCAAGTTCCAGAAACTGAGAAACATGAATCTCAAAATAATAAATTTGCAATGGCAGACAAACTAAACGTTACAATTTAAAAACCAAATTCCTCGTATATAAAATGGTAAGAGTTTGTCTGGATTGCACCTTGGAAATTTTATCAACCCCAAAACTTTCACGCCAGTTAAGATAATTCAGAAACTCATCCTTTGCTTTTGAAAGATCAAAATCTCTCATTCGTAGAAACCTGAAATCATAGGAAATCGCCATCATATGGTACAATTACCAATCCTAATATGCAGATTGAAACATAAGTCTCATACACTATTCTTTAACAACACCACCGCTGGCATGAAAAGCTCCTTCAACATGGGAAAATAATGTATCTAGTATCTACTATCTAGTAAGAATGTCACAATGAAAAATAAAATTACCGTAATAGAGTATGATAATCATTGGGCTTTTCCAGGAACTGACCATCAACAAAAAGCAATTTACGGAAAGCCTCAACAAGTTTCTCATCTTTTGGATCATGAGCTCCTTCGAGTACCATTTGCAAGCTTTTAGTCCTTCTAATTTTCTTCCATGAGTCCCGAAACTTGAGCGGTTTAGAAATCATTGACATGAAGCCGGAATTTGAAGGCTCGTGATTTTCTTGAGGAGGCAGATGCCAATGGTTTTCAATAGGTGGATGGATAGTTTTAGTCCCGCCAGTGGTTAACTGGGATTTGTTTAAACTCGATGGTTCCTCACCATCTCTATCACCTCTGGATATAATTATCTCCCTAGATCTTTCCCTTGGTGTATTCATATAGGAACAACAAATGTGTCACCAGAAGAATACTAAATATGTCTTTTATGGATTGCAAGGCTATGATTTTCACTTAGTTGAAGTTATAGCTTACAAAACAATTGGAGGGGAAGCTAAGAAATAGCAAAAACTCACAATTCATATCAATATCATAAAAATGGAAGACACTTGAAACTCAAACAATTTACAGGTAGATATGAGGATGGGAAATAGAGATTTTTTCGAGGATTGAAAATACTTTGAAGCATGAAAAGTGACAAAACCCAAGTTTCATGAACTTAGCTAATCTCATTGATCAAATGGGATAAACCTCATACAATTTAAATACTAAATGGGAAGAAATCAGCAAGAAAATGGTAGAAAGATAGAAGAAATGGCTGAAAATTATGAAGGTAACAAAGAAAATCCTCAGAGAAACAATGAGAATTGTTGGGGAATTGATCCTTTAGCTACAAAGATAATGAAAACCCAGTTGAGAATTCGAGAAAATAGTGCCAACGTCGAAGTAAATTGTGCACGTGTCGATGGAAAAAACCGAAGAAAACGAAGGTATTGTAAGCGAAAAAGCTCTGGAATAGTACAAAGCAGGAGGAAAGGACAGAATATTGGAACAGTGCATGGAAGAATAAGAAGAAGGAGAAGGAAAGAAAAGACAGAAGCAAGTAAGCAACGTTGGTGAAGAACAGAAGGAGTCATGGAATGCCATGCTGAATTTGTTCGCATTTTTTGGAAAGTTTTGGATTCCATGGAATTGCGTAAAGGCAGGCCAACTCGTTTTTCACGAAAACAAAGTAGTTCAAGGAAAATTGTATACTGTGGGACCAGGTTCGGAGGCGGTCCAAACCATAACTGTTTTAACTGTATATGGACACTGTTGGTTTTTATATCGTTACCGCCGTAACAGTATGCTTATCGCCTTGTTAGCCCTTGCTTTTATAAATAGCTAGGCTCGTCGGGAATAGCCCTAAAAAGCAACAACAAAAAAACCCAAAGATGGAAGATTGGGGCTTTTGCTTTGGGCCTATGGCCGAAGAACCTAGCTATTAAAAACCATTAGCCTATGACAATGAGGCAGAATAAATAGACAAGTTTCACGAGGCCCAAAATTGTTCTAAATAAATGGGCCAACATGGGACTTAAGGAGTATTTATTACTTATTAGTTACTTTGTATAATAATGTAGTGCTCCCTTCTTTCACAACATGGTAGATCCCACAAGAATTTAGTTTGAAAAAAAGGCTCATGTCAACTTTTGAAAACAAAAATAGCTACTAGTCTCTTTACTTTGGTGGCAATGTTGGATTCTTATGTGAATGAGAACTTGGTTTTAAACCCTCTTCCCCTCTTGTTGTAAACAAAAACTTTTAAAACAAAATTAATCTAATACATGTCACAAAGAGTGTTAACTGGTTTATGTCCCAATTTGGTGTAGCCGAACTACATTCCATTATCCTAATTCTAACTTGTTCAATTAGTTAATGCAAATGCACTAATCAACTCCAATTGAGAGTTCAATCCACCATCCTCATCCTCATTTGGGCCTTGAACTCCTATTTAATATTTAATTTAACAGTCAACAATTGCACATAGTGATATATCCGGTTTTTTCCATTAGAGAATTGGAACCAAATTCTCTACTTCACTTATTCTCAGGTCTCAGCCAATATCAAAAACATCTTCCTTTGTCTAAAATTTGATTCCTAATTCCATTCCTATCGTCCTTTTTACGTCTTTGGGGACATCAACCTTGCAAATCGATTCTACAACAATTATATATGAGCTGAAAACAGCCTGGGACTTGGGAGGGATAAACAAGTTACAGATCCCAATATGCAAAAGACAGGATGAATGTGCAATGGTTTAAGTGTCCTATGAAATTTTACAATATAGTGTTTCTAAATTTTTTACTCTACGCCAAAAGGTGTGAATACCTAGATGATTCGATCATTCGATGGCTATATATGTTGTTTACATAATCTTATAAAACAATGTAAGGGTGCATGGAGAAGGGGACATTTAACATTTTAGATGCAATATTCTTCCTCTACTTTCTTTAGTGATGATGCACAAAAATCGTTAGTGAGTTGATAATCTACACGTGCTCCAATGGAGGATACAGAGTTAATGTTCCAAGATCTCAGAACCTTACTTCCCATATTGGGAGGATACAATTGAGTAGAAGGATCTTTGGTCGTGGTGTGCAAGTTATATTCATGTAGGGATTTATGAATGGTGTGCAAGCAAAAGTTTGTGGGTCCCACGGCCCCACCATCGGGTTCAGAGCATCTGCCCGCCAGGCTTATGTCTACATTCGTCGGGCTCATCCGCACCCACACGTGGGGTGTGTGTGTCGCCCGTTAGGCTGACCCAAGGGCTCTCGACGGGTCTTCTAGAGGTAGACGGATACTTAAGGATTTTATCAAGACGAACCTCGAGTGAGGTTCATTCATCCAGACGGATGAGGAAAATTTCTCTGGACAAAAACGCCCTTATCATTTAGTAATAGATTTAGTTTGATAATTACTTGACTGAAGGCAAACCAGTGCTGCGCTTGCCAAAAAAAAAAATGTTACCATATAATAGAAGAGTAGATTATTGAATTCCTACAGGCACCTTGAGGCTCGAGCACCATATATTAACTTTGCCATGCCAAGAATTGGTGCAAACACACTATTACTTGGTACAGCCATTTGAGCACCATATGTTAACTTTAGAAGCAGTGTAAAGACACAGCCAATTTTTCAATTTGCTACAGCCATTTGAAATGCTGGAGCATTTAACCCAAAAAAAAAATACTGGAGCAAACACAGTAGCATAAAAGGACGATTCAACGGGCTTACGGGCACTTATAATTCAAAAGAAAATTAGCAAACCGACGATCATAATAGTGGACGGTGGATTAGTGGACCTGATTGGTACTTCCAAATTCAAAGACAATCGTGTATTTGCTTCTTTTTAGGACAACCATTTAGTCCTTTCTTTTGTTTTGTGGCAAAAAAGTGCTCAATCCTCAAGTGCAGCCAGCTCTAACAATCAGATTTTCCGTAATAATGCCATTGTGGCCCAAACAAAGACAAATGAGACGGGTCCTCTGGGTTCCCCTCATTGATTTTTGTAC
Organism: Quercus alba; assembly: GCA_036321655.1. Classification (NCBI taxonomy): domain Eukaryota; kingdom Viridiplantae; phylum Streptophyta; class Magnoliopsida; order Fagales; family Fagaceae; genus Quercus; species Quercus alba. The sequence goes on along the minus strand of CM070309.1, from coordinate 10,830,645 downwards.
CCTTTGATTGAAATTTTGTTTTTGTCCCCGGCCAAAGTGCTCTGTATCAAAATTGGTTTGAAGTTGAACCGTCCACGCTACTTGTTTCATACATTTATAATGTTATAAGTAGTTTTAATTTGAATATATAATTTAAATTATTTTTTTCACTCGTAATAACTAATAACAATCTAACACCTAAAATTTATTGTGAAAATATTATGGACTTAGTATTTTTTTTTCTAATGATATTTTTCTTTTGGTTTGATATTTGGATTAGAGACCGACTAGTTTATTTGCTGTAAACTTATTTCAACTTATTGTTAAAGTAAAGTTTTGTCTAGCATTATCTGTTCAACAAAAAGCTTTTTGCTTTTTCATTTTTGTGTCTCATTTTTTTTTTTCTAATTTAATGAAATAGATTTTTTTTTAACAAGTAATTTTTATTTTATTGGCATAAAAATTACTAAAAATTTTTATCTTATATTTAACAAATAAAAAATCAGAAACAATGAAATACCCAAAAGAAAGGATTAGTATTTAGTAGATAACTTGTTGCCAGCTTATTATAGCCTATGCCCCAAAGTCAATACTTAACTAGCTAGGATCTCAATTTAAGATTGATTTTTCTTTGGGAGATTATGAATTATTTTTTAACAAACGCTGAAAGTCTCCTTTGATTTCCTACCCATACAACTCCAGACAAGTCCAATTTAGACATCTTTTTTATAAGGGGAAAAAATCATATAAAGTTTGAACAAAACTTAAGTTAGATTTCTTAATAGTCATATTTTATACTTTTCAATTAAATTCAATAGCATGATAATATAGACCTGTAAGGATGCAATTTGAGTCCCTAGCCCAAACGATAAATGAACTTAGGCCCAAAAAACTCAATACAATGAATTTGTAGAAAGTGAGTTGGAAAACTAGGTTTCAATGAATCAGTCAACAATTAGAATAGATTCAAATGACAAGAAAATGTAGATAGAGTAGTTTAATCTAAAGAAAACTATCATCGGCATAGTCCGAGGAAATCAATTCTTATATATATTTCTCTCAAAGTTGGTTACAAGTTCAGTTTTTTATTGCTACAGTCTTTCTCTCTTAATTTCTTGCCCCTTCTACATCAAAGGTCTCTTACATTATATATCTCCCATTGAATGATCTTGACCCTCCACTTGTCGATCGTCCAAGCCACTACTTAAGTGCTTGTCCCATCGGACACCCTCATAAGCCCTTTGTGAGTTGGGGCGACCAAGGTAGCACTATTCAGGGGTCTTCTCCACATAATGCGGCCAGAGAGTTAGCTGTAGAGTATTCAATGCGGTGGTAGCAGCTTTTTCTTAGATATTTCTCAGCTCTCATTCTGTCCCGTACGTTCACAGTACATATCCTTATCAACAAAACTTCCTGGAAAGTCACTCTGGATAATACAACTCACCTTTTGACCCCTTCTTCGTTTAGCTGAGGAGATACTCCTCCTCGGCCTACCTCTCCCAGCTTTTACAGCCATAACTTACTCATGAAGTTCTTAGTCTTACTCCTCCCTCATTGTTGATCTATTCTCAAACCATTGTGCCTCCTCGAGCAAGGCTCAAGGCCTAATATATATTTGGGCCTGCGTCCCCATAATAGCCCTTTAAAACTCTAGTTTTCCCTTCCTATTCGAGGAGAAAAGTGGGGTTTTGATGTTTGAAAAATAAATCCCACACGTTCCTTTAATTTCTACACGTGAGAGTGTCGTTTCGCGTGTCCCATAACTATTCCTGATGTTTCGGAGCCCGCAATATCTCATTAAATGCTCCAGGCAGCATTTTGTTCCCCGTATCCTATGGTGAAATGTAGATCCTACGACTGGCATTTCTCCTTGAAATTAAAGCAAGATAACTCTCACTCAATTCCACCTTCTATATAAGGCACCGGGGGGAATAATTTTTCCTCATTTTACAAAATCTTCAAACTCTTAAGAACTCTCAAACTCTCAAGCTTTCAAGAACTTCCCACTCTCCCAACTTTCAAGAAGTTCCCGCAGTGTCACTTGTTTTCTTTCTCGTAAGTTTTCATTTTTTTAGGTTCTTTTCTCCTCGGCCCTCTATTTTTCGTTTCCTTTCCTTAAAGACTTCTTTATTTCCCCTTTAGCCTCCCTAGATGGATAGATTTAAGCATCTTGTAAACACTCCCGCCGGTATGAAGGGTTTCGGGGCTAAGTACCACATTTCACAGGGGGTAGCCCTGCGGTATTGTGCTCTAGACCTAATAGTCACAGATAGAAAAAAAATGGGTGGTTTTCATTCCAATGATTTCTTTCATAGAAGGAGAAATGTCACTTTCCATGGATAGGGTGACCTGAGACTACCTAATCAACCCCAAGTTATATCCCCACCAGTGCGCTTCTAACCTATTTAAGGTCTTAGGTAGAGTAGATGCTCTCAATGAGCAAATGGGCTTAAGACTTACATGGCACGATGTCGTTCACATGTATGAATGTCATTCACTTGTCGACGTGGGATATTACTTCAAGTCCTGATCCACTGTTGTTAGGCTCGTATCGTGTCTTCCCAAGTCCAACAAGGACATGAAGGATGACTACTTAATCGCCTCTGGGGCATGCCACAACAGTCTTCACTACCTAACTTGGGAGCAAGAGCCAGGTGGGGTACCTTAGGTTTAGATCCCTTTTTCTCTGAAGCATGGGCAATAACCCTACAACTTCACTACTCCTTCATTTTTTGCATTCCGTTCACTTCTGATGGTGATTTCATTATACTGACCAAAGTTTTGTTCCTCGGATGTTTTTACAGATAAAAGGCACGTTGCTCCTAAACTTAGCCTGGTTAACGTCACGAGTCTCAACAAGGTGCTGAGGTCCGAGATATTCGTGAGTGAAGACAGGCAACTGCAAGCCATCCACTTGATACTTGACTTCGAGCTCTTGTCAAATTTGTTCCAAGACGTGGGCCAAGCAATAAGAGCCAATGATCCCAGACTAGCCCGAATAGACGTTTCAATGCTCGGCTTCTTAGCCCAAGAAGACCTGCCACCCGTTGAGCTGCCTTTCCACTGCTTTCCTCGTGAGGTAGCAGCCCTGAAAGAAGAAACAGCCTCCTCACACCTATCCTTGGAGGCTAAGATTGATAAGTTTCGCCTCGAAGAAGAAGGAGAGTCGCAAGAAAGGCCTATGAATCTTTTGGACTTCGAGGGAGAACTCGACAGATCCTCCGCAACTCACTCTACCAAACTTATAATTGCCCAGGTGGATAATAGCTTTGAGGAGGAGGAAAACATGGCCTTGAACCCGAGGAAAGGCCTGAAAGACATCCTTGCTAGGAGGAACAAGGGGTCCTCATCCAAGGAGGCCCCAAAGACTCAGCTTCCCCACAATCCTCCCCTTCCCCCTCTTCCTTCCCCACTCGGCTTGCTTCCCAATCCAGACTTGCAAAAGAAGAAGAGGAAAGAGAAGGACATCGAGGAGGGGGAGATTGCCCTACCGAAGGACTCGAAGCAGCAAAAAATAACCAAAGATAGAGCGCGAGAATCTTCAGTGGAGAGTAGGGAGGCTGAGCATTCAGCCAATGTACACCATTCAACTTGCAACCCCAAGTTGGAATTGGATGGTGTGGCATTACCCTAGAATGCCTCTATTTGGGAATCTAGAGAGGTCATGCCTATCATGTGGCCGGGGCTTTGAAGCACCCCCTTTTACTTCCCATGGACATGGATGCCTTGAAGAAAGTAAGGTAGCCAGAGCTTTTCCTGTCCCTAAAGAGGGATCTGGCCATGGTAAGCCCCTAGGCACACTTTACTTGTTTCTTTTCCTGCTCTTTTGTTTTGTTTCTAACATACTCCTTTGTTGCTTATGTGTAGGATATCCAGGAAGTTTCTATAGCCGAGGAATGGGTCAATGATGCCTGGAACAAAGCCAGAGTCAAGGCTAACCTCCGTGCCGAGACCAGCAGGGCCTTGGGCATAGCTGAACAAAAGAACAAGGAGCTCGCCAGCAAGCTAGTTGTTGAGGAAAGGGCACATCTGAGTGCCGAGGCGAGCTTGAAGAACGTCGAGGACCAACGTAAGAAGCTTCATCTCACTGAGATAAAGCTGGCCACCTAGAGATAGCTAGTCTTGGATCTTAAGGCCGAGTTGCAGAAAGCTAACGAAGCAGCCCGGGTGGCCAGGGAAGTTTTTGAGATCGCGGAGACAGCATCCTACGAACGTGGAGTGTAGGAAACAGAGATAAGGCTGGCGGAGGGGCTAGTGGAGGTGTGCAAGGATTATTGCAAGGAGGTATGGGCCAAAGCGCTCAACTGAGTAGGAGTCCCTGCTACCTCCAAGTGGAGGAGCGCTGAGAACATTTTTTATCTAGAGGACATCCGAGAAGTTCCAACGATGCTCCCTCCTCCCGCTGATCTTCCTCTCCCTCCCCCTAAACAGCTCTCCACCATCCAAGCCCCTTATTCTGATACTGAAGTCTCAACAGGGGCGGGTAAGACCAATTACCAAAACCAGGGGATTGAGGCAGCCAAGGGTAAGGAGGCTGTCAAGGGGGGTCCTCGGCTCAAGGATAAGGGCAAGGGTAAAGAGGCCTAGCTACCAACAAGGGCCAAGCACTCCAAGGATGCTCTCACAATTAAGGATGTGGTCTCCAAGGCTAAGGATGTTGAGTCCAAGTCCAAAGCTGGTGATGCCAAATCTAAGTCAGCTAATCTTAAGGAGGACCCTCCCCAAGCAAAGGCGTAGTTATAGGATCTTTTTACTTCCCTTTTTGTACCCTTTTTTTTTTGTGGTAGTTCACCACTGTTTATAATGTACCTTCCTTTTGATCAATGAAAAGACTTCACTTTTTATTCCACCTCTGTTTATAACATTTACTCTTTGGTTGATGTAGTTATTGTGTTGCCTTCTGATAAAACTTAGGGGTGATGACTTTGCTTGCTAATTCAGATAAATTAAACAAAAATAAATAGTAAAGAAAATTATCATAAATTTGCATTGAGAACCAGGCCCCCAACAAGGAAGGCTAACTCTCATGGAGATGGAAAAAATAGTTAGTAGAAAAAGATCTAAGGGAACAGACATAGTCCTGGTTCTAGCGAATACTTATGCAAATAATCAAGGATATTAGTCTATCCAATGCAGGAGGTCCGACAGACCAGGTGTAACAAAGGCTGTGTTTAACACTTAGTGAAAAGGACTGAAGTATTAATTTACCTAAAGTATGTGGTTCGAGAGACCAAGCATGATTAACATTTTGTTTAATACTTAGTGAAATGGACTGAAGTATTAATTTACCCAAAGTATGTGGTCCTAGAGACCAGGCATGATTAAGGTTCTGTTTAATACTTATTGAAATAGATTGAAATGGACTGAAATATTAATTTACCCAAAGTATGTGGTCTGAGAGACTAGGCATTACTAACGTTCTGTTTAATACTTAGTGAAATGGACTGAAGTATTAATTTACTCAAAGTATGTGGTCTGAGAGATCAGACGTGACTAAGGTTCTGTTTAATACTTAGTAAAATGAACTGAAGTATTAATTTACCCAAAGTATGTGGTCTGACCAGGCATGACTAAGGTTCTGTTTAATATTTAGTGAAATGTACTGAAGTATTAATATATCCAAAGTATATGGTTCGAGAGACCAAGCATGACTAAGGTTCTGTTTAATACTTAGTAAAATGAACTGAAGTACTAATTTACCCAAAATATGTGGTTTGACCAGGCATGACTAAAGTTCTGTTTAATACTTAGTGAAATGGACTGAAGTATTAATTTACCCAAAGTATGTGGTCCGAGAGACCAGGCATGACTAAGGTTCTATTTAATACTTAGTGAAATGAACTAAAGTATTAATTTACCTAAAGTATGTGGTCCGAGAGACCAAGTATAACTAAAGTTATGTTTAATACTTAGTAAAATGGACAGAAGTATTAATTTACCCAAAGTATTTGGTCCGAGAGACTTGGCATGACTAAGGTTCTGTTTAATACTTAGTGAAATGAACTGAAGTATTAATTTATTCAAAGTATGTGGTCCGAGAGACCAGGCATGACTAAGGTTCTGTTTGATATTCGAACAAGATGGAATGTGTAATGCATAATGTAATAAACCAAAATATGATAAAGAAAGCTTTCATTAATAGTAATACCTTCTCAAGTTGCTTACATTCCATGGGCGTGATATAACGTTTTCGTCTAGATCCTCAAGATAATTTGCACCTATTCCAGCCATTGAAGTAATGCGATATGGCCCTTCCCAGTTAGGCCTTAACTTTCCCCAGGCTGGGTTCTTTGTAGTATCTAAAACCTTTCTTAACACCAGGTCCCCAGGTGCTAACGACCTTAGCTTCATGTTGGCATCATACCCTTGTTTGAGTTTGTGCTGATAATATGCCAGTTGGACCATGGCATTTTCTCTTTGCTCTTCAATTAAGTCTAGGCTCTTTCCTAACAGCCCATCATTGTTGCTTGAAATGAAAGAACTCGTTCTCAGTGTTGGGAATCCAATCTCTAGAGGAATAACAGCCTCGGCTCCATAAGTCATTGAAAAGGTTATCTCTCATGTTGATCTATGAGGTGTGGTTTGATATGTCCAAAGGACATGTGGCAGCTCTTCTACCTATTTTCCCTTCACGTCATCCAACCTCTTCTTGAGTCCACCCACTATGACTTTACTAACAACCTCGGCCTGTCCATTCCCCTGTGGGTATGCCGGGGTGGAATACCAATTCGTAATTCCCAAGTCACAACAATACCTCCTGAAGGCTTTGCTATTAAACTGAAGTTCATTTTTTGAAATTAGTGTACGAGGGATCCCAAACTGAGTGACAATGTTTTTCCAGAAAAATCCCTTGGCATCTACGTCTCTAACATTTGCCAATGGTTCCACTTCAACTCACTTGGTGAAGTAATCTGTGTCGACTAGTAAATATCTCTTATTCCCCGTTGCCTTAAGGAAATGTCGAACAATATCCAAGCCTCATTGAGCAAAGGGCCAAGGGCTGGACAGAGGATTAAGGACCCCTCCTAGTTGATGGATATTTGGGGCAAATATTTGGCATTGGTCACACTTCTTCATATATTCTTGTGCTTCCTTCTGCATGTTCGGCCACCAATATCCCTAGGTAAGGGCTCTGTGAGACAAAGATCTGCCTCCTATATGACTTCCACAAATCCCTTCATGTAACTCCTCTAGAAATAGCTCTGATGTCTCAAGATGTATGCACAGCAAGTACGGCCAAGAGAAAAAGCGTTTGTACAATTTTTGGTCCTCAGACAGCCAAAACCGAGGAGCCTTTCTTCGCACCTTGTCAACTTCTGACTTCTCCTAGGGCAAAATATCTTCCTTTAAGAATAGCACTATAAGGTCCATCCAGCTAGGCCCCACCCTAATTTGATAGATATGGACCATCTCTCTCGTCACCTCCATAGGCTTGTACAAGTCTTCAACAAGGATGACCCGGAGTAAACCCTATGCCGAGGAAGTTGCAAGAGTGGTCAGAAAGTTAGCATGCGTGTTTCCACCCCTACAGATATGCAACAAGCTGAAAGACTCAAATCTTGACTGTAGGTGCCTGACCTGATTCAAATATTCTTGCATCCTCACGTCCCTAGCTTTTAACTCCCCTTTCACTTGGCCTACAACCAACCTTGAATCTAAGAATATCTCTACTGCCTTTCCGCCTATTTTTTGACCCATGGCCATCCCCACCAGTAGAGCCTCATATTCAGCCTCGTTGTTGGTGGCTAAGAAACCCAATCTCAAGGATTTCTCAATAGTGATTTTCTCAGGAGATATTAGAACTAACCCTACTCCAGATCCCCTTTGATTTGCTGCACCATCAATCTACACCCTCCAAGATAATGGCTCCTGCAGTGAGACCATGCCAACTGATTTTTCATCCACATTCTATCTCTCAATTTTTTCTTCAAATGGGGTTTCAGCAAACTCGGCCACCAGATTAGCGAGGACTTGACCCTTGACAGAGGTGCGAGGCATGTACCTGATATCAAAAGCTCCTAGGATCATACCCCACTTGGCAATCCTCCCTGTGTAATCAGCACTCCGAAAAAGAGATCTGAGCGGGAGTTGGGTGAGGATAACAATTGTGTGTGATTGGAAGTAGTGAGAAGCTTACGTATAGCATGTACCACTACTAAAATGGTCTTCTCCAATGGTAAGTAACGGACTTCAGCCTCATGTAGTGACTTACTCACATAATAAACTGGCCTCTATACACCACTATCAACCCGTACAAACACTAGGCTCACTACATGGGAAGCCACAGCAATATAAGCAAACAAAAGCTCGTCTACCTTTGGCCTAGACATGATGGGTGGCCGAGAAAGGCATTCCTTTAACTGTTGGAAGGCCAGGACGCACTCCTCGATCCATTCAAATCTCTTCCACTTATTTAACAACTGAAAGAAATGCCTACACCTATCTTCTGACCAAGAGATGAATCGGTTTATGGCAGCAGTCATTCTTGTCAATTTCTAGACCTCTTTAGGATTCCGAGATGGCTGTAAGCTATTGATTGCCCTAATTTGGTCGGGATTGACTTCAATTCTGCGGTGGGTAACCATGTATACTAAGAAATTCCCTGATCCAACACCAAAAGAGCACTTAGAAGCATTAAGTCGTAGCTTGTGCCACCTCAAGATCCCAAAGATATTCCCAAGATCGTTAATATGCTCCGATTCCTGCTTACTCTTAACCACCATGTCATCTATATAAATCTCAATGTTCTTTCCTAACAGCGGTTCGACCATCCTAGTCATCATCCTCTGATAAGTAGACCTTGCGTTTTTTAGACCAAAGGGCATCACCTTATAATGGTAATTCTCGATAGAGATGACAAAAGCTGTCTTCTCCTGATCATCCAGATCTAAAAGTATTTGGTGGTATCCTTAAAAGGCATCCAAGAAGCTCATCTAAGGATGGCCCACAATGGCATCCACTAACTAGTCTATTGAGGCATGGGAAAAGGGTCTTTGGGGCAAGCTTTATTCAGATTTGTGAGGTCCACACATACCCGCCACTTCCCGTTCTTCTTCTTCACTACCACTGTTTTGGGTAAGTCATTGATTACTATAAGCTCCTCTCAGTAAAGGTCGAGGACTCCACTCCTAACCAGCTCCTAATTCAATCTCCAAACAGATATTTCACCTTTAAATGCAGAATGGAGAAAACGGCCCCCAAGGCGTGCAGCTAGGGTCTTGCCATAATGGTCGTGTAAGGAGAATAGGCATCCACTACAATGAAATTCACCTCCACCACCTCCAATCCTGCTTGTACAGGCAATCAAATTTGGCCCTTAAGAATGACAACTTTCCCGTCAAAGCTTACCAAAGGTGAATCATAAGCTGTCAAGTCCATAGGTTTCAAGCCCAACCCGTTGTATAAATCGGGGTACATAATTTCTGCCCCACTACCTTGATCCACCATCACCCTCTTAATATCATACTCCCCTATCCTGAGGGTAACCACCAAGGCATCATTATGTGGTTGTATGGTTCCTACCTTATCCTCCTTAGAGAAACTCATTGTTGGCCGATTCTCCACCCTGACCCCCTTTGGCTTAGGTTTTGAGTCCTTGGCAGGTAGTTCAGCTACAGACATCATACTGGAGGGGCGAGAGCTGGTTCTCCCCGGGGCCGCAAAGATGACATTGATGGTGCCTAAAGGGGGTCTTAAAGAAGCATTCCCTTGAGCCCCTAACCCTGCGTAGTCTCCTTGCCCATTGGGCCAATACAAAAACTGTTTTAGCCTTCCATCTTTAACCAGCTACTCTAAATGATTACATAAAGTTCTACACTCCTCAGTGGTATGTCCTCGTTCCTGGTGGTACTGGCAATGTAGGCTTTGGTTGCGCCTAATGGGGTCTCCTCCCATCTTGTTTGACCATTTGAAGTATAGCTCATTCTTGATCTTCTCTAAGACATGACGTACTGGTTCTCGGAACACCATGTTAACCATTTGAGGAGCCATGGGCCTAGATTGCCTAGCAAAATCCCTTCGAGGTCTATTATTGTTGTATCGGTCTAATCTAAAGTCCCTCCTCTCCTGAGGGACAACCTTAACCTTTCTATTCCCTTGTTATTGGTCTTCCTCGACCTTCTTGTACTTATCAATTTGGTCCATGAGCTGGCGTACACTGGTAGCCGGTTTCCCAGTCAAAAACTTCCTCAAACCATGCTTGGCAAATAGGCCGACCTTGAAAGTTCTGATAGCCACATCGTCAAAGTCACTATCTATCTCATTGAACATCTTCCAATATCTATCCGAGTACGTTTTCAGGGTCTCTCCTTCTCACATGGCCATAGACAGTAGAGAATGTAAGGGCCGAGGAACCCTACTGCATGTAATGAAGCGGGATCCAAATGTCTGAGTGAGCTCTTTAAAGGAGTCAATGGAACCTGCACCTAGTCCATCAAACCACCTCATTGCCACAGGCCCTAAATTGGAGGGGAACACCTTGCACATCAAGGCTTCATTCTTGGAGTGCACAGCTATTCTCTGGTTGAAATGGCTTACATGCTCCACAGGGTCTGTTCGACCATTGTACATGGTGAATGTGGGCTGGGTGAACCACTGAGGAAGTCTCCCTCCCTCAATTCTGCGCGTGAAAGGTGATCTAGAAATTTGGTTAACTGCACTGCTCATCGCATCATTTCCCAAGCCTTTGGAAGATGAATTCTTGTTTCTGCACTCATGGTGGTAGTCCTCTACATACGAGAAAGTCTCACTAGGAGGAGTTCTTGATTTGTGTCTATAACTACCATCCTTTTCACCGTCAGAAGAGAAGTCCGAATTGGAGGGAGTTCGCTTTCGCCGTTCTTGGCGTAGCTTTCTCTTTAAACAATCAATCTTCAGTTGCAAGGCTTTGGTATCCTCTTTATGAGAAAGGTGGCTCCCATTTCGAGACTGGCTCCTACAAGTATGTGTGCATGCTAACCTCCCGGTCCTTTCCTCGCTCAAGGTTGACAAAATGATCTTCATGTTGGGACCCCATAAATTCTGCTTGTTTTGGACCTGAACCTACCATAATTAAACTTCAAACTCACTAAAACACTTGAAATTTCCCACAGACAGCGCCAATTGTAAAGACACAATTTGAGTCCCTAGCCTAAACAATAAATGAACTTAGGCCCAAAAAGCCCAATACAATAAATTTGTAAAGAGTGGGTTGGAAAACTGGGTTTCAATGAATCAGTCAATAATTAAAATGGATTCAGATAACAAGAAAATGTAGATAGAGTAGTTTAATCTAAAGAAAACTGTCCTTGGCATAGTCTGAGGAAATCAGTTCTTATATATATTTCTCTCAAAGTTCGTTACAAGTTCAATTCTTGATTGCTATAGTCTTTCTCTCTTCATTTCTTGCCCCTTCTACATCAGGAGTCTCTTACATTATATATCTCCCTTTGAATGATCATGGCCTTCCACATAAATGCGACCAAAGAGTTAGCTGTAGAGCATTTAATGCGGTGGTAGCAGCTTTTTCTTAGATATTTCTCGGCTTCCATTTTGTCCCATACGTTCACAGTATATATCCTTATCAACAGAGCTTCCTAGAAAGTCACTCTAGATAATAGAACTCACCTTCTGACCCCTTCTTTGTTTAGCTGAGGAAATACTCCTCCTCGGCCTACCTCTCCCAGCTTTTACAGCCATAGCTTGCTCATGAAGTTCTTGGACTTACTTCTCCCTCACTGTTGATTTATTCTCGGACCACTGTGCCTCCTCGGACAAAACCCAAGGCCCAATATATATTTGGGCCTGCGTCCCCACAAGACCAATTCAATAAAAACATTATTATCTTTTGCAACTTGCAAAAATATTTAAATTCAACAATTTGATTTATTGTCTTCTAAAAAAAGCATATGATTTATTGGGTAATATTACTCGGAATAAAAAACCTATGTTCAACTTTTGGTATTCAATTTATGTTCATATGTTTGATTATTTTTCATTTTCAAATTTGGTTAGTTTGTAAGGAAATAAAGTGTGCTTGATTGTAATTGGAGAATATTTGGAACATTCACATTCCATTTGTTTCGATAGAAAACCTTGTGTGAAAATAATTTTTCTTGTATTCTAGTATCATAAAAAATGAGTTAAATGAAAACTATTTTTGGTCAATAGAAAAAGTATAGCTTATTTTTAAATATTATTTTCCACAAATTTTTTTTGGGAAACAACACTATCTCCCTACAAACCAAATAAAGGAAGTTATGAGACTATTTTCCAACTCATTTAATATTACTATCAGATATACAAAAATGTGATAGTTTTATAGAAAATATTTTTTGAAAAATGACTCATTTTCTAAAAAACATTACTGCCGAAACAAACCTAACGTCATTATAGGATAAAAGATTTTTTTACAAACAACTCTCTAATTGATTTTAGACTAAAATACACTTTTAACCCTTCAAGTTTGAATTTTCATTTTTGTGGTGCCCAAACCCAATGGTGCTTCTTTTAGGGACGAAGAATTTGGTCTCCCAATTTATTTGTTGGTAGGTTTCCTTGCGTTCCTACTAGTTGTTGCCTCAAACGCTACCTTGATAGCCCAACCCCCTCACATTTGCTGTCATAGGCCTAGTTTTAACCTTCACTCTGATTTCTCCTCTCACTCGAAGTTTTTCTCTATCTTTCACCTCTCTCTCTCTCTCTTTCTATTTGCAAACCACCTCTCCATTCGTCCTATCTACTTTTTTACAGTTTCCCTTTAGCGGGGATCCAAATTATTACTTTCGCATCAGTTCCCATGCAATTCCACTTCTGCCTAGAATCCCAAGGAAACTGATTCCTTTTGAGAATTCTCTTGAAACTTGATATAACAAGGGGGGTTCGCGTCTATACGTGTAGTGTGGTGGTTGGGGATCCTAACACTAAATAGCGTTCGTTAGCAAACTTCCTAAAGGCACTAACTGTGCTTAGGGAACCGACCTGAATTTGATTGTTCCCTGATCGCCGCCTCCCCACCCCCCCCCCCTAGGCCTGTTAAGTTGGTATTGGACCTAACTCAACCCAGATATGGTAGGTTTCCCCGAGTGCCGATCTTACACCCTTGCACTTTTGTCATTGGGCTAGGCTTATCCCTACAATGTTGGCCCAGTTTTAGTTAACTAGGATAGCCTTGGTTACCTGGGTCAGCTTTGGGCCTTGGTTACTTGGGCCATGGTTACTTGGGCCAATCTTGGTCATTTGTGAGAATCCTACTCAATAGGAGACTTTGAGCTAGCCTAATGTTGTCCAAATATGGAAGGCCCGCATGTTGAAGAAGGGTCGGTTGGGGGAACTCATTCAAGGGCCTCGACTCGAGGCCAAAGGAGGTTGGCAAATAGAGAGAGAGAGAGAGAGAGAGAGAGAGAGAGAGGGAAGTGAAAGATAGTGAAAAACTTCGAGTGAGAAGGGAAATCAGAGTGAAGGTTAAAACTAAGCATATGACAACAAAGGTGAGGGGGTTGGGCTGTTAAGGTAACGTTTGAGGTAACAACTAGTAGGAACGGAAGGAAACCCACCAACAAATAAATTGAGAGCCCAAATATTTCGTCCTTGAAAGAAGCACCATTGGGTTTGGGCACCACAATTTTAATTAACTAAATTGAATTCTTATGTCAAAATGGTGTTTTTGTTTATTTCCATTACTAATATGGCCCCTAAGAGATATAAAAATAAAATAAATAAAAGCACGGCATCATTCATTTTGGTGATATATAATGGTAAAATTTATTACATAAATAAATTAGACTATTTTAAAAACTAGTATTATGCCCATGCGATGCACGGCTTAGTAAAAAATATTTTGATAATATAATTAAATTTAATAACAAATCAAATAAAAAAGAATTAATTCAAAATTTAAGATTAAAAAATAAATTGTACTTGTACACTAAAAAGAAATTTATTTTTATTTTGATATTTAAATCATTTGTTTTAGTGTTGATTTCATTTAAATGGTTATAAGTTATATCAACCCTAAACCAGCATATATATCCATATGTAACATTCTAAATTAATAATAAATAAAAATATAATACTCTAACTTAATGTAACATTCTAATTTACTAATAAATAAATATGACACCCTAACTTAAAGTAATGTTTGTAATTGTATTGTATTTTAGCGTTTAAAAACACATATATTATTTTTATCATTAAAAAAAAAAAAAACAATTACATGTTTGACAGCAAATTTTGATTTTAATTAAAGAATATAGATTACATGGAACAAAGCACCAAACAAAAGTCATAACAAATTAAATCCATAATAAAATGTTGATGTCAACAACAAATAATCATGTAATAAGAAATTAAAAAATACAAATATATTGCTTGCTATATTGACTTCTAAAAAAACATTAAAAGGTGTGATCAGACATAGAATTTTAGCCTATCTATAAAACTTGTTGATAAAAATCATATTGTATATAATAAAAATGCAACAAATACACAAAATCTATTTAATTTGATGAAAGAAAAAAAATTACCTGCAAGGTTGTAGGTAGGGCAGAGAAGAGAAAGGAAGAATATAGCAAATAATTGTAAAATTCGTCGTTGAAATAATGAAACACCAAAAAACTATGTGTATATAGTGGGAATTTTAGGTTGTGAAGAAGATAATATGAACAAAAAAAAAAGTAGTTTAGGTGAAACTCAAATACTTTTTTTTTTTTTTTTACTTTATTATTAGGAAAAAAATGACATAAGATGCAAATTTATCCAAAAAAAAAAAAAAAAACTTGGGAAAAAAAATAATGCAAGTTCTATCTTTTATTCCTTTTACGTTTTTTAAAGAAACGTAGGGAAAAAAAATGCAAGTTCTATCTTTTTTCTTTTTCTTTTTTTTTTTTTTTTACGTTTTTTTATCTCTCTTTTTAATTTAAATTCTATCCTTAGGTAATTCTGTTTTATTGATTTTAGGGTTTGTTGATAACATTTTAGATAGATACAACTGTTATAGTTCTAAATCAAATACTACTTTCTTTCATTACTTGATTTGTCATATTTATCCAAAAAAATGTATATATCTATTCTTAAAATTTAAAAATTTATTAAAATTTCTGCAATTTGGTGAAGTCACGTGGTGGTTGCACGGTTTTATGATAAAATTTATAGAATATATGTAAAAATAATTATTATATTTTAATAATTATTATGACAAAATAAATAATTCTTATGAATAAATAAATAATTCTTATTAGTTGTGTTATAATATTATTTTTAGTTACGTGTATCAAACTATTTGCACATGAATTTTGCATTTAAAGAATCTACATATGATTACAAACCTTTCTTAGGATATGCTTGAAATCTTTCATGACAAACCTTAAAAAAAAATCAAGAAGAAAATTAAATTGAATTAAATAGAAAAAATAGAACCATATAGATTGTAAAGTTGCATATGAGTCTATGACCGCTTTAAATTTTTTATTTTTTTTTTAAAAAGCTATCATTTCAACTTTGATTTTACTATTTTAGTCAAATAAGTTTGATAATTGCAAAGGAAAAAAACCCCTATTTTACAGTGATGGCTCAAGAGTAAAAATAATCGTTGCACAAAAAAATTGATATTGGAAGAATGATGACTTTTTAAAGATTATGAAAATTCAGGACTTAGAGTTCCAAAATTTTGCAATTAAAAACCAAAATAAAAATGATTAATGAAAATTTGTTGGGGATAAAAAATTATACTAATAATTAGCAAAAAATATTAATTAATGTTGCAAACCAATACATAATACTATGCATACTTTACACAAATAAGTATTAAGTGATAATATTCAAAATATAAATATAAAAAAATAAAAAAAAGGGAACAACATGAATAAATCCAATTTGAAAAAATAAATTTCATTTTGTTTAAAAAAATTATATAAAAAATCCTATTAACTTAATAGTGGTGTATTTAACTGATCCAAAAAAAAAATAAATAAATAAAGCATATACTTTTGTGCCTAATCACATCTAGCAAATAATAAAGCATTCAAAATATTGAAAGGCAATTTAAATTCATGTATGCTTGCATGAGATTTAAAAAAGTTATAATCTGTTTAGAATTTTAAGGTTATCTAAAGAAGAGGAAGAAGAAGTAAGATTCAATGTAACTTATTTTTTAAATTTATCTAAAGATGATTTATACACGATTTAAAATATATATATATATATATATATGTGGGGACCGGCCCAAAATAATAGGCTGGTTGGGCCCTAGGCCCGTCCGAGAACAAAGTTCGTCCAAGGAGACATCATGGCCCAAGCAATCCTTATTTAAGCCCACTGGGGCAAAGAGAACATGTCTGAGGAGTAATTTCTCCTCGGACACTACAAAATCCAGATCAAAGGCGCGTCCAAGCCACTACAGTCCATCTTCCAAATACGTAAAAAGGAAGGAAATCCGAGATATCTCAGCAAAGGCTGCCACCATCACATTAAATGCATTACAACTACTCTCCTGGCCGCATTAATGAAGAGAAGACCCCTAAACAGTGCTACCTTGGCTACCGCAACTCACAAAAAATTGATAGAAGTGTCTGATGGGACAGGTACTCAAGTAGGGGTTTGGATGATCAACAAGTGTAAAGCCTAGATGATATGAAAGGGCCTATATAATATGTAAAAAGTCCCCCAAGAGAGAGGACGGAGAAAAAAAGGAGGAGAGAACACTGTAGAGAAATCTTATTACATTAATCTGTGTCCATTAATCAAGTTTTATACCTTATCATTTGTGAGGGACCTCTCTTTACGGTGGCATTTTTCGTCCTTATTTCTGTATTCCCTTAACTTATGCAACAAACCATTTAAGCTCACTGAAGCTAAGTTCTTTAGCCCATACTCTACAAAAAAATTCATTGTGTGGGACTTCTTGGGCCAAGACTTGATCGACAAGGATTGGGTCACTAAAATTGTGTCCCCACAATATATATTTCAGGCACCTAATCTGAAATTTTTTTGATAAAAAGGTGTCATCTGTATCAATTAACGTAGGTCTGGGCCTTATGTGTATCAATTAGTTTGAATTCTACATTAACGTTAATCATAATTCTATATTAAATTTTAGTGTTTATCCAAAGAATAAAAAAGTGAAGGAAGGGATTGAATAAAGAGTTTGGATTGTAATCAAATTAAAGTTTTTAATCAATTTAGAAATTATAGGAGAAGAAAATAACAACAAAAAGAATTTATATTTATTAGTTAGATTGATATTAGATTTTTTTATGTTAAAATTAATATATACAAAAATATTCTTACTTGAAGCAGTATTTTTTTTAGAGATAAAAATGAATTAGAGTCCTGATCTTTTGAATTAGAGATAAGAATGAATTAGAATCCTGATTAATCTAATATTAATTTGCAATTTTTTTTTAGACACGAATTAGAGTCCTGATAGTATACTATTCCTTTTTAGTTCTTTAAAAATCTAAAAATTTAATAAAATTTTTATAATTTGGTGAAGTCACGTAGTGCAACCACGACATCTAAACCCAACTTTTATTACATGTAATATGATATAATATGATTTAATCAAATTTAGTAGATTAAAAGAAAAACAAATCCCAAATTTAATAAATCAAAAATGAAAATAACTTAAAAGCTATATTTTTCTTTAAAAATTGTAATAATTTAGTTAGTGTTTATTTTAATTGAAAAATCTTATTTGTCCCTTATCCGTAAGATTATCTATTCCCAAAAATAAAAATGGTTAAGTTTTAACTACAAGAAAAGTGTACGAAGCGTCTTTCTCAAAAAAAGAAAAAAGAAAAAAGAAAAAAAAAGAAAAGGAAAGTGTGAAGCGAGCCCACACGTGCAGCAGTGGCTTCATGAAGAATAGGAAACGTGGAGTAGCACACGTATGGCGACAGCTAGCTGTGTTCTGTGTCTTCACTCCTAGACACGCATTGGTTCTACGGAAATTGTAAAATCACTATTATGTTGACGTCATGTTCACAAAAAGTTCCTGGCGGCGTTCTTGTCAATAAGCCAGGTGTCAGATGTGATAGTATGGCTTCCTCTAATTTTGACTAGCCTTAACCAATAGCTTTGATTATTCTTTAACCTTTGATGCACAGATCTCGAAAGAATCAGACCCTGTAGGATTTATTGGCAAAAGTTTTTTTTTTTTTTTTTGGGCAGGCAGATATTAAATTACTTTTTTTGAAAACAATATTAAATTACTTTTAGATTCATAATAAAAGTGAATTTCTATTTAAGTGGTTAGGTACTGAATTTTGAGAGAGAAATTTTAGTGGTTAGGTACTGCATTTTGAGAGAGAAATTTAAAAATAGTATCTAAAATATTGTATTTATTTATTTTTTTGATAATTTAATAATTGAGAAGATAGAAATATGAATTTTTAAATGTTTTAAACATCAAAATGTGTTAATTGATTGAACTACAAAATTCTTGACAAATTATTAGCAAAAAGATAATAATTTTAGAATACCTTTAAATAATTTGGAGTAATGTTTTTACAATATATAAATTTTATAATTGTTAAATTTATTGATTATTATTGATTCCCCCTATGGCTTATTATTAAAAAAAAAAAAAACTTAATTATCCTATCAATAATAATTTAAACACTTTTAAATAACAGTAATTTTATTGTAAATTATATTGTGATTCTGTAGTTATTGAATAATTTGATGAATCTTTGGCTAGAGCAGCAAAGGTGGCCAATTTGGTTAGTAATGGGAATCAATCCACAATTAGAAACAAAATCCAGGTAAGGGGGCTGAATCCCCTGAGTAATTGGTTCAAGTTAAATTCTGATGGTTTGACAATGGGAAATCCAGGCTTGGCTAGCGGTGGAGGGCTTATTCGTAATGAGAAAGGTGAGTGGATAAAAGGGTATGCCCGAGCCATTGGTATCACGACTAGTGTTGCTGCGGAGCTTTGGGCTTTACGGGATGGTATTCGCCTTTGCATTGCTCTCAGGCTTCCAGCTGTGGAGATCAAGTTGGATGCCAAGGTGGTTATTGATTTAGTGAGGAAAGAGTCCAACAACCTGAACGGCCTTGATGCGCTTGTGGCTGATTACAAAGAGGGGCTGAAGAAGATTTCGAATGTTAGATTTCTGCACTGCTTCAGAGAAGCTAATAAGTGTGCCAACAACTTAGCTAGGCTAGATACTATGTTGGACCAAGATTTTACTATTTTTATCCACCCTCCTTCAGAGGTGGATCTACTTATTAGATTAGATACCATAGGCACTCTATATAACCGATTTGTAACCTTCGTTGAGGCTTTTTAGTTTGTTAATGAATTTCCTTTTTACAAAAAAAAAAATAATAATAATAATAATAATTTTTTTGTTGTCTCTACCCAAAGAAGTATATGACATACGTTTGCAATGTCAATGAAAAAGAAAGAAGCGAAAAAGAAAATGAAAATATAAGGACCGGTTTATTGTAAATAAAATACTCCCACCTAATACAATGGTATGATTGGGGAGAATAAGGTGACAAAGAAGCAATGACGCACGCCAGAGCAGATAAAGTGACATTACTAAAGGGTACGATCAGTGAAAGAAAAGTTGGGTCTACCTGTAGAAGACGCAGCCAATGGCATTGCCTGGTCCATGTCCCCTCAGAATCCACTTGTGTACAGCTGGTTTGCACGAGTGAATTTCACAAAGTACTGTCAGCTTTGGAAGTCGCAAGCATCTCTTTACCGAATGCATTTAGTAGCCAAAATCCAAAACTATATTAAAAATAAGGACTAAAAATAAAGCTATTTTAAATTTTCTGTCGTTTTCTCAAAAAATAATAATAAATAAAAACTTTTTTTCCATAGGTAAAAAAAGAAAAAGAAAAAAGAAAAAAGATGGGCTATTTATTTTCATCCGTAAGCTCATAATTTATCATTATTCTTTTCCTTATATTATAAAGTGTTATGCGTTGTGGTTAAGTGCATATTTGAATACTCGCAATTTTCAGTAAATAATATTTATTGAAAGATATGGAGTAATTTTTATATTAAACAAATAACAAAAAATTAAAGGTTAGATTATTTTTTAAAAAATTGAGACAAAAAACAAATAATAATAATAATAATAACGTTTAACCAAACATTCTTAAATTTACAGTAAAAGTGATATTATTATTAAATTTAGGTGAAAAATAGTGTTATATGAATTATTATATAATAGATGTTAAAAAAAAGTTATGAAGTTTTATTTGTTTTAAAAACTTTCACCATACCAGAAATAAATAAATTTTGGGAGACCTATTTGTGAAATTGCGTAACAAATTGTCATTGACAAGTTTAGGAACTTCCGATTAGAATAATTTATTTTTCGTTTGAAAATAAAAACGAATAAATAAAGTTTCGAATAAATTTGTAGAAAAATGAAAAAAATTTCTTTAAGAATAAAAAAGGTCTTAAGCGGTCGTGCTCAACAAGTCTTTATACAGGATTCACGGATTGTAATGACTATTTATAGAAGCAAGAGTGGGTTGAAAAGTTGTTCATAAAATGTCCAAAGTTTAAATTTCTATATTCTCCATTATCACTATCAAATTATAAAATTAATTTTTTTTAAAAAAATATTATAAGAACACAATGAGTGAACATCTAGGATGAAGCTTCAATGGACGTGAAAAATGTACTGTGAATTTGGAGTTTTGAAGTTCCATTCACTACGGATCGGTCTGTAGAATATTTTCCAAGTGTCCCATGGATAAAAAAGGAAATAGCATGGAAAAAAATAAAACATTTTTTCTTTATATCAAACGAAAAAATATATATGAGCATTAAATAAAAATAAGAATGTTTTCTCCAAAAAAAAAAATAATAATAAAATAAGAATGAAATATAAGTGAAATATCTCATTTAGAGCACCTACAGTAGATGTGGGATATGTGCCAAATGCTAAATATTTGGCACATATCCCACACCAAACAGGAAAATCAGCTCCCCATCAGATATTGCAAATGTTGTAAAATTATAACATTTGTGTTTGTACCATTGCAAATTTGCAATGGTACGGACAGATGTGGTAAACCAAAAATTATTATTTTATTGGACTTTGATGTTGTGGCTGTTGTGGATGATAATGAGAATGTGATAATATATTATTTTAATGTGTAGTAAATATTATTTTAATGTATAGAATTGAATGATAAAACATCTGATAAATGGGATGTTGTAAAATGATGTGGTAAAATAATAAAGTAGGTCTTTGATGTGGTAAAATGACATAATTTTTGCAACATCTGTTACGGATGATAGTGAATAAGTATCAATTTTTTTTTTTTTTTTTTTTTTTTTGTGTGAGAAGGAAATTGAATATGTTAGGTTCTAAATATTTAGTATTAAATGTTTAGATTTTTAATTTATGTATGTTGACAAACTGAGAACAAAAACATGTCTAGATTAGATGTTAGACATTGCTCAAGATTATTCAAGTCAATATTCAAGAACTGTCAAGCTGTAGAAAGAAGAAGCAAGTTAGTGTGAAGTTCGACCGATTGAAAGATAGGTTTGATTGATCGAAAACGTGTTTAGCAAATTTTAAATTAGGCCTAAGCCCGTAATAATGTTTAGGGTTTCAGTCCAACACTACTAGGTATAAAATAAAAACCCTGATTACATTTTAGTAACTCTTGGAAGTCTTGTGAGTTACTCTTGTGAGATT
This sequence comes from Quercus alba, assembly GCA_036321655.1. Taxonomy (NCBI): domain Eukaryota; kingdom Viridiplantae; phylum Streptophyta; class Magnoliopsida; order Fagales; family Fagaceae; genus Quercus; species Quercus alba. The sequence goes on along the minus strand of CM070309.1, from coordinate 10,809,016 downwards.
TATGAGGTTTTTATAACCTTCTAATTCTACAAGCATCTATCGAAACGAGATCTACAATCAAGAATTGGTGGTGGAAACAAGTTGCTGCATAAAGATCTGTTGCATAAAAATCTACTACTAATGGTGATCTGAAACCTTTGAGTGAGATCTCAAAGTCACAAATGTGGAAATTTGTGTTCAACAAATTCAAGATAGAAGATTCTGTGGAATTAGAGCTACATATGGTTGCATTAGTAAGTTCTACCATAGGTAACTTTAGATTTAGGGTTTAAATTAATTGTAAGCTTTCATTTTATCATAGTAGATTTGTTTACTTTGAGGATAGTTGGGTTAAATTCTTCCCAAGTTTTTTACTTTGAAACTGTTGGTTTTATTGGTTTTCTTAAGCCATCATATTACTATCTTCTTTATTTGTCTACACTAAGTAATATGATTGCATGAATTTAACTTAGATCTGAATAATTAATCTAAGTATCTACTTGGCTAATTAATTAGGTTTAACGAATCTGATTTATAAAATTCTATACATAACAAACAAAATATCGTTTATTCTATGATTGGATTACATCATATACACATTGGTTTACCACTAGTATTTAGTTATAGATAATTTATTAATTACTTGACTTCTATATAAGTTAATTGCAAAATAGTACATGTCAAAATATGTGTTCATAACCTTTTCTTCTCTATATGCAACCTTGGCCAGGCAAGGTACATTGGATTTCATTTGATCAAATTGAAAGTTGGGCTCTCTTTTTAATATAGATAGAATATAACCTATTAGACTTATCCAAAAATAAAAATAAAAGTAGTGAGCGTCAAAGTTGAACTAATTAATTAAGCTTGACATGATATGACTGAGTGAGACAGGTATTTGAAACTTTGAAAGAAGAAGGTGCTGTGCATGGACTTAGACCACGTAAGGCCATAAATAAGGCGTGGGCAGGTAAAACGTAAATCAAAATCCATTCGAGTATTGTTGTGGTTTGTCAGTTATCAGATTCAGATCCCATTTTTCCATCTGGCTATCGATCACGATCATCACTTTTATTCATTAATTACTTGGCTTACGCAATTCCGCATGCTCTTTAATGTAGCATTGGTTGTGAAAGTTCATATCCATGAGCTCTAACAAGTTTCTTCTTTATTTTTCAATTAATTATTGTCTTAAAATCCATGTGTATTCTTATCCAGATTAGTTTGGAGGTTCTCCAAATTTATGTGATTTCCTAAAAAAAAAAAAAAAAAAAAATTGAAGCAATATATCAATAAATTTTAAGCCTACAAAATAACATACATATTTGTATAATTTAGACTTAAAACATGTATTTAACATTTATTATATATTTATTTTTTTGTATATAAGAAAATTTTATAGAATCGATTAGATATTGTAGGGGTATTGAGTCCAAGAGCTCACTATCTATGTATATATTAGGCCTGAGGCCCAATCCAAGGACGAAAGGTCGTCCAAGGAGGAGTAAATATTGTCAAAGGAGTCCGTGTTAGTAAAAGACAAAGTTAGTTTTGGTCATAAGGGCCTAGGAGGGTGGGCCGAGGATGAATGCCTTCTTGGCTGACCAAAGCTGAGACTCGAAGAAATGGTTTGCTATCTAGAGGAACGTTCCAGGAAATTCTGTTAGTACGGATAAGCATTACAGAAACATAGGACAAGGAGGAGTCCTAAAATATCTAAGAAGAAACCTACTACCACCGCATTAAATGCCCTGCAACTAACCCTCTAGCCACATTAATGTGGAGATGATACTTGAACAGTGGTTTTCATCCTTACAACTACTACATAAAGATTTTAGAAAGGTACTGGTGGGACAAGTATCAACACCAACTATCTGGCCTGCACGTGGAGGGTAAAGATTAAAGGAGAAGGGAGTATAAAAGGGGAGAGAGGTAATGAGAGAGGGGAATCAAGAAACTAAGAGAAAAAAATTGTAGCAATCAAGAACTAAATTTGTAATCAAACTTGAGATATATATATATATATATATATATATGAATTAATCTCATCGAACCTTGCCGAGGACGATTTTTTTTAGTTTAAATCAGTCTATCTTCCTTTTCTTATCATCTAAATCCATTTTACTTGTTGTCCAACTCATTAAAACCTAGTTTTCCAATCCACTCTCTACAAATTCATTGTTTTGGGTTTTTGGGCCTTAGTCCATCCATCTTTTGGGCTGGGAACTCAAATCTAGTCCTTACAATTGGTGCTGTCTGTAGGAAATTACTGATATTATAGTGAGTCTAACGTTTAACGATGATAGGTTCAGGTCCAAACCAGGCAGAATCAATGGGGTTTTAGCGTCAAGATCACTTCCGTGATCTCAAACAAAGAAGGGATCGGGAGGAGAGTGTGCACACAACTCATACTACTAAGAGCCAATCTCGGGGTGGGAGTCGCATCTCTCATGAGAAAGATGCTAAGGACATGTAGTTGGAAATTGATCATTTAAAGAAGAGCTTATGCCACGAACGGTGAAAGCGAGCTCTTTCCAACTCTGACTTCTTTTCTGACGATGAAGAGGATGATAACTATAGGCGCAAATCAAGGACACCTCTTAATGAATCTTTCTCGTATGATGAGGACTACCATCATAAGTGCAGAAACAGAAATTCACCTTCAAGAGGCATGGGAAATGATGCTATGAGTAGAGCACTTAACCAAATTTCCAGATCACCTTTCACACGCAGGATTGAAGGAGGGAGACTTCCTTCGCGGTTCACTCAGCCCACATTCACCATGTACAATGGTCTTACAGACCCTGTGGAGCACGTAAGTCACTTCAACCAAAGAATGGTTGTACACTTCAAGAATGAGACCTTGATGTGCAAGGTATTTTTGTCCAGCTTAGAGCCTGTGGCGATGAGGTGGTTTGATGGTCTGGGTACAAGTTCTATTGACTTTTTGAAGGAGCTCACTCGAGCATTTGGGTCTCATTTCATAACGTGTAGTAGGGTTCCTCGGCCCTTAGATTCTCTATTGTCTATTCAATGCAAGAAGGTGAGACCCTAAAACGTACTTGAATAGGTACTGAAAGATGTTTAATGAGATTGATGAGGATTTTGATGACGTGGCTATAAGGACCATCAAGGTCGGCCTGCCCACAGAACATGATTTGAGAAAATCTCTGACCAAGAAGCTGGTGAGGAGTGTTTGTCGGCTTATGGATCGCATTGATGAGTACAAGCGGGTCGAGAAAGACCAACAGTAAGGCAAAGGGAAGGGTAAAGTTTTCCCTCAAGAGATGAGGGATTTCAAGTCGGATATATACAACAATAATAGAACCCGAAGGGATTTTGCTGGACAATCTGGATTTACGACTCCTTAGGTGGTTAACACTGTGTTCCGAGAACTAGTGCATTAAGTCTTGGAGAATATCAAGAACGAGCCATAATTCAAATGGCCAAACAAAATGGGAGGAGATCTCTTGAGGCACAACTAGAGCCTCCATTGCTAATGCCACTAGGAGTGGGGGCATATCATCGAGGACTGCAGAACTCTATGGAACTATGTGGAGCAACTAGTCAAAAAGGGAAGGTTACAGCAGTTTTTGTATTTGCCCAACGGACAAGGAGACCAATCAAGGTCAGGGGCTCAAGGGAATGCTTCTTTAAGGTCCACGTTAGGCACAATTAATGTCATCTTTGCTGCACCTGGGAGGATCGTTCTCATTCTTCCAGGGTGATGTCTGTAGCTCGGCTACCAGTTGAGGACCCTAATTCTGAGCCGAAGAGGGCTAGAGTAGAGATCTAACCGGCGCTAAGTTTTTCGAATGAGAACAAGATGGGAACAATCCAGCCACACGATGATGCTTTGGTGGTTGCCCTCAAAATAGGAGGGTATGATGTGAAGAGGGTGATGGTAGACCAGGGCAGTTGTGTAGAGATTATGTACCCTGACTTGCATAGAGAGTTTTTCAGGTTGGAACTTAGCTGCCTCCTCAGGAGAAGGAAGAGCTGATAGAATTTCTCAAGAGGAACGTTGATGTGTTCGCGTGAGTGCTTACGAAGCTCCGGGGGTGGATTCGAGCTACATTTGCCATCATTTGAATGTCAATCCATCTATCACCCCCAAAAAACAACCACCTCAGCGCTCATCTAAAGATCATTCTGATACTGTTAAAGACGAGGTAATGAAGCTCAAGTAGACTAGGGCTATTAAGGAGGTTTTTTACCCTGAGTAGCTGACCAATACCATAGTGGTGAAGAAGAAAAGTGGGAAGTGGCGAGTGTGTATAGATTTCACAGATTTAAATAAGGCTTGTCTAAAAGACCCTTTTCCTATGCCTCGAATATACCAACTAATGGATGCGACTATAGGTTATCCTCGGACGAGCTTTTTAGATGCCTTTCAGAGGTACCATTATATACCACTAGCCTTCGGTGATTAGGAAAAGATAGCTTTTGTTACTCCTATTGGAAACTACCATTACAAGGTGATGCCTTTTGGATTGAAAAATGCAGGGTCTACTTATCAGAGGATGATAACTAGGATGTCTGAGCCACAATTGGGCAAGAATATTGAAGTTTATATAGATGATATGGTGGTAAAAAGTAAGGTGATGTCCGAGCATGTAGGAGATCCCGGGGATATTTTTAGGATACTAAGGAAACACAAGCTGCACCTTAATGCTTCCAAGTACTCTTTTGATGTGGGATTAGGCAAATTCCTGGGCTACATGGTCACTCATTGGGGAATTGAGGTCAACCCTGATCAGGTTAAGGCAATTAACAGTCTGTAACCACCTCGAAATCCTAAAAAGGTCCAAAAGTTAACAGGAATGACTACTACCTTGAACCGGTTCATCTCTCGGTCAACGGATAGATGCAAACCTTTCTTCCAGTTGTTGAATAAATGGAAGAAATTTGAGTGGACCGAGGAGTGTGCCTCGGCCTTTCAACAGCTTAAGGAATACCTTTCTCGGTCACCCGTCATGTCTAGGCCTGAGGTCGACGAGGTATTATTTGCTTACATTGCCATGGCTCCTCATGCTGTAAGTTTAGTGTTGGTGTGAGTTAATAGCAGTGTGCAAATGCCAGTTTATTATGTGAGCAAATCACTGTATAAGGTCGAGGTCCGTTACCTACCCTTGGAAAAGACCATTTTGGCAGTTGTGCATGCTACGCGCAAGCTTCCCCACTACTTCCAATCACACACAGTTGTTATCCTGACCTAACTTTCGCTCATATCTCTACTTTGGAGTGCTGATTATACAAGAAGAATTGCCAAGTGGGGTACGATCCTAGAGGCTTTCGATATCAAGTACATGCCTTGCACCTCTGTCAAGGGTCAGGTCCTCACCGATCTGGCAACCGAGTTTGCTGAAACCCCATTAGAAGAGAAAGTGCAGAAGCAAAACATGGATGAAAAATCGGTTGGTGCAATCTCCTTACAAGAGCCTTTGTCCTGGAAGGTATACGTTAATGGTGTTGCGAACCACAGAGGATCAGGAGTGGGCCTAGTTCTGATATCTCCCGAGAGAATTACAATTGAGAAATCCTTGAGATTGGGCTTCTTGGCCACAAACAATTGAGGATGAGTATGAAGCTTTATTGCTAGGGATGGCCATGGTTTAGAAAATGGGTGGAAAAGTAGTGGAGATTTTCTCTGATTCAAGGCTGGTGGGGGGCCAAGTTCGGGAAGAGCTAGAAGTCAGAGATCTTAGAATGAAAGAGTATTTGAACCAGGTTAGACACTTGCAATCAACATTTGAGTCTTTTAATTTATCGCAAATCTCTAGAAGTAGAAATACACATGCCGACTCTTTTGCCACGCTAGCAACCTCCTCGACACAAAATTTACCTCGGGTGATCCTTGTAGAAGACTTGTGTAAGCTTACTGAAGTAGGGAGAAACGTGGCTTATATTCATCAGATTTGGATGAGACCTAACTAGATGGATTCCATAGTATTGTTCCTAAAGAAAGGCTTCACTATTTTAGCTGTCCGAGGACCAAAAATTGTATTAGAGATCTTTGTCCCATCCATATCTGCTATGCATACACCGTGAAGCAGTTGAGCTACTCCTGGAAGAGTTACATGAAGGAATTTGTGGAAGCCACACAGGAGGCAAATCTTTGTCTCACAGGGCCCTCATTCAAGGCTATTGGTGGCCAAACATACAGAGGGAAGCACAAGAGTATGTGAAAAAGTCTGACCAATGCCAAAGATTTGCACCAAACACTCATCAACCGGGAGGAGTCCTTAATCCTTTGTCCAGCCCTTGGCCTTTTGCTCAATGGGGCTTGGACATTGTAGGTCTTTTCCCTAAAGCAGCAAGAAATAAGAGATATTTTTTGATTAGCATGGATTACTTCACCAAGTGGGTTGAAGTTGAACTATTGGCGAATATCAAGAACATGGATACCAAGAGATTTTTTTGGAAAAGTATTGTCACTCGATTTGGAATCCCTTGTACCCTCATCTTGGACAACGGTTTTAAGTTTGATAGCAAAGCTTTCAAGAGATATTGCTGTAATCTGGGCATAACAAATAGATATTCTACTCCGGCATATCCACAGAGGAATGGACAGGCTGAAACTGTCAATAAGGTCATACTGAGTGGGCTTAAAAAGAGGTTGGATGACGCAAAGGGAAAATGGGTAAACGAGTTGCCACACGTCATTTGGACATACTAGACTACGCCTCGTAGGTCCACTAAGGAAACCCCCTTTTTAATGATTTATGGAGCCAAGATTGTTATTCCTCTAGAGATTGGATTCCCAACACTGAGAACGAGTTCTTTCACTTTGAGTAATAATGATGAGCTGTTAGGAAAAAGCTTAGACTTAATTGCAGAGTAAAGGGAAAATGCCATTGTCCAATTGGCCTATTATCAACATAAGCTCAAGCAAGGGTATGATGCTAACGTGAAGCTAAGGCCACTAGCGCCTGGAGACTTGATGTTAAGAAAGGTTATAGGTACTGCAAAGAACCTAACATGGGGAAAGTTTGCAGGTTTAGTGTATGTACGCTAAAATGAAATGAATGCTAAAGTGAGATGAGTGATTGATTTGAGTGGTATTTATATCAAGGAGGAAGTTAGAAGCGAGAAAATTCTCGGTCGGTTCCTAGCAAAATCCCCAGCCATTGGATTCGCATCGCACTGTAGAACGTAGGGAACAGCTAGCCTTAAAAATTTAATGAAGGCGCGTCTCGTATGTCGAAGCATCAGAAGCATGCCTTAGGTAATTAAAAAGGCACCTACGCAATCAAAGGTGATGTATAATGAGTAAGCGGTAAGTGTAGTGACATCGAAATTCTCCTTTCTTCTCGAGAAGCCAAAAAGAAGAATCTCAAGGGGCTATTGTAGGAGTATTGGCCCCAGGACCCCATTATCTATGCATATGTTAGGCTTGAGGCCCAATCCGAGGACGAAAGGTTGTTCAAGAAGGAGTAAACATTGTCAAGGGAGTTCGTGTTAGTAAAAGAGAAAGTTAGTTTTGGTCATAAGGGACCAGGAGGGTGGGCCGAGGATGAATGCCTCCTTGGCTGACCAAAGTCGAGATCCGAAGAGATGGTCTGCCATCTAGGGGAACGTTCCAGGAAATTTTGTTGGTACGAATAAGCATTATAGAAACATAGGATATGGGGGAGTCCTAAAATATCTAAGGAAAAAGCTGCTACCACCGCATTAAATACTTTGTAGCTAACTCTCTGGCCACATTAATGTAGAGGTGATACCTGAACAGTGGTTTTCAACTTTACAGCTACTACATAAGGACTTCAAGAAGGTGCTGATAGGACAAGTATCAACACTATAAAAAGGGAGAGTAAAGATGAAAGGAGAAGTGAATATAAAAAGGGAGAGTGGGAATCGAGAAACTAAAAGAAAAACACTGTAGCAATCAAGAACTGAATTTGTAATCAAACTTGAGATATATATATATTGTAAGGACTCAATTTGTAACGATCCCAAACCGGTCTTGGGTTCATACGTTAAAAGGCCCAAACAATAAAATTTGTAGAGCGTGGGTGTTCAAGAACTAGATTAACTTCTTTAAAAGTAAAAAGATTCAACCTCACGTTTATAGATGGATTAGAACCGATATAACAATCTGTTTTTCTTTAAAAAAAATACAGTTCTTTGGTTTTCAAGCTTTTTTCTTGAGTGTTCTTTGTGTTTTTCTTTATGTTCCGATCCCTCTCTACATGCTTTTTCTTTCATATTATATACCGCCCTCTTCATACCATCTTCACCACACACGTGTAGGTTGGGTTCAAGAGATCTCTTTTTGTCTCATCTAACACCTTCTGGAACCTCCTACTAGTAGCTGTAAGGCTGCTTCATCACTATTCAGGCATCACTTCCACATCAATGCGGCTAGAGAGTTGGTTGAGAGGCAATTAATGCGGAGGCAGCTATTGCCATAGATATTTGTTTGCCTTTTCTCTCTTACCCTTGGTCCCTTATCCCACCTTTAGTGGTGACGTAGCTCCGAAGTACATTTGTAACAAGATGGCGTTCTGATCATCCTCGAACTCATATTGCCAAGAAGGATTTTGTCCTCGGACGAATACTAAACTCACCTTTCGTGATATTCACTCTCCCTTTCGTTTGGTTACCCCTTCAATCTGATATGGGCCTCCTCGAACAGGTTTGCATCCTTGGATGGGCCACAGGCCCAATTAACTTGACTTTAATAATTTTAGTGACTGACCGGCCCCCATAATAGCCCCTCAAAATCTTGCTTTTCGACTCCTCGGGAGAAAAGATGGATTTTGATGTCATAAGCCCATTCCCACTCATGTTTTGGGGCATGCTTCTGACGCTTCAGCATCCCGATCTTGGCAGCATTAAATTTTGGCGACGCCCTTGTCTCCCACGTTCAATGGTGAGATGTAAATCGAACGGTAGAGGGCCTATCTCGTTTAGCGAGCGGAAATTTTACCGCTCACAATTTCTACACAACTACAAAGGCGTTCTCAAATCAATTCTCTTTCTTACCTTTGGTGACCACACAGTTCCAGAGCTCATACACTGAACCTGCCTTTCTCCTTTTTCGTCATTTTCCTGGCGTCTACAAACAATTACATCTTGTCCGAGGTCCCTCTTTCAAACCTGTAAGTCTTCTCGAAATCTTTACCACTTTTATCTTAAACTCGTTAATTTCTCTACTAAATCCTTTAGAAAAATGGGGAAAAAGAAAAGCCCAATTCGATGTCTAGTTGAGTCCGAGGAAGGTATAAGAAATTTCCGCTCGAAGTATAGGATCCCTTCCATGGTGGGTATGAGATACGCAGCCCAAGTGGAATGGGTCGTCGCTAGACAAACAGGGGAGGTGGTTATTCCCATGATCGCCTTCATAGAAGGCGGGATGACCATCCCCATGGGTAGTATTACTAGGAGCTACCTTAATTTCTTTAGGTTATCCCCCACCCAGTGTGCCCCAAATATGTTTAGGGTCCTGGGAAGTATAGATGCTTTGAACGAGAGAATGGACCTAAAACTGACCCACCATGACGTGAATTGGGTGTACAATCTCCATCACTTAATCGGGCAGGGGTATTATCTCAAGTCGAGATATCCCTAGGTGAAACTAATTCAGTGCCTTCCCACTTTGAACAAGAATCTAAAGGAGGATTTTCTTACCTTCTCTGGGGAATGGCACAATGGTCTGCCATGCCCCATGGTGGAAGGAGTACCAGGTGGGAGTGTAGTCATAGATTCATAATGTTTGGTTTACACATACATTTTGTTGTTGTTTTTTTTTTTTTTTTGGTCTTGGTATTCCTATCTCTAACAACGCTTCGCTTCAATTCAATGGTTTTGCAAATAGACGTTACACAAAACCCAACATTAAGTTAGTTAATAAGGCGAGCCTGGACAAGGTATTAAAAGCCGAGATATATGTGAATGAAGTTGACGGCCAACTCCGGGCAGCACATTTAATCCTCGACTATACCCCCCTATCGTTCGCTTTCCAGGCACCGAAGTGCGTGATTAGAGCCCGCGATCCTCAGTTTCACCGTATCAGTGTAGCCTACAAAGGGTTCATTGTTCCAGAAGGTATTCCACTTCCCCAATATACATCCCGTACCGGGCCTCTTTTCGTGGCCAATGTCTCGGCAGGAGCCTCTTCATCCTAGCTTACCCTCAGAGAAGAGGATGTAGAAGAGAGAGAGGAAGAGGAAGAAGGAAAGGAAGAAGTTGTAGAAGTTTCTGACTCCTCGAATGACTTCGGGATTTTTGATCAATTCACACATTCCGGAGAAGATCCTGACGAGATGGGGATACAGAGGAAGCCCCAAAGAAGCTTGTTGGAGTTGATGGAAGGTCAGCCCGGGAAGAGTGCACTGGCAAAATCAACACAATCCCAGACTCCATCTCTTCCCATTAGGTCTCCTCCTCCTGCTCCTCACTAGCCTTCTCGTCAACCTTCCCAGCCAGCCCATCCTGATGCTGCCGAGTTAAAAAGGCGCAGGGAGTAGAAGGGCAAGGAGGTGGCAAACGTTGGCAAGTCTCGTTCTACTCGCGAAGAAGATGCCCAACGAGCTGCGAAGCAGCAAAAAACCAGGCACCAAGCTCCGCGAGGCCAGGAGAGGTCTGATTCCCAACTTTCTGAGCCACAAGCATGGTTGCCAGCACCTAAGCACGATGGGAAGCCTCTGCGAGATGATGCATATATAAGGGACTTCAACGGCAGCATAGGGTGTCACATAGCCTCGGCCATAGAGGAGGCCTTGTTGCTCCCAAAAGATATGGCCGAAATAAAGAATGTGAGGATGAATGAACTCGTCCTCGACAATAAGAGATACTTGGGCATGGTAAGAAGCTAACTTTTTTCTTCTTTCTTTTTACGATCATTACTCACCAATATGTACATTTTACTGACTATAGTGTTAACCTCTTTCCTACAGATTATCCAAAATACTTTCAAGCTGGATGAGATGTTCAATATCTGCTCCACCCAGCTAGATGATGAAAGGAAGAAACGGGCAACAGCTACACAAACCTTGTCCAAATTTGAACAGGACTTGGCAGATGTGAAGAAAAAGTTACTTGCTGAGGAGCAAGCTCGCAAGAGCACCGAGTCGGCCCTGGAAGGCTATCAAAAGCAGGCCGAGGACCAGGGAAACCGCTTGTGTGAGGCGAATGCCGAACTTAAGAAGGCTCGGGAACAAGTCCTAACTCTTAGGAAGCATTCGGAGGAAACCCAAAAGCTGAGGGAGCAAGCTGAAAAGTCCAGGGAGGAAGCCGAGAAAGCAAAGACCGAGGCCAAACGGGCAATGAATGAAGCTGAGCAAAGAGGCTATAAGGTCGGTATAGCTGAGACTGAGAAGGCTTTGAGAGCCGACGTTCTAGTGGTGTGCCGTATCTACTGTGCAAAAACTTGGGATAAGGCCCTTAACTGAGCTGGGGTTGAGGCTTCATCTGAGTTACGGAAGCCAGAGAATGTATTCTATCCTGAGGCGATCCGTCCCTCAGCTCCTCCACCCCATCAAGCTGAAGCCCCTCCTTCAATCTTTAATCCCATTGAGGAGGTTTTGCCACAAGGTCTTCCTCCTCTTGGCCAGCCAGAACCAGCTAAAGGGGGTATTGCCCTTCCAGAAGCTTCCTCGGACAAGACTGCAACTGCTTCTGAGGCTGAGACGGCCTCCCAAAGTTTTCAACAGGATTTGGCTTCCACAGTTTTGCCAACTGGGGGAGCTACTAAGGATAAAGAGGAAGTCACTACCTTGGACGCGGACAAATCAGCCAGCCAGGCCCCGAAGATCCAATTTAAATTGAAAAAGTAGGATTTGTTTTGTAATCTGATTAGAAATTTTGTAAGGACTCTTACGTTTATTTTCTTACCGCTATTGCTGCTTTATATTATTTTTGTGCTTGTTCACTGTGTTACTGTAATTTGGATGGGTTTATTTTGGCTATCCTTTGTTTACATGGGGAAGTTTTACTTATAAACATCACCAATTTGCAATTAAAAATGGATGATAAGCATTAACACTGCGGGGTCTTAGGGAGACATTTTAGATACGCACGTATTCTTTCCAATCAATTGAAGCTTTATAAAAAGTTCAAAAACTGAATAAAATTGGGTCTTTAGTACTTTGATTGTACATTAAATGACGTTCATAGATTCCTTTTTAATACTTCAGTAGATGTTATAGGGCATTAATTTCCACTAAATTTGTGATTCGAGGACCTGACATAACTTAGTTTCTGTTTAACACTTTAATGTGTCATAGGGTGTTAATTTCCACTAAGTTTGTGATCCGAGGACCTGACATAACTTAGTTTCTGTTTAACACTTCAATATACATCATAGGGTGTTAATTTCCACTAAGTTTGTCATCTGAGAACCTGACATAACTTAGCTTCTGTTCAACACTTCAATATACATCATAGGGTGTTAATTTCCACTAAGTTTGTGATCCGAGGACCTGACATAACTTAGCTTCTGTTCAACACTTCAACACATATCACAAGGTATAGGAACACAGGATGCATGGTTAACATAAACTAAAAGGGAAACTCAAATTGAACTACTTTTATTAATAATAATACCTCTTGAGATTATTTACATTCCAAGGATGAAGTGCAGCTTTTTCAACCAGGTCTTCTAGATAATAGGCTCTTATTCCGGTTACTGAAGTAATCCGATAAGGCCCTTCCCAATTAGGCCCCAATTTTTCCCAATTTGGATTCTTGGTGGCCCCCAGAACTTTCCTTAGCACTAGATCTCCTACGGCTAACGGCCTCAGCTTCACATTACTATTATAGCCTTACTTGAGTTTATGTTGGTAGTAAGCCAATTGGACCATCGCGCTCTCCTTTCGCTCTTCAATCAAGTCCAAACTTTTCTCCAACATCGCATCGTTATTGTTCGAGGAAAATGTACTGGTCCTTAACGTTGGGAATCCAGTTTCCAGGGGGATGACGGCCTCGGCTCCGTAGGTCATGGAAAAGGGAGTCTCCCCCGTTGAACGTCGGGGCGTTGTTCGATATGTCCTGAGAACATGTGGCAATTCTTCTACCCATTTTCCTTTTGCATCGTCTAGCCTCTTCTTAAGCCCATTGACTATTACTTTGTTAACAGTTTCAGCTTGCCCATTCCCTTGAGGATAAGTCGGAGTAGAATATCTGTTTCCTATGCCCAAGTCCGAACAATATTGCCTAAAGGCAATGCTATCAAATTGAAGTCCATTATCCGAGACAAGAGTGCGTGGAGTTCCAAATCGCGTGACAATATTCCTCCAAATAAACTTCTTAACATCTACGTCTCTGATGTTGGCCAAGGGCTTAGCTTCGACCCATTTAGTGAAGTAATCTGTGCCGACCAAAAGATACTTTTTGTTTCCTAGGGCTTTAGGAAAAGGGCCGACAATGTCCAGCCCCCATTGAGCAAAAGGCCAAGGGCTGGAGAAAGGATTAAGAATTCCTCCTGGTTGGTGGATATTTGGAGCGAATCTTTGGCACTAATCACATTTCCTAACATACTCCTGCGCTTCCTTCTGCATATTTGGCCACCAATATCCTTGTGTGATAGCTCGGTGTGATAGAGACCTTCTCCCTGTATGACTTCCATAAATACCTTCATACAACTCTTCTAGGATTGACTTTGACGTCTCAGGAGGTACGCAGAGCAGGTACAGCCCAGAGAATGACCGTTTGTATAACTTTTTGTCCTCAGATACCCAGTACCGAGGAGCTTTCCTCCGTATTTTCTCAGCTTCTACTTTCTCTTCGGGCAAGATGTCACTTTCAAGGAATTTCAATATGGGATCCATCTAGCTCGGTGCTAGACTGGTTTGATAGACTTGGCAAACGTCCTTTTCTAGTGAGGTGGGGGTACGCAAGTCTTCAACGATAATCAACCGAGGAAAATTCTATACCTAGGAGGTGGCAAGGGTTGCCAAGGAGTCAGCGTGAGTATTTTCACCACGGGGAATATGCGATAAGTCAAAAGACTCAAACTTCGTTTGCATAAGCCTAACTTGGCTTAAATACCCCTGCATTCTTGGATCCCAGGCCTCCAGCTCTCCTTTCACTTGTCCGACTACCAATCTCGAGTCCGAGAATAATTCTGCTATCTTTTCGCCTATTTTCTGGACCATACTCATTCCATCAACAAAACTTCGTATTCCGCTTCGTTGTTAGTAGCTGAGAATCCTAACCTCAAGGACTTCTCGATGATGACCTCTTCGGCGGATATCAAAACTAATCCCAATCCTGCTCCCCGTTGGTTTGCTGCCCCATCCACATACACCCTCCAAGAGGATCTGCCTTGTGTGGATATTAGGCCAACCGATTTTTCATCCATATTGTCTTGCTTCATATTAACTTCTTCTGGGCACTCGGCGAACTCGGCCACTAGATCGGCAAGGACTTGGCCTTTTACAGAGGT